>OY998145.1:872589-2120073 GCA_963921925.1 Sphagnum tenellum
GACAAACTAGAAAGAAATTTATATAGAGTGGTGTTCTTGTTGTGTTTGTGGTTGCAGGAACTTCTTGTTATGTGGGGTTGGTTGTAAGTGCTGATGTTGATGGGTGATGACTGGTTCAAGAAGTAGTTAAGTTTTTGTTGTGGGTTTTGACATGTTCGTTTTCAGTTGTTGTTGGTTTGGTTTTTTTGTCAGTTTTGTTCTGCTGTTTGTTTTGGGTTACTCAGATTTTTGGTTTGAGGATTTGTGGGGTTGCAAAATCTTTGGTTGTTGTTGGCAAAGGTGAGGAATTTGAGCATTTGAATATTAGGGCTGGGGTTGGCATCAGGAGTTTTGAGGAGTGTTTTCTTGTTTTTTGAGCAAGGTGATCGATCTGCTGACAAAAACAGTGGGAACTTGAAGCTCATGCTACAGGCAAACAGGCTCTCGACCCAGTTGTTGTTCCCACAATGAGTCTGTTTGGGTTGGGCAGGTCTGTCTCTCATCTCATCAGTTTTTTTTGGTGTACTTGTCACTGACCTATGTCTACTTTCCAACAAAGGAAGACAATGCTCCAATGCAATAGAACTATTTAAGTCACAAAGCTCTGAGCTTTGCAACCCAAAATGTACAAGATAACTTGGGATATTTGTTAGATGAGCAATGTCCCCTTCAACCTCCTTGTCGAAGAAATGTGACTGTCTACACATTAGGAGAAGACTAATTTGGCTACCGTAATCTATTTCAAAATCTAAAAACCAGACAAGGCTCCAAGCCATTCATACCAGAGTCACCTCCGGAAGTTGCAATTTCTCTTGGATCCATCACAGCACCTTTGGGTTCTGCATAGTCCATGGATAACCACCAAGAGTGAATGGAATGAAATGGATCCAAGAGAAGAATAGATTGTGAGAGCACATATACACCCCTGTCATCAACATAGAATGTGCAATTCAGAAATCAGTACAACTTACATTTCAGAAGGTAAAATAGAACTTGTGTTTCAGAACTTAGTTCTGTGGCATAGTTTACAGGCCCCAATTGAACGTTTTTTACACTGTGGCCTGTTGTGGGTATGGAGCAGGAATCAACGCACATTCCGGCCCAAGAAAAGTACGCCCTCTGGGAGCAAGGTGTGGACTTTGTCTCTCAATCTTTCCCCACTTTCCTCCAGCATGCAATATGATGCATGCAAAGTCATGCAATATCATGCAATATGAGGTGCAAGCAAAGTTCTTAGTGACCCAATTCCTGATAGTTTGTTGTTTTAAGGGGACCCATGAAACAGAGTTACTTACGTACATGGGAGTCAATCTACAGGAGTGTGCTCTTTATATGGGTCCATGTTTGCTCTGGTGGTTGGTTGGATTGCAGGGTGCTCAGCTGCGGAAGCACATTGATGCTACCCTAGGAAGTGGCAACCTGAGGGAGGCTGTGCGCCTCCCTCCTGGAGAAGACCTTTTTGAGTGGCTGGCTGTCAACAGTAAAATTCTTCTCCGATTTGTCTTTTTGTTGAGAGAGAGAGAGAGCAATCAAAATCATGTTAGGACTTATTGACTCATAGATATGTCTTTGGGTGTGTGATGGGTGCAGCGGTAGATTTCTTCAACCAAGTGAATCTGCTCTTTGGAACATTGACAGAGTTCTGCACTCCGGAGAATTGTCCCACTATGTCGGCAGGCCCTAAGTATGTTGTCCCTTTGGTCCTTGAGGTTGGATTTTTCACTACAGCTTTTCAGCAAAGAGAACTGAAGATGCAACTCTGAATAATTTCTCTGTTGTATTTGTGAATGTTGGCCAGATATGAGTACAGATGGGCTGATGGAGTGCAGATTAAGAAGCCTCTGGAGGTATCGGCACCCAAGTATGTGGAGTACTTGATGGACTGGATTGAAGGACAGCTTGATGATGAGTCCATCTTCCCTCAAAAGCTTGGTAGGAGGGTACACATACCTGCATTGTTGTAAGCATGTGGATTTGGTGAGATTGCTTTATAGAACGCAGTGTGGAACTTGATCAGTTTAGTATTTTGCAAGTTAGGTTTGACAATGAAGTTGGTGCAGAAGATGGGTTGTCTTCAAAGTCTGTAACTAGGAACTTGCCAATCTTCAGAGGCTTCTAGATGTGTTTCTTCCATGAAATTGTTTGTTAACAATCTCCTCAATATTTTCTTGATGACTTGCGTGGCATTGACAGGTGCTCCATTCCCGGTTAATTTCCGAGATGTGGTGAAGACAATATTCAAGCGCTTGTTCAGAGTTTATGCACACATCTACCACTCCCACTTTCAGAAGATCGTGAGTTTGAAAGAGGAAGCCCACCTCAATACTTGCTTCAAACACTTCATTCTCTTCACCCATGTACCTTCCCTAACCACTGACCCATTTTACCCTTTTAGCCCCTTTTTCTTCACCCTCTCCCCCCTTTTTAGTGATCTGGTTTTTTGCATCTTATGTGATCTTGGTTTTTGTTCATGAGATATCCACATTAGCTGGGCAGGTTCTTGTAGGCCAAATGGTTGTCGCTAAAGATTTTGCTGAAAATGGTTCCTGCAGGAGTTTTCACTGATTGACAAGAAGGAGCTTGCACCACTACAGGAGCTCATTGAATCAATCTTCGTACCCTACTAACCGATTTCACTCAAATCCACTCCCTATCTGTTTTTATGCTCTCTTTCTTTCAAATCTGCTGATGGGTAGCTGCTTCAAATAATCTCAATCATCTAGCACTCCAAGGAAGGCTATGTTCCTCTGCTGCATTATTGAAAAGTTCACACAAGCAGTGGTATGAGATGGAATGTAATACCGTAACACACTATATACAACCTTTATTAGCTTTGCTGGCATCCCCATATTCTTCTCTATGGGTTTGCACATTAGTGAACCTTTTGTTTTGGTTTCTATAAATTTGGTTTTCAGCCTTAATCCTGGATCCTCCGTATATTTGATAATGGGTACACGGAAGTGATGCTGCAAGTTTCTTCCATTAGTGTTTTGGTGTTTAATTTGTACAATGGCACATGAACATCTGGACAAAATTCCATTGATTTCCAAGTGTATGAAAAGCTTTGGGTGTTATTCCTTGTTTCAGAAATACATTGGAAATTACTACAATCAGTTCAATTCTGTCGGGAGTAGAAAGTGCATACTGGAAGAAATCCAGTACACTAATTTTAGCAAGGACCATTTGTTATTTGTTTGCTAAATTGTGTTTTGCAAATTATATGCCAGGTGCAGTGTCTGAATATGTGTGTGACTTCTAAGATGTTCTGTTTAACAGGTAAAAAGTTCATGCAATGGGTTGTTACAGGAGATGTTGGAACTAGCTGACCAGGGTCTGCACTGTTTAACGTGGCACAGTGGATGTGATGTTGCTCCTGAGTGCACAAGTTCCCCTGAATGCGCAAGTCAGAGGGACAAAGACACAAATGTGTGCTCTTTTCAGAATGAGAACCTGTAGTGTGTAGTATTGACCTTTGAATATTCAAACTGACTGCTGGATAGGTACACACACATTGCAGACATCATGGTGGTTCTCAGTTCTATACAAAATGGGTTGGCCTTCAAATGATCATCTATTCCAAACTGGTTTTCTCATATTGAACTGATCTTCCAGAATGTGTGTGGAGCAGGATGCCAAAAACTAAGTGTTTTTGGACTTGTTTATTTATTCATTACAGAAAAGAAAAACTCAATGGCTGGTAAACTTTTGTCAGTGAACAGGTACCAAAATTTGATGCATTGTCTCTTCCCTTATCCGTAAGAGTCCAAAAAATTGTAAGCTGCCCCGTTCTGATTTCCTGAGAACTGTGATTTCTGTGGGTGTTGAATACGGGTGTGTGCTGACAAGGCCATAAGTTCATCAATTTGAGGGCTGGCGCTCTTGAGCTACGAAAACAGGTGAAAGAAGTCATTGAGTGTTGTTGTCAAACTGCCAACTTGTGGGAGTGATGATGGTGCTGAGGTTTCCAGGTTTTGGCTAGATGGGTAGTAGTAGAGAGGTTCAATATATGTAGAGGGTGAAGAAGATGAGGAACCATATGCAGATTCGTAGGTAGAATCATAATATGTGGGATATGGTCTGTGGGAATGGGAGGATTCATATACAGGCAGTGCATATGGCAGAGAGGTATAGTAACTGGAGTCAGTTACATCTGGACTATAGGAAGTTCTGTAGGAGTTGAAAGATGTCTCGTACTTGGCTTGAGCATATGAAACAGCAGGAGTGTATGTGGAGTCCATGGGGTAGTACTTCTTCTCAAAGGGATTCTCAAGATTGAAGAATGAGCTCGGGAAGTGAGAAAATGGAACATGTGAAGATTGGTATGACTGGACTTTTTCCTCCTGTTTGCCTTCACCTTTAGCCTGAGAAGTGTCTTCAGTGACTGGAGCTGCTTCTGCCGCTGGTGTTTCATCTGCAGCCTTCTCTTCAGCTTTTGGCTTTTCCTTCTTTTCCTTCTTTTCCTTCTTTTCCTCTTTTTTCTCTTCAGATGCAGGAGTTTTGGTGGCAGGAGAAGCAGCAGCAGCAGCCATACGTGCCTTCCGTTCGTCTGACAACCAGTCAGCAAATCTGTCCACCAGCATTCAAAAAATGGTTGAATTTGGGCACACTGACTTGCTTGAAGGTGAACAGGTTCCAACAATAGTGGTAGTGGAAAGGATTTCAGCTTGCTCAAATCCATGGATGTGGTATTGTTCATGCTACCTTACCTGTCAAGTGCATCTCGGTTGGTTCCAGCATTGGGAATAGCAGTAAGCTTCCCAGTTACAAAGTTGCGGTCTGAGACTGGATCATCAAGGACTTGCTTTGCTACAGTAATCAACTTCTGCATGTTTTCTGGTGCTGAGTTATCTAGTGATGAAACGGATCCTGACAAGTTGTCAGTCTGTGCAAGGCAAGACAAAGCTTAATGCATGTTAGCAAACACACACTCAATTGGGCTGAGAAACAAACTACAGAAAAACAAGAACCCACCACCCACACCAGATTCACTAGTGAGAATTTGTGCCTTACACAAAATCAAAAGGATATAGATTGGATACCTGGATTCGGAGGTAATTGACACCACATTGCTGAGACTGGAACATTGCGGAGATGTTGTAGTCCACCAGATCTGCACTTGCATTAAACACACTGTTAATCAAGGGTGCACCACCCTTGTTTACCAGCCACTGTATAACACCCCAATTTGCTGCATCATCTGCAGAGTAGCCCATTTCATGCTGCCCTGTTCCCAGTGACAGCACCAAAAGATCGCTGAAGTCCTGTGGAAAAAACACAAAGAGACATCATGACAAAAGGATATCAAAGCTGGGTTAGATACCACCACATGTTCACAGCATGAAGAGATGCACACTGACTGTTGTTGTAGGTCCTGTCATTCATTTGAAGACATTTTTTCGACTCTCTTGAAAAGCAAAGTGGACAGATTGTGATTTGTTGCTCTAGGAAGGGTGAAAATACAAACCGAATAAGTCATTCTTTCTGCAGAATCACCACCCGTCTGCACTTCCTTGATTGCTTGTATAATTGACACGTAGGTCTGGTTGGACCCAAAATACCAATTTCTGAGTATGTGAGCTTGAGAATTCTACGAAACTTCAAGTTTGCCATTTTCTGGTTGCACTAGATGATGACAATGATGAAGACCCAGTGTTCAGGGTTCTTCAATCCTCAAAACAAACCCTGAACATTTGGGTCTATCTGAGCACCAAAAGAGAAACAACTATTTTGATACAAAAGCCCAGATGCAAGCTGTATACCTCTCAGATTCTTTGCAATTGATGTACATATATGTATACACTGGCAAGAAAAGATTTTTGGAAAGAATTGAAGAAAATTAGTCATGAAGAGAAACCCAACTGGGTTGTTGACAGCCACTCCTCCATCAACCATGTTGAACTCCCTTGCACGTGGAGGATCTGCCTTTGTATCCACAAGGGTGAACTGCACAGGAGGCAAGTATGTGGGAGCTGCTGATGTTGATCGACAAACAAGCTTCACAGGTGCATTGTCAAGTGTTTGTTTCTTTGCCTGCTCCCAATGATCAGAACCCCCAACAAGATCCCATCATCATCATCAGAAGAAGGCACTTGAAACACCCAACAACTCTCTGTGTGAACCAAATCCAAATCAACTCTGGACAAACATGTATGGCAAGATTCTGTGACATAAGGGAGGGAGACCTAGTAATGTATATCATCCTCTTCATCACATCTAACCAAACCGAGATCCTCTTGACGGCAAATTGAAGCACCTGGGGACTTTTGTCATCATAAGACCTAGAAGGGTTGGGTCTTAACTGGGGACCTGCCAACCCAGTCGAGGCTGTCTGAATAGCATCATGAGAAGGAGAGACAGTAGTAGTACCTGCCATGAGGAGAAGAAGACTGGTTGCTGGATCTTCAAGTCAAAAGATGGGATGATGATAGAGGTAAGAGCATCAGACAGATGTGGATCGCTAGCAAAGTACTCATCCAGCAGCTCATCCAATCCCCTAGCTTTATACTTGGGCCCTGTTAACGATGCAATGCTCTGCCGCAACTGACTAAATGGACCCCTGCAATCAATCAACTGATCATATTGCCCTCAATTGGCACAGCAGAGAAGAATTTTACTGTACCAGTTAAGAAAAAATTCAAGTTGTCAAGTTTCTGATCAACCCAACTCAAAGATGTTGGCTATGAACCCTAAAATCACAAGGTGGAAGTTGGCATTCAATGATGCTTGCTGATGATGGAATTTTCAGAGGACGTGATAGAGTCTGCAGCAGAGAGAAAAAATTTACTTGGTGGGTGGGAAGATCTTGGCAGCATATTTCTTATAGAAATTGGTGACTTCTTTGGCAGTGAAGAGGGGACGTGTGCGGTCTTCAGTGGAAGGAGTGGTGATCAGAGCTGTGATGAGACCTCCGGTGCTGGTACCTGCAATCAAATCAAAGTAGTCCACCAATCTTCGTTCTGCACCATCCAGTCTCTACTCCCGAACAACAAAACCCCACATACCAACAACAATTGTGTTTCACAGCAGATCCTTGTTGTTTGAGCTTCCTTGAGAAGAAAAAAATCTTGGACAAGAATTTCATGAAAACAAGTCATTGATTCTAAGTCCTTCTCCATGACTATTGGAACTCATCAATGAGCTGCTGCTCCATTACAGCAAAAGACGAGTACTATGGAACACATTTACCATAGCTTCTTGGAATGGTCAATGGAAAGATTTATGGGAAACCCTAAACTGCTTTGCCTGCAGCTAGCTATATTGAGCTCTCATCATTAGAGGAGCAGCTAAAAGAAGCAATTCATGTGCTACTAGATAACAACAGCTGATGCAAAAAAGGGTATCCTCTGAATTGTTTTCTGTGGTGTGTGTACCTGTAGTCTGCCTTCGAGTTCAGTAAGAATGGTGGCAGGAATAAGGCCTCGCACTCCTCCTCCATCAATACTGAGAATTGTCAGACGCCTTCCTGTAGACCCCCTGGGTTTCTCGTGCATGAATCCATGATGCGGCATTGCTGTAGATCACCAGCTTAGCTTGCCTTATTTGCTTGCTTGCTTGCTGCAGCTTGGACTGAAGAATGAATTGTTCAAGAGATTCAGAAATGATGAAAGTACAACAACCCAAAACCCAAAAACAAAACCAAAAACCAAGAAAAGGCTGGAGCAGCTTGTTGGAGCTCCAAGAGTGTCAGTCTGTCAGTCTCCCAGAACTGCTATTCAGAAGAAAACCAAAAAGCTCAAAAATATCAAAACAAATACTCTGTTCCCAGCAGAAGCAGTAGAACCATCTTCATTCAGCAAAAACCTGGAAGAACAAGAACAAATGCAACAGTTTCCAAGCTCATGGACATTACCACAATTCTTCCTCCTGTGTACCTATTGTGCAAACAACCAAAAAACAAAACAAAACCCAAAAAAAAAAAAAAAAATCCCAAAATTTGGAAGAGTTTTGTACTTCAAAAAAACACAGCCGACATAGAAAGAGATTCCACCTTCCTGGCAAACCAACGTTTTGAGCAAACTTCTTCTGTTTTTTGAACTAAATTATTCAGTCTACATCCAATTGTCTCAACATGCAAAAGATGATAATGAAGAAGAAGAAGAAGAAGAAGAAAACGATGATGGGTCTCTTCTATTATTTTTTAGCTTTTCCATTTCTTCTCCCCAAGCCCTTCTTCTTCTGCTGCTGCTGCAGCTTCTTCTCTTTTGCTGTAAAGTGTTGTCAGGATTTGGTGTCAGAACACTTTCTTTTGTGCTCTTTTTCTTCTTCTCTAATTTGCATGATCAAAAAGTTGGCCAGAGTGAAAAACAATGGATGGATGGATGGATGTGAATGGATGTGGATGGATGTGGTGTATGGATGGATGAATAGAGACTTTTTTTTTCCCATTGGGTTTCAATCCACATCCATGATTAGCTCAGTGTTATTTTTTTTACTACCTACTACTAACAACCCACTAGCCCTTACATTATGTACTGACCAATCTACTTGCATTTTACTTACCTAGTTACCCATCTATTATTTTACCAGCTTTACATCCATATGAGGACCTATCCTCTTACAAGACAGGTTACAGAGGTGAAACCCAACATCAATTTAATTGGAGTTTCTCATCCACAACTAAGTCACAATAGTCTTTTCCCATGGATGGATGAATGGATAGGTGGATGGATGGATGGATGCCCCCAATGGATGGATGTGAACCTACTACACTCACTCCACTCTACCCAAAATAAAGTCTAGGTCTCCATTGAGAAAAATTTTGCATGCAAGATTTCTAAAGGGGGATAGAAAAGAGCCTGTAGGGGAGAGGCCCAAGGGGTGGGGGTGGGAACTTGTAAAAAGCTAACCCTGAAAAAGGTCTATGGGCTTTATGGGCAATCCAGAGATGCCAGCAAAAGATACATGCCCTCTTTATCTATTAATGGAAGGGGGGGGTTATTTCCCAAGTTCCCAATGTTTTTCCCAAGATGTTCCCAATAGCAGCCACACTTTTATCCCATATGTTTTGGCCAAAGTTGAACTTTCATGTATGTATAGTATAAAATTGTTAGAAAAGGTGGGGATTGACAAGTGTGTGGAATGGTGTCAGCACCTTGTTGTGTTTATTTTAGAGAGTGAGGGCCAAAGTGAAACACCTCTATGCTTCTATTTGGAGAGTGCACCCGTGAACTACAATTAATATGAATCACACTATAGTACTATGGTATTATCCCCTTCATGTACAGCAACAGGTATGTCAGATAAAGAACTTCATAAGGTGCTCTTGTGCTTGGGCCAAAGGTATTCATTGTTGTTCTTGCTATCAATTGGCCATAGTGAACTTGCACCGACCAGGCCACCATGCAAGATGAATGGTGTTTTGGGCAACAAACACTTTTTCATTGCATTTCTTTCCCATCTAACCATTCACGTGTATAGATGCCTATCTAGTAACAAGTGCGTGTCTTACTTACTTACCTACCTACATAATAACAACTTGCAATCCTAACCTACTTGCCCATCATACTCATTCATTTGTAGAGGTAATTACTTACAGATCATGAAGGGAAGTAAAAAGGTTTACAATATAGGTTACCAAGGTTCCTCCTTGGTAACTCAGTTGTCAATGTTCATTCACAATTGAATCATAATGGGTTTCCAATGGATGGTGTGTTGGTGCGCACACAACCAACCCTAGTGAGAATCTCCAATCTTTGATTGGCAATCAAGTCATGAATTGCAAGGCATAACCTTTGACAATCTTTCCATTAGCAATCCATTCACTAATACATTTGCTTACAACTTGCCATCATCGTCTCTAGTCAAATTTTTCCTCGTTTTTTAAACAATTATCCTCATTTGAGCATCAAAGCTCTAAGTTTAGGTCATTGTTTTTCATTACACAAGAGTTGTTAGAACTTGGAAATTCCTAAATCATGAAGATTTGTTGCTTCTTGAGTTTGATAAGGCTCATTCTCAGTGAGGTTTGATGCAACTATCAATGTGATGGAAGGGCAATCTCCAATATAATTTCGCACACTTGTATGATCGACTTTCAAGCTTTCATATAACTACAACTTTTGCATACAGGGAATGCCCATAAAGACCTTACTAGTCTTTACATAAATCAATGTAAGTCGTAAGCTTCTTTTGTGTTTGCTTCTTGTAAGTCTTACAATTCTTACTCTCTTAGGTTTGTTTTATTTTTGATTTTGTGTTCCATGGCACCTTTACAATTCCTAAATAGTTTCAAATATAAAAAATTTCCTTTGTCAAGGTCCCTAATGTTGTTGATGATGTTTTGTTGAATCAAGTTATTAATGTGTTGTTTGCATTGCAAATTTTGATTACACTACAATCCATGTCAACATTGATATAAAAACTTGTGCTCACAAATGTTTTGTTATAATTCATTCTTTGAATTTGAACCCATCATTTAAAAGTTTAACCCAACAAAAAAAGAGGTGAAGGAACGTGGGAAATTAATCAAATATTTTAGGATGTTTGGGCATCAAAGTTTTCATGGGTGAAAGTTATGCTTGGTTAAATGATGGGAAATTAATGGTCAAATATCGTGTTTGCACACAAATTGAAAGTAGAAAATCATTAGAGAAATGTTTTGTTTCCCAACTTTTAGTAGGCTACAAAAGCAAGCCAATAGGCACAAAGTTGTAAAACATAAATACAAGATGGGGTAGTACTTTGTGGAAGGTTTCAAAGTGTATCAAATTTTTTGAACTTGAAAAAGTTGCCAATTGATGGGGGAATAACCAACAACTTAAGTCTTAACCAATGTGATCATGAACTCATTGTTGACATATGGGGGCTTGATTATGGAGGAGATTAGGAATAAGTTAATTTGTTTTGGTTCTAATGGTGTTGATGTGTTTAGAAATGTTCACAATGGTTTAAAAACACAATTTTGAAAAAGTGCAACTCCTTTCATTTTTTTATCCATTAAATTGTGCATCAAACAAACCTAGCAATTTCAAACATTTTCCAAACAACCTTTAGTGTAAAAGCTCGAAGGTCTTTTGCAAATCAAATATTGTTTCGTGTGCAATTGATCACCGTCTTCTTGTTCTTGTTCTTCTTCTTCTTCAACAACAACTTCCTCGCTTTCAATAGCATTGGTGAGTGCTTCTATTGGTCTTCGACGAGCATCCCTTTTGCTAGTTTGTTTCCAAGAACTCTCTCTCCTCTGCAGCAGCAGATATGTAGGTAGAACCTCCTCTACCCGCGCACAACAAGAGCTGCTGTTGTTATAACACACTATGTCGATCTTCTAGAACTTAAGAGTGAGAGTTTCAATTGGTGAAGGGAGTACTCCTAATAACAAAAATCAATTGGATGGAAGGAAAACCATGCTTGTACATACATATTCAAGTATGCTTCAAATACAACTTACATACAATTTAAATACAACCATTATACATAACCAGTAATATATGGGTACATCTTAATATGTACCCATATAATAATGAGTAGAATACATTCAATACACAATTGTGGACCCCTTATGCCTAAAATATGTATAATACATTTGGAATACTTAAAGGGCTATGACTCATTTGGTGACATTTGCAATTAATGGTAGGTAGAGGGGTCTTCTTGGATGGAAATTATATTGAAAGTTATCCAAATGAAAGGATGAAAAAATCCATTAGTCACAAACTAGTCGCAGGTTAGTCGAAGATGACTTGACTAATGTCAGCAAGATGTCACAATAGTCGTAGATAACAAAAATTTAGTTGCAAAGACCAAATAGTTGCAGGCAATTGTAAATGTGATGGTCACATATTGGCATTTTTCTTCTAGTGCCACCACCTACCTACCTACCCCCCCACCCACCTATCTTCTACAACCTACCTACCTACTTGGCACAATGTTTTTTTATATATGCAAAAATTTGAGTAGTCAGATGGTCCATACTCTACCGATTAGAAAAAACCACCCTAGTCACAATGAACATGTTGAAATCGATTCGTTCAAAATGATGAAGTGGTTTTTTTACCCTTGTTCAAATTGGGTATTTTTTTACTATATTTGCTAGCTTAAAAACCAAAATTTCTAATAGTGAAGGGATATATGGCTTACAATATCATTTACCATTACATCCAATACCATGAACCTCATGGCTATGGAATTTTGTAATTTACAATGGGATGTTTGGGTGTTTATGCTTTAAAGTATTATTATAGGCTAGAAATTGAGTATAGCATATCATCACCATTAAATTACAAGGTTTGGACATTCAACCTTTGTGATGACATGGATGAATGAAATACATGACCATGTGGTTAGTACAACTAAGGATGCCCATGAGGAATGCGAGGTGATAATAAAACATTGCTAGTAGTTGACACAATTAGTTGACTTAGGTACCAAAGCTCAATGGAAGTTATATGATGGAAAATTAGTTATGATCGTATTAGCCAACAAGCGAAATATTCACATTTGGGAATTGGTCCTTTATTATTATAGGCCACCATAACACACATGTAATATCTAGATGAACAAATTGGTGAAGTAGCCATGGATTGGCAGATTTAGACATTACCAAAAGTGTTTGCCACATCTAGTAAAGAGAGTTGGAGCCAAAAGATATTCATGAGGAAAACCCATTTTAGTAGCCAAAAAAACTATGACGTCATTAGATGATGAAGTGGACAATTTCCTGATTCAAGCTGAATTCTATAAGGAATGAAATAAATATGTTGCACATGAGGACATTACAATAATAAGAAGGGGATAATGTTAAAGAACAAAATTATGGGACTTAGAATATGGTCATAGCAAAACAATAAAATAACATCGTGAATCAATTTAAGTAGACAAGTTGATATAGTATAAAACAAGTGGATATTTATGTAAAACAACAATACAATGCAAATTAGACAAGCAAGTCAATAAGTATAACAAATTGAAATATAAGATAGATATGCATGACATGTTGGTTTGGTAATGTAATGATTATGTAAGACAATGAGACTAGTTGATTTTGGCAAATTGATGTAACAAGCAATTAGGAAGTTGTAACCATTTATTGTTCAATATTAAAAACAATTTGGTTGGGCAAAATGGTTATTGTTGGTTGTTAAAAATGATGAAAGGATTATTGGTTTGTCCTAATGTGGTTCCAAAAGAACACTTTAAGAATAGGAAAGAGGGATAATTAGAAAAACCTTGTAAATAATGAAAAAATTAATGAAAAATGATGAGCATTTTCTTTCAATTTATTGTTCTTTTGCAATTATATCTTAATAATAGTGTAAGATTTATCTAACATGTGTAGGAATAAATGGTATTTCCTAATTAAAAAATTTATGTGGTATTCATTTTGATAAAATAGGACAAGGACTTAGGGGCGATGTTAATTTATTACTAATAAATAAGAATTGAAATTTTCATCACCAACATTAACATAAAATTCCTAACAAAGGGTTACACATTTGTAACCATGCAAAAGTTTTCAAAACTTTTTGGAGGCTATGGGCTAATTTCTCATTTTTGAATTAATTTCCATTTAATCTTTGGGAATTCACATTTCACTATATGGAGGTAAAATCATAGCCATTTGCACGAATGAATTCATGGGGAGGAACACTACCTATGTGGGAGATTTCAAGTTGTTTGGTGACAAACTATTTTTAAAGGATTTTCCCAAGGTGTAAGGCGGTGTGCAACCATCATTCTTATGCAAAACATTTAGTGGATCAACATTATGTTAATGAGTTTCCATTGTTGTACCTCACAAATGGAGGAATGTTGGATCATTAATGAATGTAAAGATTTGAATTACTAACATGATTTTTGTGTGGGGAGCACAAAATTGGAATTTTGTGTTGCATTATGTTTGCATCTCCACACATTTTTATCAGGTTACACATGTTGCTTGTCAATGTGTTGGTCAAATTGTCATATGATTTTAAGGGGGTAAAAGGAATACCAAATGTGTTCCATTTGGATGTGACCAAGTGATGAACACACATTTTTAGGTTGACCTCTTAATAGGTTGTGTTTATTATTCAGTATGAAATCCAAGGTGAAATGTTATGTGCCTTCCCACATGTGTTTTTATTGCCATAATGAGCTTGGGGGCCATGTTTGGTGTGGTTAATGGATAGGCATGGGACAAGGCTACCACCCAATCCTAATCACTAAATAGGTCTTGCTTAAAGCCTAATTTGTCTAAACATATATTGATTAGGTTTTTAGTTAGGGTTAAGTCATACTGAGATGTATAATTGTAGATATTTATTGATTTGATCATTAGGATGTCCCATATTTGTTTAGTGTTGTGATGAAATTAGTTTCGTGCCTAGTAGACCACCTTGTTGTGTTCATAGTGTGCCCAAATGTTGTATGTCCTATGAAATGTTTTTGTGGGTGTAAATGCCTTAGTTATATACAATATAGCACCCCTAAATTTATGTTATGGAAATTATTGTTCAACAAATTCAACATCCTTTTAGGTTTGGTATGAACTTGTTATGGTTTAAACCAAACCCGAAGGGATGTTGAACTTGGTTATCAGAGGTCTTGGGTTGAATACCCAAATTAGGGTTACAATTTACCACAAAAAAGGCATAAGATTTAGGGAGACAAAACATGGTTACTGTCACCATTGGTTGTATTAGGTGTGGGGTGTGGTTCAAATCACCCATACCACCTTCATTGTCATCTAGTGGGGGAGCCAGTCTTCAAATTCAAAAACAAATTCAACTTCATATTTTGTCACCACACCATTATTGTGAGACGTGTATGGAACCACCAAGGGATCTAGATGATATTCAAAGGTCAGTTGACACCATAGAATTGAATGATTTTATTTAGGAGTTTAACAATTTATGTGATATGTAGCAAATGTGTAATCCCCAACTATTCATGCTTTTCAGGACATGGAAAAATTTGTTCCAACATCCGAAAGGGTTGTCGATGGATGATTATCACAAATTTAGGCATGGCCATGTGTAGTTTAGATTAAGGAATGACACAAATTTATACTAGTCACCCAGCTGCAATTCCATTATTAAGGAAGTTGTGGCCACAATTGGTGTGGCAATAGCCTCTAATAGTAATATGACAAATGAAAGTAGGAATGTTGGATTGAAAAATTGTGGAGTTTACAAAAGTCTTAGTGTAAGCCCCATGAAAGCTTGCGTGGCATGTTAATCGTCACAACGAATGAACAAATGCACCCAAGTTTTGATTTAGTTAGGGTTTAGTTTCTTTGTATCATTTATTACTTTTCTTAAAATTGTGAACTTTCTTTAATTTTCCAATTCAAGTTTAAGGTGATCCAAGCATAATGTTCCCTTTTTTTGGTTTTAAATTAGTCCTGATAGAAGAGAGGAAACATGGAGAGCGAAGCAACATACATGATGATAAAAAATGTGAAAATAAAAAAATAGTTTTCATGGATATTTACATTCATGAACAGTGGTTGCGATTACTTAAAAAATGTTGTAGTCATTGCCAAAAGGGTAGAAAGGAGTTTAATTGTGTTTATTATCAAAGCAAAAGGAATTTGAAGGTGAGGATTAATGAGCATTGAAAGAAGGTGTGTGACAAAACTATGGATTCCAAAGGGAATCTTCTCAAAGTGAAATTGTGCCCACCGTTAAGAAACACAATAGAAAGGTGGAAACATTTTGGAAAATAGGGCAAAGGTGGATGCATTGTGGAAGCCAAGGAGTAGTCGCCTTTCGACTACATTAACTTTATAGCCAATACACATGTTTGAACATAAGCACAACAGGGAGAAAACCATGCCCTTAAAGATTCTCAATGAAGCTAAAGACGAATTTATTATTGTTCGTAAAAAACGACTCTCAAAACATGGAGGCAAAGTAGTCAAATAAGTCTCAAAGCTAGAGAGCATTTTCGAACATCCCGCTTTGTTGAAACTTATCACTTGGGGGAAATTGCAACACAATGGTATTGGATCACACCTTTTCTATTTGAATTTGCAACATGGTAATGTTTCCTTAAGTTTCAACAATATATAATTAACAATTATAAAGTGCTTGCAAAAAATTAGTTTAATTTCTAATGTTTAATTGAAATGTAGACCATATCAAATCATGTGAAACATGTTTCAATATAATGAATTTTTTTTTGTCTTTGCAATTCCAAAAGTCTTAGACTTTACCAAAAAAAACAATCAGGTTTTAATCATCATTACAAATCGGATTCCATGTTTCAACATTCTATCAGTTCCAAAGAAACATGTTATGATACCAATAGGTAAGTTTATGTTTCAGTGGAAAATTAAATAATTCCTCAACAACTTCATGTTTCAAAACATGTCTATGGAAATTTCATCACTTGTTCATGGACACAATCATGTTTTGACTTTCATAGTTAGCAAATTTAGTGATTTATAATAACAATGTTTTGGTAATGTTCATTGCCATGTTTAGTAGGTTTTAATTGGCATGTTTTTGTGGTATAATATGTCTCATCTCCAAATGCATTTACTTGCTATGGTCTTTACATTGAAATCATGATCTAAAGAGTGAAGAATAAAAAACAAACCGACGTTTTGGATAAAGCCTTGCCATTAATAAATATGGGTACCAATACATAGGAGTTACATGGGAAGGATTTTTTGAACCAATGGAAGTTTTTGCAATTTGGTTTTAAAAATGCCCTTTCCAAATTTTAAAAGGTCATGGATTGAATGTTAGTAGGTTTTGGTTTTGCTAAATGCTACATCAATGGCACTATTGTTTTTAACTTGACATTAATAGATCACATGCATCATTTGTGGGATGTGTTTGGACGATTTAAAGAACATAACCTTAAGTTTCATCTAATTAAATGTTAATTATTTTATACTCAAGTGGAATACTTAAGTCACATGATTTATCCAAATGGATTGGGGGTTTAGAAGGCCAAGTTTAAAATGATCTTGTAAATTCCCTAAACAACTAATGTTAGTTGGTTATGAACCTTCTTAAACTTGTGTAATTACTACCATAGTTTGTCAAAAGGTTCAATAACATTACCAAACCTTTAACCTAGTTGATGAGGATTGACTAAAAGTACTATGTGGTGAAACGCAAGAGAAGGCCTTTCAAGAGTTTGAAGGCTAGGTTCACTTTAACTTTCCTATTTTGAGATAACCCATATAAGGCCGATGACCATTCCAATTACAAACTAATCAGAGCACTTTAAGGTTGGGAATGATATTCATCCAACTTGATAATGATGGCCAAAAGTTCATGTGGCATATGCCAATTGGTCCAACAATAAGATGGAGGCCAAATATAGTTCATATGAAGGGGAATGCTTTGTTATTGTTTGGTGCAATTTCATCATTTGCATGTTATCTTTATCGTAGCCCATTCACTTTGGTTATTGACTAGGATCCAATCAAATTTTTGATGAAATTCGATACACTCACATGAGAGTTGGTTAGATGGGTTTGTATATTAGAATAATATGATTTTGATATTGTCCATAAGGCTAGTAAGGACAATTGGGATGTTAATAACCTAAGTTGGAACTCATGTTCCAACAAGGAGGATATTATAAGGATTCACTGGCATGGGGATGTAGATTTGGAAGTGATATTAAGATGGCATGCCTCCACATACCTACGTACCTTGTTAGGTTGTTTAAAAGATGTATTTCATATTAACATTTTAGGATTCCCATGGTGTGAACATTGAACTAGAGGGTGATAATGGCTTAGATATATATGATGATGCACCTATCATTACATATTTGCAAGCAAATGAAATTTTTATCATATTAACACACAAGGAATGAAATTGTGTTGTGCATAAGGTTATGTGAATTGAATTGAATGTAATTCCTTCTTACACATGTAGACATATGCATGAATGTAAATTGTGTTTTGTTCATATAACATGAAAACCTTATGCAACATGTTCATGAAGAGTTAGGCCATTTGGGGTTTGTAAAACTTATAGTTTGTTTTAAGCATAATATTGGTGGTGACAAATGTAATTACAAGTTCAACAATTTGTGTTTCAATGTGTGGCATGTGATTGAATGTGAACATCATTCAATGCACCTACATTTCATTTATAACCATTGCACATCATGGAGTTAAAGTATTAGTGGAATTTGGATTTTTTTGGTCCATTAAGTGTCATAGATGCAATGCCACGGTGTTCATTCATTTGAATGTTCATCCATGACTTATAATGATCTTGTACTTAACTCTTAGTTTGGTATCAATTCATTATCAGTTAACTTATAATTAAGTTGCAGTTCATTTTCAATTAATTTTTAGTTCACTACCGGTTCACTTTTAGTTGATTCTTAGTTCACTTCCATTTAATTCTTAGTTAATTTTTAGTTCACTTTTAGTTAACTCTCAATTAATTCTAAGTTAAATCCAAATTAAGTTTTAGTTGAGTATGAATTAACTCCAAACTAATTTCTAATTAATTAATTAATTAGTTTTTAATTAATTCATAGTTAACTTCTAGTCAACTTTGAACTAAGTTTTAGTTAATTATAAATTAAGTTTTAATCAATTCATAGTCGACTTTTAATTATGAAGGTTCCTATGAAAAGTTTTTACTTGATGCACACATAGAAGCCCTTTTAAGAATTTTTTTGATCTAGGTCCCCAAAGGGATATAACTAAAAGTATGTCCCTTCATATCCTTTAATAAATTCAACATTAGTTTTAAACACAATCTTGCACCATAGCCTTGTCACGTTTTTTACATGTTCATGTTTGCATATGTATAAATATCTGTTTTCACATTTGTCTTACACATCTTGTGTTTTTGTTTTTGAATCACATAATTTTGTCTTGTTCCTTGTTTGAAAGTAGTTTTAGACATTTTTTTTAGCCTTTGTTCTTGTGATTTTTCATGTCCTAGACATTAAGTTTGATAGTTTGACACAATTAATATGTTTTGGCTATGATCGAACATTTCTTAAAGTGAATAGAGTTGGCACCTTTGTTAGATTATAGTAATGAGGGTGTTGCATATGCATTTTTTGACAGGGTGTTTAATAGGTATGAGGTTCAAGTTGTAACACTCATCAACGAAGGTATGAAATTCCATGGGGAGTCCCAAAAGTTGGGTGAAAAGGCATTAATAAATCATTGCACTATTTCACAAGACCATCATGAAGTAGATGAGTTGGTTTGAATGAATGGTATAAACAATGAAATAGGTTTTGTGAAAGTACGGGCTTCAAAAAAGCCACGCTAATTATTGGGATCCATGGTTATTATGGTTAATTAACTATGGGGTATAGGTTTAGTTGGTTTACGCCCCCTTTGCATCCTTATCACCATATTATATATTATTTGACCATGAGCCCAAACTACTAACCTCAATCCAATAAGATATGATGATTGTCATTGATTTGGATGATCAAAATGTGTAGTTCCAAACATGTGAATAATGAATAAATTTGTTCCAAGGTGTAATGCACATGGTTATGGAAAATTTGACAATTGCTTAACATCAAAATACACTTTGGTGTGCCACTATTCGAGGAGGTAGATATTGGCTTTGAGTTTATAGATGGGTCCATTCATGATTGGGGTACCAAAAAGGAGTGTCTAATTGGAAAAGGACTACAAAGGACAAATTTGGATTTTTTAATATTTTACATTATTATAATTGTAGTAGATTGTTATATGCTAATAGATAAAATGATGTCTTTTAAAAATTAGAAAATATTTAAAAAATAATTTAGATACTATCTAAATCTTATTTTGAATCCAGTAAACTAAAGTAATCAAGTGTCTAAAGTACATTTAAAAAAAAAGTAATCCAAAGGAATGCATAAAGTCATATAATTGATTTCAAATTTTTTGTATAACAAAAACACGTCCCTTTCTATGAAAATACATGTTCATTGGATGAACTTGATGAAAAATCAAATCATACAAAAATTTCAAAATCTTGAAATCTTGAAGGAAAGGGCTATAAGGCAAAGAACTCATTTTAAAAACCGTTTGATAAAAAAAGAAGTTAAATGGGTTCAAAATGTTTAACTTTACATGCATATGGCATGTGCAAGAAATAATCTTGCCAAAAAACATGTTTGATTGTCCATTGAAACTCATTTTGGGATTTTCTAGGATTTTTTGCATTATTGACATTAAACTAAAAATATTCATATTCAATTATGTATGAATGTGAAAAATCACCATTAACATGAATAATCTTATATTGGACTATTCAATTTTTCTCACTTAAGTTTGTTTCATGTAAATATAATATGTAAAAAATAGTTCAAAAAAGTCCTTAAGTCATGTTTTCCTTTTTTGGTACCCCAACCATCCCAACCATGAATGGACCTAGATTTGAGTTGGGAAACTGTGTGTAGTTGTGATGATCAACATTGATTACTTTGGATTCAATTGTTGGCAATGTTTTGTGTGTGTAGAAGGTTCTACCTTTTAACGTGTTATTGTTGGAGGACCAAAACAGTTAAACATGGAAAGACCATGTGTGTAATTGCATGTTGTGTCTTCTCCCCAATATGGATGGCCAAATTCACTCATCTTTGGTCGTTGTTCATGTTGGACTTCATTGTATGTTATATGGATAATTTATACAGGTAATTACTATGTTAGCGTGTGATTGGTGTTCAAGGGGCTAGCATATGGGATGCCTTACACCACCCTTGGACAAGGTACCCATTAAGAAATGGTTTTGCCCTTGATGCATTTCATAAACCTAGGATTCCTTAACTTAATTAGTAGGAAATACACCTTATGTATTTTTCCAAGGTGATTTACATTTGATAGAGGATTTGAAATATTGCAATTAGGTGATTAACAATGGGACTCACATTTGCACCCAGCTTATTGGTCCTTACACCATCAAACCAATGTATTCATTTTAAGGATTTACAAAAAACATTTCATGTGTTGTTATATGGCTTAAGGGATGGTTGGAAGTGATGCACTTTTTAGGAGGTGTGTATTTGATTTGTGTTTTTGGATGACAATGCTTGTTGGTGTTGATATGGTATTGCACAACAAATTTCAAAAAATTTATCTTAGTTATGTGTTTATATTTTAATTATTATTAATAAACTAAAGTAAGTTATTGTGAAACCAGTTCTACTATGAACATGGTTATAAATATTTAGTGTATGGGATATAATCCTAATATGTGTAATTTCAAGTGATTGAGATTCTAAATCATATTATATATATATATATATATATATGTCGTTTTTTTTTGTTTTGTATTATGTCAATTGTCTTTTGCACATGGTGTTTTGGGCTTGGATTCTTACATTAGTGTAGGTGATAGTCATGGGTTTGGAGATTATGCATTTTTTAAGAAGGCTGTTATGTTATTAGGTTTGTATGTGTGGACAATGATGGTTGTAGGTGCTGATACGATAACACATGACATCTTTCAAATTTTGGCCTCCATCGGTTATATGCGTCTATACCTCATTTGACCTTTGGAAGGGGTTTGGTCAAGTTCAAAGAACCACCCAACATAGGTTGTGTTAACACAATTCTTGCAAAACTAAGGGAGACCTACTATAATAATAACAAAACAATTACACAAAACAACTAGATTGGTATGTGAGGGCTAATATGTGCAGGGTAACAAGTAACAACAAGATGAATAGTCAGTTTGATCACTAAATTCCAAGACAATAGGGTTATTCATAAAGTACCCCAAACTGGAGGTACTGGGCCCCAGTTTTGAGAAAAACTGGGGATGAAATGAGAAGTCAGGATGAAAACAGCCCACATAAAAAAAGCCAGGGAACTGAAAGAGTTGTCTGACCTGAATCAGTCCTTAAGGGACTTCCACCCCCTAGTTTTGGATTCACAGCACATGTCCCTTGACTGTTGCTCGTATCCTTGATTGAATGAAATCAAAGCCTTGTCATAATAAGCACCTGCAAATCTTCTGAACTGATACCCAGTTTCATGAAATGTTACACTCGCTTTAGAATCAAAGAACCTGAGGTTCCAGTTTTTTTTAAAGGAAAACCCCTGGAAGAACCAGCAGTTTTCATGAAATAACTGGGAGTTCTATAGAACATTATTTGACTGGTTCTTTAGATTGTTGGAGAATGGTGGTTATGTATCAGAATCTGAGGTTCTTGGATTTGTGAGAACCTGCAATTTACATATCAGAACCTGTTTATTTGATTCTTGGTTTTGTGAAGTTCTAGAATTTGGCAATTAGTCAGTTATTAGTTGGCAATTCTAATAACCACCCAACTCCTGGTTTCAGCTAACACTCTTTTTTTTTTCCAGAGAAAATTTCTAGAATCCAGTGTAACTATACAGTATGTGATAAGGGTTTAGGGTTTAGGGTCCAACCCGACTGGACCTGTACTACTGGTGACAAATTAAGACTTCCGGTAAAGGATCAAATTCTTTCCAGAGCTTTGAAATTCCTTGTCTAGCAGCAAGCTAACCTCTGACATTAGTTGAAGACTTATTGACATCTCTACATTCACCAATCTCCCATCTCTTGACAAACATGCATATTTTGCCAGAGCTCACCCAATACACACTGGCACTTCCCAATAAGAGACAGACATTTCTTCCAATAAGGGGTTGTTGAAGAAAGTCCTGGGGAAAACCAGGAAAAACCACACTCTACAAGAAAGAGAGAATTTCCTCACTCCTTACTCCAATTCTGAATAACCTTAGATATCATGAAAGTAGAAGTACCCAAACTGATCATTGTACCCTAAACCTAGGTCTACACTCGTTTCCTGCATGAAAGTAAAAGCACCGGAATCATCATTGTACTCTAAACTGAGGTCCACACTCTACACTGGTTTCCTGTATAAAGCTCAATGCACCCAATAGGGTCATTGTACACTAAACTGAAGGTGAAAAATTGAAGGATAATATTTATTGTGATGGACTAAGAACATCCCCACTAGTGCACTGCACAATATCTTCTGGATGAAGAACAATAATTTTTTTGCCAATTTGAAGGTAATAATGATTTTCTGCCAGCATTTGTGCACATAATGCATAATGCTCTGCTTGGCAAAAGATCCAACAGAGTCTAACACTTAGTCTTGATTGACTAATAAGAATAATTGGTTTGGCATGTTTCAGAGAGTAGGCTAATGCCTTGAGCTAGTCTAGCACAAAATTTCAGCAAATCATAATCCATCTTTACAATAGTTCAAACATTACAATTCGGCTTGGAAGAGGTTCTTAATTTTCTTATATTGTGCCAAAAGAAGTGCAAGGTAAAACCAAGAGTTGTTCTTGCCAAATTGCTATAATTTGGACAATCTTTTCTAAGTGCTTGAACTGCTCTTGAACTAAAAATTAGTGAAAAGGTTTGTTGACCAATGTTTTTAGCATTTTGAAAATAAGAGTTGAATCAGATCATGGAATGCCATGTTCTAAGACAGGAGCAAGGTTGAGCATATGCAAGGTGCCTAAAAACAAACAAGATTTCTTTGCTTGTGTGTTGATATGCCCTTTGTATGTGCAACTTTGACTACATATTCATTTGTCCAAGTCATCACAAGTCCAAATGCCCCCACCCGGGCGCCCACCCCAACCTTTTTTATTCACCACTCATATGAATGCATTTGACCTACTTTGCAAATTCTGAATTTAAGCAAGAATGAGAAGGGAGTCAAATTCTCGATAAATCTGAAATTTCTCATGTCTGCCCCTAGTTACATCAATTGCACACTCAAGAGTGGGAAATTTCCATTTCAACCAAATTCTACACCAAAAGAATCAACCAGCTTCCTTAAGCTTTGCCAAATTGAATTGAATTGATTCCAATAACATGCCTCCAACATGACAGACCCAGATTCTTTAAAATAGATGGATTTGACAGCTCTGTTGGGCAGCTGGGTGGCTACACATCATCACTCCATGCACTTACGACAGCTTCCTGCTGTGACGTTCAAGGGTTAAAGCTCTAGTGCAATTTGCAAGGCAAGAAGTTATCCCAGCTATGGTGCAAATCAGGTGGTGGTGGTGGTGGTTGATGTCTTCATTGCTAAGTAATGCTCAACTAGTACCGGTCTCATGGCAGACTGAATGCAATTGTCAGAAGCATGATAGAAGCAAAACTGTAATCAACATAAGAATCAGAAGAGATTACAATCCGACATCATGTCAACTGATCTCCAGCCCAACTTCCACCACGTTTGCATGCACCCAGTAGTACAAGGACACCCATGTTCTAATCCACCTAAAAAATATTGTGGTAGATATATACACACGGAGGTTAGAGATGCAACACTGCACACTGCAGTCTAGACAATAATATGTAATAATTAGGCAAAGAAAAACCACGGAGAGAACTTCAGAAGCTGTATGATCTGAAGACCAAGAAATTATCAGCAAGTTTCTCAGGGAGATCCAATAATGGACCTGTATGGATTATACTTCACCAACTTGCCCCCTATCTATATATAAGTGATACCCAACTAATTTTTCTTTTCAAATAGTTCAAGAAATGTGAAAAAACTCACTGCTGCATAACTAACAAAGGATTGCCACATGTGTATGAAACTAGTACTAGATTTGGAATCTAACATATATTATGCTTTAACTCATACCATTAGCATGCATCTTTTGCTATCTCATTTTCACAAGAGTTGCATTAACATGGCTTGCAAGCAATGGAATGGAGTCCCATCCTAACTTTGATGCCTCAATTGAGTCAAATACAATATTTGTCCATTACACATGTGAATAGGTATATGGGAATCACATAAATACCTATTGTGTATATATTATACAGACGTGTCATAAACACAAAATTGAAAAACACTGGTGGAATTTGGGATGCAAAAGAATTATTGATATATGAATTGAGGAGCTAATAATTGTTTGAACATTTTCTTCATGTTTCATTTTATGTCAATGTGTCATGGAAACTTGTTTGGGATCGATAATATATAAGTTTTGAGTATATATATATAAGATAATGAAATGGTTATGCCTTTCCCTTTTTTTCCATCACAAAAGTGCAGTTACCTCCTCAAATTTAATTCAACATTTGAATTTAATTTATTGGATTCAATTCAATTCAATTTGGCAAAGCTTAAGGAAACTGAACTCAACCAAATTGGATTCAATAGAATTTGGCTGAGTTTCACTAAATGAAATTAAAATTGAAATGAATTGAATTTCAATTTAGTTAAATTGATAAATTTGGGAAAAATCAATCAAATTGAATTCAACCACTTTAAGAATGAAAAAACTAATAAAATAGCCAAAAAAAACTTCTAAATTTCCTTTAAATGCTTTTAAAATTATATGTATTTTCTCATATTGATCAATTATATGCCAAAGTATATTGCTTAAACTATTTATTGAAATAAAAAAGAGAATTAATACATATTTGTTTTCCTAATTGCAATGGTTCTTTTAAAAATCATGCCCATGAACCTTGAAATTTTATAATTGAATTATGCCTACTCAATTAATCACCTAATCAAATAATCAAATAAAATATCATCAAAGGTATGTTTGAAAATTATATCCCCAAAAGAAAACCAAAACTTGTTTTGAAGCTTGTGAACTTTATCTAAAATATCTAAAGGAAAATAAACATTGTTACATTTCATATTTATATTAAGAGTAAAACCTTCTATTTTGGGGATTTTCCAAAGGTTTTTATTTTCAGGTCACAAAGGAAGTCATGTCAACTCAAAACCTTTTTGGCCATATTTTGAATCAACTACTAAGGATAACAACTAGGATACACCTTATAAGGCTTCAACCAATGATGCATTATAATGATGGCATTATGAATATAACTAAAATTTCACAAAATCAAAACATACTTTCATTAGTTGATTGTCACTAATAGTGCAAAGCCCAAGTCTTGTAATCAATAAACACATTTGCTTTTAGTCATACAATTAAAGATTGAAATTTCTTGGAAACATCAACATTTCAAAATATGATACAAATTTTATTTATAAATGATAGGGAAATTTTAAACCTAAATTTAAGCTCAAAATTGTGCTTTACAGATAATGAATGCTTTTTGAAATTTTTTGGTTGATGTCAATAAAACATTTAAGAACTTATTTGATACTATTTCTCCTTTGCCAAAATGATAGAAATTAAGAAAAATAGTTTGAAGGCTTAAAATAATTAAAATTGAACACATATATATTCCATGTGATAATACTTTTGATTATGGTTAGCACCACATACAGAAAATAAGAAATAATTTTTTTACCTTATGATTGTCATGCAATACAAACACATGGTTCAATGCAAATACAATACATCTCAAACTTGGATTCTACACACAACCATATCGGGACCTCTTGGATATTTCATTTAATTGACTACTAGCAAATTCCCATATCATATATTTTGACATAAAATCATTTAAAAGATTGTCTTCACTAGACAATCCAATTTATGCCTTCTACCTCACACATTCAATTATGATTTTACCAAATGTGAATAAATAACATTGAGAATATACCCAACGCATGTGAGATAACCTAGTTGACATTTATTTAACAATTGATAGTTGTATACCTTTGTTGAGTTTGAACACAATTGTTGTGAAATATTTCACACATGGTCCATATAATATTAAAATGGGTCAAATGTTCTAACTAGTGTGAATCCATTAATACTTCAATTATGTGCAAACCTTGGATGGTATCATATAAATTTACATTCCTTGAACCATGTTAGGAAATTAAATACATTTTCCAACATATGTACTTGTATACAATACCAAAAAACCAAGTTATTTGCATTATTTTGCCCATCACACATATATTTGACTTTTTTGTGCACATTTCTTATAATTGAAATAACATAAAAACTATTTCAAATGGTCGGGGCTCATGGTCATATTGTAAATGGATGTGAGGTCAAATATAAACAACTCATCCTAGATCATGTTACCTATGATGGCAAACCCACTTATAGTCAATCACCAAGTAGACTATTCGCTCAAATAAAAGTGCCCATACATGCAGGGATAAACTTTGGGGGAAGATAAGGTAACTTATGCACTTTTCCAGCATTAAAAAAGTGCCCATGATTGATGTTGTGCGCTATGACATTGATGTTTATAATTATCATTGTCATCACACATACAACACATAATTCATGGTACAACATGCCTAAACTTTGCAAGTTTTTATATGTTTGTGTGCTTTTCATGGTACATGGTGTTTGTGTTGTTTCTATCTTTTGGGCTTGGATTCATGCATGCCCAATCCACAAATTAGTTTGAACTTATTCACATTGGAATTGATTGACAACTAAATCAAATTAGCCTTAACTAACTTAAATTAAGCATAATTAATGTAAACTTAATTATACAACTAATCATAATTGTGTGACATTGAAAACGGGCAATAAGCTAAGGTTAAAACTATGTTAGGAGATGGGACACATATTTAACTTGCAAACTTTAAATAAATGATTCCTTGGATTTCACTTGTATCATGATGCAAGTCAAATTATAAAATACGGTTTTTTAATTATTTCAAAGGTTTTTATTGATGGCAATGCATAACATCAAGCAAATTATATAACATATGTGTTCAAAGAATAAAATGGGAACTTCCCTTTATGTCAACATTTGCAAATGATACTTGAATTTAATTTATAGTTTTCCAAAGTTTGTAAAGCACCAAATGATGGAAAGAAAGTAAGCTAAATATTCATAAGGTCCTTGATAACATATGCAATGTTAAAAATATATGATTTTAATTAATGACCCCTATGGCACCAATGAAGTTGATGGGATTGCAAGTCGGAAATAGGGTCTAATTTTAGAAAATTATGTGGCGACATAATGTCCTTTCATGTAGTTACCAACTATTTTCAAAGTTCAACATTCACATTTTGAATGTTGTAATGATTCTTCTTATTTCAAGAGCCACATTTATCATTATTGTTTTTTCACAAATATCTAACTTTGTCATTGTAAATGTAATATTACGATGCATGCATCAATGTCATGTCATGAAATCTTTCATAACAATTGACGTTTGATATTTAACTTTGGCCAACACCTATTTGACCCTCATCAATTTAGTCTAAATTTGTTATTTCATTACCCCTTGGTTGATTTTGATTGAAATTTCTACCAAAAACTTATGAGTTTGTAAAGTTTGCATCCAACAATTGGTTTTGTAATCTTGTTTGATAAATATGAGAAAATTGGCCCAAATTTTTAACTAAGATTTTGAATAGAGGTAAATGAGTGTAAGAAGGTGTTAGGCTATTAGGGGTTAACAATGGCAATCTTGCACAAAAACAAAAACTTAATTTTTTTAAAAAAAATCCAAGCAAAACATCAAACAATAAATAATAAAACCAAAATGAAACTTGAGAGCATACTTACTATATAAAAAAACTTTCATCAAATGAATACTTATCATCTAGAAAGGGTAGGCTTTCATTATAGATCTCTTCAGACATGTTTTGTTTTCCCCTAGATTGATTTTTTCTCTTTGTAATAATTTCTTGAGTTGTAATCACCTTTTCCTTGAAACGGTTGTAAACTAACAACACAAGTAATGTGCCACAAAATCTTTTATTAAAGTCATGAATAAAATCTATAAATAAAATAAAAGAATGATATGTAAAAACTCGAAATTCTTATCAAAAAAAATCATAATTTGCGACACATAAATAGGAATTCATTTTAAAAATAAAATCTTAACAAAAGTTCAATGAACTAATTTGAATAATTTAATTTGCAACAAAAATTTTCTTTGCACTTAGGGAGAAGTTTATGATGCTATTACAACATTTAATTACCAATTTATTGAAGTTAACTCCTCAAAACAATCCAAGGTTCCCATTTTAACAATCCAATTGGCCATACTAGCTTTTTTTCATCATAGGCACAAGCCTATTCCACAAACCCCATATATTTGTGTGTATTTTCTATGTATCCTATAACCCTTGTCTCCATACCTTGTATGTATATGGTATATTCGGACATAGTTAAAAAGGGATAAAGGTTTAGTCAATACATTGGTAAAACCTTTTGACATTGGGACATCCTACCGTAGTCCACCCTACTCTTCATCAAGTTTGTATCCACTCTACTTTCCACTCTTTGACAACCAAGGAAAACAAGTGCTACCATTCACCCCCGAAAAGAAAGGTGGTCAAGAACTTTTTGTCAACCATCTTTCTTTCTTTGAGGATGGATTGGATTCAATAGGAAGGATGGTTGCTCAATCATGGAGGTGATGGTGGACTCAAATCACTTTTTGCTGGACCATCTTTCTTTTGATGATGGATTAGATTGGATTTGATAGGAAGGATGGTCATCTTTCTTTGAGGATGGCTTGGAATCTATAGGATGGATGGTTGCATGATGTAGGTGATGGTGGATTCAATCACCACCTCAAACTTAGTCTAAGCTAGAGAAGACAATCAAGAGAAGACAATAGAGAAGCAAAGAGCTTGGTGGGCATTGCGTACAAGGGTACCAAGCATGGGTACTTGATATTGTACCTGATCATGTACCTTCTAGGCTTTTGTGTGTGTGGGGGGGTATACTCCATAACAGGATATAAAGAAGAGACTTCAGGTCTGGAGTCTGGATGGCTTCTTAACCAAGGCAAAAAGGAAGCTTTTTGAAGTGTTTTGTTTTTTTCTTAAAAGGCTTTTATTATTTTCCCTTCTTATTTCACTTTTTCAAACTGGTTTTCAAGAAACTAGATTTGCAAAACAAGTGAGAGAGAGAAAGTAATTAGGACTGAGAAAGTGTGATGATGCTCAAGTTGAAATTAAGCAAGTATGATGATTTGTCCAGAGAACCCATGTTGGCGGATGACAATTATTTTGCATCAATCAAACTGTGATAGGCATCCTGTGATCAAATTTACAAAATTTAAAAAAATAAAAATAAATATCACAAACAGATTGGCCACAAAGCACATGTGATCATCGTATGTTAAAGTTAATCATTTTGTTGCTTATCATCATAGTTAACATGTTGCATGTACATAACACACAACGGTTGGGAAACAACTTGATCATGGCTATCCTCCAAATTCCACACCTTTCTGCTGTGGACAAACTTGATGGGTATCATCAAAATTCCAAGACTTTGGGTTGTGAACAACTTGAGGAGTATCAATGTATGGACAACATGGCAAGACTCCTTCTTTTGTTCGTGGTACCATGATTGAGGAACTGTACGTGCAAGACCGAGAATTATACAAAGCAGATGACAGACAAATGAGACAAATTTGTGGACTGTAGTAGTAGTAGTGATTTCATTGCCCACTTCTCTTTCTATCTACTAACAACTTGGGAGAGGAAATTCCTGGATGTGTCAGCAACACACCATACACAGCTTCAATTCTGGTAGGGTAGATGGGGACTAGACCATTGTGCGAAAAACCCAACTTCTCTGATCTGCAACTTGTGGATTAGAATTTGGGACAAGATCATTTTGAAAAAACCCAACTCCTGAAACAAAAGTACTTAACTTAAATCCACATACGGAAAGCAAAACCACCACCACCACCACCCATGATATCTGAACTCACCAACAACAATATCTGGATCTACTGGCAGACACTAAAGTAACATCAAAAGCTATGCAACCAACAAAAAACAAACAATATGTGTTATTGGAGACAAATAAAGTATAATAGCTAGAGGCTAGTAGAGTGCAGTAGCAAAGTTCTATCTCAATTTTTTTTCTTTTTGGGTGGGTTTGAAAATTTTCAGAGGCTTTTTTATTTTTGAGGAGAAGCAAAAAGCACAAACAACCATTGTGTGTTCTACAATGCCACATAGCTTGAAAACCTATTTATTTTCCCCCTTACCTTAACTTGAAACCCTGATCCTATTGATTTGTAACACCCTGGAAAGGTGTAAATTTTTTTTCATACCCACCCTGCAATCTATAAAGTGAGAACCGACTTGAAACCTTGGTTGGTTCTCACCTCTTTTCTGATACACACCCAACACTGGTTTTTCAATGTCGGTTATGAACCTTGGGCCCTGTGTTGTTGCTTCCACTCCTCCCCCCCCCCCCCCCCCCCCCCCCATAGACTTGTGTTGTGTGAACAATGAGTTTGTGGAACTTGTGGTTCATTGCCATTCTTGTGAACGGGACTTAAAATTGTGGTGGAGAACCAAGAAAGTCTGAGCCAAGAAGGATCAACACAGTTTGATACTTTTTTTTTGTTTGGTTTTGAAGTGCTAAGTACTTGCTATTTTCATGAAGTCCACAAGAGTTTGCATGTTAGAGAGTCGTCCACATGGGTGCATATGTATTAACACAACTTTTTTAAGTAATAAGTTATTGGTTTGGAAGAGTGGGTAGTCGTCTCCAGTCTCCATTCCTGACACATTCCAAACCCACCCCATGGTTCTCCTTCTGACACATATACTTTCTAGCATTCCACACCCTCTCCTTTTTGCTTTGTAAGCACACATTTATAGCCCCATTTGACCTTCATACTACCCATTGTCATGTACTTGGGGGCCTTCCCTTTTGCTTTTCAAGCACATACTACCTATTTTACCGTCAAGTTGTCCTCATTAGGTTGGGCCCCTTGGGGTGGTGGTCGGGGATAGTACCTGATGGATGGGATGGGGGGCACCTATACCCTATTTGTGGCTTGATTTTTAAACTACAAACTTGAGATAGCACCTGAAGAGGGTGATAGCTATATTTTGTTGCTTTTGAAAAAGCCAAATGAAATACTTGTGTTGAAGGTAACATCTCAACTTGGTGGGAATTGAAACATGTAGGACGTTCAATCCAACTTTTTTGTTTCATTGAGGTAACACCTCCATCAAGCACTTGGTGAATATGTTGAAATGGGTTGAAGTGTGTGTACCTTCCTTGGTTACACAATCAATTCTTACCAACTTTTGCTTCAGGTAACATCATGACTTTGGGTTTCTGCCTAAACCCTAATTGATTTGGGTTTTGTTGTTTTGTGGGTTTGGTAGGGACATACATAATATACATACATACATAGATACATCCATAGAAATATGTGCGGACAATATGATTTCTTTTCAAAACTGTGGGTTTTTTCAACTAGGCATCATCTGAAAGGTTTCAACATGGGATTTGGGATCACATGGAATTCACTGACAAACTTGGTTGGTGGATGTTCAAAGCATTGGGAAGACATTTACTGAGATCTTGACTTGGCTTTATTTCAGCCTAACCCTAACACTTGGTGGGTATTGAAACACATATACCACAACACTCACTTGCCAAATGGGACTTTGGAGAGAGTATCTTCTTGGCTAAATTTTTATTCTTGACAAAACCCATATCTCTTCTTGGTTAAACTTTTCTCCTTGGCAAAACCTATATCCCTTCTTGGTTAAATTTTTTTTTCTTGGCAAAACTATTCTCTCTTGGCAAAATCTATATCTATTCTTGGCTAAACTTGTATCTCTTCTTGGCTGAGTTAAAAACCTATATCTATTATTGGCTAAACTTCTAACTCTTGGCAACACTTATATTTTTTCTTGGCTAATTTTTTTCTCCTGGCAAAATTTATATATCTTTTTGACTAAACTTTTCACTCTTGGCAAAACCTTTCTTTTTTGGCTAATTGCAACCTTTCAACAAAACATTTCTATTTGTTGGCTAAACTTTTACCTCCCAACAGATTTTTTATATCTTTTTGGCTAGACCTATACCTTTCAACAAAACCTTTGTTTCATTTTGGCTAAACCTTTACCTCTCATCAAAATCTTTTTACATATTAAATAAACCTTTACCTTTCAACAAAACCTTTATATATTTTGGGTAAACTTTTATATTTCATAATTAAACCTCTACTCTTCTAAAGGGAATATCTAATAATGGAATCCACAAGGTGTAAAATGAACTTCAATAGATATCTTTATAGAAATCAATCAATGACATAAAAAATAATGTTGATTTCAGTTTTAAAAAATAATTAAGGAGGTAAGGAAAATAAATCTTGTATTTTCAATGACTTTCTAATTCAATCACTTAAATCATTAATAATAATAATGCAAAAATATGGTTTTTAGGAGAAAGTTAAATTCAAATATAGAGGTTGAGGGTTTAGTTTCTAGGCATTACAATATTCATGTCAATTTTAAGTTAAAGGTGAAAGCATGAATAGGTGGATTGTTTGGACTATCACACTTGTAATCTTTTGGGATTACATACAAACATAAAATTTTAAGCGATATTCAAAATTAACATTGTCAATTTTTAAATTATTCATGTTATCATAGACTTTAATGAAAAACGTTTTTAAAAAATTGGATGAAATCTAAAAAGATTATGGACTCATAATGGACTTTTGAAATGATAACATTATGTGTGTCACATAGTAAAATTGAAAATGTGGATTCAAAAACTATGTCAAAATAGTGTCAAAATAAAAAAAAAACATCATCAAATGAAGAATTCATTAATCAAGTGCATTGAAAATTTTGAAATATGTATATTTTTAATTATTTTTTAAAAAAATGCCATGATTGTTGTAAATTTTTATCCTTGAGATTCCATTTCACGTTAAAAAATTTAATCTTTTGCATGGATTTTTTTATCAATCACATGTTCAAGGATATTCATAGGTTGGTTTATTAATATTTATGATTAAAAGCATAGCGGATAATTATAGGATTTATGGTTTGATAATTGTTAAACTTGTAATTTTTTTTCCTAATGTTAGATTATGGATTTTCAAATGTCACTTTTGAGCCATTTAACTATGTTTTCACTCGTAACACCATGTTTGTAATGGTTTGAAGTTCCCAAAACTAACGCCTATATTGGCAAATACTAATAGTAGTTGAAGATTTAATCCCAACATGCAATACCCACATATGAAAACAATGCCATTTGTGATTGAAATGAAACTTTTTTTTTGAATTTTAAAAACTTCTTTTAGATTATTTTCTAATTCTTTGTACTTTTATTTCTCATTCTAAAATTTTATTATCTTTTTTCTTGTTCTAAATGATTTTTTTTCTATTTTTTCATACTAATTTTTAATTTATTTTAATTTTAGAATTATAAAAAAAATCAAATTTATCTTCATCAAATTTTGTTTATCATTAAATATGCATATTTTATACCCAACATTTGTGTATTATGTGAACCTGAAAAAATCTAGCCAACATTTTATGTGTTGGATGTGAATATTACACAATTATAATTTACTTTTTCTTCTTTTAAATATTTTTCATCACAATGTCAAAATGAAAAATGAAGGTTTTGCATACAAATGGACAAATCATAATGTGGTGGAGCTTGAATGAAAATGGACCTAGATTTTGTGATGCCCTCATGATAAAATTGAGGACCCATTAGAATTGAAATGCATAATAACTTGAGTGATCTGGTTACTGTGAAATATTCATTAGCAATACTTGAATCTAAAACTTTCATTATAACCCCATGTTACATTGCGTATATCCACTATTGAAAGTTTATTGAAGTATTCACTATGAAAGCAACAAAAAAGACAATACCTACATTTTTTTTCTTTAATCATCATTGTTTTTTTCACATTTTGTCCAAATGAAAAAAAATTAAAGATATCTATTTGGTTATATAATTATATAAGTATTTCAATAATTGAAAATGTTATTATAAATTATAAATAACATATATATTATATGCGTATTATTCACAAATATTGCATTAATATATTTTATAATTAATAAATACTGTCATATATATATATAAATGATCTTATATGATATTGGATCAAAAAATTCACGAATGAATATTATGTATTTTATATCTTATTTACATATGATATGTTGTAAACTAATTATTATATATTTTTATGTTCAGAAATATTGATTTTTTTGGGTTTTGTTTTATAAAAATAATTAAATGAAGGCGAAAAATAAAATCTGACTTATTTTTCAGAATTAAAATAAAATTCTATTTAAATATTATAAAATTTGAAAAGTTTAGTGAAGAAGAGATATAGGTTTTTCCAAGAATTATAAGTTTTGTTAACAAGAGATATAGGTTTTGCCATTGAGAAATGAGTGAGGTAGTTGGATAATTGTTTCACACCCACAACAACAACAAGCTTTGGATCACCCTTGATCACTACTCATTACCTACCCTACTCACAAACTGGCAGTCTATGAGTTCAAGGGGGTTTGGTTGTCTCATTCTCTTCCATATATGTGTGAGGTTAGATTTGAACTCATATCTTTCTATTTTGGCTCTTCTTAGCTAAACCCATCTCTTTCTTCATTTTGAGAAATCCAGAACTAGTATAGTCAACTCCTACCCTGACTCCTTTCTCCTTTCTTTTCATCTGACTCAACCCCCCCCCCCCAATTTCTATTTTGGCTACTAGGCCTCCTCCTCCCCATGAAATTTATTTCGATATGTTTTGTATATGCATCCAAAGTCTCAATTCTGGAAAATATTGGCATCGGGCTCAAGAATTCTTTTAAAAAGATCATTTGTTGTCTTCCTTGTTGTTGAGAATTTAAAAAGATTGCCCAAATTTTTAAGAATTTTGGAATACACATGGCTTAAGGTGGGGTCATTTTATTGGTAATATAGTTAAGATTAACTAAGGAAAATGGTCATCCTTTATAAACCTGTGATAATTCTAATTAGTTGGAGCTTTAGAGGTGCATATTGCACAAGTGAAAGTGTGAAGTGAACTCCGTATATTAAATTCTCATGTCCCTCATACCTATACCTTGATAGTAAATTCCAGTCAGCACCTCAAATTATCACCAAGCTCCTTAGGAAGTATGTGGTCTAATCATTCAACGCCAAATTTACTCACAATAAACATGAGTTGTTTCTTGTGGAATGTTTGCTAGTTTTGTTTCTTGCAATACTTGGTTAAGGGTGGCTAATACATGCACAATGCCAAGTTTCCAAGTTCCATCCTTCCTCTTTGTAGACCCACGTGGCTCTTGAGTTATGCATAATAGAACACAAAGTTCCAAACATGACAAGCTCCCTTCCTCGTTTTAGGGATAATTTGGAATGTTTTGTTGTTTTAGCCTCTCTACTCCCCATAGTTTGTGAGCAATTGGGTATTGGTCAAGTGGTATGGCATCTTCAATTGGTCCGATAATTTGGAGTGTTTTGTTGTTTTAGCCTCTCAACTCCACATCATTTTTGAGTAATTGAGTATTGGTCAAGTGGTATGGCCTCTTCAATTGGTCGTATAATTTGGAGTGTTTTGTTGTTTTAGCCTCTCAACTCCGCATCATTTTTGAGTAATTGAGTATTGGTCAAGTGGTATGGCCTCTTCAATTGGTCGTATAATTTGGAGTGTTTTGTTGTTTTAGCTTCTCAACTCCACATCATTCTTGAGTTATTGGGTATTGGTCAAGTGCTATGGTCAAGAGCTATGCCCTCTTCAATGGGGGGCCACCGACCTTAGTTCCAACAACTTAAATTCGGCATGTTACCTTAACATGTGGGTGGGGCTAGTTGTAGTTTTAGGGGGCTTTCAATATCCACCAATTGATTGCTTCACTCTTTGACAAAATTGAATGCATTTCTATGATAATGGTAATGGGAAGAAATGGAATAATGTGGGTGCAAATGAATGAAGCAATATATCATATATGTGTACACTCTATAGGGTATAGTGTATATGTCAGGCATGTGTGGCCACCAAAATGGATGGTCACAAAATGGCTGCAGTTCCAGCCACTAGATTTACCTACTTCTGGATCTGCATTGGCCCTGGAAACAATAGGTAGGTAGATTGTCTCTTAGCACAAGTTTGTCAATTGGGGTGAACTCCATTCAAAATCTGTCATAAACTTGTGGAATCTGGGCTGTTATTATTGTAACCTATTGTAGGGAGGTCTTTGCTAATGTGGCAGCACACCTCATTGGACCAGAGCTCCTTAGTTATATCATGTATCTTCTTGGCATTAGCAGCACACCTCATTGGACCAGAGCTCCTCAGTTATATCATGTATCTTCTTGGCTTCTGACATACCTCCCTAATGCCTTTTTGCATGTTCTTAGTTGCTCTGGTTGGGTACTGGTTGGCTCAAGTTCATAACTCACCCTCCTCTTCAAGTTCTGAGTGCCATAAACCAGAAGGTCAACCCTTCCATATCATGGGTTGTGTCCAGTAACCAGCTTGAGTACTCTGGTTACTGTGAATAGTCTCACCTCTCATGTGCCTCTCTAGTACTCACTGTAACCAGTGTGCTACCATGGGTTCCCTAGTCCATAATCTGACTTTCTTGTCCTCAAGGACAAGAAGCCATTTTGCTCATTGTTATTTTGTTGTGGTGGTGGGTGATGTTTCTTTTTGTGACAAACATTGTCACCAACTCACTTACATCTACAACAAGAGCCAAATTTACTGCACATCTGAAAGTCATGGTCAATATATGTATTCATCTTCAATAGGGCATAACATGAGGCATTTATATGTACAAGATTAATTCCATGGAGTTTATTCATGCCAATTGAAGGGCATGAAATGGTGGCAACTAGTCTTGATTTTGTTGTGGAGTCTACCTTTGTGAATAGTCAAAGGGGACATTATTTTGTAAAACATTAACAACTATTAACTCATTCTGAGGTCAATCTATATTATATTATATAGATAGTGGAAGCTTTTAGAGATGGTTGGGCAATGAAAATGGGAGGTACAATGGAAATTGTGATGTTGGGAGGTGTATCTCACCTTTTTGGCTATAACACACAAATCTTATGTTTCAATTTGGTTGCATTTGCCTTGCTATTGGGTAGAAAGATGTGGAATATTGTATTATTATTGGCAACTAACTCCTAGCTATGCTCATGATGAGTTCAAGCCTTTAAGTGGTTTTCTACTCGGTGGTGTATGTTTAAACTTGAAAAAAAATGCAATAAATTAGTAAAATAGGTAATCAAACTTTTAAAATAAAATAAAATAATCCCAATCAGATGAATATGGAAATAAGAAAATAAAGATTACATGTATAAGAGGAAGTTATGTATTTTCAAAACAATTTTAGTCAAATTTAGTTAGCCCATTCATTACACACAAAACAATGAATAACCAGAGAAAATATGGGGAATTTTCCAATTCTCCAAAACATATATGGTTGTGTGTGAGGAAAGGCCAATATTCAATGGCTCACTCCCATTGAATGTAGGAATTTTTCAAGATCAACATAAAACATTGAACATGATATTCACTAATTTTCAATATGAAAATGCATATTTTTTTGGCACTAAAAAAAGACCACAAAAAACCCACAATGTGGGTATGTGTGTTAAGTTTACCATAGAAATTAGAATATTAGGGAATTAAACCTAATCTTATTTATTTTTATGAAATCTAGGTTGTATATACACCAATGGCGCAAAATTGATAATCCAAGATTCATATGATTTTTTTAATGCCATAAAAATATTCTAGATATTCATATTAAATGTCCTTGCAATTGCAAGTCTGATTGAAGCCCATTCAAAATGTTGGTGCAATAATTCTTTGGTCACAATGAAAGTGAATTTACAATAAGTTTTTTTTTTTCTTATATTGATTTATACACATGCATATGTGTTTTTTAGAATTTACTATGCTAATGGGATGTTGATATGCTCCCCTAATTACTAGGCCTTTATCTCTTGCTAATTAATTGGTCATAGCAAGGACTAAAACTAATTATAATCAAATATTATTTAGACAAATAGATCTAAACATCAATCAAAATCACGCTCAAACAAGTGATTGCATTAACTCCACTATAAGATATAAACAAAACAATGACACCAATGAATGTTAAATACCCATGGTTGTTGTGCATTCATCATTAACAATATTCAATTTCAATCAATTCAACATGATTTTGGGATGAGATATTTTTATGATTAAAGAAAATTAACCCTTCTTCGAAAACATGGCCTTTAATTAAATCCAAATCATTTATCACACAAGGTGTTTGATTTGGTACTTCTTGTGACGTAAGGTGATCCACCTACCACAACCAATTGACCCAAAAACAAGTTTGATCTTAAGCTTTGTAGAACAAACATAATTGAAAACCTCTTCCACTCTAGCCTCTAATGGCCTCCTTTAAATGTGTGCTCTATTTATTCATGTGATACAACTATCTTGGGTGGTTGCAAAACTCAAAACTATTTTCAACCTAAGTTAGGTTTTGGAATGCAAATGGGATATGTTACATCCACTTTATTGATGCCATGCCTTGGCCTAACACAATTGAACAAAGTTGTTTGAATAGGCGACAAAATCATGAAAGTTGATTATAACAAATTCCACAATACACACCTTACAAGTGGGGCTGGAAAAGCTTGGGGAAACGAAAACTTGCCAAGTTCACACATCAATAGCTATACCTTGTCATTACATTGGCAATAGTATAATATTGTTGATACTTCATAACAACATTCAAATGAACATTGTCAAGTAATGCTACTATTGGTAAAATGCCAAACATGAAAGACATAAGAGTTTACAAATCAAAGAATAAACCAAATTTAATTTGGCCCAAAAAACAAGAAAAATTGACCATGTCTGCATTGTGTTTAATTAAATAAAGAAATGGGATGAAGTTTGTCATTCCAAACAAGTGGCCTATAATATTGGACCCAAATATTTCCCAAAACTTATGCACCTTTAGCCAAAACGTTTCACCTTTTAAAGGTCCAAAGTCCAAACTTATGCACTTTGGGTTGAAAAGCTTTTAGAAGGTCATTAAAACCAAATGAAAAACATACAAAATCCCCCACCAAAAGAACTACATGAGACAAATCCTAATGCCCCTAAAGTTCTCACCTAAAAAGTTGGGTATGTCTAGCTTGCTTTTGAAAAAAGACCATGAACTCCTATGGATAAAAGCAAATAAGAATTTCAACAAAATGCTTGTGAAGTTTGTGCCAAGAGAACAAACAAATAAACATAGTATATAATCAATATAGGTGGGGATCGAAAGGTTCACAATTGCAAAATGTCCTTCTACACAATGTTAAACTTTTATGACCAAAGTTGTTATGTCTTAAACTCAAAACCAGAGGACAAGCAATTGACATATCAATTGTTTGCTTCTAGTACATTGATGTTTTACATTATTGAAACTAAGAGTAACCTCCCTCATATTGGGTATCTAGGCTTACATTTGTATTTCTCACATTCATTAAATTTTTTTTACATATTCAAAGCCTCACCCATATATTTGAGAGTGAAAATACATTAATAACAAATGTTAAGGACATAATATTTGTATTTAATAACCATCAGTAGAAATTTGGCCCTATGTTTTGAATTTTGTTATAGAAGGAATTTTTTTGAATGACTTATTTTCCCATTAAGTTTTTTTGGTATATTGTAGAGAAGCTTTGGTAGAGTTTGTTAACCCATATTTTTATGGTAGTTGTATGTTTTGACTTCTATAGGTAATTATTACCATTTTATCTTTTGAATATAGTAAATATTTAGTAATCATGTTATTTGTTAATGTATATTTGAATTAGTTACTAACTATATTATTAACTAGTTAAATTGAAATTAGTTTATTAGCTAGTTATTGGTCATATTATTGTAAGTGTTAGGTTACTAGTATTAATATATTAATAAATACACCTAAACACTATAAATAGGGTGCATGCATGATTAAGTGGTTCAATATCGATAGAAATTACACTCCCTATAAGTCCATACAATAATTTTTTAAATGATTCAAATGGACATGGTTGTTACCTTAAAAAATGTTATTATTTTAATCTTTGAATAATACATGTTCAATTACTTACAAACCTTCTTAAAACTATGTGAAATTTTGTATTTAATGTAATTAATGTCATTTTTTTAATTTGAAAGTTTAAAAATGAAAACTCACAAAGTCCATATGAATAATGACCCATGTAAAGCTTTCAAAAACATATGTTTTTGAGACAAAAAATTGAAAAAAATAAAAATGAAATTGTAATTCATATGGACATATGAAAATATGGTCAAATTTTAACCATTCAAAAGTCTTTAACTATTAAATAGTTAAGGTTTTCAGAGAAAATATTCCTCGTATGAATTAACATCTTGTATTACATCATATATTGAGTCCCAATAATAAATCTAGAATATGAGTCAATATTATTTTTTCCATTTTGTGATGTTATAATCAAATGACAAATCCATATTTTTTGACTTCATAAGTCCAATATTATTAACAAATGACCTTTTTATTAATAAATAATCACACAGTTCTCTTCATAATGAAATTGTTAATTTAGATCCAAGACCCAATTAGTAGATTTAAAGAGATATTAATCACCGTATACATTTGAATAAAGGGTACACAATAAAAAAACATTGTTTCATCACAAAAGTGAACCCCATGATCGTGCATCTACCCAATACCATTCTTTTGTACCATTCAATTCATTTAATAGAATACATCAACTTTCATGTATTTTTTAATCTTATTGCGTTAAAATTTCACACCAAATGAACTTTAAGATATGTATGTGAATTCAAAAATGATGAAATAAAGAAGTTTTAATGTTTTTATTTTTGCACATGTATTTACTATGTATGCGTAGAATTAATTTTTGGATGTTCACAATTCAAGTTGTTTATGTAATATTTATTAGATTTGTACAATGTAATTTTGGAAGTATAATTTAATTTTGTAATTACATTTTGGTATTGTTTCCAAAATAAAAATTAGTCCTTACCATTTGGCAAACATCCTCGGGAATTAATTCAACAATAAATTAAAAGAAATTGTACATATTGTTGATTTTCTTATTTCTAAACACAAATTTGATACCTTGGGGAGTAGTTTTTTTGTAGGTTTTTGATTGATTGATTTTAAAGATTGTATTATAGACGGGGAAATTATCAAAAGGATTTGAATTTGAAGAAAAAATCAATTATAAAATTTGTGGAAGTAAAATAACATGTCCAAAATGGTAATCATAAGTTTACAAAGCAATTAAATTAGGAAACAAATTGAAATGCTAATGTTGTTGAACCAATTCAAGATGATCAACATTTGCATCAGACAATGATGCAAATTTCACATTGGATTGGATGTAACATACATAGCTATACAACTTGCCAAGAATTAAAGAGGAATTTACAAGGTACACAATGCCCTTAGCAAAAGTGACGATTCAAAAGAAACATTCATTGGGAGCACACAAAAACAACTTAACAACCCATATCGTAAATCCATGAGGGAATAAAAATTGGGAAAAAAAAACCCAAAGAAATGGGAAAGGAATGCACCAAAACATACACCAATTGTTTTGAGGCAATGGGTGCAAGGAAGAACAAAAATAAACTTAACAAATAATGAACATTTGAATTTGCAAAATTCAAAATCTAATTGAATGAGTTCAAGAAACGAACAAAGACAAAATGCTCAATGACAACAAGGACAAGTTTTGGGCTAACAATCAACTTCACCGCAATACCACCTAAGGAGTGGGAGGACCCCATGAACAACAATGCAATTGATCATACAAAACCTGTTGTTGAAGAAGTTGAGACCCAAAACACTAACATGGAATAACAAGTCTATGAACCATCGACTTCAAAGGTATAATATGGGTTTTAAATTTGGTACTTAGATTATGCTTATGCCTAGAGCTTAACTTGTGATAGCAAAAGGTGTTTTTACAACATATCGAGCCAAGACTCATGAGGAATTCCAAAGGTGCAATTTTACTCAAAAAACAAGCATGGAATAAAGGCATAGTGTGCATAAGATACCAAGATCTAATCATGCATACTTATTATTATCATAAAGAAGGACATCAAATCAATAATTATCCTATCATGGAAGATTTCATCAAACATTGTTTTGTAAACCATGTCACATGTTTATTTCACCCCATACACAATATAGGAATACCATTTCAAAGGCCTTTGTACAAGAAAATTTCAATGACATTATGCACAATCTAAGTCTAGGAGATTAAACGTATCATAATGATCACATGGGGTTATGCAAAACACCCAATGCCATCAGAATACCCTAAATAATACCTCATCCATACACAAATCCTAACATAACACATTAATTATAACATTAGTGGGATTGAAATATGTTGAAGGAAATCTATATGATTCACAATACTATATTCTATTGTGTGGACTCCTTAAACAACAAAAACCACAAAAGGCATGTGTAACATCATACTTTTGTACTTGGAGTAATACCTACCATGAAGGTATCGATTTCACTTCTTGAAAGCACTATAATTAACATTGTATTTGATACTATGGTGGGAATCAAAAGTTCCAAATCGCTACAAAAGATTCATTCTATAAAGATGCGGGGAAGTATATTTACAAGACATCAAACCATGGAGGGTACTAAAGGTAACTAGAGTATCAATAGTACAACCTATACAATAATTACTAATTGATGACTAACACACATGTAACCCATTTTTATAGCATGGACCATAGGAACATTGACAAGCTTGGTAATGGCAACTTCTCATCACAATATAACTACAATATTGATGTCAATGGCACCAACCACAATAGTGTTTACAAATATTGCATTACCACCAATCCCATGAAGACAACCAATAATCCTTCAAGCACTTTAGTTGTGGTAGTAGCTCCACCCATAGTACCTATTGCATGGCCTTGCAAAAGACCATTAAACTATCATGAATATAAGAAAGATTTAGATATTCATGTTAAAGTCTTCAAATTGCCATGAAAATAATGGTGAAACTATTGATGAAGATATAGTGAATCCTTTTATATAATTTTGGTAGTCCCTCATGTAGTTTTTAGAATTACTACAGAAATTACATATTTGTAGAATTGGAGTTTGGCATTTTATAAAAGGTACCACGTTATTTAGAATGATGAACAAGTGTATGTGCAATTGAAGAACCTCAAACAAAAAGAAGATTGAACAAATGGAGGTGTACTATGATTGATTATCAAAGTTGGTAAACAATTTGCAAACACCCACTATATATAACTTCTTGACCACTATTTTTAGATTTGGACTACTATTTTACTTGTTCATTGCCATTTTTGGAATGAAAATAAAAGCATTATAACAACATAAATAGTCAACTTTATTTTTTGAAGCAAGGATTTCACAACCTAGAGCAAAGAGTTTTCTTTTAGTACTTTAAGGGCTATGACTTAATGCCATAGATTGCAATTGACAAACCAAGTATGTGTTGTACAAACTATCATTGAACAAATCATAATGTGCTACATGTTGCTTGAATATGATTAATTAAAAATGTGTTATACCATACTCCAAATGAAGTAGAAGGCAATGGAGCTATAGGAACAAAGGTGGTTAAATGGTGGAATTCAATGCATGATATGCTTGCAAAATACCTAAATAACATTTTTGCCAAACATCATATGAATGAAAAGCTATACTTGAAGAAGATTAAGACATATAAAGAGGCTTATCGAAACTTTGCACGGTAAACTCCAATGTAGAATCCATAATTGATAGTAAACAAAACTTGGAGGAGCAAGGGGCATGACCTAATGGAAAAACATCAAAGCTTGAATCACATACAACTATAGTATTTCAAGACATGAAAAAAGAGGTACAAGTACAAAAGTAGTTGAAAAGGTAGTGCTTGTTCAACTTAAGGAGACATATTGACTACAATAAAAGCACATGCACATCAACGACCATAAGACATCCATGTAATCCAACCATATGAATAAGAACAAATACAAAAATTTGATGCGCATGTTATTACATTTGAAATAATCCTCTCAACATAAGAAATGGACAACAATGAACACACACATATCCATACAATGTTTTAGGGACAACATAACATGGTTACAAATCAATAGTAAAAGGTATAATAACAACCACAAGCCACTATAATTCAACAATAAGCCTTGAAAGTAGTTCCAAAAAAAAAGTGCAAAAATCATTTATAATTTATAACTTTTTTATATTCATAGTTCAATGATTTTGAAGACAAAATCTAAAGTACAAGGGGATAATGTTAATGACATAATGGTTGTAATGATAATGACCACTAGTTGAAAATGGGCCCTATATTTTGAATTTTTTTTAGGAGGGAAAACTTTGAGTGATTTCCTCTCCCATTATGTTTTTTTAATACATTATACATTGTAAAGATTAGAGCTTTGGACAAGTTTAACAGATGTATATGAATTCTTGAATGAGGAAGAACAAATTTGTGTAAATTCTTGTTTTTGAACATGTATTGATTGTGTATGTGTAAAATTAGTTTTTGTAAGTACAAAGTTCAAGTTGTTTACATAGTATGTATCAATTTTATAAAATGTATTGTTGAAAGTAAAATTTAGTTTTGTAACTACATTTTTGGCATTATTTGTAGAACAAAAAATAATTTTTACCAACAAAGCAAGTAGACTAATCACTAATAACAAAATAAATTGACTAATCACATAAATTAGTCGAATTGTAACAAAGATTTAAAGTATGCCATGGCTTTTGCCAACCATCATATCTTGTGCAAATACTTTGTCCCAAAGCCATTTAAAAAACCCAATTGACAAGTTTTTGCTATTCTATATCCAAAACATGTTCTTACAATGCATGGGTAGAGATGTTTTAAGAACATGTGCGCACATGATGTTATGAGATTTCAAGACATCACTTGACAATAAAATCCTTAATCACAAAAGATGTAAAATTTTGTTCACATTAGATTGGGTTTTAATAACAAATAATAACTACAAAAATAATATTTTGCTAGAAAAACCTTACATGTGCTAGTTCCTCTAATGAATGCAATTGAACAAAGTTTGTGTTTCAAATAGTTGGCCTATAAAACTAAAGACAATTTACCTTTCTAAATTTGTGCATATATATATATTAAGATAGGTGTTTATTTGTTTGTTTGGATGTGATCACATTGTAATCCTTGAAATTGTGGGTCCCATCTTTTGCTATTGGTACCATGGGGAAGCCCTCAATAAGGTATCTCTATGTTTGTCATTTCATAAGTTTTGAACCAATGCAACAAATGTGATTAAATTTAGAGTGATTTTCTTTATGAAAATGGATTTAAAAACAATTCATAAAATTTTCACAATCGGGGTTCCATAAGAACTCTAAAGGTAAGCTCATTTCAACTGTAATAACGTTGGGATGGGTGACCTTATTGGGCCAATGGGATAGGGGTCCACTAGTTCACTTGAAAACAAATTCAAGTGGATATGTACATCCGAGTTCCAAGTTAGACATATGGCATTGGTGTCCAAAAGAGGTGAAAGTAGTGCACAACACTCTAAGAAGTGGCATCAAAGTAGGTTCAAGGTTATGTTTGAAGTAGGTTTTGGCAACCATCATAATAGATCATGAAAAATATCAATAATTCTAATTTTCAAAAAAACAAACATTTTGTCAAGTGGAAACCGACCCTAGGGTACGTTTACTTTGCAAAGTAAAAAGCAGCTGCAAGTTGGCACCCAAAATCTCCACTATGCCCAATAAAATCACATTAATTTTTCCAAGTTGCTATAAAGAACTACTTGCATGCAATTGAGGGGTTGGGGTTGGCAAGGGGGGAGTGAGTGGCCCCAGCAGCCCTACATACCGTAGTACCTTGGCCATTTCAATACACGTCCATTGAATAATTAATTAATTTTGAAAAACTCATTTCAACAAAAAAAAAATCCTAAATATTCACTAATATGCCTCACAATATTTTTTGATTTGGAAGAAATTATTTTTGAAAATTTCAAAAATTCTGAAAATAATATAATTAGTGTTGAATTGGCCATGGTACTAGGGTAATTAATAATCTCCAAGAAATGATAGCTACATCGACACCAAGCCAACATGGGCGCCACCCAAAACCAACAAAAATAAAGTAGAAAAAGGGAGAGAGAACAAGGAGAATTCCATTTCTATTTTCTTCCTTTCAATTTTCCCATCACTCACAACAACCTCCCCCTCCCCCCAAAACTGAAATATAAAATTAATATTCTATTTCTTTTTAGTTTTGCCATCACAAGCTGAGTTTTATAACACATAGCAAGTTGCAACCAAAGCCCTTAAAAACATTACAATTACACTTATACACTTCTACATCTTTAAATTTCTCATCAAGCACACCTTAGGTTGAATGACCGAATAGGTAGGGTGTTCTTAGGAAGGGCTATTTAGTCCTCAAAATATTTGGCAGCCAATTTTAGGAATTAACCAATAAGAAGTCGGGCCATAGAGTGAAGAAGCCTCCCTTTTTTTCTTGTTGGGGGTGGGGGGTGAGGGATCGAAGAAAAGAGTTCCCAAGTTCCTGACATGTTCCCCCAAAGAGCTCCCTGTAGCACCTCACTTTTATCCCATGTGCTTTGGCAAATGTTGTCCTCCTTTCAGCTACATAGGTGAGCCAAAGGGGAGGAATTCTATACTTCAAAATAGAACCTTCTATTCAGGGGAAGTCTCCATAGTTTCCTTTTTTTTTTTTTTTTTTGGGGTGATGGGCCAATCAAATTGGCTATTTCCCAAAAACAATAATTTTGAACTTGTGAGGCACCTCATCTAATCAAAGGGATAGGTGGTTAGATGGGTTAGTAGCAAATACCTTTTCACAATAGTTTTCTCCCTCTCCTCTCGCCACCCCTCCCCCTCCCAACTTCACACAACACCTTTAAAGGAGAAGGTAGAAGGTAGATCTTCCTTTTTCTTAATTATTTATTAAGAGAAAGAGGAAAAAGCCCCACCCACCCACTCTAACTGACAGTTGAACAAGCAAATTCCAACAAATAAAATTGCATCTAATACACAACTTAAACCCTTTTCTTTTATCCCCCACTACAAAAATTCCCACCCCAATGCTTACACAACTAAGGTAATGAAATAATTCTTCCTCATGAGTATATCAAGGCATGTATATATCTACTATACACATAACATTTTCCATTTCCTTCATATCCTTTATAGATTGAAGTGTACACACAAAATATGTGAAAGCCCAAACTATGCGTGTATATATAAATATAGTTTATTTATTTATTTATTTTCAAAATTTTGATGTTACGTCATTGACTAGCATCCCAAGAGGGATTTAGCATTAAAAGGTGACAGGTTTTTAGCACTTGTCTAAATGGTTAAAAAAAAACTAGTTAAAAAAAAACACAATCAAACTATGATCGGAGAAAAAATGTGATGAATTCAAAAATTTGGGTGAAAATTGGCGATTTAAAAAAAATAAAATAAAAAATCAAAGGAGAATATTGTGACATAATATTATTCTCTTTTTTATTTTCATTTTCCTTATTTTAGAACCCCCAAAAAAAGAAATGCTGATGCATGATGAGACACCCCCACCTCCCTCCCGAAACCATTCCCCCCTACCCTACCCTACCCTACCCTACCCTTGAAAAAGGAAAAGGAAAAAGGGGGGTTTGTACGTGCTGGGAGCGTGGCAACAAGGCCCTGACGTGTGTGCACATGATCCATGTATGTTTAAAAATATTAATTCCATTCCCTAAATTTTTTTTCCCACTACTCCTGACCTGACCTGACCTGACCTGACCAGACCAGACATGGAACCTGGCGTTACCTTACTTGACCTTACTTGCTCCTCCCCCATATATTGGCTACTGGAGTAGGTAAAATAAATAAATAAATAAATAAATAAATAAAAGGTACCATCTGGTAAGTAAGTTAGCTATAATTTTTTCTAATATGCCCCCAATTTTTTGTTTTTTTTTTTTGGGGGGGTAGTTGCCAACCTTTTTGGGTGTGTATAAAAAAGAAGACACATCTCAATACAATTCGTATGTACAATAATCACATCTGACACTATACACACTCACACACACTCATTTGCACCAGTACTACTCACTTCCTTCATTCCTTCCCCATCTCTGGCTCTCCCTCTTTTCAGTCCTCTCTCTCTCTGGCTCTGGCTCTGGAGTCTGGCCTCTGTTAGTGTTTGTTTGTGACTCTCTCTCTCTCTCTCTCTCTCTCTTCTGTGCCATTGCAGTAGCATTGTGTGCTTTTTGTTTTCTTTTTTGTAGCTCTGGGCAAACTTCCACCACTACCTCTTTGCTTTTTTTTTTTGGTGGTCTTCCCCCTTTCCTTTTATAGATCCATTACAAATACTTCACCACAAACACAAAAAGATACACACACAAACACTGTCCAATACATTTTACTGCATCAAACAAAAGTGCAACAACAAGTGTGGACTCTTCTTCTTCAGCTGACTCCAGCTCCCCAGCTGAGTGAGAGACACAGAGAGAGGGACAGACAAACAGACAGAGACAGACAGAGAGAGTGTAAGTGGATCTCATCATACTCTGAGGATTTTCAAAGAGACTCGGTTGGGTGGGTTTTGCAACCACAACAAATCAAACAAAATCAAAACCGGGTTGCAGAGATCAAATCAGTAAGTAAAAGTAGTGGCTGGCGACTCTTTCTTCTTTTTTGCTTTTCGCTGACCTATACATCATTATTACTCAATAGCGTGAGGTTGTTGTTGTTGTGATGTATCTATCTGGTTTGTTTGGTTGCCTCTCTCTGCTGCTGCTGGAACAACCAGTGGTTTTCTTCTGTTTTGCAAGTGTTTTGTTTTTGAAAATTTATTATTATTATTTGTGATGTGATTTGGTGGTGGTGATGGTGGTGGTGACAGACAGATTCTGTGTCAAAACTCTTTTCTTTAGACTTTTCCTGAGTTCCTGAAGCAGCTGCATGGTAGAGAGTAGAGAGTAGAAGAGAGTTGTTGGTGATTTGTGTGTTTGTTTTGTTTTCTGAATTTGTGGTTGATTGAGAAGTGGTTGTTGATGCTGCTGCTATTGTTGGTCATCTTCCTTTCTCTCTGAGGGGCTATTACTGCATGTGTTTTGTGTGTGTTTACGGGGGTGTGTGCTTTTCTCTCTCTTTTGGGTGGTGTGTTTTTGTAGGTTTTTCTTGGGTGAGGAGAGGTTAGCTGCTGAACAGTTTTGAGTTTGGAGTCTCTGTGTGGTTCTTGTTGCTTGTGTTGCTATCTTCTCTTTCACCTTTTCTTTTTTTTTGGGGTCTGTATGAGTAGCTTGCTAACTGTGCGAGTGAAGGAATTGCAGTTCCAACTTTCCCTGCTCAATTCAACCTTTGAGGAGGAGACAACTGAACAGAAGACAAATCAGAAGAAAGCCAGACATAGAGACACAGAGACATGGCTTTCTGTTGATAGCAAGAACAGATCCAAGGGTTTGAAGACCATTACTCTTGACTGCTTGAGGTGGAATCAGCTATCAGCTACAACTGCAGCTTGAGTACCTATACAATTCTTCTTCTCCTTCATCACTGGTGCACATCTATATCCAAGATGGCGGTGATGATGTCAAACCCTTTGATGATGGCCATTCTTCTGTTGGCTTGCTGCGTGGCTGCTGTGGTAGAAGCTCAAACTACAGCACCTGCACCTGCTCCCTCTGTTGATCCCAATGAAGGCAATGCGACATCCATCGGCTGGTACAAAGCTCATGGCTGGCTCTTGTGGATGGCATTCGGCGTTTTCTTCCCAGTTGGAATCTTGTTATCGCGCTATGGCCAGTACAGACTCAAATGGTGGTTTGAAATGCACATTGCATTCCAGGTAGGAAAATCTCAAGCCAAACAAAACAACACTCTCAAAACCTGGGGTTTCTATCAGATGTCCCTCTCCAAAGCACTACTGATGGAGATGCTTTTGTCCCTCTTCTGGCATTGGTGGTTTTGATGGGGTTTGTTGTTTGTTTGTGCAGTTTCGAAAACATGTGTTTGTTTGATTGATTGATTTCCTCACATTGTTGTTGGTTCTTTTCTTTATTTTCTTGCATGGCCAGGTTCTTGGAGTGATCACCTCTACTATTGGAGTGGCTATAGCTTTCAAGAAATTCGATGCACTGAATGATGAAATGACACACACCAAGCTTGGGGTTGCAATCATGGTGCTTGTATGGATCCAAGTGCTTCTTTCTGTCATCAGGCCTAAAAGGTTAGCTGATTCAGCTGGTGACCCTCCATGCTTTTGTGGCACTAACTGTGAAATCTGCAAGCAAACCAACTGTGTATGCTCTAGTTGTCAATGATTGTTATAATGGTGTGAAGCTTGCTGAGTCTCAGACTAAAAGATTTGTGCCTGGTCGTGGTTGTTTCATGTTGTTTCAGGGGTCAAGTCAGCAGAGTACCTTGGTACTTTGTGCATTGGTTGTTTGGAACTGCTTCGGTTCTCCTTGCATGGTTCAACATCTTCAAGGGATTGGATCTTTACGTAACCAGCTGGACTGTTGGCACTCAAAAGGTATGTGACTTCTTCAATGATACCCATCTAAAATAGTAGTCAGAGAAAAAAAGGTTGCAAATGAATGAATTGTCTAGAGAAAATTCTCTCCTTTGTGTACCCTCTTGCATCACAAAACTTTCATCAAGCTTTGATGGTTAAGCACTTGATCCATCACAACATGCATGATCTGTTTTTGCTTAAGGTACAATATATTGCTGCAAATTAGTTTAAAAGCCTCATTCTGTCATGATCAGATGTGCGACTTATGAGAACTCACTAACTATTGCAGAAACTCACAAACAAGATTGCTCTGTGCATCCTCAGAGGAAGTTTGTTTAGAGGATAGGATCATTGTTGCTCAGTATGTATGTATGTATGTATATATGGATGTACCTGTGGTTGTATCTATCTGTCTTGGATGTTTGCTGCTTGGCTGAGTTTGTGTGATTTTCTGTGTGCTGGGTTGTGAGCAGGATTTGTATGTGCTATTTTCTCTCAATGTGGCGATTCTAGCATTTGCTTACCTCTTCCTTGACCGGTTCAACCATCTCATGAATCAGTCAAAAGAGAGAAATGTGGTGCACCCCAATGGTCAATATCCACTAGGGACAGCAGGTAAACCAATGAAAGACCAACATGAAGATAAGCTGGAAGGCAAGTACAATAGTGAAGTCAATGGAAACAACTACGTCTAGAAAGAGTGTCCCAGTGCTCCCAAGCAACATTGTTTACCCATCACAGGAGGGCAAATGTCCACAGCAACAACCAACTGAGAGTGCAACAACAATTTGTCTACAAGATTTTGGCCAGTACAAATGATGAACTTATGCCTTTGTTCTCAAGAACAACAATACCTATCTTCTTCCCTCAAAGACAAAAGTGTGTAAATTATAACCCATTCGGACTTGACAATGACATTGAGAATTGTAATACCTGGAGTATGCAAGACGAGTAGAAGAGCAGCAATTGTAACTTCAAATTATGTTTCTTACTCCATTACAAAATGATGAACTCACTCAATGTACTTATTATGCTACTAAATGTGAAACAACTTGAATCTGATTGCAGCTCCAATATCTTGATGATGGATAAATTCTGTACATCCTAAACTCTAGTTACATACATTAGTATTCAAGCATCCTCTCACCAAATGTGTTGTGGAAGCAAAGTACAAACTCTAGTCAATTTGTACACTCTACTACTCTAGCTTAATATCCAAGTTGCGCATTACTAGATTGCTGACGCACCAACATTATTGAAATTAACAAAGTTGCACACATGAAAACATGCACAGAAATGAACTAGATACTAACAAAGATACTTGCAACAATCATTTGGTTGGTAGATAAAATTGAGTTTGAAAGTGAGATGATAAAGCGCTCTTTACCCCTGCAATAAGCCTTTGGTTTGTAAATGATTTTACATTGTAAAATTTGGATAGAATCATTGAAAAATTAGATAGTAAAGCCCTGTTTTACTGTATGCATGCCGTTTTCAATGGTTAATGTAAAAGTGGTCTTTCTATTGTACCTTTGTGTTGTGACCCAAACCTAAATGTTGTCAAGGGAAGTGAGATGGAAAAGTTGATGTGCCAATTATTCCTTTCCTTCCCTTTTTTCCAAATATGTTGTAGTACTTTAGTCGTTCCGGATTTTAGGGCCCTCGTTCTTTTCAATGCCCACGCCTTAATTTTTGCATTATTATCAAAGGCCATGATGAATCCAAAACTTTAAACCCTATTAGCCACCGGGCCAGATAACACCTGTGAATATACACTTTAAAGCATTATCATGTGCACTTGCTTGCTTCAGAAAGTGCATATACAACATGATTCTTAGTATTTCTTTTTTCTTTTCTCTTCTTTCCTTGTTTGGTTGGAACCTTGTCATTTCAATAGCATATGCTTTCCCCTAAAGTGCTAAGTTGTGGCCAATGCCTTGTGTGTGAGGTAAACTATGTGGTTTCATCCATCTCAATGTAAAATTTATGTGATATATACCATAGTTTCATGACATCGTAATATGAGAAAAACCATGTTCTGTTGTAGCGCACCCAGCCAGTGTGGTACAACACTCCCTCATTCCAGGACTTCAAATAGTACATTCCAATCCTAGTTGGGTTTTTCATGATTTCAGTTACATAACTGGTTTTGGTGTCCTATATGGGACTTTGTTAGGTTTTGTCTTTGGTGGGACAGAGCTCAGGTTCGGGCCAGAATACTCTGCTCCCAAGCCTTTACCCTTTGTACCATAGCCTAGGGTCAGTTTCCACTTTGACATGAGTAGTGAAATTATTCAGAGTGTTATGATGATTTTCAACAATGTCAACTTCATTATTTCATAAATTTTCAATTCCCACTTGGTGTTAGGGACTCTAAGGTTGAGTCCCCTAACACCATGCTAGCCATTTAGGACTTAAACCTAGTTATCATGAAAATTTTATGTTAACCTAACATTCACTTAACATTAAGTTATGGCCCATTTAACATTGGGTGCCACCTAGGCTGCCACCTAGATTTTTCATTTCAATGCTGACTTAACATCAAGTGTGAATGCACCAAAAGATTCACTCTCTCAAAATGCAAAAGGGCACACATGATTGTGGTCATCAAGTTTACTCAACTCTAACTTGTTCTCCATGCAAAGCGACAAGTTAGTGGGGTTTTGTGGAGTGATGTGCAGCACTAAAAGCTGAATTTTTTTATAAAAAAAAGGCACCAATTGGAGGAATATAATTGTAAAGCCACTCTTTCACATGGTGCAATAGGTACTTGGGACCTACCAAGGAGAGAGGCTATTTTTTTCATCTCATGCCCATGTTGCTAGTATCTTATGAAAATATAGGAAGGCAATAATTTGTGAAAAAAGATTGGAAAGTCTAATGGAGGTATGAAAAGATGGTCATATGAGCAGTGTTTTTTTTCATTGCGATTATATTATATTATTATACTATATTTAATTATTATTTTTTGCATTTTTCTGACAAAGTAGAGTTTTGGATTTTGGATTTTTTTCCTATTGTAAATGTGAATAAATTTGCTAATTTTTTGGGGAAAATTTGTCAAATTTTTATTTTAAAAATGAGAAATCCTCGAAAATTTATTTTAAAAATGTTGTCACCAACACCTTAGTCCATAGAAGTTGTTCATAGAAGGTTTGGAGCATAATAGGAAATGACATTGTTGCAACTTCTACTTGTGTGTTATTGGTGCTCTTGCAATGTCAATGTTACTACATTGCTATTGTGATTAAAATGTTGTTATTTTGGGAATTTTATTATTGTTCAAAGCGATTTATTGTTTGTTGTGTTATTAATTGTTGAACTCTATTGCTTTGGGCATACATGATGGAAGAAAAATTTCAAAATTAAAAGTTTTCTTTCTAATTTGAGCTTGTTTATGACATAACCTTACAAATTCGAGTTTGAACATGTGTTCTAGTTCTAATGCTTGTGTGTTGTTGATGTTGTTACATTGTTATTGTTTACTAGAATGTTGTTATTTTTGGGACATTATTGTTATTGAGAGTGGTTTCATGTGTTTTTTTGTGTTAAATTAATTGTTGAACCTTATTACTTTGGGCATATGGTGAAAGGAAAATTTCAAATTTCAAAGTTTCTATTTGTTTGGGCTTCTTCATGGCATAACCTTACAAAGCAAGGTTTTAACATGTGCATTGATTAATCTTTTTTCAAATTTATGTTGATGTTGTTCGAAGTTTTCTGATTATTTTTCCAAAATTTTCGCCCTTCTATTAATATGGGTAAAGTTTTTTCTACTAGCATGGGCATGCACTTAAAATCTATTTTATTGTCCATAAAAAGGAATTGCATGTGAGTGCATGAACATTGCATTCTTTAGAGTTTGGGTGATTAAAAATTACTCTCCAACCTAATGTGTTTGGTGGTTTTGTTTTAAAGGTCCAAACTATATATATAAAATAAGAGCAAGATCATTAGCATGTGTAGCTATTGCAACACCAACATCTACAACATTAGGACCACAAGCAACCATTCATATCATTAACAACCGTTAACAATCATCAACATTACCACCACTAGCAAATTAGTAAGCTAATAAACATCAACAACACCAACAACCATCAATAGTAATAACTCTTACAACATGTAAAAAAATAACAAGCCTTCTTTCTTTATGCAAGTATCCATTTCATGGACTTGAACTTTCAAGCTCAAAATTGTTAGTTTGCTAACTTATTTAAACTAATTTTAGGCACGAGATTTTGTGAATCCAGACTTAACTCTTGAAACATGTGACCCATCATTGCAAGTATAATAACATTGTGTCAATTTACAAAATTTAGCTCTAGAACAAACAATTCAACTAACTTGTATTGAGTTTTTAAATCCAATTTTCTAAAAAATAATTTATACATACATGGTAAAAGTCCATCCACTATTTGATGCTAGTTTTAATTGGATTGATTGGAGGCATGAACTTTTGTCTAAGGCCTCAACTCTTCAAACATGTTGATTCTCTCATAATGTGTCCATGCTCCATTGTAAGAAATGTACATTAGATTGCAAATTTCAACTTTGAATTAAAGAACTTGAAGTGGGATCCATTATTTGATTTTAGTTTATTTATCGAGAAGAATGCATGAGTAGGTGCCTATGCAAGGTGTGTATGTCGTCCGTGAAAAGAAGCATGTTCGACATGTTTTTACTTGAAAAATCATGTTTTGGATTTTTGTTCAGCTTTGGAATTATTATTTTTATTATATTTAATTATTTAGTTTGATGAAAAATGTGGCTTAAATATTGTATGGAAGGATTTATGAATTTAGATGTGGAGTCTTACAAAATTGCTTTGGTATGAAATCATGGATAATTCAATGAAATTATGTTTGGGCCACTTCATTTTGTAGTTTAACACAAAAATGCCATTCAATGAAATTCCCATGAATAAACAATATTTTTGAGTTATTTTCATGGTTGTACCTAGTACAACACTTTACTCACATTGTTTTAGTTTATTGACTCACAAAACACGTACTTGGTTGGCACCACTTCAAACATCAAACTTTAAATAGTTAATACATCACTATCAGCCTTGAGGTGTTGCTATATGACCGCCCATCATCGTGAGTTCATTGATCCTCTATTTCTCTTGCCATAATGTTGAACATTCCTTAATTGATCAAAAAAATTATAATGTAAAGTACAAATCTAAAAAAATTCCCATAATTTTTTGGTCAAAAGAACTAAAGAAATTGTTGCAACAAAAGCCCTAGCAACATGCACAACATTGGTACAAATGTGTAGAATAGAAGACGACTTACCGTATAATGAAACACTAGACCAGGACCCCAGGGGTTGATGGCTCACTCATATAGCCCCTTCTGGGATCATAGGATCACAAAAGGTTCTGGGTTCAAACCTGGTGGTGTGCAGGCGAAACTATGGCACCTCTGCCAATGAGCTTGTCAGGTCAGGTCTGCTGTTGTGCCTCAAAAAATTGAAAAAATCACAAGACCATGGCAAATAGGTAATGGTATGTTTCAAGCTTGGGAAAAGCAGAGGAAGCCAATACACTTATTCTTCCATCGGAGAAGTCACTCGCATCATTCTAAATGTCATTTCTTTTGGAGATGAAGAAAAAGCTTGATTGAATGTGTTGCATTCTTGTTGACGTTTATACTTATTTTTGATGTTGTTCAGGTTGAGTGGAAAGAGGCTATGAAAAAGTAGTCAGATATTTCAATTTGACAATCTTTCCTTATGACCCAAATATCAATCAGCTGGGTTTTGCATTAAAAACACTAATGTGAACATCAATCAGAAAGAAAGACAGCAGCTCAATATTGCTGATTAGTACCCATGTCCTAATTAAGATTAAGGGTTTAGGGTTTAGGCTATTGACACCAGTAATGCAATCTACAGGAAGATATAAGCCTGTGGGCAGATGCAGCATGTCCAATGTTTGGACAAGTAGTAAAACCATAATCCCATCCTACCAGGGAAACAAAGACAGCATCAGAAAAGGCAAGTAAAATGTAATGTCATTTCCTAAGATGCAGAAGAATCATGGATGCAAACTCCCTTGAAAAAAAATGTAACACTCAGGATCTCTTCAATGCAGATTTGCTGGCTAAAGTTTTTGTTTTACAGAATGCTAACAAAATTCTATGCTGAAGGAATAAGAATTGCCAACCTATTTGGAGATCACAGAGGGAATCAAATACATATGATCCACATCCCAAGGCACCCGAGGTTTCCCCATTAACGTTTCAGCCTCCTCAAATGAAGTTCCTGCCAAAGTGAAAGGGAATGGGAGTTTTGTGGTTTTGTCAACTTTCAGATCAGACACTTGTACCAGGCATGAATTGTGCTCCTCCAAGTTACTGCCTTGCCAATGCCCTTCAACTTGATGCACTGTGCCCACTGCCATCTCCTTCCCATCCATGTCACACAAACGCACATTATCTCCCAATTTCCACTTTCCAAACATGCTTGCATGGTTTTCTGGCTCACCTTGAGTTGTACCCTGCCTTCCAAAAACCTTGTTTCCTGTTTGCAGTAGTGCAGGTGATGAATGCCCTTGCAAGGCTCGCTTCATAGCAGCAAATTCTTGCAGGTCCCCATGATCCCCCTTGGCACTTCCAGGTGCCTCAAAAGGACTGCTGCCTACTGGAGAATCTGTGGGTGCTGACCGTGTGTGTCGTGACTTGTTGTCACTCCTTGCATTCAAAAATTCACCCTCTGCTGCTCGCTGCTTGTCCCGTTCCTCACGTGCTATGCGAGATTTTCTGTTATTCAGCCTGTGCCACACAGCCAACACAATCAATCCCACTTCACAAAACTATGTGGCCACATTACACATGGGATCATATTGTGACCATTGCATGCATGCTTTCAAATTCTCGCTTTTGGCCTCTGATGGATTGGAAACCAAAAGAAATGAGTTGGATGCACTTGAAAATCCAACTGAAGGTATCAAAAACCCACACATGCAAGTTATGGAAGGATGATCATACCAGTTCTTTAGCTGCTGATATAATACCTCCGGACCCTGGAACAGCCAAGGCAACACTGCAATGAGCACCTATGGCTCTGAACATAATGCTGCAATTTATATTTAAAAACCACATCCTTTTAGCCACTTAATGTCATCATGAATTAGCCTACTGTGAAGAAGAAGGGGAACAGGAATGAGGTTTAGAGTTTAGGGTTCAAAACCCTCACCATACGGTTCAAATGATCGGTCCAGTGTTGGATTGACCTAGGGGAACGCTGCATCTCTGGCTCACTCAGCAGAGCATTCTCCATAATTCTAACTTGTGCATCATTCATGATGTTGCGCTTACGTTTCTTTGGTTGTGACTCATGTTCACTGCTGTGCCGCTCCCTCTCTCTGCTGCCCCTCCTTGGTGTTGGTGTTGGGGTCCCACTAACTGTCATTCCCCAACTCTCTTGCTCCCCCTTCCCTCCTTCCTCCCTCTCTGTAGTAGCATTAACACTCTCACTACCCCTCTCTTCTGTCAATTCCATGCTTCTCATCTCCCACTTTCCTGCATCAACTTGCTGGGCAAAAACTTCCTGGTTTGGATCCTCCTGTAAATCTCTGTCTCCATTTCCATCACTCACTACCTCCATCTCCCTCTCTACCTCTGGCCTGGTCCTCAGCTCCAGCTGTAACTTTGCATCCACCACTGCCCCTGTCCCTGCCTCTGCCTTCATCACACCTCCAGCTATCTCTGTGGTTCCAAGACCTCCGACAGCTGCTACTTCTGCTCTTGGAACATTCTGCTGCACCCACGAACCCAACAAAGAACAATTCAGTTGCTGTCAGATAGAATCCACCTACTGACAAGCAGTGAACACCCAATCTTTAGCAGCGCATGAATATCATGAAGCTGAATATTGAGCATCACAACATAAAGTCAGACATAACCTTGTGAGAGCTGCTCACAATGTGTCAGCCCATCACCTTCATCATGAACAGTAGTGATGAGCTGTCATGACTACCCATTAACTTCATCACCTCCTGGTAGTAGATGGAGATAACTATGTAATATCACGCCCAAATTTTGGGCAACCGATTATACAAAATACCTGTAGCCAACAACAGAAATGGAGTAACCTCATACGTATGAAGAGTTTGTGAGGGTCTTCCCTGCAAGAGACAAAACCTGGGACTTCTTGTGGTAGACAGGATCTAAGTTGCAGAAAGGCTCTAATACCACAGCCCTGTCAAATTGCAAAGCCATTGTTTTTTACCTCTAGTATAGGGAGCTCCTCAATCGCGGCGCTTTCCTCCACTTTGACAGCAGGTAATGTAAGCGGGCTTGCTGCCAGGCCAATCTGCTGTATTCGCTGCCATCGTTGCAACTTTTGCCGATCCTGCTTCCAGAGCTCCAGTTTCTGCTCGTGCCCATCACGCACAAAGCTCACCAGCGGTGCTTCCTACTCTCCCCAAACCTCAAGCTAACCATAATAAGTCCAGCTTCTACTACTCACTTATCCATTCCCAGTTGTATAAACACAAGAGCAAATAAGCTTACACAACTCCCCACTAAGTGGTTTAAGTTACAAACACACACACAAAGCAATCCAATGTACTGTATGCAGGAAGCCATGCATGCTAGGGCAAAGCACCTTCTCAATTTGTGCTATGAAGTATTGACACGCACCATAACAGAGGTTAAGGTTGGGCAGATATTCCGATGCAGTTCCTCTGCAAAGGCACTGCACATCTCGGACAACAAACAAACAGGCACAATCTGATTTATTTACTGCATCTAACGTGCACACATTTATTATCCATTGACAGGCTCAGAAATTGATCACAACCCATTGAACTGATGTCCAGTTGGACAAAAATGCTCAACAATATCAAGCTAACATAAATCTCCAACCACAAGATCTGTAGCCAAAACTCTATAAAACAGCAGCAGCAATCACAGTTGAGATGTAATGAATTATTAAGCAGATGAACCTGGTTCATCACCTTACAAGCGCCAGGTCGTCATCATTTATGATCTCTGATGTGATGGTCAGTACATAGTCATGTAGTGTACCTGCCAACGAGATCAATGATCAGCCATAATTCTATGAAATTCCCACCCACCATTGACAACTGCTGCGCAGATAATACTAATTCTAAAGCAACGATGACTATAGAAAGAGTATCAACACATGTACAAAACACAAACAGGAACCTGCAGGTTCTAACCACAGGAACCTGCCAATAGAAACAGGATGCAGTTACTTAGTTTCAACCAAGTTTAAGGACAACAGGAGCTGGACAGGATCTTACGGAGATTTTCACAAATGCGCACAGCAGTTCGCTCTACACTATGGAAAAATAAAGCATGATTGGGTCGTAGAGGGCCCTTATGTAAACAGTTCAGGAAAGTACGCAGAAATCTGTCCTTCTCTTCAGCTGCAACAATGCTGAATATTAGCTTCTGGTACAGCTTGAGTGATCTCAACGGCACAAATACAAATGTACAAGCATCCCCATAAAATGCAATAATACATAACAGATAAAAGGCATTTCACCAAACTGCATTTTTTTAGCCTGACTCCACAGAGATCGTAATTGACAAGGTGGTCATCCAATCCTGAAAACAAGGCATGCACCTGCACAGACTTCAGGATTGTAGCAGAAAAGGTTTGCAAACAGCTTCACCAACAATGCTGCACGGATCTGAGATGCAGAGGCCACCGGAGGTAAAACATTGAACTCTGGTACAGAGTTGGTTTCCTCCTGTCCAGATGTTCCCACAATAGCAGCTTTTGCAGATGCTGCCATTGCTTCCCCTGCAGCCTCAAATGGATTATACACCAGTATTGCATCCATTTCCCCTGATGCCAGCTCCCTTGCTATAGGTCCTCCGCACCACCGTTCCTGGAACTTTGTGGGCAGCACAGCCAATACTGTTGCCAAATCGGGAGCCTGATCCAGTGACCCATGTCACCCACCTGAATGAGTTAAAAATACTGTCATGATGAAAAACAGAAACTGAGAATGCACTAGAAGCAAGTTTCAGAACAAGGAGGGTTTTGGCCTTTGTCCATCTGTAGTCCACATGAGAGCCTTCAAAGTCAAATATCCAGAACAGAGACCATGAGGAGAAAAGAGACATACAATTTGGTCCATGACAAGGTTGCGGAAGTTGGAGTCATCAGAGAAAATATCGGCCAGGCGCATGGCTGTGACATGCAACAGTCCCATTGGGTTTCTTCTTTCCTCATCCTCATCATCAATGGGTCTCGGATCATCAAGTAAAGCACCTCTTACTAGAGCGAGCACCTGCTTATCAACAAAGACAAAAACACATTCCACCCATAATGTAATGTGGAAGCACCCTCTACTACCTTAAGTGCCAAGACAGCAGAACAGAACGTAAGAAGGGCACACTTGTACAAAAAGACATTTCACACAATTGCATGAACCTTTTTATGTGCTTAATTTGACACTCTGTTGACAGCAGGGTTCTATGTGGGTGCTACTACAAACAAAGAAGATGAAAAGCCTGTGTGCCAGAGGTTCACTTCAAGGTCTGTTTGATGCAAGGATTGTCAAGTGCATAGTAAAGATCGCCTATGATGCTGTACCCAAAAAATTCCCTGTCTTTAAAAGCACCTTTACAAACAATAATAACCTCAATGTTGAACACAACTGACCTCAGCTGCAACTTGCTCAGCAAGTTGCATGCTTCGTGCATCGGCCGCGACTTCGTCTAAAAACGAAAACTGGACCGATTCACAAAACTTCAACATCTGCAATCACAATTATAAGGCCACCAGGTTACAATACTATAATTTGTGCAACAAGCTTGACAATTCCAGGGAAAAAAAACACTTAAAAGTTGCTCATGCAAATAGCAGCAACTCAATCACCATTTGTTGCCCCTGATGACTAACTGTATATGCTCACCATTATCAAGACTTTTGCTCTAGATCTAGACACCGTTGCCTGTAATGGCCTTGATAACAGGAAAGCAGGTGGTAATTGCAACCTCAGAACTGCAAGCACCAACCGTAAGATACCACCCTCTCTGCACAGTTCCTGGTGAATTGAAACCAGTAATGACAGTTAATCAGTAAAACCTTTGCACATATTGTGGGACTTTGTCATTACTCTGATCAAAGCTGGATTTAGTACCCTAATGTTGTACTATGAACCTCAGAATGCAAGATGCTGCTCAAATTGAACAAGAGGAAAACTACCCAACACCTTGTGTGCCAGAACTTTATCCCTGAAAGCCTGGGGTATGCAAAGAAACTGTAGAACTTGCAGTGAAGCTTCACACTGCTGGGCAGTGACCAGGCCAACACGTTCAGCAGCCAGCACAGTTGTTTTTTTGGCTCCAATCTTGTTTTGCAAGGAGCGCAACTTGACTTGGAGCAAAATTATGTCTCGCTTGACTGCATCAAAAGCTGCGTCCATGAAGACATTCACCTGTTGATGTCAATACACAGCTCTTCATTAGCCTACATTTTTCTCTGCCATAGTATGATCTGTGTAGTACATGCAAGGGACCTCAGAAGTCCACCACCCATTGTCAAAGAATCTCGACAACAACACTTAATTGCTGAATTGAAAAAGGATCTACCTTTGGATGAGCCAAAAGAACTGGGGCAACATCAGCCCAGTCATGACTGATGAAGGAAATGAGAAGGTACAAGCTACATGCTACCAATGCAGCATGTAGCACTGCCATGAAGCTTCCACCTCGACCCTCCTGCTTCAGGTCGATCACCCTTGGAGAGGTGAGAATACCACAATAGACAACAATCCCCCCCATCTTTGACAAAACAAAACAAGTCCCATGACTGAGATAACAGTCTTTAGAAGAAGTAGACTACAAGAAGAAGCCCCCACAAAAGTGTGCTGAAACCCTTCAGATACCTGCTCCATGTTCGCTAAAACAACAAGCATGTACGTGATCAAATCAAGAATCTGCATCCTAATCTTCACTTCTTGAAAGAACACCTGCAAATACACAATCTCCCCCCACAATTGATTTTTCATGATTGAAATGGTACAGCATACAACAATTGATGTAGTAGCCTCGCATGACCTTCAGCAGTTCCTGATGATTTGTTTCAGCCATTGGCAGTTGTTACATGTTACAACCCTTGATAACAAGTAGCAATGTAAACAAGAAAGCAATATTGACATCTGTAAGATGTCCAAGAATGTGTCTCCAATACCATCAATACCCTTGGAAACCTAAAAAAACAGATCATACAATTGAAGGCAAAAACTTCAAGGCGCTGTGAGTGGTGAACAAAACATGAGAGCAAGATAACCCTAAAATGAGGTATCAGTACCTAAGCAGCTGACCACAATTTAGGGTTGAAGTATCTGATTTTTGAGGCCTGTATCTGAGGGTTGACTTTGACAATTGTTTTTCATGTATCAAAAGGGGGACATTACAGACCTGCTCCAGTTTAGGGTAGCGTGATGCAACAGTACTGAGGGAGTGTAACAGTCGCACTGCACGCAACCAGTAGCGCAACCGTGGCTCTGCACCACTTGATGCAACACAGGCTATCACGTGCAGAGGTAGGCAATTTGCCAGTTGCTCCACATCCACCTGCAGACATCCCACAAAGAGGGGCATCATCATCTCCTCACTAATTCTCTTGTATTCTCAGTTGAAAAACTGCAACAACAGACAAGACATGAAATTCTCAAAAATAGCAGAAGATGTGAGGAAAGGAACTTACCTGCAATGAGACACCTTTAGCAGAGGTCAAGTTGAGGACAAAGCTGTCAGCATCCTGCAAAGCCTTGTTAATATCATGCGCACTCAACCCGTGAAGCTCCTCCACTGCTACAAACTCATCCACCACCTACACTTACAGAGAAAAACCACATAATCCAATACTTAGATTAGCACATCTGGAAAGAACATAAATAAATAAATAAATAAGGACATTTAGCTCAAGCATTATGAATATAGAGAACTTATGCACCAAACCCTAAATCAATACATACCCAACAAAATCTATGGACACCAGAGCCATAAAAAGTTTATAACAGCTCAATGTTTCCTGAAGCTCTAAAAACTACAAAATTACGACTACTGTATTTGCATCATGCAAACAACACACATGAGTTCATAAGGAGTGTTTCAATGCATGAATTTTCTACAACCTAAAAAGTACAACACGACACAAATGAACACTCCAAATTCAAACAACCCTGACATGGAGGAAAATTGTCCACATGAAAAGCTCAAGCTCCCAGAAACCATGACTAAAAATCAGCATGCATGGTAATAAATTAGTTGAATGCACGAGATTGTTGGTTCCAGGCCCCACCCAAATACCCAAAGCCCCAAAACAAACCAAAAAACAAAGTAAAACAAAACCACAACAAACAAGCACACAAGTATTATTGTGTGGGCGGGCACTTTACATTCACGTTGCGCCGAGCCATACTTGACAGAATCACTTTGTCAATATTGTATTATTTGAAGCATCAACCCAAGTCTTAAATCCAGGCAACAAAATCCTTGATCGAGATAGTGGTGGTGGTAGTAGTTGCATCCCAGGTTGCATTTCTGTTCAAGCTCACTAGATACTCAATTGACCCACACTCAATCTCACACACTCTCTCTCTCTCTCTCTCTCTCACTCTCTTTCTCGACCATCCATGGACAGACACTAACTACTACTCCTCATATTCCTCCTCCCAGGAAACACTCTCCTCACTCTTTCCACAGAATCATACTCACTCACACCAGGGACCCAAGTCACGGAATCATTTCTTCTCCAAGTTCTTCTCCTTCTGCTACTACTACTACTGGTTCTTCTACCACTTCTCCTCCATGCCCCCCTCCCCTTCTTCTTTTCCTTGTTCTTCTTCTTGGTGGAGAATTGTTTGCAGTTGTTGCAGAAATTGTTGCACAAATGATGATGCACATGAGCTTTGGTGTGATTGGAAAAATGGGGGAATTTCTAGGGCAAGCTGCTTGGCTGCTGCTGCTGCTATTGCAATGCACACAACACTACTACTACTACTACTACTACTACAACAACTAATATGACTGTAAATAAGTATTTCTGATATTTCTTTTATTTGATTTGTTGTTTGTTTTGTTGGCTAGGTTGTTTGTAAATTTAGGGGAAGAGACTAATGGAATCTTCATCTTCATCATCATCATCATTCATCATAATGGGTAGTTTTCATTTGGTCCCACATTTTGAGTGAATGTATGTTCACCAGAGTTGGTATACTCTTGTGCTGCTGAACTACTTAACTATGTTTTCTGAGAACATGGAAACATATTATAAATTAGGTGTTCCTATTATTCCAAAGTGGTGTTGTTGTTGTTTTGTTGGGTTTGAAACTTTGAACCAGTTGTTGGGTTGGTATCAAGTTTTGAGCTATACCAACAGGTACTGGCATCAAATCCTCCATTTAAATTTGTTTCATACCAACTTAGGTAAGCAAATGGTGTTAGATCTCTCTCTCCCACCTCCCTTGGCCCACAACCCACACACACAAAAACACGAACACCAGCCTGTTACTAGTATAGGATTAGTGAAAAACTTTCATATCAACCTGGTCTTGGTATTAGGGTCTAAGGCTGATTTTTGATTAGTATGTGACAAGTATGTATATATATAGAGAGACTTGATGTTTAGACTCATATTGAATCCTGGTATTACCTCAAAGTCCCTCCTAACATGCATGTATTGGTACAAACTGGTATGACCTCATGTCCCTACCAGGTATGTAGGGGAATGACCATGGTACTCATCTAGTCTAGTCTATACACCGGGGTTTATTTTAGCCCCGTACCCAACCCAACATTGGTTTGAACTTTGAATCACAAGGGTTAGGTTGAAGCCTTTTTAATTAGGGCTCCCAGGCTAGGTTGCCACTTGTGAGTGTGGGCAACCTAGTAACTCACTTTTGACTCTTTCTAACGTATTACTACCTTACCCAACCTCCAAAATTTAATCTAATATTCCCTCCCCCTTATGCAAAGGCCTAGTCTTGAGTCTTGAGTCTTGAGTCTTCTCAAACTCTATTATTTGACCTAACCCAACCTGGAAATGCACTATAAAAATCCTATAAAAAAATCCTACTTTGACTTTTTAAAACTGAAATCCCTCACTTATTAATACACCTAGTAATCCTCCTTTCACTTGTTTAAAGTTTAAACCTACTACCTATTGACCCAACCTCCAAGGTTCAAATCCACTATGAAAACCCTAAGTCAGGAGAAATCCCTACTTTGAGTCCTTTAAACTACACCACCGATTTTACCTTTTAACTTCAAATCCACAATTGCAGCTCTTAATTTGATACCCTATTTGGTGCTCTTTTGAACTAATCTCAAAATCTAGAATATAAATCTTTCTAGAAATCCTACTTTGATTGTCAAAAATATGATATTTGACCTAGTTTGCAAATCCACTATAGATGTTCTTTACAAACCTCTATTTGGACTATCCAAAGTATGTTATTTGACCAAACCAATGTTCACTAGGTGAGTTATTTATAATGATACTACCTACACCCATGTGTAAACTCTTGAATAAAAATATACACATTTTTTATTCAGCAATTCAAAATAAAATTTCACATTTTATTTAGCCTATATAGTGGGACATTTGAGTTTCGCACAAAAGTCCAAAGTGGGTAATTGTTTGTTGAGCCTGTAAAACTTGGGTATTAGCAAATATTGGAATCTCAAAATTTTATTGTTTGCGCAACTTGGAATTTCATAATGCTCTTGGTATCTTGTTCAATATCTTGTTGACTAGGTGCTTGTGTTTTTGTTATGGTCTCCATGTCGTGCATGCAATTGTATGTTGTAAACAAATTGAACATTTGATGTGGTTATTTGGAGTTGCAATAAGAACCTTTTTAGATTTGTGCTACCATTTTGTCACCAAGCAATCATGAAGATATGAAGCATTTTTAGATTATGGTAACATTTGTCACCAAGAGATCATTAAGGTATGAAAACCTTTTTAGATTATGCTATTTATTTGTCAATATGTGAATGCTGGATTGTAATAAACAAATGCTGATAGGAGTTGTTGTCCTCACACCCAATTTTTGGTTGGGTGTCGGTTTGCTTGAATGGACCAATTTTCAACAAGTATTGTGATATTCTAAAATGTCAACAAAGTATTAAATTAAATTATAATGGCAATTATTTTGAATATGATCATTGACAAACAATATTAGTGTAATTGTTGTATGCCTAACTCTTTTTTATTTATTTTAAGATGATGAATATATATTGTACAAAATACAATGAGAGGTGGTGTTTTTCAACAAGTAAAAAAAGAGAAGAAGATATTTTGCTAAGTGGACTAAAAGTGTGATATTTCATTGCATTCTTTATATTCTAGAGGTTTTTTATTGTCTATAAATCAATCAATAAAACACTAAAAAACTTGAATTTGTTGTCTTTTTATTAAATAATACTAGTCAACTCCAATTGGATAAAACTCTTTTACAGTTTTCATTTTTAGACATAATGTTCAATATCCTATGGCAAGTATTTCTTCTTCATAAATATATTCATAACATCACTATAATTAAATTTTATGAAAATTCGTTAGTATGTCCTTAACTTTTTTGCTTCAAAATATTAAATTTTCATTTTACAAAAAGAGTTTTCTTGTGATTGTTAATATTTCACATATTTGTTACATTCCAAAATAGGAAAAAAATTACCCCTCAAACAATAATTTTGGTCCACTTAACCAAACCAACACCAGATTGTTGATGTTACTCACTCTTCAATAGTTCACCTTCTAACTTACGAATGTTATTGCTAAGGGTTTTTTATCAAAGCTATGGGCTTCATACAACTAGATGCATCAGATTTTCGTTACACTTAACTTCTCCCTTCTTTTGATGGACACAATTTCCTATTTTCTCCTAATTATCACTAGAATGTAACTTGAATTATCTAATGTTCAATTGCCCAGTTATATTCATGCCAAAAATTTCAAATTTCACTCCTCATTTCAAGACTTAGCTTATTATTGAATGTTTATTTTGCACCTTATGGTTATGAAGACCTTGATCTTTATCAACCTTTCAACCCCTCAATTCTACTAAAACTAGATTATGTGCATATCACACTTAACATGTTCAAAATTGAAATCATAACTTTAATGTCATGAACAATGTAGCTATGGAGGAAATAACCATATAAAATCCCTTTCTCATTTCATCAATAATCATAATTTCTAATAAAAGTTTGTGTTTGATTATTATTTGTGTAGTTTGAACTTACCTCTTCCAAGCCTAAGTATGTCATTTCTTTGCCCTACCCACCCACATGAATATGAAAAGGCACACTAATTTGTGTCGTAATCTAATAACCTACTTCTTTCAAGCTTAACTACCTATCCCCTTTTCCCCTTACCCACCTACTTGTACATAAAGAAATAATTTTGAAATCTAAGACAAATAATGATGAACTTTTGGGAACCATTGGGAATATAAGGAAAAAACCTTGACCAAGGCCTTTACACTCATTTATATCATAAAAATATTAATGTACATTCACACTTGTTGTCAAGGACTTTGGTGTTAAGTCCCCTTACACCAAGCTTGTCATTAAGGACCGAAAATTATTTACCACAAAGATTTTATGTTAAGTTAACATTCACTTAATATATTAAACAATCACCTAACATTGGGTGCCACCTAGATTTTCTCTTAACACCGACTTAACATTAGGTGTGAACACACCTCTAAAGCTGCATTCACACTTGAAGTTAAGGATTCTTGATCTATCTTACTCTTTTGCATCAAGGTAATTTTTTTTTTGTGGTTTCAAAAGTTTGGCAAATTTTTACCAAGATTTCAGCATTTAAAATAAATTGAAACTTAAAAAGAAATTCCAATTTTTTTGGGTTCATCATTGTGAAAATTTACCAAATAAAAACACACTAATTTGTACTTATCTACATACCTACTATGTACATGTCTATGAGGCTACTACCTACAAACACATCAAACTCACAAACTCTTTGGATGATCTGTTCATGAGCCCCCATGCCCTCTTCAAGTGCCACTACACTAGCCCATGCATTCAGCACCCTGACAAAGGTGGTAGTGTCTGCCTTCTTCCCTTCAAGTTGCGTCTTTTGAAATAGTTCCAATGCCTTCTGCCCTTGCCCACATTGCACATGTCCCACTATCATGGCATTCCAAAAGACCACATTGTGTGTGGGCATCCTGTAGAAAACCCTCAAAGCATCCCCTATGCTGCCACATTTGGCATACATGGCAATGAGGCTACTACCCACAAAGACATCAGTCTCCAAACAGCTTTCAATGGTCTGTTCATGAACCCACCTGCCCTCCTTGAGCATTGCTATGCTAGCACATGCATTCAGTACCCCAACAATCTGGCAGCACTACTGCTTTGCATTTCATTTGACAAAATAATTCCAGTGCCTTCTGCCCATGCCCACATTTCACACGGCCAAGAATCACAGCATTCCAAGAAACCACATCATGTGAGGGCATTGTGTGGAACACCCTTGCGGTGTCTTCTATGCCCCACATTTGCTGTACATGTCAACAAGGCTGTTGCCAACAAAGAGATCAGACTCAAACCCACTATGAACTATTTGTTTGTGAATGCATTTGCCTTCTTCTGGGGCTCTGAAACTAGCACATGCATTCAGCACTCTGACAAAGGTGACAGAGGCTGGTTCCAGCCCTTCTGTTGAAATAGATCCAGAGCCTTCTGGCCTTACCCACATTTCACATATCCCAAAATCATGGTACTCCAGGAGACCACATCACGAGCAGGCATCATGTTGAACACTGTCCACGCATCCTCAATGCTCCCATATTTGGCATACATGTCTGTAAGGCTACTAGCCACAAAAACATCAGATTCAAATCCACAATCTGTTCATGAATACCCTTACCTTCTTCAAGGGCTGCTACACTAGCACATGCATTGAGCATCCCAACAAAGTTGACAGGGACTGGTTCCACCCCTTCATGCTGCAAAATAGCTCTAATGCCTTCTTTCCCTGCCCACATTTCACATGTGCTAGGATCATGGTATCCCAAGCAACCATGTTATGACTTGACATATTGTTGAACACTCTCCAAGCATCTTCTATGCTCCCACATTCGGTGTACATGTCAACAAGTCTATTGCCCACAAATACATCAGACTCAGAACCATTTTGAATGATCTGTTTATGAGCTTTTCATCCTTCCTCAAGAACAGCTACAATAGCACATGCATTCAGTAGCCCCACAAAGGTGACATGCACTGGCTGCACCCCTTTGCATTGCATTTCTCAAAATACTTCCAATGCCTTTTGTGCTTGCCCACACTTTTAACATGTCCCAGAATCATGACACTCCAAGAGACTACATCCTGTGTGGGCATTCTGTTGAACACTCTCCAAGCATCATCTATGCTCCCACAATTTGGCATACATGTCAATGAGGCTACTTCCCACAAAGACATCAGTTTCAAAATAGCTTTGAATCATCTGTTGATGAACATGCCTGCTGTCTTCAAGTGTAGCTAAACTAGCACATGCGTTTACTACCCTGACAAAAGTGATGGGAGCTGGTTGCACCTTTTGAGATTGCATTTGTCAAATAAGTCCTCATCCCTTCTGCCCTTGTCCACACTCACATACCCCAAAATCATGGCATTCCAAGAAACTGCATTGTGTGTGGGCATTGAATCAAACACTCTCTGTGCATCCTTAATGCCCCCACATTTGGTGTATATGTCAACAAGGCTACTCACCACACAGATAATTGACTGACAGTCAGTTTGAATGATCTGTGTGTGAATGTGTCTGCCCTCCTCGAGCGCTCATAAACTTGCATTTGAGCATGGCCACAAAGGTGACAGGGACTACCTCCACACCATCACATTGCATTTCTTTGGAGAGTTCCAATGCCTGTTGCCCTTGCCCACATTTCACATATCCTCGTAATATCACACTCCAAGAAACAGCATCATGTGTAGGCATTCTCGAGAAAATGTTCCAAGCATCCTGAATGCTCCCACATTTAGCATATATGTCAACCAGGGAATTACTCACATTGACATCGGACTCACAGCTGCTTTCAACGATGCATGTATGGATCTTTCTCTCCTTGTCAAGGTCTCGGAAACTTGCACAAGCATTCAGAACTTGAACGGAAGTGAGACTGTCTGGAATTGTGCTGTCTCATTGCATCTTCTCAAAAAGCTCAATTGTCTTTTCCTATTGCCTAGACTTAGCATCCCTTGTGGACTTAGCATCCCATTGCTTGGTTTGTACAGTCCCTGGTGCCAATGCTGTCAGGTTTGCTTCGACCATGTGGGATTCCATTTGCCATCAAGCCAGAGTGCCTCATGTGTTACTCTGTCTTTAAAATCTGGGCACCTAGCATTTGTCTGCAGCAAATCGAATTCAATCCAACAACATCTCTCAGCCTTGCAATCCTCACAGTCAGTCAGATGCATGCAGATAACAATGTTATTACAAATACTCCCTCCCAACCGAGAACCAGGTACCGATTCTCTTAGCAGCAATCATTTGTCGTCACGTACTTTCTCTGATCGAGAACACACATACACATGGACAGCAACTAGCAGCAACACGCGGCATTTGGAATCGGGAAAAAAAGCCCAAATTCAGAATTAGAAAAGCTCAATCAAGTGCAGGAAAAAGTATGGTATTTCCGCCATATTCTTTGTCCAAACCTTTGAACAGACATTTAGGTGAAGTGGGATCTGCTGCTGCCCCAGGTCCTGGAAGGCCTGCTCCAAAGAGGCAAAGTCTCTGTGGGTCTACTGTCCAGCAGCGGTCACATGCAGTTGGTAGTATAGAATCCATCGTTTCTCAAACAGGGACATTTGCTCGACAACTTCTTGACTCAATCTTTAAGAAGCACACTCTCAGATCCTACTAGGACCGACCGCATAAAGAAGGAAAAACCCAAACAATTCTTCTACAAATCTAATTCCTCCAGTTTCTTATCCTCATGATTAGATCAGGTTTGGAACTCACCCAAGAAAAGACGCAAACTACTGCTGCTGCTGCGCACAGCCAGGGGTGAAGAGGAGGAGGTCTCGCATTCCCAGCACCAACTCCCCCAATGCAACAATTTCCACTTCATTGGCGCCACAATGATTTCTTTCTTTCTTTCTTTCACACGTTTCCTGAGACCATAGACACATTTTGTAATCTGATTGTTGTTGAAGACCATGTTCTCAGAGCTGATTCATAAACTGTATGTGAAGCTAAGTGTTATATTTGCCATTTATCATCATGGGTGGTCGGGTGTGGGCACCCAGATACAGATCCGGTTGTGTTTTTGGATTGTGATTCTCCACATTGTCCACTGTTAAGGTGGCAAAATTAATGCAAACAGACCCTCTCTTTTCAGTTGCTTCCTGTAACATAATTCATGCCCAGCAATGTGGTTTAAATGCCATTGAGAAATAACTCTTTCTTGCTTTGTGAATTGCTTGCCACTTTCTCATTCTTCAGTCTTTATGTGCAGACAGCTGTTGAGAGGTGAACCTTAGCTTGATGATGTGTGGGTGCTTGGTTTCTGAACAGAAGTTAGGCAAGGGTATGGCATGCTGGTTATCAAAGCAGGGAGGAATTCTTTTTGGAATGTGCACAAGAGTGGTTCATTAGCACTGGCCATTGACCCCATCCAGTAAGCGCTGTTCACTCTCTTTGACTGACTTTGTTGCTTCCTGTCTGTTGATGCCCTTTAGGGTTTAGGTTATCAGATCATTGTGGGACATGTTGCAAGTCTTTCATCTTTTTCTCTGGTCCTTATTGACACAGACGTTGGGCTGCAAGGCTATTAGAAACAAAGCACTCATCATGATTAGTGTCTTTGGTCCTACCCATCTCTCTCTCACATTTAGTGCGCGCACATGTAGTGCTTCCTCACAAGATGGTTTTGCTAGTGTCTTCTGTAATCTCTGAGTGCTAGCTCTGCTTTTGCATTTCTGAGAGATTGAAAGATCAGACTGTACATTTCCAGTTGAAAACTTGCTTATATGGTGCTTCCCAAAAAAAAGAAGAAACTGGGTCCTCTGCTCAGCAAGACAATGACGATGTAGTAGTGTAGGCTTGCAGGTTGTCACAGCAGTGTTTGCTTTGGTTTTTGATGCCAATCAGGTTGTCTTCTTCTTGTTCTTCCCTCCCTGTTGATTACAGTGTTTTTTTGTTTTTTTCCAGGAATTGCTGTGTAGTAGTACACTTTATATTGTAGTTGGAATGAGAGTGGGGCTGCATTTGCTTGCTAATTGTGAGCATGTGTTGGTGAGGTAGTCATTAACTTTGATGAAGTTGCTCATGAGCTTTACAGCAATACTGAGACAAGCAAAGCTTGTTTTAAAGAACTACAGGTGCAGTCAGCAGTACCCATGATCCAGTTGGCATAGTCGAATTTTATGAATGGATTTGGGGTTTGGGGCCCAGGGTTTAAACTCTGGACCCCAGACCCTAAACTTAAATAAACTCTGAACTTTAAAATCTCAACAATGCTCTAGGCAACCTTTTACTCATTTGGATTCAAACAGGAACCGTTTGTGGGATAAGGGAAGAATCTACCTTGGGGAGAAGACATCACAAGACTTTGTGATGCCAGATGCCCTTCCTTCTCCAGGTAGTACTTACTCCTAGCGCTTCTTAATTCCAGCTCCAACAATATTTGCAGTTGTAGAACATGAGTTACAACCTGATTTTATATGATGATAATCATATTCACTTTGGTTGTGGGTTGTTTTGGCATAAATCTTAGGAGTTGACATCCTAGTTTAGATGTTGAGAACGATGGCTAATGGCTTCATGCTCTTTCACAAGAAAGAGCAGCTTATTTTGAAATATTGGGCATGGTGATGAACCCTATTGTGCAGTATTTAGAAATGGATATGAAATGCAGAAAGAAGTGAAAATCAGCAGTGCTCACATGTGCTGCCTCGACAGAAGAGATACACTGTGACATTAAAATCCTCCAACCAAAAGGATGTTTGTTGCTCTAAACATCTTCAAACAGTGCAACAAAGGAGCAAATTTCCAAGCCCAAAAAATCTCTTGTCACTCAAGTACCCAAAAAGAGGAATGAGCCTTTGACTTCAATTCCAGGAAACAAGGTGCCAGTGGACACTTCTTCTGACCATCGAAAGGTGGTGGTACCCCTGGCAGTTCTGGAAGAGAATCAGAAGTCTCTATTGATTGGGAGGACCTTCTCAGTGGTGCCTTATTTTGGGTGGGGTGAGAGTTCATTTCATGTCTCTTTGTTCAATGTTTTGCTTTTTGGTGGCTTTTCCAATTGTTTAGATGAGAAATGTAGAGTTTCTTTTTCTGTGTGACCTTTTCAGTAAGATGTAAACAATTGTCCTAGTTATTGTTATGCCCATTATGTTCTTGCAAGCCAATACAAGAATGCTTGAATCCAGAGCACAGCAAGCATCAATGACAATGAACTCATGCAGTATCTCCGCAGCAAAACAAAGGTCTTGCATACTATTACTTCACCTGCAATTTTTTTTCTTTCCAAACTGACAGTGTGTGTTAAGTGTGTATGGCTACAATATTGCACCAAGTTCTTAAGAAAAATCTTTTTCTGCAACTTGAGGGATGCCTAGGCTTTTGGCATGGGTTCATCAACCCCAGTGGTTTATTATCTGTCACAATGTGTTTGTGATTCTGCCTCAGTGGTTTGTGGCAGGTGAAGTTGCTGTGTGAAATGAAAGGTGAAGGCAAATTTTAGAGTTTGGTCATCACCCTTAACACTAAACCTAAACCTTAAAACACTAAACCCAATCTCTCCTCTGATAAGCTCATTGTAAACTTTTGGCAACTATGAATGAAAATTTTCCTGGACAATGTATAATATGAGTGTACTGGGATAACGTAACTGTGGAATATATATGTGTCTTTAGTGCTAACCAAAGCTATGACCAGGTCTCTTCCTGTTGCTTCTGGCAATACAATAGAGACTCAGGATGCAGCTGTTGTATAATGGTGTTTCTGTTGCTTTGGGAAATGCAACAGAGAGACTCAGGGATGAAGATGTAGTATAATGGATTGCCTGAATTAGGGGTGGATTATCATATATTTATCTTACACCCGCTGTCAGGAGCTAATGAAGTCAGTGGGTAGTCATGGCAGCTCAGCACTACTGCTATCCATGATGGAAGGTGATGGTCTGACTCTTTGTGAGCAACTCTCACAAGGTGATAACCACACTTGCTCTTCTTATCTGTTTTGGGTATGTTCAGAACTAACAAGAATGGTTACCTCGGACATGTTAGTGTGGAGTTTTCTCATAGAAATTGAAATTTTAATAACAATCTCATAAAATTATTTTGAATGCTCACCAGGGTGTTACTGGGACTGTTCACTTTTGGGGAACTTTTTTTCTATTTTAACTTGCTAAAATGAAATAAAAGCTCTTTCCTTCAGAAGCTTGTTGCAGCTTGAATGGGGATACTGTTGACTTTTTTGATTAGCAATGTCTCTTGAGTGCTAGCCAACATCACGTCTGAGTCTTCCCATTGCTTCCAGAACGGCAACAGAAACTCAGGACGCAGATTGTGTATAATGGTTTGCCCAAGTTTTTGGGAAGATTATTATATGCTTATCTACACCCACTGTTGGGAGCTGATGAACTCAGTGGGTAGTCATGGCAGCTCGTCACTGCTGTTTGTGATGAAGGTGATGGTCTGTCACTTTGTGAGCGAGTCTCATGAGGTTATGACTGCACTCATTGTCGTGTTACCTTTAATTGTTGTTGTGGAGATTTCTCTGCAACTTCATCGATCTTCTATTTTAACTGTTGCTGGTGTGAACTCTTGACATAGGGGGCAAAACCATTGCATGAAAACCTGTTCATTATATATCATAAATGTTTTGATCTTGCTTCAAAGCTTTGTGTGTTGATTTTCCTTCATTTTAATTTGTTTTGATTTAAAAAAATATTTCTTTCTTTTTAATCTTAAATTGTTTTTGGTTTAGCTAGCCACCATCAAAGCCAACAAACCCCATGGCAACCCCATCTTGTGAGAAAAAAACCTCAATATCATGGTGGTTAATTAGTGTATGGCATCAACACTAACTAAATGAAATAAGTGGAGATGACGTTGTATTCATCATGCAAACCACTTCTTCAATCCCTTTGATGTATGTTTTGGGATGGACTGAATCTTCTCTTTTCTTTGCTCCATCAATCTTTGCTGATTTGTTGGCAAAAAATATAAGAAAAAATAAAAACATGATCATTACATCCTTTAGGATAATGTCATCTCTTAGTAATTCCATTCAATTGATAACTTCACCCATATTTTGTAAGTATGCTAATAGCTAGTTCTTTAGTATTTTCTAATGGAAAGTATATGTGTATACATGTGTCTGTACAGAAGCAACTGCTAGTTCTTATGCTAGAAGGGATCGTGCCATTTCTGCAACGTTGGTGTCTGTAAAACCATACTTCTTGAACACATCCAAGTAACCTCCACTACAGCCAAATGTATAAACTCCAAAGACCTTGCCTTCTGTTCCAACATATTCTCGCCACCCAATTGGAGATCCAGCTTCCACGCTCAGTCTTTTCAGCACGGTTGGGGGAAGAATACTGTCTCTATACTCCTTGGGTTGCTGGTCAAAAAGCTCCCAACAAACAAGAGAGACAACCCGCACCTTTCTGCCTTCTTTGCGTAATGTCTCTGCTGCCTTCTCACATAGAACAAGTTCTGATCCTGTTCCAATCAAAATGATTTCTGGAAGAAGAACCTCTTTACTACCATTGCTGCTGCTGCTGTTATCACTCACAATGTAACCACCTTTTGCTACACTTTCACTGGAAGTTCCTGAAAGATTAGCTTCCACTTTTTGGCGAGACAGTGATAGAACTGTTGGTGCATGACGACGAGAAATTGCAACTCGGTATGCACCAGCAACTTCATTTCCATCAGCTGGCCGTAGAACATACATGTCTGGAATTGCACGTAAACCCACTAATTGTTCCACTGGCTGGTGTGTAGGGCCATCTTCTCCAAGTCCAATTGAATCATGGGTCAGAATATATATCACTCCTGCTTCACTCAGAGCTGAGAGTCGCATCGCATTCTTCATGTAGTCACTGAAGATCAGGAATGTTGCAGCTATGGGAATGAGACCTGAACCATGGAGAGCTAGGCCATTGGAAATCCCTGCCATTGCATGCTCACGGATACCATAGCGGATGTTGCGGCCTTCAGGAGAATCATGCTGGAAGTCAGTTGAGTTTTTCATGTAGACTTTATTGGAGCTTGCTAGATCAGCACTGCCACCAATGATTCCTGGTAGCACTTCTGCTGCAGCATTCAAACACTTCTCAGAGTAACCTCGTGTTGCATCCACTGGATCTTTCTCTGACCAACTCTGCACAACACAGGTACACACCAGCATATGGATCCAATAGACTCAGCTCCAGAAACAGATGATGATCTTGAAAGGATCATGCTATCATGCAAGGGACATGTCAAAGAAAGAGTTGCTTTTATGTACTTCTGCTTTGCAGCTAAGTGACAGGGTTTAGGATGAGGGTACTGGATTGATCTGTAGAAAGTACCGGAAGAACTTTGTCCCAATCTGATGGAATGTTGCCATTGAGGAGATTTTGGAATTCTTCAGCTTCCTTTGGATATTTCTCTGTATACCTCTTCAGTGCATCATTCCATTCCGCTTCCAATTGCATCCCATGCTTGCCGTTTTTAGTAAACTCTCTGTATCATCATCATCATCATCATCATCACCATCAGGTACCTTACAACTTTCAAAGATCAAAAGGCATGGATTCATTCACAATTTTCCTGTCTGCTTTTGATGCCCTTGTTTAGGGTTCAGGGTTGCAGAATTCCCATGGACCCAAACTCTGTGACACTACTTTTGTTGAATGGATTGCTTTGCTTACTCATAAACTTGGGGGATGACATAAAAGGGCTCTCGGTTATTCCAGTGTAGCTTCTGCTGCATCTTTCTCACATCCTCCTCATCAAATGTGCCATGGTGTGCTTTTGCTGTATTCTCCTTCACTGACAGCCGTCCTATCCGTGTTTTCACCTGTAGCTCCATTCCATTCAGCCCATTTCCCATCATAAAATGGTCTTTGCTAGTTGAAGATCAGTTTTTCAAGCTTTGGGTATTTTTACAAGGTTTTCTTCTGGAAAACTGTGTTTAGACATCAAGGAACATTAGATCTGTGATGTTTCTTGAGTGAGAGAGAGTAAGAGAGAGAAGAAACAACCTGTATGAATGTTGGCATATCGGGTTTGGTGGGTTTTGACAGAAGTGCGACCTTGAAGGAATCCATATCATCATAAACATTGGGGATGATGATGCGGTTCCACCCAAGAGCTTCAAAGCGGTTGCCAACATCCTCTGAAAGGGCCAATGCTGTATCACCATCTATTGTATTGTGATTGTCATCATAGATGACTGTCAATTTGTTCAGCTTCCAGTGAGCTGCCAATGATGCTGCCTCATTGGAAATCCCCTCCATTGAACATCCATCACCCATAATACAATACCTGTGCCAAAAGACACAACTATAGTCTGTTCAAACTGACATAATAATTGTGCTTTTTAAAAAGCACAAAAGACACAGAACAAAGCAACAGCAGAAGCAGTAGTATGAAATGTAAAGATTTTGTTTTTACGTGTGGTGATCCACAATCACATTGTCAGGCTTGTTGAATCGAGCTGCCAAATGCTTTTCTGCCACTGCCAACCCCACTGCATTTGCTACTCCTTGACCTAATGGACCTGTGACATCAAGCCAAGTGAAAAGAGTAAGGCAAAATGAGTGGCCCAACCTTCAAATCAAAGGGAAAAGGTGGGAGGCATGGGGATGCTGGGTTTGGCTTGAATAGCACATATAGGTACCTGTGGTGACTTCAATGCCTGCAGTGGTGACATTCTCAGGGTGACCCGGAGTGCGACTCCCAAGCTTGCACAGTTGCTTCAAATCCTCTATCTGCTCAATCCCAGGTAAAACCCTAGACATCATCATCATCATCATCATCATCTCCTTTCCACAACAATCCTCAAAATGCAAAGTTCCAAGAAAAAAGAGCACAGTTTTCTGAATGGAGAAAACTATGAATCAGGAGAGAAGTCAAGAGGAGAGGAGAGAGGTATGTATGTAAGTATGTATGTATGTACCTGGATAGAGTCATAGCCAGCAAGGTGCAAGCAAATGTACTGAAGAAGACAACCATGACCAGCACTGAGTACGAAGCGATCTCTGTTGAACCAATTTGGGTTTTGAGGATTGTACTTCATGGCATGACGCCACAGCACATAACCCACTTCAGCTAATCCCATTGGCAATCCAGGATGTCCTGCTTTGGCTGTGTCCACTGAATCAACTGTCAGCATCCGCATGTTGTCAACACAACGCCGGTCGATTTGTGCTTGCACCCATGCTGCATCCTCCCACTTGGCCTCATTTGCTCCCACCTATCAAGCATCAAGAATTCTCAGATCCAGCACAATGAATTGAATTGAACTGATTGCAATATTTTCTAAATAGAAGATTGTGGAGTTTTTCTGGATGGAGATGATGCTGTTGCTCACAAAAAGAGAGATCTCATCTTTCCATGCTTGCATAGCTGCTCCATCATTGCTCTGGGGAGCTTCGTTTGTGTTCAGCAGCATCTGGGATGGTATGCTGTGTCCCACTTGCTGTCCTGGCTGACCTGACTTCACTTGCTCATCCTTCAATGTATCTGTGTTGTGGTAATCAGCTCGAGCTCCAGGTAGAGTGAATGGTCGCTGCATGGTTGCAGATTTTGCACCCATAGCAGCAGATTCTTCTCTTTTGGAGATTCTGCTCCTCAAGCCTTGACTAGCTTGATGCAAACAAGGTTTTCTAGTCAAGCTTGTTGTTGTTGTTGTTGTCCCCTGCAACAGAATTCAATCAGTTCCCTCCCCCATGGACCATCTCTTCTCTTAAAAAGAAAAAAAGAAAAAAAAGAAAAAGAAAACCCCTTTCTTGCGGTGATCTCAGAGATTGCTTGGCTATTTCAGATCGCTTGTTGAATACTTCACGCCAACAAACGGAAGCTCTCCCTTTACAAAAGAGGAAAATCTGTCTGTCTCTGTCTCTGTCTCTGTCTCTTTTTCAGCAAACCCAAGAGAAAATCTGTGGAGTGTTTTTTGTGAATGGACCCACCTTGTGAAGAGACTTTGGGGTTAAAGAAGCAGCAGTTTGTGATACAACAAGAGCTCCAAAAGAAGAAGAAGAAGTTCCCAACTTGTGCTGCAGCACCTGAGAAGATTCAGCAGCTTGCTTCTTGTTGTTTTTGTAGCAGCAGCTGCTGGAAATCTTAGTAGAGCTGATGAGCCCACCCACCTCCATAGTAATAGCACTAGACATTTTTTCGGACTCCAAAATCTCACCCCCAGAACAACAATCACAACTACACACAAGACTCTTGTTCCTAAACCCAACAGTTCTCCTCTCACTTCTACTGTTTTTCCTTCAGCTCTAGACCGTAGTTCCTGTATCTGTCAGGCTACTACAGGTGGGATTGTCATGAGATCCTGGAGAAAACTGTATTCAGCTTGTCTCCAGCAGATTTGTACTGAATCTGCAGCTGAATCTGCAATTTCAAAAACTGTGTTGAAAAGGAGCAAGTTTTTGGATGATCCCAAGACTCAGGCTTCTCAAAGGGGAGAAAAGAAGAAGAAGAAGAAGAAGAAGAAGAAGAATTGGGGTTTTGGGTTCTCTCCAATCTGGGAGGTTACTAAGAAGTTGGTTGGTGGTATGGCTAAATGTGGGCTGGTGTGGTTCCTCAAGATTTGTGCTGATGGGTTGTTGTCAAGAGTGACAAATTTTGATTCTTCTTCACTCTGGTTTTGCAGTTTGGGTTTTGTGAGACGGGGGAAAGAAAGTTGGGAAGGCAATGGGAGGGGAAGGGAGAGGGAAGGTGGGTGTTGGGTGTGAAGATGTCATAGCAACAAGGATTCAAGAGCAAGAAGCAAGCAAAGGAAGGAATGAATGCCAACAAAACAAGAGGGAAGGAAAGAGGTGGAGAGCGACACTTGGAAGGTGGCAGCATGAAGTGCTTTAGCAACTGCCAAGTGTTTCAACAATTTTTGTGTAGAAAAACCAAAACCACTGCTACTGCTGCTGCCACTCCACTTTCCTTTCATGAAAATTTACACCATTACTAACCCATTTTCATCATCATCATCATCATCATCACCATCATTCTTCATGTATTAAAATTTAAATTTAAATTTTAAAAAAAATCTAAAAGAAAAAAGAAAAAAACAGTCTTGGGTGTAGGGTTTTTTAATAATTTTTTTATAAATTTAGATTTTTATTTAAATTCTTTTTGATTTAGCCACACTGACTGATAATCATCCACGAGAGGAATTAGCCAATTTTTTGGCTACAGTTCATACAGGAAAGTTAAAAAAGTTTAAAGAATCATGTTAGATTTTGACGACCTGCTGGTGGTGGTGGAACCTATTGTTCAAATATGGCGATTTAAGAAAAAAAATCCCTAAAAATCTGGCCAATTTGGCACTTTTGAAGTTCCATGTGCATATTGGTGCATGATATAGATGTATTGGAGAATATATGATATAAGATTAACAATTTTATATTCAATTCCAACATAGAATTGTTAGATCCATGAGTCACCCGTCACCACTTGTTCATATAAATTAGATTAAAAAATAATTTCCATTTTGTTAACTAATATGGATATCCATATCATGGTTTCCCCCATCTATAACCACATGTTAATCTATTGTGTTTTTCAATCCATAATTGTACATTTGCTGATAATGGCAAGTGAATTTTGATCATGAATTAACATGATGAACAAGTGGCAACTTAAAACAATTACCATTTCATGGAGGGTTGGGCATCGTTATAGCTTATTTTGTTGGTTGATTGTTTGCCAATCTCAAAGCATCTTGTTGATTGGCTTTTAGTTTCATGTAAAACTCAAAACTTCCTTGCACTTCTAGTTCAAAATTCAAGCTAACTTAAGTCAATTTATACTCCCCCTTTCTCCCCCACACATGATGGGTACTTACACGGTTCCTACAAATTGGTTCTTTGGTTAAATGTCTCAATCATTCTCAATGTATCATTTTCCTATATTCAATTCAAACTCCATTGCATATCTCAAATGATTTTCAAAATCAAAAGTGTCATTTATGCACCTTCCAACATCTAGATACAAGACATTTAATTCTTTTCAAATAGGCATGATTTCGAAGCACAACATATGTGTGCCAAATAGTGAAGCTAGTGATGAAGCTCATTGCATCATATCAACCTTTCTGATATATAAAACACAGTTAAACCCTCCAAAAACATCAATGCCATATGATATGGTAATAGAAAACACAATTGTTTTCTATCATCACATGTGGAAAAACCCTTTTTGAGCCCAAATTATTTTATGTCACAACAACATCATACACCTTATACACCGAAGTCAAAAGTAGTTTACAAATGCTTCTATAAATGGACATAGATGTTATACACACGACTTGTCATTCCGTAAATTACACATAATAGTACAATTCAAGTGATTGCATGAAGGAAGGGCAAATGCTTGAAATATAGGATTCATATGTCAAGTAGCCATACTCGCATGAAACAATATATTCCAAACATACCAAAATGTTAAGAAAATAGCATTAATATGTCTAAAAAACTTATGGAGGGTTTTTGAACTTGGAAACCTGTCAATGTGAAATTTGAAGAGTTGCCCCCCAATCCTCCACTTCTTGTGCTAAGTGCATTCTCCCCAATACCACTCCTCATGACAAAGCATGATTTTGAAGTCAAGTGTTATGAGTCCAAAAAAACTATACAAACATTTGTAGATGGTGGAACTCATGTATTGTGGATACAATGGATCCTTTGCTTACCTAGCATGGGAAATTGAGCAATAATGGGTGTACCTATCCACTTGTTAAACAATGTCCTCACTTAGTAGGTATACCTTATCATTTTGTCGTACATAACAACCTCATGACACCCCCCGATATGAGAAAGCAAGAAATCAAACAATTCAACTTCAAAACTATGTTTCACTTTGGCATCAACCAAGATTGCTAAATTATTAAGCCCACACTTCATGCACCCAAAATGATTTTTTATTTTATTTATATATATATTTTTTCGGGGAAAAGTTATAAAATAAACCTGTTATGTCATTATACTACAAAGAGTTTAATTTATTTATACTTCCAACCTCCATATTATAATTGTTGTAGTGCAACCATAGGTAAATACCCCTAATAAAATTAAGTGTACACACCAACTATCCCATGAACTATGCTTTAAGTAAAACTAAAATGAGAGAAAAAAACATATATCTAAAAAAAAGTGATTCAACTATTGCATAACCTAACCATAATGACATTCTTAGTAAAAACTTTATCTAGAATCCTAAATAGACAAGAGAACTTCCATGTAGAGTTGTTGTCTTTTGTTAAGATCCCACCTTTTAAAAAGAAGTTTGCAATCACCTAAATGATTATGAAATGAGTTGGGATGGTACTTGATCATAATTGATACACAATATATCAACATGTCCCTTCTACTTCATTTCATTTTATAACATAGAAAAAATCATGTACACAATATTTGTGAAAATTAAAGTTATATAATAGGATAAAGTGAAATGCATGTTGACGATAATTAGCCAATTAATGTGCTTTATTTGATTATGTGTTGTATCATGGATTAGATGATTGGACATTTAACTCCATTAAAATTAAATTGAGTCATTCATATCTCATGTGTGTAACATATCATCATCATCCTAGCTTACAAATTAGTTAATTCAAATAACAATCACCTCTTAAACTTTTTCAATTAATATGTTGGATTCCACTTATGAAGGAGCAAAATAATTCAATATTCATTATATATTTTGAGCACACCCATTCCAAAAAATTTTAAAATTATGAATACAAATTTATAATTAAACTTTCATTTATGTCACTCAATGTGAAATGAAATACTTGTAAAGTTATAATGTCTTTTTAATCGAGATAATTTATATTTTTTCATGTGTTTGCCACAAATGGCCCCATGATTAGTAAATGCAAATAAATAATTGTGAGTTCTTGAAATTATTCCTTGGTTTACTGGGTTGGAAATCAATATTATGTATTTCCACAAGTATTGCAACTTTAAAATTATGGGTTGAGGCCAAATAAAGGCCCATCCATATATTAATTTTCTTCCAATTGGATTAAACATTTGGCCCAAAATGAGGTACACAATTTTTGCCAATTAATGCATGTTTGTAGTCATCAATCATTTTGGTCGATTTAAAAAAAAAGAAAGTTTGTCTACTTGTTTTTGCTTTACTTTTCAAGGAGCCAAGGCCTTGCTCTTACTGCAATACACTACAATATGTGGCAATATCATTGCTCATTAATGAATACAATATTATTTATGCTATTGTGAAACCAAAATTGGGAATTGTTGTGGATTTATAACGTTGGCAATTTTTTAAATCATAGGGATCATAATCACTGATTAAATAGATAATTATGAAATGAAAGTGATTTAGTTGTTCCAATCATGGAGTTATGTTCATAGATCCATGGTCATAATTTTTTGGTAAATTTGTGTTTTAAAATTAGTGTTTCAAACCAAGGAAATTAAGTGATATAATGAGATGTGTGTGCAAACCCATCTTTGTATGGTACCACTAGAAATCACTTCAACAAAATTCTTGAATAATAAAATTGATGAAATAATATTTTTGACCCTTTTAGAAATTTAAAAAAAACTATAATTTAAAGAAAAATTCTTTTCATGCCAAAGTATAGATTTTAAAATTTTCATAGGAAAAAAAAAAGTGAGAATTCTTACAATTTTAGAAAAAATTTAATGATTTTTTAAAAATCATGCTTTTGAGATTTGAAAATTCATAATTAAATTATATTTACTCAATATATTAAATTAAAATTTATCGAATAGAATAACATCAAAGGGATTGTAAAAATGATTTACCAAGAAAAAAACCTACAACATGTTTCAAACTAATGTTCTTTACCAAAAAGTTCAAAGAAAGGAAACATTTACATTCTTAAAACTTTTCATAAATACAATGATTAGGATATTAAATTTTAAAAAAAAATTACTGTCATTAAAATTTGAAATTATTATTTCAGCGTTTTTTATATTTTAAAAATTCAATGGATGCAATAAAACGAAAGTGTGATATTCCCACTAGTACCATTCAAGAATGGGTTTGCCCATGTGATATGTGCCATGGGAAGTATTAACTTCCACTTTTTCCAATTGTTGCGCAAAAAATATAATGTGAACAACTTATTGAAAGAAATTAAATTATATAATTTATGTAAATATAAAGAAGGTGCCTAAAGTTGGTTATATATCTATAGTTTTTAAAAATATTTTCAATTTTAAAATAATATTCTTTTAATATTCTATTATTTCATATCATTACAAAAAAAATCTTATTTCACATGTTCCATATAATAAACAAAGAGTAAATTTCCCTAAGATATGTACATGAATATACATATAGTGTAAATACACATATTTTAGCCTACAAAAAAGTTAAAGTCAATAGAAAAATTATAATTTGAAGAACTGAACTTCACATTATAACAAATTGAAGTTTATAACATACATGTTTATTATAAATGTGGACCAAAAAATAATTTGACATCAAAATGTTTGAGAGCCAATATCAAGTCATATTATGTAAAATTTGTGTAATATATGCAAACGTAATATGTCCAAAATAATTGAACTATTATGTTCATGGATAGGGATAAATGTGTTACATTTGTATATATTCATATGTGTATTGGAAGATTGAAATTAAACCTCCAAACTTTGGAATAGTGACCTATTATGGCATGGGCGATTGATTTAATAACAAGATCAAACGATATATTATTAACCATTTATTACCTTATGAAATTGTTGATTGACTAAAGTGGGGCCATTGGATGGCATCCATTTTTTTTTCACGGTAGAATTTAAATTCAAACAACAAGAAATATTCCAAAATTTTTGAGAGGGCAAATTTCAATGTTTTCTTTTATCTAGGTTGACCTTATATTGACCTTAAGTTGAAACCAAACCATGGTAGCATAACGTAAATTTGTAGAATGTTACATATAACCAAGTGAACAACCCACTATAACATGCTTCTTGATTATTTTTTTATTGAAAATAATTGTGTTAATATTTATGTACTCAAATAATTTCATGTAAGGTAGGGCCTGGAAACTAACAAAATGATTTAAAATAGGAAGTGATTTAATTTATCTTCAACACATTTATGAAGATTTTGAGCTTTAGTATGTTGAAACTTTGTGCAATATGTTGCTTAAAGTGTCTTAAATCACCCCCAAAGACTATTACCTACCTAAAGGAATCCTAAGCGAATGGTTTACTTGTCTCATTTGATTATTTGAAATCCTTGGGTTCTTGCATATTTTTTCATTGGTAATTTGTTTTGAAATGCCCATGACTGTAATCAATAGATTTTTCCTAAAATAATTATTTGTTTTGAAAAAAAAAGGTCTGACAACCCCAATCCATTTATTCCAAATGTTTTATATTAATTAATAAATAAGTAAAGTCTCCCTAATGGTGGTTATTCTATTGAGAAATCTCAATGATTTGGATAATCCGTTATATGACCGTTGCTATATGGGGAAGATTTTGAGTTCAATTCCTTGAATATTTAACAATTTATTTATTTATTAGCAAGCCCTCTTTAGAATTAATTAGTGCCAATCAACCATACTATAGTAATCAACAAGTTAACAACTAAATTCAAACAATTCACATCTCACAGTTTAAACATGCCACATATATTTAACAATTGCTTGAAAGGTCCATCGTGACATTTCATTTGCAACATTTTCAAATTTTGAATTGTCAACAAAACTTGATGGGTTTAAAATACAAACCATGAATGATAATACAAATTAGAATAGGTTAATTGATTTCATGGTGTTTTTCAATATGAATACCATTTTGTATAATGGCTTTCCTTGTATTATAATTTATAGCATTTTTCAACTGAAATAATACTTTTTAAGTGTACAAAGAAATAAATTATCATATAAACGTTCCCATTTATAGTGGTATCAATGGAAATTGGAAGCTAAATTACTTGAAGGAGCTCTCAAAATCTTTGCCTCCATAGATTTGGGGATTTCATAAAGTTAGGTGTGGGGAATGAAAGGACCAATACCTACCAAGTTAGTACAAAAGAGTAGGTACAACCATTTATCTCCTCCTTTTTTTGGTTTTTTGTAGTTGCATTAGTGGCTACTTTTATGGGGGCCCATTTATGAAATATTGGCAACCATTCATTTGGCTCAAGAAATCCCATAGCCAGAGAAACTCTATTAGGGAAAATCATGATATGAACTCCAATTTTGAGTAGAGAAAAGAGGCTACTTTGAACTTTTCAAATGTCAAGCACAAAGGCAACCAAGTGACATTTTAAATAGAAAATTGGTAACCTTGTCAATATGGATTGAAAACAATGGCGACCATCTGCAATAATAGGTAGAAAACTTGATAGCCAATTGTAATCAAATGTAAAAAAATGGCAACATCATACAAGAAGTAGAACTTGACAACAAGATATTTTCTAAAGGAATTGAACCTCAGTCCTAAAGACCCTACCCATTGTAGTAGAAAAAACATGAATGAGTTAAATTGCATACAAAGTTCAAACAAATAATCAAGATGCACAAATACCATGCACATATATGAAACAAAAAAAATCCAAAAAGGCAAATTGTAACGTACATGTAAAAATTATCAAAGTAAAGAGACCAACAAACATGAGGGCCATGATACAAAATAGAACAATTGAAAGATGTGTGATATTCCAATTTTGTCCATAACCAATACAAATTGCAACAAGAGATAAGGGAAGGGATTTGGGGTGCTATTAAATTCTAATATGAGCTACAAATTCTATGTTTCCACTCTATGCCTCACCTTTGCAACACTCCAAGCTTGAATAATTGTAGCAAATGGAAGGGTGGGTGAAAGTGCACACAAGGGGGGAAGGGGTGGTGGGGATAGAAGGGAACTTGGGCATCCTCATAACATGTATCAAAAGTATACATCTTCAAAATGTGTTGGATTTAAATTTGGGTTTCACTTTTGGTGTTTGGGTCTTATATTTTCATTTTTACAAAGTTAATGTTATTTAACATTATTTGAAAAAATAAAATTTGAAGATTAAGTTTAAAAAATAATGATATATTTATGGTATATATAGTATAATACATCTCATTTCTTATTTTCGATTACACTAGTTTTTATTTGAATTAGTTAATTAAACAAGTTTGAAATAGAAGTTTAAAAATGACCCACTTCACATTTCTTTTTATCTTCCATTTGAAAATGATTGTTTGTCAAAATTTTAATTGACCATATGTTTATGGTCATCACTTTGAAAAAATCCATTTGTGATATGATAATTATCAAACTTCTCACATTGCTCTCAAACCTATTCCAATCATATTAAATTACAATCTTTAGTAAATAGTACAAATTTCATGAAGATTAAAAATCATTTCAATCCTTTTTTAGTATATTGTAATTTTTTAATATGTTATAACATACATTTTTTTGTGGAAATATATTCTAACATCACATCATATGAAATAAAACATGTAATTTTTTGGACATTTGATTTCTTTGTGTTTGGACCTACCATAATAAGCAACAACATTTGAAAATCCTTCTTAATAATGACATGTTGAAATTCAAACATGGGTACTCAAAATAAAATAGTACAATGTGATAACAATTTTTGACCCCCTTAGTGTGATTTCACTCAAGTGTGCAAAATGAAAAACTATTGGGCAAACATCTTAATAACTAGATTTTGGTGAATTGTTAATCAGTTTTAAAGTTTGTTTTTCATAAAATTCAAAATGACAAAACACCTTCCATCTTTTACACTTCCCATAACCATTGCCATTGACAATTTATGGTCTTTACCCATTTTGACTTGAACCGATGCGAAAGAAATTGATTTGTGGCCAAATTGTTATACATTTTGGTACAAGGATTGTAGTTGAAGGGAGGTTTCATGGTTGCATGGTAGTTGGCTTGCATAATCACATTTATAAAAAAACACTTGTAGGTCTAATAACCTTTCATCTAGAAGTATTGAGACAAACACTTGAATTGGTTTCATATTAATTCCGAAACAATTGTGATTTTCAGAATGTTCATCTATGCAAATTTATTTTTGTTCAACTTTAAATTGCACCCAAAATTAGCGTAAATGACCCCAATAGCATTCATAATCTCTTGTGTAAGAAAATGACATTCAAGTTTTTCAACGAGGCCATTTGTAATTAATGTGCATCGTTGCATCATGTTATCCATTACAAGCAACCAATCATGTGGAAAACAACATAAATTACTCAGTTGTGCTTGTGAACCATATATGTGTGCTCATAAAATCAAAATGCAATGTAATCAAGGACCCACACCATCAACAAAACATCACTAAAATGATCAACTATGTCAAAAAAAAAAGCTTTGGATACATGACCATCGTGATTCCCATATTTCATAATGAGACACATTATTTAAATATCAACTTCATAGACTTTCACCGCACCAATATAATTGCAAATAAAAAATTGTGGTTATGTGTAAAAAGTGAAAACACATTAAGCCCTAGAACATTGTAGTCAAAAGTATAAATTTCTTACAATTGTTTTTTTGTGATAATATATGGTCATCACATCTTGGATCATTTTTGCTTGTTATATATTTGATTAGCTTTAGATTTCATCTAATTAATTATTTCAAAAAATCCAACAAACATTGACAAATTTGAACTTGTAAAATATATTTGCGACAAAATAATACTCGTCACAAAGTTTGAAATTGTAAATTTATATATTCCATATTCCATGTACATTGATTTTATTTAATTTTCTTCACTTAACTATTAAATCAAAAATTAGTTTTGACTCAAAATGAGCTTAAAATGTTGTTGTGCAAACTCTAAAGTTTTTTTTGCTTGTGTTTATGATAGTCAAAGGATGTCATCAAGATTTTAACTTATTGTTATCATAATACTTACCCTACATCATCTTTTTTGAAAAAAAATGGCTCATCGTTAATGTGCTTTCATCCGAACTTGAAAAAGTCTACACACATTCAAGAAATGGTATTTAACACAAACACATAAAGATCTGAGTGTCACAAAGTAATTCCAAGTTTGCTGGGGTGGTGGCATCAAATGCATGCTCATCAAATATGTGTCCAACTAAGTTTTTGTACTCCAAAATCCACTTTGTAGATCAAAACATAGAATTCCACCAAGTTTTATGTTTTGGAATTTCTTTTGGGCCTTGTGTTCCATGAACACAACGAGTTTCATTCTCTCCAATGTTTGCTTTGGACTTTGCACATAATAAGAGTAAATCAATTGCAAAAAAGGACTTGATCTTGAAGACAAGAAACAACTAGGACAAGGTTTGCATGGCTTGCTTGGATTGCATTGTGTTGTTCATGGAGTGCACTCCTCTTCATTGACAGGTGGTGAGGATTAAAAAGGGTCAACTAAGCAATGACCGGCAGATATCAAATTGCCCATGGGATTTTTGGTATAACATACACTAATTTTGTATGGCCCTAGAGCAATATCGTATTCATACAAAATACAAGAAAGATGAAGAAGTTGAATATGCAAATTCATAGCTGGATTCATTGTAAAAGTGGCAAATTTGTGCTGCAGATGAGATCAATAGGAAAAAACTATTCTACAGACAAGACTTGCTGCATATTGGGGAGGCAGTATAGTAATAAATGGATTCAGGTGGGGCTTTTGCAGAGGAGGAAGATTTGTAGGTGTTGAGGGAATTGAGAAGTCTTAGGACTTGGCCAGGGCATATGCAGCATCTTCTCAGTTGTATATGGAGTTTACATTGGGTAGTAATAGTCTCCAAGGGATCTGAAGGCTTCTTTCTCTTCAGCTTTTTTGATTTATTCCTTTCAATGCAGGTTTTTGCAGAATTGACATAGACCCCCCTCTTCTTATGTTTCCTCTTCAGTTGCTGGAGCTTGAGGCAACACAGCAGTTTTCAAGGTAGCAGGATTAGCTGCTGCTGGAATATATAACAGTCTAATTAAGCAGTGGCTAAACATGCTTTCTGCTCCTCTGACAACCGCCCAGCAAATCTGTCCACCAGCATTCAAATTAAGCTGAACTCAATGTGATTCACAGTGAAAATTGATTAAAAAATGATCTAATTATGTCTGCCAATGTAACCACAACAGACTCTGTGTGTTTCTTCACATTGGGCGATAAACTCTTTTGAAGATCACAGACAGATTCCAACTACACTGGTTGTTCAAGCTGGCAACGTGCTTACTCTTCCATATTTGACTTTTTATTCTAGCTGTGTTGCACTAATTGTTTCTGGATTTTGCATGTTGCCTGAAACAACATTTGCTCAAAGATTTGAAAATCAGCTGGTCCAAGATTTTGAAAATACTCATTTGGTGATTCAAAAGAAGCAAATGTGATGTGGTACCTGTGACGTGTGTCCCAGTTGCTTCCAGCTTCAGGGATGGCAAGACTGGATCATGGAGGGTTTTATGCCCTAAGGCCATCAGCTTTGACATATTTTCAGGTGTCGAGTCATCAAGGGATGTAAGAGTCCCTGACAGGTTGTTGGTCTGAGAAAGACCAGATCAACAATGCAGCAAGTTAGCAAACATTTGGGGCTGAATCAAAGCTTGAACAAAAAATTTATGGAACCAAAGCTTGGGCTGCCAGATGCATCACATGGGTGATCTGGACGAGCTCCGAAAAAAACGGTGTTGAGAAGAAATGCATTTTGTCGTATGTCAACATCAATGACAAAAAATGCGATGCTTTGCAAGAGGCTCTTGCCCTGCTGGTCTCTTCAGAGAAATCTCATAGTACCTGTTGAAATTATCGATGCCCACAACGCCCCCATCACCACGTTTTTTCAAAGCAAGAAAGACCTGAGTTCTGGCCGACGAATCCTGCTACCCCATCACCAAGACCACGATAGGATCGGGCTCTCTTCTTTGGAGGCGGCCCCGATACTAAGAAAGAAAAAACCCCAGTATGCAAAATGCTCCAAGATCGGACAAACACCTAACAGGCTGGGTTGCCAGCAAGCAAGCAAGCAGTGTGTGGGGCCAGTAATAAGACTCGCATCATAAAACTGAAAGCTTCTCGACGATACCGTGCGCGACAGAGGCGAAAACCGATAGTCCCTAAGATGGTGAAAACACATCCAAAGCTGCGGGACCAGTCTCCGTCGATTGCCCATGTTTCCGACATCGGACTCTTCTTATTCACGCGTATCCGTGCAATCTGTCAAGCTCCCATGTCGCGTCGGCAGTGGTGGGTCGCTTGGCGAGTACGGTCTTCCCGGCGCGTTTCGCGATCCCCAATCTCAGACCTTTCAGCAGCTTCCGGCTTTGTATCGGTAAAGCCGACGGCGAACTGTTGCACAAATTGCTTGCTTTTTTGCGCGTATCCGTCAACCCTCTGCTTCTTCGCATTTATGCTTGTCGCTCAAGTTCTTCCTCTCATCACGGACCACAGCGCGGCGCTCTTCTTCGTCTCTCTCAAGCTTGCTTCTTTATAGGTACGTTTCGTTGATGAGAATGCTGAGCTTCTCTATCTCTTTATCGCAACTGCTGTCTCGTTCATCCCGCTTTCCTTCCGTCTATATACCCCCCAACCACATTCTTGTCTTGTCTTGCTTGCATATTAGTGTTATCGAACTCCGAAGTGTGTTCTTGCAGTTTTCCTGAATCTCTCTCTACTTTCCCGAGTTAATGATCAAATCGTCACGAGTAGGGAGCCAGCCATCAGCCGTCCCAGCTCGTAGCCAGCCAGCCTTGATTTCAATCGCCATGGACGCATCATGCTCTAGCAAATACTGGGATTGCGTTGGGAGCGAGCTACAGGCGGAGGAGGATCCAAATCGAAGAGAACTAAGCCAACAGACGCACTACGGGAGCGCACCTGAGTACCTTTGGAGTGAGCTTGCAGAGGCGGAGGAGGATCCAGCAGCTCGCCTTGTGCAGGAGACTGATAAATATGAGGACCTAAGGCTTCGCCACCTGCTGGAACTAACATCAATAGATCCATCAAAACTTGAAATAGTAAAGTCCATCGCAGAAGGGGGCCAGGCACATGTGTCCTTGGCTAAATACATCCTGTGGCGGGGGGTAGTTGAAAAAGATGTGGTCGTGAAAAGATACAAACGCCCTCTCGGAGTTCGTGCAGTTGACGAGTTGGTAAGGCGAATAAAACTTGTGGAACCAGAAGGGGAGCATCAGGGTCTTTGCCGCCTGATTGGACTCTTAGAGGATAAGAGCACCGGAGAGGTGTCGGTTGTCATGGAAGCCTATCAAGGAGATTTGCGAAATCTTATCGACAAGAGAATGGACTATCTCAAGTCTCGGATGCGCAGCAACATGCAGGATGATGATGCTACGCAAATGATGCTGATGCCTTTTCCTTATGACTCGACATTGCTCATAATGAAGCACATCGCTGAGGGAATGGACGATCTTCATAGGGTTGGAATCATACACAGAGACCTCAAAGCCTCCAACATCTTTGTGTCGCCAGTTGATTATTAAAAGGAGGGTCCATTTCGAATTCTTAATTCTAGAAGAGCGGAATTAAAGGAAGATGTGGCCTATGATTTTTATTGGGTTTATATTGGGGACTACGAGAGCTCGGACGGCGTTATGGGCAGCGCGTTTTGGAGGCCACCCGAAGTGCTGAAAGCAGTGAAGGAGGATATCAAGCCCACATATACAGCAGCAGTGGATGTGTATGGTTTTGGCATGGTGTGTTATGAGCTCCTCACTGGCCATATTCCTTTTCAATGTGAAGGAGTTGGAAGGACAGACTACGATGCGGTATTGTCAGGCCGAAGACCAAAGCTGCCTGACTACTTGAGCCCTGGGATGACCCAACTATTGCTCAAGTGTTGGCACCAAGGAGTTGCCAACGGCCCACATGGTACAAGGTCATCGAAGCCTTAGATACAGAAGCAAGGATTTTATCAGGAAAGGACCTGGATTGAACAAAGCTTGAAGAATCGCAGTATTTCCGTATGTATGAGTATCACACACGGCTAAACTAGATCTAACAGGCAATCCCCCCATGTCAAATGCAGAAAACTCCCCACCAGTTTACAATATTTCATAAGGCCATCCCTGAATTCTCTTAAACAAACCTTGTGTAAGAAAGACCTGGACATTTGCCCCAAATTTGGCTCTCCAAAAGAGATATGTGTGAATTTAGCTATGTACATGTTGTGATAGATTCTCTCTAAAAATAGTCCATAAACTCCTCCAATAGAAAGTTGATTCACAGATACGTACTTGGATACAAAATCCAGATCTACATTTGGTTTTGCCAAATTATGTTTTTGGGTTCACTAATAGGAATTTAAAGCAGATTGAGGTTTTTTTGTTAAGTTGGGTTGTGGTCGTTGTAAAGCTACAGTAGCAAAGCAACTTTTACAGCACTCTTGGGATTCAGGTTGTTTGGTGGAGCAAAGGTATTAAACCTCCAGTATTTGATGTATCAGACTTGCTCTCTTTTATCATCCCTGGAAATATTACTGTTAAATACTTGTTAGCAATAACAATTTTCAGTCCTTCACAATAGCCTCTTGCAGAAATTCACAAGTGGAAATGCTCTCTTGTCAGTTTTGTGAATGGTACGTGGTAGCCCACATGTCATACCAACAGGCTTTGTTTTGCAATGCCCTGGACCTTCACAACCAAAGCTCTTATCTTTTGCACTTTTGTTGGGCAATGGTAAATGTCATTGTCCCCATTGCCTAATAAGAACGTCTTATTTTGCATTCTGTTTTTTACAACCCACTTGCTACTATAAATGTCAACAAAAGAATTGCCTCCACACTTGAGCACTTTCTTAAGGCTATAGACCATCTGTGTAAAGCTCAGCCTCCGCCCATAGAAGCTCAATTGATTGAGCGCAATGCTTGAAATGCTCAAAGGTGCCTAACCCTTTATATCCTTTTAGTTTCTAACAACAGTTGATCTTTCAAGATATCAACAGAAGTCAGTGGACATGCATCATCCACTAATCTGTAAGTTATGCTTAACCTAAAAGTGATTTTTGATATTGAGCACTATGGTGAGAAAGAAAACCTAAACCTAGGTTTCACTTGGAGATTATTGTTACGCAATTCGTACACAAGCTTATGTTAAGGTCAGCATCCATAATAACACCATCCCATCGTTTTCAAATTTGTACATTCTAACAAAATAGTGTAGTTAGTGTGGAAGCTGCTAAGCTACTGTAGTATCATATTAATTTGAACCAGTAAACTTTGGAAGTTTTGTTTTCTTTCTTTGAATACAAATATGGTGAGGTTGCATTGGTGTAGATTTCCCTCATGATCTAAATAATGAATTAAATAAAAATCATGAAATTTTTAATGAAGAGACTTCATTGAAGGATTAATGTCAGGTATGATGGAAAATTAAAATTAGAAAATGTGCGATTTGGTCTTTACTTGTGGAGTGTCTCCTCCATCTCAATAGGTTCCTTGTATTTGTGGATCTTGGCTATGATCATTGTATATAAAGGGTAAAACCAATGTTATTTTTTCAATTCTTTCCCCATATTAATTACATTGCTCTTTGTCACTAATGATGTCTCTACAATTGAGGATTGAAACCCCATTGAGAATTCAACATAGGTCCTTGGGTTACCAAATACAATACAACATTCTCTACTTCACAAAATGCAAAAGTCTTAGTTGCAAGGGCATCATTTTCACGCTTAAAATTTGGATGTCATATAATTACTAGTCTAAATCTAAAATACACTACTAATTAAAAGAATATGTGTAAATGGTTTTGGTATTGGTTTTAATGGGCTATTGGTATTTGTTTGCTTCAAAAGCTAATCTACAATCTCCATGAAACAAGATGAAATATATCAAGAGTTTGAGAGGAACATGTATCTAAATAGTATTGCACAAACCTTTTCAATCTTGATGTATCCCAAGTAAAGACCAATTTAACATGTGCATAATAACAATGGCTAAAGGATTGGGCATGATTCTCAAGATTGCACTAGGGCACCTAAATAAAAGATTATCTCCAAAGGAAGCCAAAGTTCCAACTTCAAACCTTGTTCAAAATTGGAAGCAAAGTTAATATAACACATGGATATGGTGTAAAAAGGTGGACAATCACCTCATTTCACCAATTTGGGGTGTTGGTCAATCTTGGGCACATTTTGATATTGTCTGATTATGTTTAGTATTCCACCAGTACTTACTTAGTAACCAACGATGTACAAGGATGTATCAATTTCTTTTCCCCTTTCAACTATTATTTATAGCAAAATTTGACTAAATTTCCTCATGGATGATCGCCATTTCTAATCTTCTTACGAAAAAGAAATGATTTTGCCATCATTGATTTTGTTTCAATCAATGTTGCTCATTCTTGCTTTTAGGGAAAACCTTTAGTTATGGTCCTTATTACTTGTCTTCAATTTTGAAAGATACTTTCTATGTAATAATAAAATAGTTTCTTTTGCCAAACATTGGCCCAAAAATTAGTATTTTGTAAGAAATTTAAAAATATATACATACTCTTGTAAAGTATTATTTTCACGTTTGTATCATTGTTTTATATTAACTTCAAAGCTTCAAAAAAAAAAAACTAGCACAAAATAACCCAATATCACAAATTGAAATGGAACAACTTTCAAAAGTTAATAAAACCTTAAGCCTAAAAGTGAAACCAAAACCCAAATCACAACCTAAAATTCAAATTAAAACCTTCAACTAAGAAATATAACAGTAAAATTTCCCAAAATAAAACTAAAACTATTAACCAATAATTGCGAATGGAATTAAAACCTTAATTGTTACCAAAATTAAAACCTTAATCCATGATTTTAAACTAAAACCTAAAACCTAAACTAAAATGTCAACCCTAAATTGAACCTTAAATTTGAAATTGATAGCTTAATCTATAATTCAATGCCTCAACCCCAAATGGGTAGCAAAATGTTAAACATTAAACTTGAACACTAAAGTTGAAACCCTAAAATAAAAATTAAATTGTAAGTTTGATTCAAATACTAAATTGAAACTACAACTAAAACCTTAAAACCTAAATTTAAGTCTAAAATCAATATTGAGAAATACTCATCTTGAATCTCTTTCTTTGTCTCATCCAATTTAAATAGACATTGCAAATTGCCACCCCACATCTATGCATTCCTCATGACTACAAATCACCTCTCTTACAAAAAGGATTATTGAAGCTAGTTGCAAAACATGTTTCATAGATCATGTAATGCACCAAAGCACATTGAATCTAAGGATTAAGTCCCTTGCAAAATGGATCATTCCACCTTTTTGCAGAATGTTCCAAAGATCATGTCATGTACAAAAGCACATTGAATTTGTAAACACCTAAGCAATTTGCTTTTCTTCTTTGTAACTTGAGCTCAATAGAGGTTTTCCATTTTTTCTTGGATCCAAATCAATTTTCATCATAAATTGCTGCAAAAATCAGCAAAAATGTTTCAACCCAAAAACATGTTTTGTCAATTGATAAACCCTTTTGTCATTGCCACATATGTACCTTGTCATTGTGAAACACAAATCACCTCTTCCTGATGTTTTTACTTGTAGATGTACAAAGCTCTAGTCTATGATAAGCAAGATTATTTGCACAGAGGTTGCTCCATTGTGCACGTGCATGAGTCATAATGTAGACTCCAACCCATGTTTCCTAACCCATTCTGCTATTATAGCCTTCTAACTATTTTGTCAAATTAATGGATCCCTTAACAAAAAGACTAACAAGACATATATGCCCAAAAGCAACATGAAAAGGTTCCTCTAGAAAGGGTTGCATACCAAAACCTCAAATAACTCATAGTTGTGTAGATGCTTGTGCACATCAGATTAATACTCATGTGGTTCATAACAAACAGATGAGGATCCCCAACATCAAATTTCATCTAAACATGACAACCATAGTTGAGAATTTCTGATGTACAAACATACTAATAGCCAACAATCATACTTCTAGCTCAAGAATTGCCATCTAGGTAAGAGTGAAAGACCCTTGCTCTAGATCATGAACATACAGACTAACAAATGATAGTACATCAACTTATTCAAACAAAACTATATTGTAAACTTGATTGAGAAATTGAAGAAAACTGCATTGTACCTGGACACCAAAAAATTGGATGGTTGCAGAGCCAAGTTTCAGTGGCCAAGAACTTGGCAGTGGTGGAATTTGGAAGCAACAGCACCATCCACTTCTTTTAGCAAAAATACATCAATGCTCAAACAACATAAGTTCAGATTTCGTTACCACGTATCACTCTATTTCCTTTGCTCTTGCTTGTGGCTACAAACCAGCCCAAGCTTTGAACAAAGATTCATTTGACAATCCAAATTATTGTGCTCCTGGCCTTGTGATTTTTCAAAGCTGTAGCTTAGGTACAGATTTTTAACACTGTCCACACACTTTGTGGCACCTATTATTGTGTTTTCACCTTAAGGGATGATTGGAAGCTGGTGGTACGTGGACTTGAAGGTAATTGCCATGAGATTCCTTAGCCTGGAACATAATGGAGAGGTTGTAGTCTACCATGTCTGCACTTGCATTAAGCACAGAGTTAATCAAGGGTGTATCACCATCCTTGTTTTAGCACCCATTGCACTGTACTCAACTGTGCTGCATCACTTGCAGAGTAGCCAAGCTGATGCTGCCCTGTTCCCAATGACAGCACCAAAAGATTGCAGAAGTCCTGTGGGGGAAAAAAAACCACACAAAGGACACATGACAAGGATGTCAATCAAAGCTTCAGTTACCAGGTGTCGAACTTCATGACGATTATGTGCACACATTCTGAGGTTCAAAGCATGTGGAAAAAATCATCATCATTATCATCATCATTGACATTAGGGTTTGGTCTTACAGGGAGCTGGCTCACATGGGTGTAGCATCATCATGAGAAGGACTGTCGAGCAAGTTAAGTACTTATATACCTGCCATGAGGAGAAGAAGACCGGTTGCTGGAGCTTCATATCAAAAGATGGGATGATGACAGACGGGAGAGCATTCGAGAGAAGATCACCACCCAAGTTGTCATGAAGCAGCTTCTCCAGCCCTTTGGGTTTGTACTTGGGCCCTAATAGTGATGCAATGGTTGTCCACAACTGCCCACAAGGACCCCTGCAAATCACAACATGATGCAGGGCAGCTCAAGTTTCATATATTCAAGTTTCCAATTGTAAGGCTAAAGAAAGACTTGGCCCATTGATCATGAGCAAGTCTTGCTGATGATGAATGAAGTAGCTGAGAGGTTCAGAAGAACAAGTGCCAGAGGCTAATTTGTACTTGATTTGTGGGAAGATGGTGGCAGCAATGCTTATTGCAGTGAAGAGGGACAATGTGGGGTCTTTGGTAGATGGGTTGGTGATAATAGCTGTGATGAGCCCTCCAGTACTAGTTCCTGTGACCAAATCGAAGTAGTCCCCCAGTCTTCTTTCTGCTCCATCCAGATCCTACAACAATAATAAATAAATAAAATTAAAATCCCCCACCATGCCCATCATCCAAACAAACCCATGGGCCAACAAACAAACATCATCATCATCATCACAAGCCACAGGCAGAACTGCAGAGTCATCAGATCCCAGCTTCTGGATCATCATGATGGTGCTCATGACCTCCAGGCTCATGATCAAGATCATCATCAACTGCGTTGAAGCTTGCCCCATTGATCTGCACAACTTCATCCAATTCTTTTATTACGCATTCTCATAGTGGACTGCGCCATCAACGATTGCAGATCAAGTTGGAGAATGTGATAATTTCTCGGCTAGAATTCCTTTTGTACATACCTGGAGTTTGCTTTCAAGCTCAGCAAGCATGATAGCAGGGATAACCCCTCGCACTCCACCTCCATCAATACTCAGAATTGTGAGGCGTTTTCCTGTCAGAACTGCCATGGGGATAAATTCGGCTTCCCGGCGTTGCTGTAAGCTTCTAGAGGTTGAGCTTTTTTGCAGCTAGTATTATATGAAATTTGCAAATTGATGATTTGGATACACATCATTGCCCCATGGAAGCTAGCTCCTCTGCTGATGATCACAGCAGCAGCAGCAGATTTGCATTAAGAAAAATCAATCAAAGTTTTACTCAACATGATTGAGAATTAATTGATTAATCATTTCTTGGTCACAAATTTTAAGACCCAGAAACTAGTTTGTACAGCAGGGGTGGGGGGATGCTCGATCATCTTCTTCATGTGTAAGTGTTGCTTGCTTTTGCTTTGCTTGCTTATGCAATCATCCATGATCACTAGTGGAAAGCTTGCTGCGTCAAATGTTGATCTCAAGTAGAGCCTCTTAACAAAGACGTGTCGTGGAAGCTAATTTTACTAACTCTAAATTAAGGCTTGCACTGCACAATTCATGCATCCAAGTCTGGTTTTTCTTTCTTTGTTTTTCTGTATAAATATGTTTCCTTCGAAGCAAGCTCTTAGAACAGTTGGGTTTTCTGCAGCTTTGTTGCAGTAGTACAAAACAATTTCAGCTGCACACGAGAGAGAGAGAGAGAGAGAGAGAGAGAGAGAGAGAGGTGAGCAGCTACTAGGCTGCATATATCCATGTTTTCAGCAGACTGATCCGTGAATTGGGTGATCCAGGAACTCATCAACTTCTTCTTCCGGTGTAGGCTTGAGTTGGGATCTGAAGCTTTTGATTCCAAGCTGTGCGATTGCTTCATGCTTGAATCATCGTCATCTTTTGTAGACAGACAGACAGACGTGAGGAGTTACTAGCTAACTAGCAAAAGCTCAATTGTTGCAAAGAAGGTGAAGACAAAGAAGAAGATCAAAATTCAAGATGCGGACCTTGGTTTTCACCCGCTTGCAAGGGATGAGTCCTACATGGCGACTTCTGGTCCTTGCAAAGGTACTTACTTTTGACAGAGTCTATGTAGGTTTTTGCAGAATTAACCAAGTGCATTTTGTTTTCCACCCCTTACAAGAGGTCCTCATATGCCGTCCAACCCTTAACGTGGACCTACCTCAGATTTCCAAAACTAATTTGAGTTTTGCGTTGCTTTGCATGACCAGTGATGATCGATGGTTAGAATTGGATGTCCATATCACTTTGTTATCTATGATAGATGCGTCATCAAATGCAATGAAAACTCACATCCTCATCTTGTTATCACTTCATCATATACTAGCCACATACTTCATTAATAAATAACTATGACTTCTACACATAGGATTCAAAGTAATAGTTTATGACTAAAGTCATAAATATAGTCATTTCGGACTTGTAGTTATAGGTTTCTTAATTGTAAAGGACAAATTTTTTTCCACTAATCGTTAAATATCATAGAAAATTGAGTTAGGGTTGTCAAAATCGATATGATGCAACCATTTTGCGTAGGGTGTCATGTCTTCATTTGTCTTAATACATTGGTCATGTTCGTTAGAACTAACACAAGGAAAATAAATAAATTTACATTCGGGTTGCCCCATTATGTATGGCGACCGAAAACAAATTTAATCACCATAGGATTGCTAATCGAAAAATTTCGATTCCCACAAAATTAACAACTAAAAAATGGCAATTGGAATACCTTAATTCTACTAATCAAACTTATTTTTTGGTCATTTTTCAATGGAAGGAAGGTAGAATGCGTAGAGTCCATGTTATTTTATGCTAGAGGATAAACCAGGGAAAGTGAAATGCAAGTTCTGCAGCAATGTCGTGTCATACCACAAGGATAGAGTGCTTTCCATTTGGGCTATTGATATGATGGCAATGGGTGAGTTGGAATTATAATATGTTCAAGGGCACAACCATGAATGAAAGCCCTATTTTCCTAATGTGATAGACTTGTCCTTTCACCAATAAACAATATGGAAGTACTAACCCATTTCCTTAATGGGTGAACAAAGGACGTGGCCATTGAAATGTTGAATCGTTCATTGGAAGGCAAATTTGTTTCGATGTTTCAAATTGAAGGGGTTTGAATTTGTACCTTGCCTATAAACAAATAAAAGGTTTTAATAAATCCACAAATAACGACACTCAAACCTTTCAACAAGTTTCATTGCGCATGGGATTGAAATTAGTTTTAAAACAAAATTTGGACAATAAGTGGGCAAATTTTTTTAATGAAGCAAACATCCCTTTCAATGTTTTGCTACACCTTATGTTCCTAAAAGCTATGAAAGCAACCTCTGAATTTCAAACCTATTACAAAACCCCATCATACCATGGATTGTGCACATGTTGGTTAAAATGATCCAAGGTTAATGTGTCAAAATAGGTTATTTAAAGGATGCAAAATTTGATTTACAAATATGGGTAAACCATTTTTTCTAATGGTTGGGACAACATTACATGGCATCCATTGTTGAATGTAATGTTTGCTTGGCTAAGTGGCAATGTATTCACAGGTTCCATTGACACAATTGAAGAATAGAAGGATGCTTATTACTTATGTAATGCATTGACTCAAAGATACATTGAAATCATTGGAGTTAACAACATAATTCGTTCAAATTTGTACAAACAATGCTTCGAGCATGAAAAATGTAGTTGACCTTTTAATCCAGTATTTTTAAGTCTTTACTTTCAAGGTTGTCTTGTTCATTGTTTAGATTTGCTATTGGAAGACTGGGGAAAAATAACATGAGCAAAGTGAATTGTGGAAAAAAGAAAACTATTGTTTCTTTCATATGACAACACCATGGACCAGTAACAATCATTCAACATTATGGAACCAACCTCATGTTTTTAAACCCCATTGAAACACAATTTGCAACCAATTGTTTAATGGTTGAAAGGTTGTTCAAATTAAGATTTTCCATTGAATGAACTATTGTTGATTCTAATTGGACAACTTTTGTTAACACATTGCGTAGTAACCATTGTCAAACATTATTCACCAAGGTGAAAGTTTTTTGTGTTAACATTAAGAGCGATCATTTTTAAGATACTTGTGCCAATTTTGTGCACATGGTGGAACTGGTTTTAGTGTCGCAACCCTAATCTTGAAAAAGTGTGAGGGTGAAAACTCACACTCCCAAAATGGGAGCTTGGGAGTCCACTGGGACTCCCAAACCTTTAGAGAATGATTGTAGGGGTCAAAACACCTCACATTGAAAAGTTTTTTATATCATTGGAAAGCTATTAAAGTGTAGATGTCTAAAATGGGATTGTATGACCCATTTGGACATCTGTAACACAATTTATGGCAAAAAGAAAGGTTGGGAATCACATTGGCAGTTTTACTCCCGACCACGAAAAGTCAGGAATCAACCCAACCCTGTGCGTGCAGGTGGAGTGCAACACACCATTGGAAAAATCTTAATGCGAGCTACAACTTTGCTTTAAACCTCATCCTGATCGCAGGTTTGAGCGAGGAGTTATAGTCCCACAAAGTTGAAGGAATCCAAACCTTGGTAGTTTCGAGACTTTTCCTTGGAAATCCCAGGACAAAAAACCATTTGGATGTACGCGTCGCGGAGAGGCACAAAAAATATTATATGGGGGAAGGTGGTGGTTTCCTCCGAATCTAGGCCATGATGAGTCTTATGAGTTCGAAGTCGTCTGTGGCTCATCCTAGCACTAAAGGTGTTTCAAACAATGTACTAACCAACTTGTTGGTTGGTTTGATACAGATTCAAGTGAATAATTAGAATGCTTGTCACTCTTTATAGTCCCATCCCAGAGCTTCAACACGCCCCTCTATCCCTTTGAAGTGTTGAGAGTTGGGAGCATGCCTCGAGCTCCTAACCTTTCCGTTGTTTACTACTTTAGAATCATCTTGAGTCTATCAAGGAACTTGGGAGCGCATCATATTGTGTCTACTTGTATTTTGAATCAGTCTACAGGTCATTGGTTGTTAAGTGATGCACTAAATTTTGCCATATCCATGAATCTAAAATTCAAGGATGAAATTGATTTTGCAACCTTTGATAACTTGATGAAAAATAAATAAAAATGTTATTTATGAGTTGTCATGTTTGGCCTCCAACATAAAGAAGGAACTTATTTAGGTTTTAGATTTTTTTTTCTTTCTTTAAAAAAATATGAAGAAAGAAAAACCCATAATATGTTTTCTTTAATATTGGACCCTATTTTTAAAACTCTTCGTTTTATGCCCTCACTTATTGGTTGTGAACAAGGTAAGGAAATTGTTAAAAAATATGACAAAAAATCATTATTTCCTATGCTTCTTAATTGATATTATCATTTGCATCCCTTGGTTGAATCTAAAAAGGGTGTTGTTAATCTAAAGGTTGAAGAGGACATGAGTTTGGATATCTTTGAAATGACAACTAACGCAAGTGACGCAACAACACAATTGGTCAATAAAGAGCTTTTAATTTTCAAGCATTATCAAGTGGATGTTAACGACATCAAATGTCCATTATGGTGGTGGGAAAAACATGAGATCATGTTTCCTACAATTGGCTTTTGTGCTAGACAAATTTTAGGAATAGTTGGATTTCAAATTGAGATAGAAAGAATTTTTTTTATTAGTTGGAATTCTTATTAGTATTAGGATATGTCATTTACAATAAAAAAATAAAGATAAATTGATTTTTGTGAGCAAAAATTGGCCTAGTGATCTTAGGATAATTTTTATTTTTATTTAGTTTGGTAGATTTTATTGAGATTGATCTTAATTTAGAAGAAGAGTTAGAGGAATTTGAAGGAGCTTTTGAAAAGGATGAAGTTGTGGAGTTGTAAACTTTGAATTTTTATCCCCAAATTTCCATGTATTTAAAAGTAGAATGTTAAGTTCAGAAAATATTTTAATTAATAAAGGAATTAAATAATTAATAAATTAAATATTAATTTCCAAAAAATAATAATTGTGAAAATTAGATAAGAAAACGTATTAATATCATATATGTAAGAACCCCCTTTTTTTGAAAATTGGGTGAATTTGGAAAAGATAAAAATCTTGAAAACTTGGTTGGTTCTCACTAGTCCAAAATATATATATTCGAGAATTAGTCAAGTTCTCATAACATAATGTCTAAACCGAAACTGGCAAGCCAGTTGTCGGAACCCTACTTTGAGAAAGTATGAGGATGAGACTCACATTCCCAAATGGGGATTTGGGAGTTTTCCGAGATTGTTGAAACTTCAGAGTTTGATTATAGGGGTGAAAACACCTCACATTGATGCGTTTTTCATATCATTGAAAAGCTATCGAACTGTAGATATCCAAAATGGGCTTGCATGACCCATTCAGACATTTGCAAAACAAATTATGCTAAAAAGAAGGATCGAGAGTCAAACTGGTAATTTGACTCTCGACCACCAAAAGTCGGGAATCAACCTAACCCTGGTGCGTGCAGGTGGAGTGCAACACACCCTTGGAAAGATTTCAACAAGAGCTACACGTTTTTTTCAGACCTCGTCCCAATCGGAGGTTTGAGCAAAGAGTTATGCCCTTACAAAGTCACGGGAGTCCAAATCGGGACAATTTGGGACTCCTCCTTGGGAGTCCTGGGACAAAAAGCCATTTGGATGCAGGTGCCATGGAGAGGCACAAAGAATACTATATGAGAGAAGGTGGTGGCTTCCTCTTAATCCAGACCGTGGTGAATCTTATGAATCCAAGGTTGCCCATGGCTTGTCCTAACATTAAAGGTGCTCAAGAAAGTGAACTAACCAACTTTTGGTTAGTTTGATTCAAGTTCGAGTAAATAAATAAAGCTTGTCATTATTCCTAGTCCCATCCCGGAACTTCAGCACGCCCTTCTACCCCCTTTAATGTTGAGAGATGGGAACGTGCCCCAAGTTTTTCACAATCTCATTGTTTGAGTAACTTGGACCCACCTTGGGTCTAACTAAAAACTTGGGAGTGCGTCACCAGTTCTCACAAAAAAAAGAAAACCACCGAACATTAATATAAACCCATAGGGCTAGTGAAGCTACTTCATGACAACTTGTGTGGTGATCTTCTGTTGAATGCTTTCACATTTCTCATCATCCCATCTTTTGATATGAAGCTCGAACAATCAGTCTTCTTCTCCTCTTGGTGGACATATACAAGTACTTAATTTGCTTGACAATCCTTTTCATGATGATGCTACACCCATGTGAACCAAATCCTTATAAGACCAAACCTTAAGGTCAATGATGATGATGATGATGATGAGGATGATACACAAAACCAAATTCCCCTATAATTTACATAATATAACCATAATATGTGCATCAATATGCAAAATGACAATTGCTGCATGTTATGTTTAGATTTGTTGGTGAGAGAGTCTAATGAATTTCAAGTGAATTTCAAGTGTTGAGTTTGGGTGCTAGAACTCAACACCTTAAGTTGTTGTGACCTGATTTGATCTAATGATGGAGATCATCAACTAAATTGGGTTGTAACGATATTGGTAGAACTGCAAGCAAAGTGAGATTCATTTCATAATGCACGTATGAAGCTTGTCTATCAAGTTACAATAGTAACTCCCATATACTTTCCTCCTATGCACTTCACCTTTCAAGATACACATGTGCATCCTACTTGCATAAGAGAGCTCAACATGATTGATGGAGGATTGGTTGTTAACAATCTAATAAATTGGTCTGTCCCAACTTCATCATACCTATAATTATTATTTTTCAATTATTTTTCAACTCTTTTGGATTAAAATATACCACATTTAGTACTTTGGATTTTGGTAAGTCTTGTGCCAATAAACTATTGGCAGACTTATTTGGGAATTATGCAAGTAATCAAGGAAGTGCAAATAGGTGGTGCTTCTACAAAAAAAATGCATTATACGATTTGTGTGTCTATCCTTTTCTTGAACTTTTCATCTTTTTAAGGTTTAAGGAGAGTTGAATATCTTCAAATGGAAAGGTCAACCAAATTTGAACCTCAAACTATGTGCACATAATTGTCATGAAGTTCAACATGTGGTAATTGAAGCTTGGATTGATGTCAAGTGTATTTTTTATGGGTGTGTTGTTGCCCCGTAGGACTTTTGTGATCTTTAGGTGTTGGGAATAGGGCACCATTAGCACGACTGCTTTACAAGTGATGTAACACAATAGGGTGCAATATGATGGGTGCTACACAAGGGTGCACCTTTCATTAATTTTATGGTTAATGCACATAGTTATGACATTCTTGGTGCGGGAATGTTATGGAAGCCCAAAGAAGCAAGAATTTTAACGAATTTTATAGATCAACTAGTGACCATTTGGTAAACATTCGCGCCGAAATGTTTTGACAAGGTGCTTTACCACGTAAATTCGCGAATTTTAAAGTGCAAAATGAAGAATATCATTACTATGTTAATGCAAGTACAAACATGGTGGATTACAACCTCTCCATTATGTTCCAAGCTAAAGAATATCATGGCAATTACCTTTGAATCTAGGTACCACCAACTTCCAATCATCCTTTTTGGTGAAAACATAATAATAAGAGCGATAAACAACCACTTCTTTTCAAGTATGGCTGGTTGTTTAGGTGGCTACATAGCTCATGTATGGAGTAGCGTACCTTGTTAAAAATTTGTGTGAGGTGGAGGTGATTTGGCAAAATTTTCTATTGAATAATGGCCATGATGGTGACTTTGAAATTGCAAATGTTTATAGAGTGGCGATAGTAGTCAAAATTTGATTGCAATTATTGGCAACATGTCTATTGCAAAGGGTATGTATTTGGTGATGGGGCTATTGTTGAAGGGGGAAAATTTTGGAAGCAAAGTGTACACAACATCAACAAAAAGGCTTCCAATTTTGCATGAAGAGAAATCTTAATGTTGCCTCCATGATTTAAATACAAAGTAAAGACTAGTTTTGTAGGTTGGTCTTTCAATCAAGGCACAACATGTTTAAAAAATGAAATTTCAAAATTCAAAACAATAGAAAGAATTTTATTTAGAAGTTAAAGTTCCAATCTGGGGTATTACACATGATTGTTGTGAACCTTAAAATAATACATATGCATTTTCACTTCATCATGCCAGTACCATTAGGAGTCCAAAGTTCATGTACAAAAAACTTTGAATGCATTTTTGGCATAGGAAAAATCATATCAATTGCCAAGAACTTTACACCACCTTCCAATGCCATACAAAAGGTTGAGAATCTAACCGATTGGATTCCAATTTGCCAAAACCATTTCCCACCAAAGTAAAGCCAACATGTAATCCACCTATTGGAAATCAAGAAGACATTCGATCATAGAAGGTGGAAAATGTTATGAGTCAAGACATAGTAGTGACATACGTTCAATTCAATTCAAACATACGCATATTATACGTTTTTTTGGGCTTTTTAAAAAATACTTGAAAATACTTGATACAAAGGCCAATTTTCAAGCCTTTGTATCATTATAATGCTTTTTTTAAATACTTGAAAATACTTCTTTTTGAGCACCTTCGAAAAATACTCGTATTTCGTATGTCACTACTATGAGTCAAGATTATTCCCGAGTCCCATATTCACAGTGTGCCCTAAAATCCACTAATACAAACAACCATTTTAAATTTAAATCTTTTTGTTAGATTATGAGGTCATTTGAAAGAAGTATTTGGGGAGACATGCTTAGCTTGAAATTGGATGCCTCATGTCTTGCAAGCTTTAATGGAATTGGACCCTTAAACAACTCATGTTCAACACAAATAATATACCACCTATGGTAAGATCATGTGACTCTAGGGGCCCATCTTTACATGAAATCAAAAATGCAAATATTGGATTCATCAATGAAGCAAAAATCTAGAGTGTGGATTCATGGAGGAAGGAAATAGGGTCCAAAGATTGAATATTGGGTTAAAGGGGGAAAATCCCAAAAATAGAATGAATTTGGTCAAGAAAGAAAAAAAAAACCCACAAACAAAATAAATTTGGTTGAAGGAAAAAAACCCATGGAGCTTTCAACTTGCTAGTTCAAGTCAATTTACCTCCAAAGAAGCAAATACCAAGAACCAATTTCCCACAAAGTTAGACAAAAAACCCAGAACTTACCTTTGTCCACCAAAATCCACAAACCAAGAATCAATTATAACTCTTTAAACCCACATTTCACCTTAGTCCAACAAACCCAAAGATTAAGAACCAAACACCCCCAAGAAACCCACATCTGACCTATATTATTTAGATCCAAAGATTTGGAATCAATAACCCACAAAACCCGCATTAAACGTATGTCCGTCAAAATCCAAAAATTAAGAATCAAGAACCAACAAACTCTATTCTTCCTATGACCACCAAAGTTCATAGATTGAAAATTAACAACCTTGGACATGGACAACCAAAATCCAAAAATGCATAATCAAGTGATAAGAACCTGCATCTTACTTTTAATCCACCAAAATGCATAGACCAAGATCAAGAACCTTAATTTGTACATGGTCCACCAAATGCTCACCAACCACACACCCCTAGAAACAAAATTTAAAAAATGGGTCCACTAAAATCAAACTTTTGTTGCAAAGTGGAATGTGAGCAAGGGAAAAATGCAAGTTCATAAATTCTTGAAAGCATAAGTTTCCAAAAAGATTACTCATATGTCAAAATTTAGCCACATCCTTATTTGACATTCAACTTTTTTTTGTAGTTTTGCTAAACCCTCCAAAACCCCCACAAGCTCCATGAGCTTGCTTGCAACTATGCATTGACATCATAGTGTGTTTTGCCTTGCCATTGGGCAATGGCTTGATCGTAAGGAAAAATCTACAATGTAAAAGAACGTTGGCTATAAATCGAATGCATAAATACAAGTGCACACTCAATTGATTATGCAATTGATATTTCATGAAGTTGAACATGCTGAACATGTGTTCATTTTCAACAAAACCAAACACTTGGACAACGACAATTTTCGGTAGCTTCATGTATTTTGAAAGCTTATGGTTGAGGATGGGAGATGCGGTGGGTTTATGCCAAAGCCAGTGATTGGATTCAGGCTATTATCTTGATCATGCATGACAACTTCAAAGTTATGGATCATGGTCATCTTGAAGTGGGAGCATTGCAAATCCAGATTGTGAGTTCACAACAATGTTGGGACAATCTTCCCATGTTGACCAACTACATGAGGCACACAAAAAATTGTGTTAAGGACAATTAAGTGAATAAAAACTATTCTTAGCCTTTGGAGTATTTGTAGCCCAAAATTGGGGGTAGATGACACCTTAAGTAATCATCACCTAATGTTCTGTGGATTCACTTTTTTAGCTTAAACACCAAGCCTCAAGTTGCACCTTTGCATTCATCTTTCACCTTATTGATTATTTGGCTAAATGCAATTCTGGTGACAAGTTGACGATCACCAACACCATCATCAATGTTGTAATATACATGATACTTGTGGCTAGCAAAAGAAAATGCCATGTAATCCTCTTTGCCATTGAGATCAGAAAACCATTCCATTAAGAGGTTGGAATTGGTAAGGGCTTCAATCGCATTAAAATCATCAAAAGCTAGGTCCTCAAATTCGGTGCATGGGTCATACTATAGCTAATAAAACTTTTGTTAAGCCCCCTTCACAGCTTCCATGAAGCACGAACAAAAACATCTTTGCCCTTTGCAATTTTGATCAAAACATGAACACATTTGAAAAAAAGGAGGATACATGGCAACCTTAGAATGACCTCCACATCACATAATGATTTCAAGTTCTTTCTAGCAACATCACTTTGTTGGCTTTCTACATGCAATTTAACAATGAGAGGACAAAATTCCAAGTATACCCATTTGGCTACAGATATCATGGAGATCTAGTGGGTATTTACATTTCAAAGAAGCTTTTCCCCTTAGTTTGAAGTAAATCCACCTTCTTTTGAAATTTTGCAAATTTCTTTGGATTTTGTGCGAAGAGGGTGTAGATACTTTGTAGGTGAAACTTGAGTTGATGTACAAAAGGGACATTTGACAAAGTGATGACAACAAAGTTTGTCTTGTGAACAAAACAATGGTTCCCAATAACAAAAAGAGCAACCTTCTCTTTAAATTACTAGGTCACTCTCGTTTTGTAGCCTTGGAACACGTTACTATCATTACATCCAATGTTGACTAGCTTCTCACAAAGCTCCTCTAGTCTTAATCCCCCAAATGCAAGTAATCATTTCAACATAAAAACAAATATGTTATTGGAAGTGGCGAACATACTAACAATTTCCATGTAGAGGAGAATGGGAATCCTCCTCCACTATTGCACCATGTATAAATGGATTAACAACCACTGGGTGTTGTCAATTGTAGTACCTTCATATGCATTGACCGCAATAAAGGAAGTAGCTGCAAATGTTGCTTTAGTGGCTTTTAACAAAACCTTGTGCATGACTTCTACCATCCCCTAGCTAGACCCGTCAGTCTAATGTTTCTAAGAAATAGATTTCACTTTTAGTAGTTGAAATAAGTTTCTTGAGCTCTCATTAGTAGTCATTGGACAGCCATTTGTAATAAGATGATAGACAATAACAAATTGAATGTATTTCCATATTTGCTTAGATGGAACATTAGCTTGCAAATGGTCTAAGATAGAAGGGCAATTGGTAGCAGTGTAACATTGCTCATTCTTTGCATGGACAGAGTCTTTGGTGAAGAAAAAGCCACTTGCATCAACCCCGGGCCTAGACTCCTTGGCTTTGTGATAGACACTGTCAAGATGGGGGCCAATAATTTTTCTTTGCCTTTCCACAAAGGTACACACGTTACAATGAACCTAATGAATTTAGCCCTTGTCATCAAAGACCGATTTTGCCCATGGCAACCAAGCGGTCCAAGTGTCTTGAAACTTTCATGCATGTTCATACAATTTCCTCTTTTCTCCATCTGGAGCTTTTCTAGCTAAATCAACAATAATAGTTTTACCTTTGTCATCATAAGATGACACAACCACACAATTAACAAATGGCAGGGGCTCACGGGGAGTTGACGAACTAGCCTCATCTTGAGGGCTAGTGAAGGAAGGGGGAAGATGGGCTTGAACCTGAAATTTTTAGGGATTTGTGGAGGAGCCATGAATGTTGAAATTGGACTTTGACCCAAGTTTGAAATTTGAAAGAAGATTCACAAAAAAAGAAAAACAAAGATAGCAAATGGAATTTGGACTTTGGAGTTATGAAATAATTTGGGAGAAACAACAAACCCTAATTTGGTTTTGAAAAAGAAATACAAGGTCTACGAAGTTAAAAATTGGAAATTTGAAGTTCGAACCCTCTAATACAGCTCTAAAATCTGAACCCTATAATAATTGTTTTGAGGAAAGACTTGAAGATAAAAACCAAGAATTATAGACTCTAGAATTTGGATGTAATCAAAAGCTTGGAAATTGGAGTTGGAGATTAGAGAGAAATGACAAACTCTAATTTTAAAATCCAAAACCACAATCCAAAGTCCAAACTCCACATTTGATTGTAAAAATCAATTAATGGATCAAGATTCAAAACTTAGAATCCAAAATCTGGATGCAATTTCAGTCTCTTGCCAGTTTCATGTCAAATTGAAGCTTCAAAGCAAAAGTAGTAGTGACCATTGCCCAATGCCATACCTCCATTTCTGTGCATAATGAACACGTTTGAAATTAGGGTTAAGATTCGAAAACTTGAGTTGAAACTGTGAGTCCTGCAGAATGCTTGGCCTTCCACAATTGCATCAAATGGCTACACTTGGGGCCAACAACCCTGTTCTTATAAATCCATTGGTTGAGTGTTGTACGCCATATCCATCACTAACAACCACAAGCTCTCAAAATCCATCAACTTGTCCAAAAATTTAACAAAATAACTAATGCACATTGCATTGCAATACATGACATTCTCGATTTCTACCAAATCACTAATACAAATTACAAGTTACAACCACCCCATTTCCTAAAATATGAGGGCCTTAACTTTGGTGGAATACTTTATGGTAAAATTACTGCTGGTGATTTGCTATTGTAGTTGCATTGCCATTGTTGGTCAAGTTGTTCGTATGGCGAAAAGTTGCAAGTGATGGCGATAGAGGGGGTGAAAGCCCTACTGCTGAGGGAGAGAGATAGGCAATTTAGGGTTTAGGGATGGAGACGTTGTGATGATGCTGCCACTTGGCATCAATTGCTTTAGGTGAAATTTCTGTAATGGGGAGCCCTTTTTTCCAATGGCCCTGTTGCAAGTCCTTTTTTGGTGGCACCTTTGGACAAATTTTCACTAGAAAAAAAAAAAGGCTGGCCACAAAGTGTGGAGACACTATTAAAAATCTGTATCAGGCTACATCGTTGAAATATCACAAAGGGTGCACAATAATTTGGATTGTCAAATGAATCTTTTTCGTTTGTGGCCTCCATAAAATTTTGTGCAAGCTTTGATTCAGCCCCAAATGTTTGCTAAGTTGCTGCATTGTGGATCTGGTCTTGCACAGACCGACTTGTCCCTCGATGGCTCAACACCTGAAAATATGCCTTAGGACATAAAACCCTCCATGATCCAGTCTCAGACAGCAACTTTATTACTGGCAAACTTGCTGCCATCCCTCAAGCTGGAAGCAACCGGAACGCACTCCACAGGTACCACATCGCATTTGCTTCTTTTGAATCCACCAAACTGGGTATTTTCAAAATCTTGGACCAGCTGATTTTCAAATCTCTGAGCGAATGTTTGTTTCAGGCAACATGCAAAATCCAGAAACGATTAGTGCAATACAGTTGGTGCCCCAGCCAAGTCCTAAGACTTCCCAATTCCCTCAAGTCCTACAGATCTTCTTTCTTTGCAAAAGCCCCACCTGAATCCACTTATTACTATACTGCCTCCCCAATATGCAGCAAGTCTTGTCTGTATAACAGTTTCTTCCCATTGATCTCATCTGCGGCACTTATCAAATCTGCCATTTTTACAATGAATCCAGCGTTGAGTTTGCATGTTCATCTTCTTCATCTTTGTTGGCGTTGCATTGTGTTTAGATTCACTACAGAGTATAGTAGCTTATGGGATTTTGGCCCCTAGTAAATAATAGGTCTCTTTTTATATGAGGATTTTTGAAAGATGATATTTTGGCCTGTGTTGAAACTTGAGATTAGTTACAGAGTTATAATATCTTGAAGGATTTTGGTTTCTTTCAGAGGATTTTTTTGAAGATTAATATATTTTTGCATGGTGAAATATTTGAGTTTCCATAATTCTTCCTTTGCCTTAAGATACTTTTTACTGTAAATGGCAAGGCCATAGTGTGACACACCCCTTGTTGTATGTTGTATGAATATGATATTGCTCTAGGGCAGTACAAAATCAGTGTATGTTATACCAAACAGCCAAGGGCAATATATGATATCTATCCATCTACTCACATGAATGGGTCATTGGCTAGTTGACCCTTTTTAATCCTCACCACCTTTCAATGAAGAGGAGTGCACTTCTACTCCTCTCTACAAGGAAGATAACATGTCTCATCCTCCAACATTTAAAATTTACAAATTCACTTACATCTGAATTTGATCGAACCATTAGCTACCTACAACAGATGTTTGACACAAAAAAACTTCACAATTTAAGGTCTACACTTCCATCTAAATTTGATCCAATCATTAGCTTCCTACAAGGAATGTTTGACACATAATACTTCACCAAAGGTCTAGTGGGAAAAAAAGACAAAATTTCATTAATATTTGTTAAAATTGTTGAAATTGTACCCTTCAACTTGTGAAAAACCATTTATTGTCCTAATCACTAGGTTTTTTTTTTTGCCATGGTGAATTATTGCCATTTTTTGACCTAAAAAACATTGTGGTCCTACATGTATAAAGGAGAGCCAAGGAAAAAAGTAGGGTTTTTAAACCAGAAAGCAACTGCCTAGGATGTGGAGGTCTGGCTTTGCTTCATTGCAAGCTACTTTCATCACCACCTAGATTCAAGGGTGCAACTAGGGTGTCACCACATGGCCTCATTTGGGTAGTTGTAAATCGTTGAATGACCACATCATAGCCGGCAAGGTTGCTCCTTCACAAGATTGAGTACACCCTCATTGCCACCATCATTCCCCCATTTTCCTCTTTAGGTCGCTAGCTCCATGCTCCTCCTTTTGCAAAGATTTCATGGAAAAAGTTATGGGTTTTTCTCTTATTTGCTAGGTCTCATTTTTTTTATTCATAGGAATCATCATGTCTTTAGTTTGTTGAGGTTTTTATTGTTGTGACCTTGTTGAAGAACAAATGCACATGTATTCCCATCCTTAACTTGTCTACAATCTTTTGCATTTTGTTTTATTGATTGTGGATGTTTTTTCATTTGTTCTTGCTAGGGGCTAGAGAAGCACTAATTAAGGACCTAGAAATTAGGTTTTTAGTCCATGTCATCGTGGATGCACTTGAGATTGTATATCCTCAATATTAGCTCCTATTAATTATGATTTTTCATTTGTCCATCACATATAGGTTTTAAAAATAAGTTTTTGTCAAAGTAAAGATCTTAGGCTTGAATGAGAAGGGCTTTAAGGGAATGAACGGCTTAATGCTAGTGACATTGATTGCCAAAGTCAATTATGAAATCTATTGTAAGAACATGTGGCCACAGTGAACCAGCACCCACCAGCACACCACCCACTGGATGTTTGTTATTACTTGGTTGTGGATGAACCTTAACTAAGTTAATAATTTGGTTTACATCTTGTTAACCAATTCTGTAAGAAATAGGTCTCATATATAGGCAGAGAAGTAAGAAAATAGAAAACTTTTAGGTGAGTAGATGGTTTGCACATAGGTAAATAGATGGTTTATACATAGTTAAGGTGTGTGTTTATTACTTACCTACTAACAACCTGCTTGTGGATTCTTATTAGGTAGGTAGAAAAAAAATTAACTGAGTTAACCACCATGGTTAGCTAAGGAACTGGAACCCAATGAAAAATTTCAGAACCTTGTCACTATTATGAAGGCTAGGGTTCAAGGTACAACAATCATGTTGCTCGAGGGACCTTAAAGTTTCTAAGGAAGTGTTATGCAACTTCTTTGCATATGTGGTATGTGCATTGCCATTTTTTGTACAGACAGAAATTTGTTGGCTTCTTTTCAGTTTCTGGTGTATTTTATGGTCGGATGATCAAACAACCCCCTTTGTTCCATGTTTCTAGTTACATGTTTTGGAATCTACATGCTCATTCCCTTGCCCACATTTTTTCATTTTTTATTTTGTTTATTAATGTGACAAATTGTAAGTCAATTTAACTAGAAAGGTTAGTTTTCAAAGGTTCAACTCTCTCTCAACTGTTTAGGTGTACTTCTCATTTTGAATATGTTTTTTTCACTTTGCATGCTTTGTTGTTGGAGATGCCAACTTTTGAGTTGATTTGCACAAAGTTGTATAATTCCCTTCCATTTTGCATGCTTGTGTTGAATTTGCTTAGATTTTGCAAGTTCTTATTACACTCTAGTCCTTACTAATCCAAAATTAATCACTACATGTTACAAGAAGCTGTTAGATTTTGATTAAAAAAATTACACTTAATAAAAAATCTCAGGGAGGTTGATAACCTAGTTAGGTAGGTAGATAGGTAGCCTATGTAGGCATGTAGTTAGGTTGATACACTAGGTAGGAGGGTAGCTAGCTAATCAAAACAACCCCCCAACTTTGCCTCCCTTACCCGATGGCAGATGGCAAAAAGAAGTCAACTTTGGAAAGTTGGTTATGTAGCATTGGTGATGTGGAGATGCCAATTTTTTAACGTGAAGGTTGGTTATATAGCATTGGTGATGTGGAGTTGGCAATTTGACTATGTTGTGGAGATGCCAATTTTTTTAATGTGAAAGGTAGTTTCTAAGCATTCTTTTCACAGCTGAAAGACACGTTGTGGGCGCATCAACTTTATACAAGGCAAGTGGACTCTTCAACACGGAACTACCAAAACGTGCAGGGACGGAGGACCAGTTCTTAGAGAAGTGTACCAGGGTCATACAAGTTAAGTCCCATGCACAAAATGAGGCTTTACAATGAGTTAGAGTAGTTCACCGTTGACACGTTTTGAAGGAAAATGGGGCATCAATTTAATTTACTTTATTTTATTTTAAATTTATTTTATTTTGATAACTATAAAAGATTGACAAATGAATCTTAATTTTTGACCCTTAATATGACAAAACATCCAATTTTGCAATACATGTCTTGACTCAAGCAGGTCCCTTTTTAAGTTTTCTAAGTGGACTGAGTTGGGAAAGATGTTCCAAGGGCTGCCCAGGCATCGGTTAAGGTCCCCTAACATTATATTTGCCCATAGTTGTTCATGCACTCAATAGAAGAGGACAGCAGCAAAATATTTTTTCTCAGTCTGCCATATGGTCACTTTTTGGTCAGCTTTCAAAATTCCATGGAGATTTGGACCGAGATGTTATGCTCCATTTATTGTAAAAGAAATTGGTGGTGGGGTAGAAAGCATAAATATGAGTAATGTGAAAAAAATTTCCAAAAGTAAGTTGGAATGAATGAATAATGGATATCAAACTTGCCTATCTAAGATTTTTTAAAATAATTAATTAATTATCATCTTTTTGAGGCAAACTCAAATCTTGAATAATTTGAGATTGTGATAAGAATGGCATTCCATCATCCAAATCAGCTCTTGTGTTAGGCAACAAAACTTTTCAGGCTCGAAAGACATCAATGTTGTACAAAGTTGTCGAGACTTCCCGCAATTTGTGAGTTCTTACGATGGGCAGCCAGAGACAAGGAACTCATATTAGAAGGGTTGGCCCTACCCAATAAAAAATGGCAGCTTTTATTTTAGGGTTGGGGTGGAGCCTGGCAGATTTTGCCAAGTGTACGCTCACTGGGCTTCTTATGTTCCTTAATTGGCTGATAATCATAAAGTGTACAAAGTTGGACTAGTTTTTCTAATTTTGGGAAATATTGGCCAAATTTGCAAATATCACAAAATTGAAGAAAGGCCCAATTTGGGAGCAATTGGACACAGCATAAAGCTTGTATTTTTTAGGTGTTGAAACAATGTGATGCAAGCAAGTTGGAACTTGGCACCAAAGCTCTTGACAATTACATCACCTCTTTTGGTTTATTAGAAATCAGGCCATATGACCATACCAAGGTTATTTAGACTTTTGACACTCCTCCATAGTCGGCATCGCAATGTCGGGAGGCAGCTCGGATCTTTAAGATTTTTCTTTAATGTCAACAAAAGAAGACTGTTGTTGGGCTTACTGCATCATCATCATCCATGGGGATTGCTGCCCTAAAAGTCAAGGGGATACATGCATCTTTCTTCAGGGTCTCTTAGGGTCAGATCAAAGAAAGGAGCCATTTAGATTTCTGGTTCAGTTGATGCTCTTGGAATGGTTCTCTGGTCTGGTGGACTAAGAGACCCTAGAGCAGGTTGAGTTTACCCTTCTAACTGGGACTGTGATGCCCATCCATAACCAAGCAAGCAAAGATTAGTGGGATTCTCCTGCATACACCAAAGAGAACCAGCACTCACCATTCCCACATGTAAGATGGAAGGTGTGCGAACAATTAACATTTTTTCATCATATTCTTGTCCATCCATAATGGTTTGCTATGTTCTAATCATCCAAATGTATTTCCCTATTTAGGAACCACCAAGTGCCTTACCTATGTACCTACTACCTACCTACCTACATTTTAAACACTTACATTCTCTACTTACTTTCCATACTTACCCAGTTAATGATGCATTCACACTTCATGTTAAATGAAAATCTAGGTGGCATCCTAGGTGACACCCAATGTTAAATGGGCGATAGCTTAATGTTAAATGAATGTTAGTTTAACATAAAATCTGCACAATAAGTAAGTTTAAGTCTTAAATGATGGGAAAAAAAATCCAATAAAAGATCAGTGATCGCAACCATCCCAGGGGAGACAAAAACGGAAGGACTAGTATGGTGTGAGGACTCACTTGAGTCCTTAACACCAAGAACGAACGCACCTTTACATACATTGTGCTGTACCCATTATCTAGGTAGTTTGGGGGTGGAGGCGGGGACTAAGTAAGAGGGTTCACCAGTGTTGGGCAGTCTCTAAAATTTTAGAAATCAAAGAACCTTCAGTTCTGGTCCTTTAATATTTTCAGAAAGCAAAAGACTTTTCATCGGTTTTAGGTTTTTGATTAAACTTAAGAAAATTCCAAAGTCAACTTCACATGTTGTCCAAGGTTTTCAATTGTCAAAAGTGAGAAGAAAATAATGCAAAATTGTCAAACATCTATATTTGGTTTTCAATGTGTAGCCAGAAAAAACAAAAAGATTTATTGAAGATTGGTACGAATCATAATATATGGTATAATATATACAGTCATCCGATTTAGTTAAATCTCCCTAGTAGGGATGAACTTAGGTCACTTTTTTTTGAACTTCTTCTTCTTCCTATGGATGATCCCCACTTTGGCTACAAATTGAAAAATCCCAAAAAGAACACAAGGTGAATCAACAAATTGGCTAATGATAAATTCAATTTGGCTAATGAACAAATTGGCAAATGATGAATTCACGTGTATGAGGAGTGTTGTTGTCACGTGTGGTTTAGTTACTACCTGAGTCATGATCGAAGCTGTACTCGAATGGATGAGCATCTTTGGGGAGTTGGGTTTTCCTTCAACAGTCCCCCGCCCCCCTCCCCCCACCCGCCCCCCACAAGTTCAGGCTACGTCTTTCTTCCATTGCACAAATTTGTCAACTACACGTGCAGATGCAGCTACTCATGATCTCCATCTGCAATTGCTGACTTGCAGCTCTCTTGTTGTCCAGACTTACCTTGCTGATCACGATCTTCCTAAATTGAAAACGTTGATGTGGGATGTAGAGATTCCTTCATACATATATGCATATATATATAACTATATATCATGCACCCATTTGCACAGAACAATCAACTATATTCTCCATCACTTGTGTAAGAATTGCTGCAAAGCACTGCTACTACTACTGCTACTACTACTGCTGACTTCATGTGAGTTGCATCCCCTCTACATCAAATCTGATCCATGCAGAAGGAATTCAGATCCAAGGCTAAATTTGTTGGAAATACTTATAGGCTGCCAGCAACTAGTGTTGACATCAATATTATTATGATTTTACGAAGCGATTGAATCAATTGTCGTCTGCATTATTGTTGTTGTAATAATTGTTGCTCTTGAGTTGTTGTCATGAATTTAGCAGATTTGATCACCATTTTTGCAGAATGACCCAGGATTTGTGAAATTGGGTTCTAGTCTTCTTCCTCCTTAATTGGGTTTCGCGCTGAGTTTTATTGAGAACTGACATGATCAGTTTTGCATTTATGTGCTTTCATTGTATTTTGCAGTTTCGCTATACTTTCTAGGTGCTGTGTACGTGCAAGTGCCCACCATTTCAGCTTCTGAACTGATCTCCATCTGCGGATTCCAGCTAGCAACTCTTTCAGCTTCCTCCAAGATCCAGCGACGTTGACATTTTACATTGTGCTAATTCATTTCTTAAGATTCTCTTATATTCAGCTTTGGTCCAACCTTCTGGCTCAAATTAGCTCGTCAGCAGCAGCTAGAAGCAATAAACTATATGGCGGAAAATTTCAAGGCAGCGCAACCCAAAGGGTCCACAGGGAAGCGCCTGACAATTCTCAGCATTGACGGAGGCGGGGTGCGAGGGATCATCCCTGGCGTCCAACTTACTGAACTCGAAAAAAAACTCCAGGTGAAACTAAATTTTAAAAAAAATGAAATTCTGACCTAGTGTGCATGATCCCCATCCAGCAGCTAATCATGAGAAAAATGCACAGTACTAGGCTATGTATGCATGTTCTTCACTAGCTGCAGGGAGAACTCTAGTGCTGATCAGAGGGATCTGAATCTGCTGTGAATTTATGAACCCGTGGGTTATTGGCATGGTTGGGAATATCTGTAGGAACTGGATGGACCAGACAGCAGAGTGGTGGACTACTTTGATTTGGTTGCAGGGACCAGCACTGGAAGTCTTGTCGCATCCATGGTCACAGTCCCCGATCGAGACAACCCCACACGGCCCCGTTTCAGTGCCGCGGAGTTCACTAAAAACTACATCGACAATGCTGCCACAATCTTCCCACCATCCACGTACAGCATCTGATCCCCTGAGACTCACCTCTACAGTTTCATCATCAGCAAGCATGATGATCAACCCTCATAATATATTGTACTAGCCTTGCTATAAGGATTAGACCATCAGGAATTATGACATCCTTCAAGTCCTAGAGCTGGTTCATCATTAGGAACTGGAAAACTCATCATGGGTTCATGGGTCCTTGTGTAGCTGCATGCAGCAGAATGATCATACAACTCTGATCTTCAGTTCTGTGCTCATTGGCGTGATGTGATTGCAGAGGGCCCTTTGGCCAGTTGTGGAAGACCATTGTCTCGCTGTTTGGACCCAAGTATTCAGGCAAAGGGCTGGAACGTGTGCTTAAATCGCAGTTGGGTGATGATCCTTTGTCGATTCCTCTCACCTCTGTTATAATCCCATCTTTTGACGTCAATACTCAGGAACCAGTCTTCTTCTCCTCATGGCAGGTAGTATAATCTTTCCAGCTTCTTCTCAATTATACATTATGCTTATATTATTCAGGTCACAGCTTCTAGTGATGAGCTCCCAGCTGTAAGAGCAAATCCCTGGTTATGTCCATGCACGCTTCAATTCAATGTCAAGAGGCATTTGTGATCTGATGATCTGAACATGGTTCTTTGGGTTGTGATGATATTCATGGAGCTGTGAAGGCTAAGCAAAACCCACTTGAGAATCCACCCTTGAAGCTTGTGATTCGGGCTTCAACAGCAGCTCCCACATACTTGCCTCCTGTGCAGTTCAGCTTTCCGGATCATCCAGCTTCCCAAACAAGACAGTTCAACATGGTTGATGGAGGAGTGGCTGTCAACAATCCGGTAATTGGTTTCTCTCCCTTCCTGATATTTCTGTAATCTATGCACCAGCTTGGTCCTAAACCCTAAACCCCAAGCTTTATTCCAGGAGATTCAGTTCTAGTCTCTCATGCTCAACTATACCCAGTGTTTAGTGTTTATCATGGTCAGCATTGTCTTTCTTCAGTACATCTGCTTCTTTATCATATCATAATCATCTAGTGCAACATTAAGGTTTTGGCTTCAAGCTTGAAGCTTTAGATCAACTGCTTGCATCTAATCAAGCTTATGACATTCTCAGATTGAAATGCGTTATAAATTGTGGGCCTGCAATGTGGTGCCAGACATATGTGGGAATTACACAAGCAGTCAAGGAAGTGAAATCAGGTGGCCCTTGTGCAGAAAGAGTGACTTACAAGGTAAAGTTCTTGTGTTTTGAACGTCCTTGCTAGCAATTCCTTCAGCAACCACTGCAACCAGCTGCTGGACTACTTTGCAGCGCTTGCTTTTTCAGAGTCAAGTAGATAGACTTCAAATGCAAGGACCTAGCTATACATATACAGCAGCAGCAGTGCACATGATCTGAACATATTATTAAGAACAAGTGGTTTAGGGTTGTTGGTCTATCATGTTATTTGAAGACATGGTCTCTGGTGGTTTGTGATCCTTGTTTGAACACATGTGGACCTTTGTTTTCCCTGGTGCACAGAACTTCAGCGATCTTTTGGTGCTGTCATTGGGAACAGGGTCGAAAAAATCAGGCTTTTCTGCAAAGGATGCAGCTAAGTGGGGTGCGTTAAAGTGGGTGCTAAACAACGGTTCTTCACCAATACTTAGCATTGCCTCTGATGCCAGTGCAGACTTGGTGGACTACAACCTTTCCATAATGTTTGATGCTCATGAATCTGGTCTCAATTATCTCCGAATCCAGGTACCAAGCAGATCCTCTTGATTTGTGCACTGAACACAATATTCTCTGTACTGATCAATGCATCCTCGAGACCTAATTTTGTGGGGTTCCGCTACTTTGGGTGCTTGTTATTCAGACTGGAAGTGTTCAATGTATATATGCTATAAAGAAATTAGCTGTGCATTCAAGAGCTCGTGTCTTCTTGTGCCCTGCAGACCGCAGACTTGTGCGGACCTCTTGCGGAACTGGATAACGCCACGCCCCAGAACTTGAAAGATCTGAAGACCTTAGGATGCAAACTCCTCGACGAACCAGTCTCGGAGCGCAACTTCCTTACTGGGAAGATTACTCCCATTCCCAATGCTGGATGCAACCGAGATGCACTTCACAGGTACTGTATGTATAAGGGTTTAGGGTTTACAATACAACAACATCCATTTTCAAGTGTCTTGTATCTTTCTTCAGAGTTTAGGGTCAGTTTCAAGCAGCGCTATATTCCTCAAGCAGCTGTCAGACAGGTTCAGGGTTCAGGGTTTAGATTACAACAACAACCATGTACAAGTATATATTTGTGTTTCCTTCAGATCAGCTTCAGTCAAACAGACTTTCTATTTTCCTGAAGCACCTTGTCAGCCATTAGAACATTCATGAAGAAACTGGTAGTTATACTCTCAAAGTAAAATTTGTATCTTTTAGATCTGAGCATCTTCCACAAATTTTTTTTTGATTTTGAGACTGATCTGTTGATCATGTGGAGATGATCAACCTAGCTAATTGTTTGAATGCTCATGGTACTGGGACAGATTTGCTAGGTGGTTGTCGGAGGAGCGCAAAGCAAGGAAAGCAAACTCTCCTGCAGCTTAATAGACTGATTATGATCATGATCATCCACCCACCTGCAGCAACTACTCTCTGCCAGAGCTGAAAACAAATTCTAGAGTCCAGAAGATTGAGCTGAAGAGATCAGATCCTGCAGCAAAGGAAGCAGCAGCAGCAAATGAAGCAAATCCTTGAATCCACAGCTTACTATATTATTAATTAATTCCTCCCCATAATATGCACATTGTCTTTATAACTATCCTCCATTTGATCTGCCTGAAATTTTCTATTTCTAAAACTGTTCTTTGCCATTGTTTTGCCTGCCCTAACACCAGTGTTGGGCAGGTATATTGTTTTTGATATATCCTGCAGTAAGGATACATACAGCTTTTCAATTCAATTACCCAGGGGGGTGAAGTATGTTTGCACTCAATTTTTTCTCTCAGCATAATGTCCGGGTATATAAAAATTATGGTTTCTAGTAGATGGGTAGTGTCCAGATACCCTTACCATATACTCCTAGTTGGTGTTAAAAAATAAGGGTATTTTTTGGATTTTTATTTACTTAAAAATGGCATTTTGGAATTATTAAGACAGTTTTCAGAGGCCAAAATCTAATGGGATAATGCACAAATTTAATGTCAGGTCAAAATTCAAGAATCACATTGCAAGAACCAATTTAACTTTCTAATGCTAAACATATACACAAAATTAAAATTCTGAGGACTTTGTGGATTAGATATCCACTCTATGTTTATAGGAAATACTCACCATGCTCATCAATCTGTTGACCCCACATCCTCCACTCTGAAATTCTAACAACACATCCCCCATACATATACACAATGCCCAAAGAGCCCAACTTGGAAACATCGTTTTGATGGGAAAATCCAATTATGTTCTCACTTCATCCCCTTTTAGAACTTGGAGGGAATGTTTAAATTACGTGGAGTATGTATGAAGTTAAAACTCAAAATTCAGGTGGACTATAAGGTTACCCCTTATTGGGGGTCATTCTAATATGTTAAGGTATGTCAGTAAAGTCAATTATTCTTGTATACTACACTACTTGAGTATACAGTTTGGTGGTAAAGTGAGTTTCATCATCCTATCTTTCCGTTTTCCTGAGCGCCTCCACTGCTGCTACCTATATTTTCATTGCTCCTACCTCTACAACTACTGTAATTACTCTCGAACCTTGTGCATTAAATGCTGAGTGTCGGCATTTCATTCTGAGATCTAATAAAATTTCTTTACTTTGTGATACCACTGAAAGTGGGGTGAATGGAGTCCCAAAGACAGTGTGAAGGCAGGGTTACTTTACAGATAACTCAAATACTTTCCAATTATTTCCATGATTAGTGTCGAATTTCAGATGGGAATATAGAGACTTGGAGACATACATTTTATCACTTAAATCAATCTACAGATTATTGAACTATCATACTTGGGAAATTAAAATTTCAACATGTAACATTGCAAGCGGATCAACAATCTAACAACAATACTTGTCCTTCAGGGAAAAAATTGCAGAAGTTCCTCAAATTAGTTTACTGAACAAGAAAGAGCCCTCAACCAACAAAATTATGTGGAAACATTATGCATTTCTAAGGCTGAAGCCAAGTATTAAATTAATTCGTGAAATTATGTTGTAGGAGATATTGGAAATAAAAGGGAAATGATGAATTTCCAGGCCCTATTTCCAGCACTTTTTCATATGCAACTTGCAAATGCCATGCGAACATCTTATCTTTGTGTCCATCAACATAGGGGTTGTGAAAAAAGGTATCAGCGCCAAAGCCAGTGCCAAAGCCTGGGGTTTGTGAGTAGAGAAATGTGGATCAAAGAATCCAAAGCCTGGTCTGTGGTCAGTGAGGGTTTTTTTTTGTGGCGAATTTTCTCCACCTGGCGACAAAAAAAAAAGGGCTGGAGAATTCAACGAAGGTATTTTTGAGAATTAAGAAAAAAAACTCGCCATATCTTGAGAATAAAAAAAGTTAAAAGTCGCCAGATTTAGACAGTGTGTTCTATTAGGTCGCGAGAACTAGGCAGGATTCCAAAAAAGATCTACTAGTCCGCCAGGACAGTCGCCATTTATTGCTACTTAATGCTGAGGATGCTCGCCAGTACGCCTACTTGAGGAATTTGAAAAAAGAAACTCTGGTGTCCACATCTAGTAGCAGCAATTCACCAGGGTAATTCATTAACCAAATTTTTTTAGTAATGTTAAAATAATTATTTTAATTTTAAATAAAATATTATTGTATTATAATTATGTGTAAATTTATTAAATGTATATATTTTAAATATTATGAAATAATGCACATTATACTATACATGTTTTTATGTAAATATGTATGACATACATTGTTCATACATTATATTTAATACTTAACATTCATAAGCAATATCTTATAAAATACTATCAGTGAAATATTAATGTAATATTATTTTTTGACATAATATATTAGTTATTTTATAATGTAATATGAAATATTAATATCTATTTTCATATTAATTAAAATAAATTATTATTTTACATATTATTATTTTTCAATTCTTTTACCTAAACAACACTGCAACTTGTCAAGTCATATTTTCTCATGAAGATATATATTTAAGATTGTTACTAAATAGAAAAATTCAAATGTGTTGTCCTTCAAATGTTTTGAAATTATATATATGTATACACCTTTGAGAAAAGTTCAAGGATCATTTTTCAATTGTTTCATTTGAATAAGATATGAAAATGAAGAATATATGTAAACAAAACAATCTTGTGTGCTTGTGACATGTTCTAATGTTACATCATTTATCACAAAGCAAAATGGTGGTATGGCAAAAACAATGTAGTGTATATTAGGAGGCTAAGGTTCATACCTTTCTACCGATAGTCATATATTATGGACCATATGTCGATTGTATGAAAATTCTATTTGGACCATATATAAATCATATTTTGACAATATTAATAATAATATATTATATTGATTTTAAATATTATACAAAATTGCAAATCTACTATTGATGAATTCATTATTTCACTATTGGTGAATTTAGTGGGTGCATTCATTAAAGTTTCTGCATAAAATCTAATGAAAATTCTTAGTGAATCCAGCCACACCCCCTTACTAGTGTTGTTATTAGTAAAATGAAGGAATGTTATTGAATCCATGGTGAAACTCAATACCATTATCTCTAATGCACCAGATTCAAAATAATTATGGCATCACTAAGCACACCAACACCAAAAACAATTAAGAAAAAGATACAAAAGATGAAATCAAACTCAGATTACCACAAAATTTAGTATAATATGAGTTTGAACTTGGCCTCACTCTTCGTTTACATATTATTATTATTTTCCTTGTTTATTTTCTCATCTCACCCCTTGAATGAATAATCTTAGGATATTAATATCGTGTTTCTTTCGCTTTTTGGATATCTCTAATATATTTGAGTTCCATGTTGCTACGCACTACCAATGATGATCAACAATTTTATTGTTTTCTTATGTATTCATACAATTTTTAATAATTCATCATTATTTATGTCAACATCAATTTTAATTTAAATTAATATACATTTGCTGGACATGAGAAGACACATGTTAATTGTTTTTTTCATATTTATATTGGTGCAGGGAAAAAAAATGAAATAATTTATAAAATGGAGGTAGTTATTAGGAAGGGTGGGAGATGGTTATTAAGAAAGAAATGTAATTAGGTTTGAAAATGAATTAGTTATTTCAGAAATTATCTTTGGATTGAACTATGGATGACCAGATGAAAAATTCTAAAAACTCCCCCACCACTGCAATTATTACTATTTGCCCATTGCCCCCAGTGGAGGGATATGGGGGGTAGTAGGCCCAGATAATAACCTATAAATAATCAAGTGTACTTAAATGACATTTTTGGCTATGGTGTGAGACCTTCTAAATGGAACCCTGATTTTTAAAAGCTGTGATGCAAAATTTTGCCCAAATAGAAAACACTATACTGGAAGTGTGCATTATTCATAAATTTGAGATACCCTCCAAATGCACGAAGAATTTCTTAGAGTGCTTTACAGAACACAAAGATTACCATAGGCTCACACTTCTCCATGTAAGACAAATGCCATGTATATATATATCGAATTGTGCCAAAGTGACAACAGCACTAGGCTAGATCTATAACTTGCTTACCAGACCCTTTGCAATTATTTCCATAATTAGTGTCGAATTTCAGATGGGAATATAGAGAATCGGAGAACACACATTTTATCACTTAAATGAATCTACACATGACTGACCTACATACTTGGGGGATTAACATTTCAACAAGCAACATTGCAAGTGGATCAACAATATATTAACATCAATACTTGTCCTTGGGGGGAAAAAAATGCAGAAGTTACTTGAAATTGTTTTCTGAACCACAAAGAGCACTCATCCAACAAAATTTTGTTGCATTACTCAGGTTGAAGCCAACTATTAAGTTTATTCATGAAATTATGTTGTAGGAGATATTGGAAATACAATGGAAATGATGAATTTCCAGGCCCCATTTCCAGCACTTTTTCATATGCAACTTGCAAATCCCATGTGAACCTCTTATCTTGTGTCCATCAACATAGGGGTTGTGACAAAAGGTATCAGTGCCAAAGCCAGTGCCAGAGCTGGGGGTTTGTGGGTAGAGAAATGTGCATCAAGGAATCAAAAGCCTGCTCTGTGGCCAGTATTGAAATAGTGGGTGGGTGGCCTATCCCCTGTGGACCATGACTTGGCCTCCCTTCATGGTCTCCAAGCATGGCGGCAATACTCATTTCCTCACCTCTTCAAATTTAGGGATCTTTTTCCCAACAAATTTGTTGTTTCTTCATGTTTCTTGCAAATTCGGACTGTTTCTCCTCGAAATATGGCAATTTTGGGGGAAAGAAATTCCACAAACGCCATTGACAAAATTCGCACATGATTTTGTTTTGAGGCCATGGTGCAAAAAAATTGCCAAAAGAAGATAAAATCCCACCATACTGGAGGTGCTGTATTATTTTAATAAATATGAGATATTCTCAGAATACACTAAGGAATTTCTCAAAATACTTTACAAAATAAGAAATTTACCACAGGCTCCAACTTTTCCAGGTAAGACAAATGCCATCTTTATGGTATAGAATTGTGAATTATGCCAAAGTTACAATTGCACACTCTAGGCTAGATCTATGGCTTGCCCAAGACTTTGCAATTATTTGCATGTTTAGTGTCAAACTTCAGTTGAGAATATATAGACTTGGAGATTGACGTTTTAACAAGGAATCATAATTGCAAGTGGATCAAGCAATATAACATGACTACTTGTCCTTTTGGGAAAGTATGCATAAGTTCCTTGAAATCGTTTTCTTATCCACAAAGAGCACTCATCCAACAATTCTTTTCGAAAACATCTCATTACTAAAGTTGAACCTATTTATTAAGTTAATTCATGAAATTATGTCATGGGAAATTTTGGGAAGAATGGAAATGTTTAGTTTGCATGCCACACTGCCAACACTGCTTCATATGCAACCTCTTATCTTGTGTTGAACGGCATGGGGCCGTTCATTTGTGAAACAAGTACCAGCACCGATAGTCTATTGCAGGTTTTTCTGTTTCAACTTTGTGGATTGGAAAATTTGGCAAAAATTAATAATTACAATAATAAGTTTTTGAAATTGAAGCTGAAATCACGAAAATCTCCAAAATAAACTGTTGCCGCAGTGCAAGAATTAGCCAAAGAAAAAAAAGCTGGTCTATTGGTAGAGAACAATAGATCAAGGAATCAAAAGCTTGGTCTGTCCAAAAAGAAAATCAAATAAAAGTACCAAAAGCCTAAGGCTTAGAAAAAGTAGTTTTGCAAGGGAAGTTGGTTTGTTTGTTTTGTTTGTTTAGCACTTTGAGATCTCCCAAACAATGGTGCCTCTTGTCACACTCTTGGTACTGTTAGAAAGCCCTCAATGAGTATGGGTGCACTAAGTTGGTTTCATCATGTTTTGACCTACATTGGAGAAGTTATTGAATACTGAACAGGTTTTTGGTTGATTAGATCATCTAGAAACTATAGAGGAATTGCATGTGCTCTTAGTATTGTTGGAAGCCCTCAATGAGGGAGATTTAATGAACGTGATCTTGATGTTTTTAGACGTAACAAATATTTGTTATTGAATAGTTTTCTAAGGTTGAAAATTCAATTCAATTATAAAAAATGATTTTGGAAGGAAAAATTCATTGGCTAATGAATTCACACTTGGGCTAACAACACATGTACATTAGTTCGATTGAATTAAGAAAAAGTTATTCTGTTATCAAACTTGGGCTTCACATCGATGTGCATTATAAGTGACGATCAACTTATGAATAGATTTTGTGGAAATTAAGTTTGATTTGAAAGAAAATATTGAATACCACTGCATGCAACTTGAATGTTCAGAATTGGATTTAAATTATTAAATTTAATTCAAATTCAATTTGGATTCATATTATTCGTGTTGAAACACTGCAGTAGCCAGCAAAGACTATGGTGGTTCTTGTGCTAAGAAGTCTGATATCTTCTTGTGAGATGTGTGTAGAAAAAAAGCAAGGACATCTATCATCTGTTTCTGTATTTGTGAGAGGAAGGAAGCCTACAAATTATTGGTTATAGAAGTTAGTGTCCCAACCTGTATTATAACCTCTATAGTTGTCAAGCCCTACTACATGAACTGTCATATGTGTGGAATTGAGTGTGGCATTGTAATGAGAATTGTGAGTACACAATTCATATTTGTCATGTGGTCCTAAAGATGTTTGTAAGAGAGCATATGTGTCTCTTGAGAGATTTGTGATAACAAAGTCCGTTCTGAAAAGAGAGATGGACCAAAATGAGAACAATCTTTGAGGGTATATGATCCAAACCACCATCTCCTGATTTCAATATTTGTGAGCAGTATGTACACAGGCACAAGTGTGATCAAAGATTGAAAAACAAGTTGAAAGAAAATATTGAATAACACTGCATGCAAGTTGAATGTCAAAAATTGAATTCAAATTCAATTGGATTCATATTATTCATTTGAATTAAATTAATATTTAATTGAAGAGAAATGAATGCAAATTGGTGCAAAAGATATTGAAAACTCTGTTGTTGAGATTTTTTAAAAAATAAAAAATAAAATCTCAAGAAGCACTTTTTCATTCTTCTTTACTTGAGAATTGGTTAAACAAATTCTGATTTGTAATTGTAATAACTTTTTGTTCAGCTGAACGAAGCATTATGTTGTTTCAGTCTTCTGAGTTTAATTTTCTGGAAGTTCAATATGTCAGAATCTGAAGCTCTAGTCTTCATAGTTCTTTGACTTCTGCTATTAAGTTTAGAGCAAAGTGTGGTCCAGGTCTTCCTCTCCTTTCTGTGGCTTGGAAGTTCCAAAAGAACTTGAGTAAACCTAGGTTTATAAATGCATGCTGTTTTACTTCTTTCTCAGAGTGTCTACAGGGTAGAAGTAGACCTGTACGTGTGTAAATGCAGACAGTTCTACTTCTAAAATGATGGCATTCTTCTGCCAAATCAATGAGCTGTTGGTTGCCACGCTGCAGAAAACTGATGTACCCCCCCTCTGGAAATTAAGAAAGAGCCCTCATCCAACAAAACTATGTGGAAACATCCCATTACTAAAGTTGAAGCCAACTATTCAGTTAATTCATGAAAATTTTGTCCCAGAAAATATTGGAAACAAAATGGAAATGATGAATTTCCACTCCCCATTTCCACCACTTTTTCATATGCAACTTGCAAATGCCATGCGCGAATATCTTATCTCGTGTCCATCAACATGGGGGTTGTGACAAAAGGTATCAGCACCAAAGCCAGTGCCAGAGCCGGGGGTTTGTGGGTAGAGAAATGTGGATCAAGGAATCAAAAGCCTGGTCTGTGGCCAGCATTGAAATAGTGGGTGGGTATCCACATCTAGTAGAAGCAAGTCACTAGGGTAATTCATTAACCAAATTTTTTTGGTAAGATTAAAATCATTATTTTAATTTTAAATAAAATCATATAACTTGTGTTTAGTTTATATATTGTAATCATAATTATGTGTAAATTTATTAAATGTATATATGACAAATATTATGCAATAATGCACAATATACTATACATGTTTTTCTATAAATATGTATGACATACATTATTCATACAGTATAATTAATACTTAACATGTCATAAGCAACATCTTATAAAATATTATCACTGAAATATAATGTAATATGAAATATGAATATCAATTTTATCAAAAATGTAAAATAAACAATTATTTTACATTTTATTTTTGTCTTCCATAAATTATTTTGACTAAACATGTTGCAACTTGTCAAATCATATTTTCTCATGAAGATATATATTTGAAATTCTTATCAAATAGCAAAATTCAAATGTGTTTTCCTTAAAATGTTTTGAAATTATATATATGCATACAGCTTTGAGAAAAGTTCAATGATCGTTTTTCAATTGTTTCATTTGAATAAGATATGAAAACAAGAATATATGTAAACAAAACAATCTTGTGTGATTGTGACATATTCAAAATGTTACACCATTTATCTCAAAGCAAAATGGGGGTTGGATGGCAAAAACAATGTAGTGTACATTTTGAGGCTAAGGTTCATACCTTTCTACCAATAGTCATATATTATGGATGGTATGTTGATTGTATGAAAACTGTATTTGGACCATATATAAATCATATTTTGACAAAATTATTAATAATAAATTATATTCATATTAAATATTATAAAAAATTGCAAATCTACTATTGATGAATTCATTATTTCACTATTGGTGAATTTAGTGGGTGCATTCATTAAAGTATCTGCATAAAATCTAATGAAAATTCCTAATGAATTCGGCCACACCCCCTTACTACTGTTGTTGTTAGTAAAATGAAGCAATGTTATTGAATCCATGGTGAAACTCAATAGTAATATATTCAATGCACCAGATTCAAAATAATTATGGCATCACTAAGCACACCAACACCAAAAATGTTTAAGAAAAAGAACCAAAAGATGAAATCAAACTCAGATTACCACAAAATTTAGTATAATTTGAGTTTCAAGTTGTCCTCACTCTTCATTTACATATTATTATTATTCTCCTTGTTTTTTTTCTAATCTCACCCCTATGAATGACTAATCTTAGGATATTAATATTATGTTTCTTTCACTTTTTGGATATCTCTAGTATATTTGAGTTCCATGTTGCTACGCACTACCAATGACGATCAACAATTTTATTGTTTTCTTATGTATTCATACAATTTTTAATAATTCATCATTATTTATGTCAATATCAAAGTTAATTTAAATTAAAAATACATTTACTGGAAAGACACATGTTAATTTTTTTTTCATATTCATATTGGTGGAGGGGGAAAAAGTGAAATAATTATAAAATGGAGGTAGTTAGTAGGAAGGGTGTGAGATGGTTATAAAGAAAATTAATAGGAAAAAGAGAAAGTTATTAAGAAAGAAATGTAGTTAGGTTTAAAAATGAATTATTTATTTCTGAAATTATCTTTGGAATGAACTATGGACGACCATATGAAAAATTCTAAAAACTCCCCCATATACCAGTTCCAATTACTCGCGACTGCAATTATTATTCTTTGCCCATTGCCCCCAATGTAGGGATATGGGGGGTAGTAGGCCAAGATAATATCCTATAAATAATAAAGTGTACTCAAATGACATTTTTGGCTACGGTGTGAGACCTTCCAAATGGAATCCTGATTTTTAAAGGCTGTGATGCAAAATTTCGCCCAAATAGAAAATAGAATACTGGAGGTGTGCATTATTCATAAATTTGAGATACCCTCCAAATGCAAGAAGAATTTCTTAGAGTGATTTACAGAACACGAAAATTACAATAGGCTCACACTTCTCCAGATATAAGACAAATGCCATGTATATCACATAGAATTGTGCCAAAGTGACACCAGCACTAGGCTAGATCTATAACTTGCTTACCAGACCCTTTGCAATTATTTCCATAATTAGTGTCAAATTTCAGATGGGAATATAGAGACTCAGAAAACATGCATTTTATCACTCAAATGAATCTATACATGAGTGACCTCCATACTTGGGAGATTAACATTTCAACAAGCAACATTGCAAGTGGATCAACAATATATAGGTGTGTGTGTATTTGACAGTACATATTACAAAATTACAACTACAATCTACATTTCCAAAACCTCTCTATATACCACATTCCACATGTATTCATCAAGACTCTGGCTGAGCTTCTGGTTGCTGTCGAAGGGCCACCAAAGTTGCCAAAGCACTACCATGCTGCGTAATGAGTGCACCCATATATTTTTGTATGTCTTTAGGAATTGTGTGGAGAATATATGTTGGGTTTATTGTTGATATTGATATCAAAATCTTGGGGGTGCCCCCCTGGGGGCCAGGCATGCCTTTCTTAGACACAGTGACACATGCGCAAAGGGGGTGTAATTTATTTCTGCCAGGGTTTTCTTCCCTGTATGATGTCATCCATGGATAGAGGATGGGAAGGATGGATGGACAAACAAGTCATGTGAAAAAGCTTCACAAAAAACAACACGACATCCTTTACCATATGTAATGAATACTTCCTTGGGGGAAAAAAAATGCAGAAGTTACTTGAAATTGTTTTCTGAACCACAATGAGCACTCATCCAACAAAATTATGTGGAAACTTTATTGCATTACTAAGGTTGAATCCAACTACTTAGTTGATTCATGAAATTATTTTGTAAGATATATTGGAAATAAAATGAAATTGATGAATTTCCAGGCCCCATTTCCAGCACTTTTTCATATGCAACTTGCAAATGCCATGCGAACATCTTATCTTGTGTCCATCAACATAGGGGTTGTGACAAAAGGTATCAGTGCCAAAGCCAGTGCCAGAGCCGGGGGTTTGTGCGTAGAGAAATGTGGATCAAAAGCCTGGTCTGTGGCCAGTATTGAAATAGTGGGTGGGTGGCATATCACCCATGGAGCATGACTGGCCTGTGTTCACGGTCTCCAAGCATGGCGGCAATACTCATTTCCTCACCTCTTGAAATTTAGGAATTTTTTTCTCAACAAATTTGTTGTTTCTTCATGTTTCTTGCAAATTCGGACTGTTTCTCCTCAAAATATGGCAACTTTTGGGGAAAGAAATTCCAGAAACACCATTTGCAAAATTTGCATATGATTTTGTTTTGATGCCATGGTTCAAAAAAATATGCCATAAATAAAATAAAATCCCATTGTACTGGAAGTGCTGTATTATTTTATAAATATGAGATATTCTCAGAATACACTAAGAAGTTTCTCAAAATACTTTACAAAATAAGAAATTTACCACAGGCTCCAACTTGTCCAGGTAAGACAAATGGCATCTTTATCATGTAGAATTGTGAATTATGCCAAAGTTACAATTGCACACTCTAGGCTAGATCTATAGCTTGCCCAAGACTTTGCAATTATTTCCATGTTTAGTCTCAAACTTCAGATGAGAATATAGAGACTTGGAGATTGACATTTCAACAAGGAATAATAATTGCAAGTGGATCAAGCAATATAACATGACTACTTGTCCTTTCAGGAAAATATGCATAAGTTCCTTGAAATTGTTTTCTGAACCACAAAGAGCACTCATCCAACAAAATTTTCTGAAAACATCTCATTACTAAAGTTGAACCCATTTGTTAAGTTAATTCATGAAATTATGTCATGGGAAATTTTGGGAAGAATGGAAATGATTAGTTTCCATGCCACATTGCCAACACTGCTTCATATGCAACCTCTTATCTTGTGTTGATCGGCATGGGGCCGTTCATTTGTGAGACAAGTACCAGCACCAATAGTCTATTGCAGGTTTTTCTGTTTCAACTTTGTGGATTGGAAAGTTTGGCAAAAATAATAATTACAATAATAAGTTTTTGAAATTGAAGCTAAAATTAGGAAAATCTCCAAAATAAACTGTTGCCACTGTGCCAAAGAAAAAAAAGCTGGTCTATTGGTGAAGAACAATAGATCAAGGAATCAAAAGCTTGGTCTGTTCAAAAAGAAAATCAAATCCAAGTACCAAAACACTAAGGCTTAGAAAAAGTAGTTTTGCAACGGAAGGTGGTTTGTTTGTTTTGTTTGTTTATCACTTTGAGATCTCCTAAACAATGGTGCCTCTTGTCACACTCTTGGTACTGTTAGAAAGTCTTGAATGAGTATCGTGCACTAAGTTGGTTTCATAATATTTTTGACCTACATTGCAGAAGTTATTGAATATTGAACAATTTTTTCATTTATTAGATCAGCTAGAAACTATAGAGGAATTGCATGTGCTCTTGGTATTGTTGGAAACCATCAAAGAGAAAGATTTAATGAAGGTGATCTTGATATTTTTAGACTTAAGCTGAGGAAAATATTCATTTATTTTATTTTTTTGTTGTTGAAAATTCAATTAAATTATAAAAAATGGTTTTGGAAGGAAAATTAGTCGGCTAATGAATTCACACTTGTGCAAACAATGCATGCCACATTAGTTCAATTGAATTAAGAAAAAATCATTCTCTTCTCAAACTTGGGCTTTCCATGGTTGTGCATTAAGTGATGATCAACTAATTGTGGAAATTAAGTTTGATTTGAAAAAATATATTGAATAACACTGCATGCAACTTGAATGGAATTGAATTCAAATTATTAATTATTAAAAAATTCAATTGGATTCATATTGTTCATTTGAATTAAATTCAAATTTCATTGAAGAGAAATGAATGCAAATTGGTGCAAAAAATATTCAAAATTAGTTCTGACTATCTTGTTGAGAACAAATAAAAAATTGAAAAAACAAAAATCCCAAGAAACACCTTTTCATTCTTCTTTATTTGAGAATTCGTTAAACAAATTCTGGTTTGCAATTGTCATTCAAAAGAACAACTTATGGAACCTAAAGCAAATTTTGTACCTAAACCAACTCCAAAGAATCATCATCATTGGAATTTGAAAAAGCATATCCCAAATTCACTCATTTCAATCCTTGGGTCACCAATGTACATTAAAAGAAAGAAGAAAATTCTATAAACTTTATACCATAAGGAGAAAAATAAGGGCACAAGACAGATGTTACTCATTTTTGAGCAATATAGAAAAAAAAATTTGATTGTGCAACTTGTTTATTTCCTCGTATTTGAAATTCTGGAATATTTAAACCAGGTCTGCTGAATAAAAATAAAATTCAACAATTTCTGCTGATTGTAAGTGGCGAGTACAATATTTGCCACCCATAACAACCATTCAAATTTGAGATCAACAGACTGGACAAAAGACTTGAGTTGAACTTCCAGGAAATTAAAACATGCAAAAGAACAAGAAATACAATATTAAGTCAATATTAGTTCAAAATCAGCGTTTGAGTTTCAAGGACGAATTGTTTTTCCAGGAGTTAGAAGGGTTTATTAGACCCCTTAGAATGACCAAAAAAATAAAAAGGCTCTCACTCCACCCAAAACAAAAAATTCTGAAAGAAAAACATGACAAATTTATTGCAAGAGAAGAAGATATTAACTCTCTGATGCAAACCTGTTTTAAACAAGGATTGAAGACCCATTTGAAGATCAAATAAAGCCTCAATCGTAAGCCACCTTGCCCCATGCAAAAATAGAAATAATTGTGTGAAAGTCATGGGGAACCTCATTTACCATCTTTTGTATGTTGTTGTATCACCACTAAAACATTTGATGGAGGTCAGACCACAAAGACATAGAACTCAGAAACTACAAGTTTATTACTCACTACATGTCCATTGATCATTGATATTTATGGTTGATCATAAACATCAACGAATTCATAGTAATTATTTATTTCAAATGAGTTGGTTTTGATCACAGTATCCTACACAAATGTGGTGTATATAGCAAGAGCTTTGACATCATCATTCTAGTATGGCGGTGCATTTCATGTATTGCAATGGAGATGCTCCAATTTAAAACTAAATTCCAGCATCTCTCGAAATTTACCCTCACTCTCCAAACTATTTTTAGTTTTTATCAACGCCATTGTGAAGGTTCAGCTTCTAGAAGAATCTAGAAAAGCTAAGCCTACTCATCCACTCGTTGGACAGAAACAAATACCAAACTTCATCCATATTTTTCAGTCACATTCAGATGATCTATTACATTTTCGTTCATAAGTTTTGCAGGACAAACTGGGTTTCGTTACTCAGCCTCGCTGCTGTGGCGAGTTCCTATTGAGTAGAACTGCAACTGAGACTGTGTTCGTTCGAGCAAAAAGTAGATTAAGCCTTTTTAGCTCCAGTGCACAAGAAGCTGATTGTTGTTGACCCTACCTTTCAGGGTACACACATCGTGATGCTCGCAGAAAGAAAGGGGCCAAAGCTTGGTATCCTTACATTCTAGGGCCATGTGGAGTGGGTCACTATAGAATAACTTTGAGCATACTTCAAGGATCCAGTTAGGCTTCATCATGCTGATCACCATGTGCTTTCCATTAGTATGTTGAACATTTATCGTCCATATGGATGTCATTTAAAGGGCATAGCCATTATGTGAGGAGCGGCTTGTTGAGTTAGTTTCGTACTTATGCATCTTCTTTTGCTAGTCTCACGAGCTTGCCCACTTCTTATTCGTGTACTTCGATTCTAGTTTTCTCACGTTCGGACCAACGTACAAGCTGCTCTAGCAGTGTCGGACATGGCGAATGGTTCCACCTTAAAAATGACCGTAGAGGGGGAAGCTCCTGGAACTTCCGCAGGGGCGAACGCTTCAGACGGCGGGAGCACGAAAAAAAAATGGCTGAGAATACTTAGCATTGATGGAGGCGGGGTGCGAGGTATTATACCTGCCACCATTCTCCAATATCTTGAAGAAAAACTAAAGGTAAGATAATTCTGGCCGCGGCCATCTAGCTCAGAAATAATGCAGAGTGATGTTCACCCACCCACATTTCCAAAATCACTGGCTATTGGTGTGTCCGAATCATAATCTGACGTCAGGATTGGTATTGCTGCAACTTGTTACTTGAAGAGCGTCGAGCTACTTAGTTTCCGAATATGCTACAATATTTATATTGCGCTCGAAGGCGAATAATTTGTTAAGTCCTTGAGAATTTAAGTTAGTCCAGATCTTGGAATCAGATGATTTAATTTGCATCATTTGTTTCTAGTAGCATGACTGTTGAATCTAGCATACCAATAGTTAAGGCGAAGCAGTTTTGGGTTCAAAATCCATTATCCTTGCAAAGCTTCTATGATGTCACGCATAGCTAGCTGTAGAGAAGTAAGAAATTCCTGGAAGTTCTTTGAGCAAGAAATTGGGGAAAAACATTAATTGCATCACTAGTTATTATTAACCTCATGGAAGGTACTGCCTCTGAATTAATTCATGCTCGGCAATAGTGGGGTGTTCAAAATACTCATGAAGTCATGCTAGCATTGGCACTTGGCAGGTCTACACAGAGATTTCTTTCTTCTTTTGTGTATAATAATTGCGAAGCTTCTCTTCAGGAAGCTGAGAGGGATCTGCTGTGAACGGCTTGTTGGCATGGTTGGGAATGTAGAGTGAGGACGGAGGTGAAAGACTGGCGGACTACTTTGATTTGATCGTCGGAACCAGCACTGGAGGTCTCATCGCAGCCATGATCACCATCCCAAGGATTGAAGAGCCCCGCACAGACCCAACTAGCACTGAAACCCCCCTTCCCAGGGCAGCAAAGGTTGTCGAGTCTTATGAGGAGTATGCTGCAAAGATCTTCCCACCAGTCAAGTAATGCCTCTCGCAGACTCACCTCTAAGTCTAGCAAGCATCAGGCCAAATTTTAGCCTTAAGATTTCAGGATTCATCCTTAGAAAGTGGAGAATTGTGTTCGGTGGCTCTCTAATATCCAGATATTAGTTTGGAGGGATTGCAAGTCCTCAGGGCAAGAAATTGGCAACCCAAGTGGCACTCTGATTATGGCTACTAGAAGATATCCATCTGGCCAAATCCACAACTGTGTACTCCCCCAGTGCGGGTGAAGATCAGAAATTTTAAGCTATATACATGTATAGATGTGTGTGCACCAAGATTAACAGCCACTAGCCTCCCATCATTTTCTCATTAATGTAGTTCTCAGAATTGTCAATATGCTGTTTGAGGGCATGTGATTGTAGGGGCCGGCTTTGCGAGCTTTGGAAGTGGTTAAGAGAAGTATGGCGTCCCAGGTACAATGCTGAAAACCTGGATCAGCATCTCGATACATACTTCGGTAAACATACACTACTGTCTGCCGCCCGTACGAAAGTCATTATCCCTTCTTTCGACATCAAGAACCAGCGACCAGTTTTCTTCTCCTCATGGGAGGTATTCTCGTACTATCTCTCCTTCTCATTCTATTCAGACAGCCTTGTGCTGCCAGTACGATCATGACAAGTTCCCGATGTTTCAATTTGCAGTCAAGAAGTCTTGGGGCTGTCAGTTGTTATGAAGAGGATGATGCATATTACTGGGTCGCAGCTTAATTATGTCACAGAACCTTCACGTACAAAAGAAGCTATGTGCACAGTGACAAATCCTGACAAAAAGTCCAGATTTGTTGAACATAGTGAGTTGATGCCTAATCTGATGACGATGGATCTTGGGTTCCGATCATGGAGCAGGAGCCATTGAATGGGGCATTGGTGAGGGATGTGTGTCGGGCTACAACAGCAGCTCCCACATACTTGCCTCCTGTGTACTTCACCGTTCCGCCAACCGAGGATGAGAAAAAGAAGGAAGAGGATAAGAAGGATCACACAAAGAAAGCCGGCGAGATACTAGAGTTCAACATGATTGATGGAGGAATAGCTGTCAACAATCCGGTTGGATTCTCTTCAGGCCTATTTTCTTCAACTTTTGTGAATACGAATCAGTTTTCAAAACATATATAAGCATCAATTGTCACAGTCTGGGATATCCAGGATGGTCCTGAGCCTTTGGATCGATCTAGATTGTTTTCTTTTGTGCTGAGATAGACCCGGCGTTCACGATTTCTGTTCAGCATTCCTTCTCTTGTTCTTCCTTTCAGCATCATCATCTAGTGCAAAAATGATAAAAAAGCTGGAAGCTTTAGATCTGTTAAACTTGTCAAGCTCACATACTTCTAAGCGGTATTTTGGGACAATGTGGTGCCAGACGTATTTGGGGATTACCCAAGCACTGCTTGATCACAGGTCTGCAACAGGGGTTCAACTGGTATGTATTTCGTCCTTCCTTAAGTGAACACGTACTCTTTGCTTTTTTGAGACTTGAATGTCTTCAAATTCCAGTGATTATCGACCTAGTTTAGGTTCAACAAACTTCAGGTTTCTTAAGTTGTAGTTGTCATTTGGATGGTTTCAAATTAGAATCTGTTTAGCCCATTCTCAAGCAAAGAGGCGTGAAATTACGTCGTTTCGAAGTTGTGTCTTTTTCAAAGCTTGTTTTTCCAACATCATGTCCATAAAAAAATCCCATATTGTTTCCACTAATTTGTATCTCATTTTTGAAAATAGAATTTGAATTCAATACCATTCAGTTTTATTCCATTTTTTATATTTAGTTCGAATTAAATTAAATTGAATTGAATTAAATTCTCATTTAATATATTCAAATTCTGTATTTAAATTTTAATTCATTTCAATTAAATCTGAACTTTGATTGAAATTCAATTCCATTTGCATGCAATGTCAATCAATATTTTCATTCAAAATTAAACTTAATTCTCACATTGAAATCAATTTATTTTTTCATTAATTGATCAGTTGATCGTCATTGTTAATGCGCAGAGCTCCACAGGTGAGTTTATGACACCTCTGATAAGTGCTGCATATCTGGTTTATTAAGCCACTTGGTGTTGTGGTAACCTAGCTTGACATTTGTGTGCGTTTCCCACAGAAATTCAGCGATTGTTTGGTGCTGTCACTGGGAACAGGGCAGCATCAAACGAAGTACACGGCAACGAATGCAGCGAAGTGGGGTGTGAAAAATTGGCTGCGATACCACGGTGATGTACCCTTGCTGAGCTTTCTGCAAAATGCTAGTGCAGAGATGGTGGACTACAACCTCTGCACACTGGTCGACGATATCGCTAAATTTAATGACAATTACCTTCGAATCCAGGTACCACTTTTGATTTGTGTGAACACATGTATCTCTCACTAGTGTATGTTTGTGGGTTTCCTTCTGCTCAAGCTTATTCAGTCACTTGCGTTTGCTTATGAGCTGCACTAAACTGTCGATTTGCACAGATCAAACTCCCAGCTAGTTTGTTGAAACTAGATGATTCGCAAAACGTGCAGCCCCTAAAAGATCTGGTAAGTCCAGAGAAAATTAAGGAAGACAAAATTTCCAGACTCGAGATTCAAAATGGGCAGTTTCATATTACCCCTACTGACACAACAATCGAACAGGCCCTTCACAGGTACGATGAACATGAACACATCTCATAGATTTGTTTTGTTTCTGAGCTCCACACAAGTATTTTGATAACCTTGTCAGTCATTAGATGTCTTTGGCCCTCTTTACACTAGGGCTGAGAGCCCTTGTCCGATAACTTTTCAAAATCAGTTATTAGATACAAATGATCTAGCGGTCCAAGTTCGCTTTACTCTCTAGTAGAGGTTGTGTGTTTGAAGGAATTTAAAAATGAAAATCGATGAAAAATACACATGGAATCTCACATGAGAACATCAAGATGAAGTTATAAAATCTCCTGGAATTTGCATGAAAGGTGGGCTTGACGCAATTGATGGGGGAGCCCAAGAAATACAAATTGTAATTGGTTGCCAAATACTATTTTAGTATTTTTAAAGATGGTAATTTTGAATACTTTCCTCCTATTATCAAGGTCACTCAACAAAGTCTATTTTTGATTTTACAACATATTTGACAGGCTTTGCTCCCTTAAAATCTGTTTTGGAATTTCCATGGGAGTACCATTGGTTTGATTTTAAATTTCATAGTCCATGGGTCCTCAGCCCTAATGTCAAAAGAGGGCCTTAGTTGCCTTGCCCAGCGTACCAGTCCAGTCTTAATCTGTCCATGACCTTTAGTCTTAATCTGTCCATGACCTTTAGGCCCAACATTTTTTTCACTGGTAAAAGTTCTGCCAAAAAGCCATTTATTACAAAATAAAAAATGTGAAAATGAAACGTTGTTTTTTTTTTCCCCAACTTTTTTGATGTGGCACCCAAAATGACAATGAACCACAATAGGATTGGTTAGATTTGGCTACAAGACAAATAGAGAAGTAAACAAGTTACTAATCTTTCCATATTTTTGCGACCTGCTAAAACCTACTATCTAAATCTGACAATTTTCTAGAAAGAAAGGTCGAAATCTACTGAAATCTGCCAAACTTTCTGGCACCATGTTCTTGGCCCCTGTTTTTCCAAAAAATGGCGAAAATTCGCCACAATAAAAACGCTAAAATGACGTGACTTTTGGCAGTTGTCAGAACTCCAAAAAAAAAAACTGAATTTTGCCAAATTCCTGTATTTTGTTGCAACCAAAATAATTTTTAAATGATTTTCTTTTACTTTCATATATGGTTGATAGCCTGATTGGGTAAATTTTCCTTTCGACGGTCGCCACTTTAGTACCTCAATTTCGTATGGAAGCTCACCACTTTGACCATATCACGAAATTAGTAAAAAAAACCAACTGCTTCAAGGACTCGCTTGCCCAATGTGAAGAACAATGACTCGCTTGCGCTATGTGAAGAACAATGACTCGCTTGCGCTATGTGAAGAAACACACAGTTAATGCACTTGTTGGCAGACCTAAGGTCATTTTGATCTTTCTCTGTTGATGTTGAGTTGATCAACTTTGTTTCAATGCTTGTGGACAGTTTTGCTGAGCGGCTATCCAATTTGCGGTCCTCGAAAGATCGTCGAGCCCAGAGCTCCACGGCAGGAGGAGGAGGAAATCAAACGGCTGCAAACAGTACACCTGCAGCTCAGCAGTAACTGCCTGAAAAAATGAGAAAGAAGATTTCATTTTAGGGTTCATTTCATATGTCACATCTGCATTTCGGCTACAGGCAGAAGAAGGATTGTAAGCAGAATGATGCCGTCTTTCCAAGGATGGCAAGCTGAAGGTGATGATTGCTGCACTGAAAGGCTGCAGTCAAGGATAAGGAGTAATGGCTGGATTGGTATTTTGTCAATTTGCGTTGTTTTTCAGGTGTGTGAGTTGTTGTCGTCTTTGGCACGCTTGGAGTGCAAGAACACCGTTGCTGAGTTGTGAAGCGTATCCCGATTAAGAACAAAATTGTGCGGTTCGGAGTGTGCTTGAAGATGAATAAAAGGGCAGCTGGTGAACGTGAGGAGTACGGGTCTTCCAGGGGAGATAATTGCTCTTATGACTTTGCTTTCAGATAGATGCTTGGAGTAGATAGCACATATTCTGTGGACTTGGAACCGTCTTGATTCCGCTGCACAGTGTTCTTAGCTCATCTGGAACTGCATGTACTAAATTGAAATAAAAGAAGAGGTGGTGAGGAGGTGATGGCAGGATCAGGAGTCAGGTCCAATGTGAGGAGTGAGAAAGTGTGTAAGGAATCCAAGAGAGTCTTCTAGTTTGTGAGAAAAATTCCCTGTCAGAACATGTGTGTGTGTGTGTGTGTGTGTGTCCATAACTGTCAGCAGATGTCATCGTTCTGTCTATGATAGAGTATTCACATAGCTCTAAACTTCCTCTAAATCAAAATGGAGAATCAGGCCAGAGCTGCTAAGCAACCCCTAAGTATGTGTTCCCAAATGTATTTCATTCCTGTTGAAACACTGCAGTAGCCAACAAAAACTGTTGTGGGTCTCGTGCTAAGAAGGCTGATATCTTCTTGAGAGTTGTGTGTTGAAAAAGAGCAAGGACATCTATCATCTGTTTCTGTATTTGTGAGAGGAAGGAAGTACTACAAATTATTGGTTATAGAAGTTAATGTCCTAACCTGTATTATGGCCTCTATAGTTGTCAAGCCCTACTACATGAACTGTAATATGTGTGGAAGTGAGTGTGGCATTGAAATGAGAATTGTGAGTACACAATTCATATTTGTCATGTGGTCCTAAAGATGTTTGTAGGAGCGCATGTGTGTTTCTTGAGAGATTTGTGATAGCAAAGTCCCTTGTAAAAAGAGAGATCGACCAAAATGAGAACAATCTTTGAGGGTATATGCTCCAAACCACCATCTTCCCATTTCGATATTTGTGAGCAGTATGTACATAGGCAGAACTGTGATCAAAGATAGTTGATGGCTACTGAATGTGCATCTGGACTTTTATGATGTAATGAAAAGTATTAAAAAAAGTGAGGATGTGTTTTGAAGTTGTCTCTTACATGTGAGAATCTGTAGAGCTTGTTGATTCCCTCAATTTTGGTCTCATCACAGTCTCTTCTTTACTGCAGAAATTATACCAAGAATTGAAATTCAATATGCAATAATGAAGTGAATTTCGGGTTTTTCAATAGGCAGAATTCAAAAAAGTTAAATTAAAGCTTGCTAGATTTATATATATATGTTTCCAATAGGTAGCAAAAAAGAAGAAAGATTGTTAAATATTTTTACTTCCATATCTTGTTTTTAGTCAAATTTGGTTAAATCAGTCTATAGATGAACGTCACTTTGGCTACATTACAAAATTGACCCCCCAAAAAACAATGAATGGAAGGTAAAAAGATAGAACAAGTGGAGCCATGATTTGATCTCCATAAGTTGCATTTCTCGCAAATTCCTGATCTTATTGTCCAATATTGAGAATCCCTTTGAGACTATGATACTACTTGAGACATGATCAAACTATTTCATAAACTCCTTGAGCCAATTAGGAGATGCCCCTCAATTCCTACAATTCTTGCTACACAAATCTAAAGCTCCACTTGAATCCACTTATAATACAACCTCTCTATATGCATCGTTCTATGTTCTCTTTCCATTACCGTACTAGCACTATGTGTACTAGTCTAAATTATAAGTTACTAAATACATATATGCTATATGAACCACCCTATCTTGCATTGACCCAAATCCAACAGAAAATTAATTTTAGTTCATCTACAAAATTACTATAAATTATAAAAGGAATAATTTTCCCTCCTCCAACCCTTGATTGTTCATCATTTACCAATTAGGGGACCAAGTCTTAAGATCAATAAAGAAAATTTCCAACAAAAACATACATACATGCATTACCAATTATTTCACATATAAAATTATTTCTTGTAACACATCTAAGGAAACAGGGGATGAGCTTCTTTGATTGTTTGAAGTATATGATTGCATAATCAAAATACATTTAATGTCTAGAATGGCTAACAACACTTAACATGAAGGAACATGGAACTATGATGGAACATCTACACAATTTTTAAAAATTTCCCTAATAGTTATTTGTGGCCAAAACTAGATGAAGGATGCAAATGTAGTGTTCACATTAATGTAGAACATGCCACAGCCTTATTGAAGTTGTCTAGTGGTCAATCAATTAATTTACAACATTAATCACATATTTAATACACCAAGAAACCATGTTGAAAAGTTTCAACATTAATGAAGTTATGAAAAGTGATTCATCAACCTTTGCATTAAAAAGGAGGCCTTTGTCTAATAACCGAATAACCCCTTTCAATTCAAATTTTCAAGGTCAAAGATTTGGTAAAAATATTAATTATCAAAGAGGGATTCTTCTTCAAGACCCCCTTTTTACAATGTAAAAACAAATTCAAACAGGCCTTTAAGGAAATGTTTTCATTTTGGTAAAGACAAGCATGTTCAAAAACTATTGTGGAAAACAATTGGGGGTTGAAGCAAATGAGATGAACTTTTGTAATAACAACCCCAATCAAAAACAAATCTTATATATATAACAACATTGCAAGCATAAACCAATTTCATAAATGATGACCAAATTGATGATTTAGGTGGTACAAGGCATATGGCCCATTTGAATCACATTGGATCACATATGAAAATTTGCCCGAAAGGCAATTTGCTTAGACTATAGATGAATCAACATATGAAATCAAGGGCATTGGAAAAGTCAATGTAATAGTTCATGAATGTACAATGAAAATCATTCATCATATATTTCATGTATTACAATTGAAATGCCACCATTGTTAAACAATTGTCTTCGGCCATAAGAGAAAACCAAAGGTCATATATAACTACATTGAATCAATGACATTTTTGGGTTATCCTTATTGAACCCAAATACAATCACACATTCTTTCATCATATTAAAATCAATGCACTTTGATCAAATGAACACATTGTTATAGTTTGTTGTCCTAGAAAAGCAATATGACATACCTTGCCCTTTGCCTAAGCTTCATGTCCAAAATTTCATACCAAAGTTTAAAAACTTGCATTTTTATGACCTCTTTTTGGGGAACCCTAGCTTTAAATTTGGGATAACCAAACTTTAAGCTTAAATTGAAATGTTAAACTTATGTTACGGCTTAGCTTAACCTTAATATAAAAAGGCATTTGTATTCAAAAAAACATTTCATTTAGTGCCAACAAAATTTGAACACTTTGTGAACACAACAAATGTGATTTACCAACCATCAACACAATTTAACAACCACTAACATCCAACTTTATTTGTTGAAGAAATGCACATGTGGCTTTTGACAAGTAAATCCCAATGCGATAATTATTCATGCAATATTTGAAACTCAACATGTCTCAAAATCTTGTCACACAATTACAAGCCAAGCCAAAACAAGCCCAACATTTTCCATCAACAAAATTAGCCATAAATAGAAACACATTGAACCCTAAAAAAAACATTAAGTGAGAAAGAACTTTTCATATTACACAATCCTTCAACTTGGAACCACTGTAACCTATAAACAATGTTAAATGTTTTTTTATGGATGAAAGCTACAAACCCTAATTCAATTTAGTGGTTGAACTAATGTGACGCAGTGATTCAACGATGCCAAAAAATTTGCTTCTAATGTGTTTCTATTTTTGGTCTATTTTGTTACTTTACAGGTTATGACGAAGGGAGCTTGGTGAGTTAGCATTAAGGATGGAGTGGAATTCGTGCTGCCCAATGAAAACTCTTCTAGAGTTTTGTCAATCACGCTTCTGCAAGGAGATTGGTAGGAAAACTTTTGCACAACGAAGGGATGAGGTGATGAGGAATATATTTAATGTAGGATGAGGAACAAAAAATCGGTTTTTTGGTGATGAAGAAAAATTAAATCGTTAGATTTTCGAAAGACTGGAAATGTATGTAAGATTTGGATTTTTGGGTGTAGTAAAGATACAAAAAGATAAAACTTTTTTAGGACGGCTAGATAAAAACAACCTTGATGTTTGAAATTCTGTTACACCAAGAGTTAGGCAAAGGTTTAGAGGTCTAGTATGTTTTTATATAGGGACCAACACAAGGGAAAGGATAATTGTGTCAAGGATTCTTGGAGTGGTTGTGTGACAGCTCATGTGTGATAACTTTGGACATCTTGAGATGATGAGTGAACAATCTGTTCCATCCTAAGGAGAGAGTACCTTCTGTAGTTGTGGGGGCTTCGAGGTTTTTGGGAAAGGGATACTAAATAATAAAATATATTACTTTGGCTAATCTTGCCTTGAATCTTTGAGAAGAATCATGTGAAGTTATCGTGATGGTTTTTGTGGAGTTTTGTTGTTAGGTATGAACTACCACTCATGTGAAACAACTTGTTGACTCCTAAAGAGAAAATTAAAAGTGAAACTAATCCTTTGTGATCCATAAAAATAAGACAACGAAATACAAATGTTTATAATTGTTTTGATGAAGAAGTAATATTTGAAGCAGATATGTCCATCTTTGTAAAACTTTAGTAATACGAATTAATTTTTTAAAACTTAGCATTTGGGATTTATATAATGAAAAAAATGTTTCCCCTTTCTTTTGGTGACACCACCCCTAGGCCAAACTCCCAAAATTTGGCCCAAAGGGCTTGAAAGTAGGGCAACACCAAGATCACCCTAGCGCCTTGCAAGACCAACTCTCAAAGGACTTAAGTTGGGATAACACCAAGTTGTCCCTGGGCCAACCCTCTCTTGGTGGCTTTGAAACTTTAGAAGGACAACTCTTAATTGTCCCAAGTATTTTAGTGGGCGAACCTTAAATAACACTTAATCATCTGTTGCGAGTTTTAATGGGATAATCCCTTGCACTATAATCCTCATGACACTTCCCAATTGTCCTTTTACTTGCCAAAAGCCCAATCTAGACTCTTCGAGTGCCACCTGACTCTTAGAGGAATAAAAGCTCATGGACTGAATTTAACCTAACTCCCATATCGCATTAGCGCCCCTATTAAAGTGATGTCAATATGAGACTTGCTCCACTTAAGACATCTCTTAAGCAGCAAGGCACGTCAGCTCCCTTTCTCACCTATATAGGTGAACCAAAGTGGAAAACATCTCCATCTTTTTATAAAATCTTCTATTTTGGGGAGCCTCCATAGTTTCAACTTTTTCAATAAGTATTCACAGTTTATATTCCCATGATTAGTGTCAAATTTCAGATGGGAATATGGAGATTTAGAGAACATACATATTATCACATAAATAGATGATTGATCTATCATACTTGGGAGATTGTCCTTTGCAAAAAAAAATGCAGAAGTTCTTGAAATTGTTCTCTGAACTGCAAAGAGCACTCATCCAACAAAATTATGTGAAACCATCCCATTACTAAAGTTGAACCCAACTATTAACTTAATTCATGAAATTATGTCCTAGGAAATATTGGAAACAAGGTGTGTTATACACAATGGCCCAACCATTAATTTAATATCAACAATTGATATTGTATGATAAATTGGTCATAGCTAGGGGAAAAGAAACAAAAAATAAAAATATTTTAATGTACATCATCATGGTGTGGTAATGAAAATTTGTTTTTATAATGATTTTTTTCATTTTTTAGCATCACATTGGTTATGAGGAAGATAAAAGGATCTCACAATAAATGATGACATGTTCCAGGAACCTATCTAAACATTAAAAATTGTTACCAAACCGGAACCAATAGGAAAACATTCCAGTATGATTTGCAAAAAATCTAATGACTTTTTTCTCCAAAATAAAAAGTGATCAAATATTTCCTTTTCATATTTGTTTTTCACATTTGCACAAAATCTCAAACCAAAATAATAATAATAATAATAATAAATAAATAAAACTGGTCATTACATGTGTATTTGAATGTTTTCAATCACATTGTCACATTTTGAAAGAATTACATGAATTTTTGTGTATGATGGATGCCATAAGCATTTTTGGAAAAAATTAGTTTCAGATTTAGATTTGTGGATTATGGATAGATGACAAAGTCACTTGGGGCCCAGTGCACATTTGAGAAGGTGACAGAGAAAACAAAATGTCAAAAGATGAATGTGATTTTTTTACAACCAAATTAGGATGAATCATCTCATCTAGTTTCTAGGGGGCAAAATTCCTTGAAGCTATTATATTGTATAATGATTCTCAACACAATATCCCTGGCTTACAAGTCAAGGCCAATAAAATGGAATTGATGAATTTCCACTCCCCATTTCCAGTACTTTTTCATATGCAAATTGCAAATGCCATGTGAACCTCTTATCTTGTGTCCATCAACATAGGGGTTGTGGAAAAAGCTCCAAAGCCAATGCCAAAGCCAGGGGTTTGTGGCTAGAGAAATGCGGATGAAGGAATCAAAAGCCTGGTCTGTGGCCAGTATTGAAATAGTGGGTGGGTGGCCTGTCTTCATGTTCTCCAAGCATGGTGGCAATACTCATTTCCTCACCTCTTGAAATTTAGGAATTTTTATCCCAACAAATTTGTTGTTTTGTTCATGTTTCTTGCAAATTCGGACTGTTTCTCCTCGAAATATGGCAATTTTGGGGGAAAGAAATTCCACAAATGCCATTGGCAAAATTTGCACATAATTTTCTTTTTAGGTCATGGTTCACAAAAAACTTCCAAAAAATAAAATAAAATAAAATTCCACCGTACTGGAGGTGCTGTATTATTTTATAAATATGAGATATTCTCAGAATACACTAAGAAATTTCTCAAAATGCTTTACAAAATAAGAAATTTACTACAGGCTCCAACTTGTCCAGGTAAGACAAATGCCATCTTTTTTTGTATAGAATTGTGAATTATGCCAAAGTTACAATTGCACACTCTAGGCTAGATCTATAGCTTTACTCAAGGCTTTGCAATTATTTCCATTTTTTAGTGTCAAATTTCAGATGAGAATATAAGAGACTTGGAGATTGACATTTCAACAAGGAAAAATAATTGCATGTGGATCAAACAATATAACATGATTACCTTAGCCTAGGGTCAGTTTCCACATTGACAAAACGAATAATTATTTATTTTCAAAAAATGATTTTTTTTCTACATTTTGGAATTATTATTATTTTCATCATGTATTATAATATTGTGATATGAGTAGTGAAATTATTCAGAGTATAGTGTGTGATAATTACAATGATTTTCAACATGTCAACTTCATATTTTCACAAAATTTCATTTCTCTATTTTGAGGATTATTTAATGACGAAACTGACCTTCGGGTAAGGTACTTGTCCTTTGCAGAAAGTATGCAAAAGTTCCTTGAAATTGTTTTCTGAACCACAAAGAGCACTCATTCAACAAAATTTTGTGAAAACATCTCATTACTAAACCTGAACCGATTTATTAAGTTCATTCATGAAATTATGTCACTGGAAAGAATGGAAATGATTAATTTCCATCCCCCATTGCTGACAACCCCATTTGTGGATTTAAAACTTTGGGAAAAAAAATTATAACATTTTTTTTGAATTTAAGCTACAAACTCCAAAAATTTCCAAAATAAATTGTTGCAACTGTGCAAAAATTTGCCAAAGAAAAAAGATCACATCTATGGGTAAAGAACCATAGATCAAGGAATCAGAAGCTTGGTCTGTTTCAACAGAAATACAAATCAAAGGACCAAAAGACTAAGGCTTAGAAAATGTAGTTTTGTAAAGGAAGGTGGTTTGTTTGTTTTGGTTGTTTATTGCATTGAGATCTCCCAAATCACAGTGCCTCTTGTTGCACTCTTCATATTGTTGGAAAACCCTCAATGAGATGAGTAGAGGTGGCGCAAGTTGGTTTCATAATGTTTTGAGCTACATTGGAGAAGTTGTTGGATATTAAACAATTTTTCATTCAGAATTCATTTAGATCCTCTAGAGACTAGAGCAGAATTTGGTTCTGATCTTGGTGTTGTTGGAAAGCCCTCCACGAATAAGATTTAATGAAGGTGATTTTGATATTTTTAGACCTAAGGTGCATGAGACATTGATTTTTTAATAGTTTTTTCATTGAAAATTCAATTAAATTACCAATCATTGGCTAATGAGTTCACACTTGGGCCAATAGCATGTGCTACACTATTTAATTGAATTAAGCAAAAACCATTCTCTCATCAAACTTGAGCTTTGCATTGTTATGCATTATGAATGACGATCAATTAATGGGATAAATGGATTGATTATGTGGAAATTAAGTTCCTTTCGAACAAAAATATTGAATGACATTGCATGCAACTTGAATGGAATTGTATTTCAATTCTTAAATTGAATCCAAATACATTGAATTCAAATTCAATTGGATTCATATTATCCATTTTGAATTGAATTCTAATTTACTTGAAGAATAATAGAATGTAATTTGATGCAAAAGATAATTAAAATCTGCTTGTGATTAGGATAGAATCATCTATCACCAAATATGTACCTATCATTAACACTTTCCAATATGATTTTCATTCTTTAAATTGAAATTTTTTGTCTCATTGGACGTGCCAAATAAAGGGTTACAAATGAAGGGTTACAGATGGCCTTTGAATATCATAAGTAAAAAAGCAATGGAGAAAACACAAGAAGAAAATGAGTAATAAGATAGATGGGTTGGTGAATGAACATTTAAGAAGTCAAAGGTTGTCAAATCCTCACACATTGTTCTTCTGCTTCTTAAGCTCAAAGTGGAGGGCTACAAATGTTCTTTGAGCTTCAGAAGCAAAAGAACAATGTGTGAGGAAATGACCTCCTTTGAGTTCTTAAATGTCCACTCATTGGCCTCATCGGCCTATGTACCCTATGTTCTTGAGAAAAAAGAAATCTGAAAACATTTTTTCAAAAAACACCTTTTCAAGTAAATTGGTTAAACAAAATTCTAATTTGAAATTGTCATTCTAAAGAACAAGGACAAATTGCTTTTCCAGTAGTTAGAAGGATTTATTAGACCCCTATGAATGACCAAAAAATAAAAAGGCTCTCACTCCACCCAAAAAAAAAAGAAATTCTGAACTAAAAACATGACAAACTTTATTGCAAGAGAAGAAGACCACTCTCTTATGCAAAACCTATTTTAGACAAGGACTGAAGGATTGAAGACCCCTTTGAGGGACAAGTAAAGCTTCAATTTAAGCCACCTTGACCCATGCAAAAATAGAAATAATTTTGAATGAAAATCAGGTGAAACTTCATTTACATCTTTTATATGTAGTTATATCCAGTGTTGAGCACGTATCTAGAAAATTGGAATATTTTCATCGGATAATATTCACTTGTAATATCCTAGGGTATCAAGGGTATAAATCCTAGGGTATTCTAGATAATAATCAAGGGCATTATCACTTATAGATGTATAGATGATTATACTTTATACTTTATACTAGATTATATGATTTATAAATGATAATTATGTATTTTTTAGTAGAAACATAAATCTAGAATATCACTTATAAATATAGGATTATTGTCTTGAATATCACATGTAAAAATCCTCTAGATATCAAAATTCGTGATATTCAAGATGACATTTTTAGTATCCTTGGATCTCAAAATTATGAGGTCCAATCACATAATATTCAGAGAGGTAAAAAAAATTGAAATTTTGATATCCAAATAAGACATTAGATCTCTACCCAGATATGGATCTGAGCATGGGGCATTTAGGTTTAAGCTGTTAGAAGGAAGGGGGGAAAAAAATGGCTGCCACCCCATGAACTTTTGGAATTGTAATTTTACGTTGATGTATTTTGTTATTTTGAAATGCTTGGATACCTGACGGATAATAATGTTAGCAAATATCCGTTCATATTGGAATCTGACATTCGATGAATTTATATATATATATATATATCCTTGTAGGATATTAGGGATGAAACAAATAAAAATAATCATGAGAAGTGGTGGATAACAAATTAACAGATAACTGAAACCAATGGAGACTAAAAAACATTTATATCTGCTGAACACTTGTTATGTCATGACTAAAAAATTTGGTGAAGATCACACCACAAAGACATAGAACTCAGAAACTACAAGTTTATTATTTTCTCTACATGTCGATCAACGATAAAGCATCAATGAATCCACAGTAATTATTCATTTTGAATGAGTTGGTTTTGATCAAAGTACCCTAGACAAATTTGGTGAATAGCAAGAGCTGTATATATCACCCTCCTACACATTTCATCTATATTTTAATACGGTAACTAGTGAACTTCACGTATTGTGAAGGAGATGCTCTTACTCTGAATAAGAGCAATCGCATTACTTTTTAATTTGCCAGCATCTCCCAAAAATTTACACTCCTCTCCTAAGTCTTCTTAGTTTTGACCAACATCATTATGAAGGTTCAGCTTCTAGAAGAATCTAGATAGGCGAAGCCTACACATCTACTCCTTGGACAGCAACAACCCAAAAACAAATTCATCCATATTTTTCTGTCACACTTATATGGTCTAATTACACTTTTGTTCATCACTTTTGCAGAACAAACTGGGTTTAGTTAAGGGTTTAGTTAAGGATGAGGGTCGCTGCTTTGGAGGTTGAGGACTCTTAAGTAGAGCTGCAGTGAGACTGGTTCTTTTGAGCCAAAAGTACATTAAGCCTTTTTGGGTCCAGTGCAGAAGAAGCCGATTGACTTTTTTTCAGGGTAGAGACATTGTGATTCACCCAGAAAGAAATGGGCCAAAGTTTGGTATCCCTTCATTCTAAGAGCATCTCCACCGGTGCTCAGTATGTGACTCCAGACAGTACAATTTAGTGCAAAAAAGTCAAAATGTGCTTGTTTAGCTCAAGGCATTGATTTTCTGCACCAAATTCATGCATCTTGCCCTGGCTGGTAAATGGTGCAACAAAGTTGCAGCACACCTCCAAAACAGAGTGTAATAAATTGGACCTGACTGCGGCTCAGTATTTTTTCTGATTGGTCGATCATAATGATTGGTCCAGGTGGTTCGCTATTAGTAGTCCCCACGTATATGCCGATCCAGTTAGAGTTTTATTGGTGGGGTTGCCAAAACACATCCAGCTAAACTTAGACATTTTATTTTATTATCCAGAGTGACATACTGAGCACCGGTGAAGATGCTCTAAGCTCATGTGGAGTGCACACTATAGAAACATGTGGAGCATATTATTTGAAGGATCCAGTGAGGCTTCTCCATGCTAATCAACATGTGCTTTCATTTCCTACATTGAAAATTTATCATCCTTATGGATGTCATTTAAAATGGCAGAGCCATTGTTATGTGAGGAGCGGCTTGTTGGGTTAGTTTCGTACTTATGCCATGCTCTTTTGCTAGTTTCACAAGCTTGCCCACTTCTTATTCGTGTGCTTCGTTTCTACACGTTTAGAACCAAGCTAGAAGCTCGTCTAGCAATGTAAAAGAAGACGTCGGAAATTTCCGTAAAGGCGAAAACTTCCGAGAGAATGGATCCCGGCAAGAAAATGAAAGATGAGGCGGACAAGCTGAGAATCCTCAGTATTGATGGAGGCGGGGTGCGAGGTGTTATACCTGCCATCTTCTCAAATCTCTTGAAGAAGAACTACAGGTAAAATAAGTCTGGCCGCGCGCGGCTATCTAGCTCAGAATAGTGCAGAGTGGTGTTCATCCACCAATGCTTCCAAAATCACTGGCACTTGGCGTGTCCGAATCATAATCTGACTTCAGGATTCGCATCGCTGCAGCATGTTACTTGAAGATATTTCAGTTTGTAGATGTGCTACAATATTTCTATTATGCTTGAAGGCTACTAATTTGATTGTTTCTAGCATACTAATACTTAAAGCAAAGCAGTTTTGGGTTCAGATTCCATTATGCGTGCAAAGCTTCTATGATGTCACGCATAGCTAGCTGTAGAGAAGTAAGAAATTCCTGGAAGTTCTTTGAGCAAGAAATTGGGAAAAAACATTGCATCACATCACTAATTCTTATTGACGTTATGGAAGGCACTACCTCTGAATTAATTCATCCTCGGCAATAGTGGGGTGTTCAAAACACCCATGAAGTCATGCTAACATTGGCACTTGGCAGGTCTACACGGAGATGTCTTTCTTCTTTTGTGTGTCATAAATTGCGATTTGTTTTTGAGGAAGCTGACAGGGATCTGGTGTGAACGGGTTGTTGGCGCGCATGGTTGGGAATCTAGCGAATTGATAAAAGTAAAGACAGAAGACTGGCGGAATACTTTGATTTGATCGTAGGAACCAGCACTGGAGGTCTCATCACAGCCATGATCACCACCCCCCGCCTCAAAAAAAACGATCCACAAGAACTCCCTCTCAGCGCAGAACAAGTCCTCGAGTTTTATCAGAAAAATACTGCCAAGATCTTCCCACCAGCCAGGTAAAGCCTCTCGCAGACTCACCTCTAACTCATTTTCAGCAAGCTTCAGGTCAAATTTTAGTCTTAAGATTTCAGGATTCATCCTGAGAAAAAAAGTGGAGAAGTGGGTTCAGTGGCCGTCTAATATGCAGAAAGTTTGCGGGCCTTCCAAGTCCTAAGGGCAAGAAATTGGCAACCCAAGTTGCACTCTGATTATGGCTGCTAGAACATATCCATATGGCCAAATCCACAAGTGTGTACTTCCCCAGTGAGATTGAAGATCAGAACTGTTATAAGCTTTATACATGTAAAGATGTTTGTGCACCAAGATTAACAGTCCAAGCCTCCTTCCATCATTTTCTCACTAGTATAGTTCACAGAATTCTCAATATGCTATTTGAGGACATGTGATTGCAGGCTGCCCGGTGAAGAGTTTCTGAAGACCTGCAAAGAGCTGTTCCGGCCCAGGTACAATCCCCAAAAACTGGATGAGTTGCTTGAAGACTACTTTGGTAATCGGACACTGTCTGAAGCTCTTACGAATGTCATCATCCCATCTTTTGACATCGAGCGCCAGTCTCCAGTTCTCTTCTCCTCATGGGAGGTACTATCGTACTCCCTCTCCTTCTCATACTCTTCAGACACCCTTGTGCTCCCAGTGCGATCATGACATGTTCCAGATGTTTCAATTTGCAGTGAAGAAGTCTTGGTGCTGTCAGTTGTTACGGAAGAGGATGATACATATTGCTGGGTCCCAGCCGAATTATGTCACAGAACCTTCACGTGCAGCAGAAGCTATGTGCACAGTGACAAGTCGTGAATGTTTAGATTTGTTGAAGAGAGAGAGTTTTCCTGTGTTGATGCACAATCTGATGATGATTGATCTTGGGTTTCCATCGTGGAGCAGCCTACATTGAAAGCCGCTTTGGTGAAGGATGTGTGTCGGGCTACAACAGCAGCTCCCACATTCTTGCCTCCTGTGTACTTCACCGTTCCGCCAACCGAGGATAAGAAGAAGAAGGATAACACAAAGAAAGATCCTCAGACCCAAGCTGTCGGCGAGATACTACATTTCAACATGATCGATGGAGGAATAGCTGTCAACAATCCGGTTGGTTTCTCTTCGGGCATATTTTCTTCAACTTTTTATGATTACAAGTCAATTTTCAAAACATATATAAGCACCAATTGTCACAATCTGGGATATCTAGTTTGGTCCTGAGCTTTGGGATCTATCTAGATTGTTTTCACTTGTGCTGAGATACACCCTTCGTTCACGATTTCTGTTGAATTGCTTCTCTTGTTCAAGATTCCTTTGATCATCATCTAGTGCAATAAGACTAGTAAAGCTTCGAAGCTTTAGAACTGCTCCATTTCTCAAGCTCACGTACTCCTCCTAATCGGTATTTTGGGCCAATGTGGTGCCAGACGTATGTGGGTATCACCCAAGCAATGAGGCATTTTTCACGTGGCAATCCTGTAAAAGAAATGGCTTATCAGGTCTGTACTTTGTCCTTTGTTGAGTCAACACGTCCTCTTTGCTTCTTTCAGACTTGATTGTCTTCAAATTTCAGTGATTCATGGAGCTAGTTTAGGTAGGACAACTCAAGGTTTCATTAGTTGTAGCTGTTACTTGGGGAGTTTCAAATTGGAATCAGTTTAGTCCATTTCCATTGAAAGAGGCATGGAATTGTGTTTGATTCAAATTTGTGTGTTTTCAAAGTTTTTCTTTTCCAACATCATATTCACAAGAAGATTTTCTTATCTTCTCCACCAATTTGCATAAATCTCATTTCTCTTCAATTGAATCTCAATCCAATAATTGAGTTACATTTAGTTGAATTGAGTATTTCAATTCAATTCAAATTTCAGTAATGTCCATAGTTCCTCACTAGTAATGTGCAATAGCAGGGAGTGCAATTGTGATTATGGGACCTCTGACAAGTGCTGCATATCTAGTTCATTACACCAGTCTGACAGTTTATTAAGCTAGTCGGTGATGTGGTAGCTTTGACATGTCTTTGCTTTTCCCACAGAACTTCAGCAATTTTTTGGTGCTATCACTGGGAACAGGGCAGCATCGAACAAGGTACTTGGCAAAGGATGCAGCCAAGTGGGGTGTGATAAACTGGCTGCGACACTATCGTGATGTACCCTTGTTTAGTTGTATGGAAAATGCAAGTGCAGATATGGTGGACTATAACCTCTCCATGATGTTGGACGCTCATAAATCTGATCACAATTATCTTCGAATCCAGGTACCACTAGTCCAGCTTTTCATTTGTGTGTTCACCACTTGTATCTCTCACTAGTGTATGTTTGTGGGTTTCCTTCTGCTCAAGCTTAATATTCAGTCATTTGTGTTTGCTTATAAGCTGCACTGAGTTTATGTTGACTTGCATAGACCAACATCTCGCCTGAATTATCGAAACTTGATGACTCCAAAAACTTGGAGAAACTAATGAGCATTGGAGAGAAACTCCTCGCTGAACAAAATGTCTTCAAATTCACATTTAAAACTTGGGAGATTGTTACGACCCGCACTCCTGAAAAAATCAAAGTCGAACTTGACAGGTACAATGAACATGAACACAGCACATCTCATGGATTTGTTTTGTTTCTAAGCTCCAAACAAATATTTTGAGAACCTTGGCTAGCCCACCAGTCTAGTTTGAATTTCTCCATGAGCTTTGGAAACAGCATTTTCGATCTCACTGCCAAAAAAAAATTGCCCAAAAGCCTTTTATTACAAATGAAAACTGTGAAAATGAAGTCAGGTTTGGGAGTTGCCAAAACTCCCAAAAGAGAACTAAAAATTTCTATATTCCTATATTTCGTTGCAGTAACTTGCAACCAAAATTATTGTAAAAAGGATGATTAATATTTTCTACTTTCATATGTGAACTATGGCTAGATTTTGGTGAATTTTACTATTGATGATCTCCACTTTAGTAGCTGAATCTTCCTATGGAAGATCACCACTTTGATTGACTGCATCACTAATTGGTAAAAAACAAACTGCTTCAAGGAATCTCTTGCCCTATGTGAAGAAACACACACCGTTAATGCAGTTGTTGGTAGACATGAAGTCATTTTGATGTTTCTCTATTGATGTTGAGTTTATCACCCTTGTTTGAATACTCCTGAACAGATTTGCTATTCGGCTATCCAATCTGCGGAAAATGCGTCCTCCTATAATTTTTTAACAAGGCAGGAAAAGAAAGGGGAAATCAAAATGCCTGGAGACAGTACACTTGCAGCAAAAGAACATGTGGCTTGAACAAATGTAAAAATGGATTTCATTTGGCATGTCACATCTGGATTTCAGCTTAAGGCAAGACAAGGGTTGTAAGCAGAATGATGCCGTCTTTGCAAAGGATGGTGAGTTGAAGGTGATGAATGCTGCAATGAAGGATAAAGAGTTATGGCTCGTGTGGTGTTTTGTCAATTTGTGTTGCTTTGTAGATGTTTGAGTTGTTGCTTTTGAGAAGTCTGGGAGAGTGGGGAACAACATTGTTGAGTTGTGAAACATATCTTGATTACAAACAAAATTGTGTGGCATGGAGTGTGAATGGTGTTTGCATAAACATGAGTAAAAGGGAAAATTGGTGAACTTGAGGAATATGGTTTTTCCAAGGGAGACAATTGTTCTTATGACTTCGCTTTTTAGATAGATTCTTGGAGTAAGTAGCATGCATTCTATCAAGTTGGAAGTTGGAACTTTCTTTTTGTGTCATGTTCTTAGCTCATCTAGAACTACATGTACCAAATTGAAATTAAATGAAAACTAGGTGGTGAGGAGGTTATGACAACATCAATGTGAGGGCCAATGTGAGGAGTGAAGAAACCCTCAATAGGGAGGAGGCAAACAAAACCCCATCACCAATGCAAGGAATGACAATGTGTGTAAGGAATTCATGAGTCTTTTAGTTTGAGGAAAATGCCATTCATAAGACATTTTGTGTGTGTTTCCTTGAGTGTCAGCAAGTGTCAACTTTTTGTTTTGAGTAGAATATTCACAACTTACTTTACATCAAAGTGAAAAATTAGGTCAAACTTGTTAAATAACCTTCAAATATGTGCTCTGAAATTTATTTTTTTTATTAATGTTGAAACACTACCACATCCAACAAAGACTATTGTGATTTTTGTGTGAAAAAAATCTACTATTTTTTTGAGAATTAAATGTTGACACTACACCAAAACATGGGATATATTATTTCACATATGACTAATAATATATGACATTCGTCATTACATGACTATGTAACAAAATTCAACTTGTGGCTTTTGCCATTAATAATATTGTATTTCTTAATCAGATTTAGGAACAAACTGTCAAATAATTAATTAAATCTTAAATCTTAACTTTGACACTTTGTTTTTGAATTCTGAAATTTTCAACAAGTAATGGTCATAAAAAATAACAAACACACTCCCAATAAGTTTGTGAGACAGGCTAGTGTGTCTATGCTATTTTAGTTCTTGAACTTGAAGGGAGGTCTCCAGTTCAAACATCACAGTTGAAATCTGTAGATTCTTAATTTTATAAAAAATTGGGCACAAGTAATTAATTATTTTTTCAAAAATTCAGAAAAATGAAAAATAATTAAATTTGTGTCAAAATCATTCAAGAACTATGGTAGTATTTTATGCCATTTGTCATGTGACTTTTATTGTTTAATAATAATAAAATCACATGGACAATCTAGTCATATCTATTTATTAACTTAGGTAGGTAAGTAAATAAGTTTAGGTAGGTAGGTAAATAAACTTAGGTAGGTAGGTAGGCCTAGAAGGAAAGATAGATAGGCTTAAGCTAAATTAATAGGTAAGCTTATGTAAGTAAGATCTTATTTAATTTGTTGATTATAAGTTTTTTTATTAGTTCATCCCGAGTGGCATTTGCATTTTGAATATTTTTAATGTATGTATTATGTGTAAACTATTTTTTCATCTAATTACATAGTTTATAAAGTTGAACTTATTGAAAAAGGATATGGGATAATTTTATAAAAGATAAACATTACAACATTATCCCGCTTCCTTTGTCATATACAAAAATAACCTACTTATTTATTCATGTTTTAACCACCTATTACCCAACCTATTGAGCTTAACTTAAGCTTTAAAATAAAATTATATATATAGGTAGGTATAAATATGTACCCTACCCTATAACATACCTACTTATATAGCCTAATTAGCTATTTGTTTAACATAGGGTTTGTAGGTAGGTAGTTAGGTAAGTAACAAAATTGGACATATTGTAATAACATAATGGAAAATATTTCATTTAAAATGTCCTTTCTATGAAAAAGTGAAAATGATCTCAAAAAAGATTGCAATCCTTGAATTATTTGTCATCATTGGTTCAATTTAGGTAAGTAGACTAGGCTAGGTAAGTAAATTGACATAAGCAAGTAGTCACGTAGCTTAAGCTAAATAGGTTAAATAAATAAGTAGGTGGGTAAGTAAGCATAAGTAAGTAGGTAGGAAAGAAGATTAAATAGGTTGCAGGCTAGGCAAGTAGGTGGGTAGTTAAGAATAAATAGATAAGTAGGTAGCCTAGGTAGGCTTACAAACCTATTATTAGTCCCAACCTATGTTATATCCCTAGATATATACTTTTACACAATATATTTTAATATATCCTTAATAAACCTTATTATACATCTAAGGACCATAGGTACATGTTATCATTGTGACCAATATTTGGTTTTTTTTGGAACGAATGTGATATGTGACAAGCTAAATGGATGAGGAATCATTCATAATTCATCCACTTGGAAGGATTAATCATCATTAATTGCATCCTAAGTTGTAAATATGACCAATGGAAGAAATGACTACAATCATATAGTAGCAATAATCATTACAAGGCATTTTAGATGTCATATTCAACTACATAAATAGTATTATGCATTAATAAAAAAAATGGTCCAATTATGAATACCATGTTTTGACGTATTGTGAAAAGAGTAAGGACATCTATCATTTGTTTTTATATATGTGAGAGGAAGGAAACATTACAAATTATTGGTTATAGAAGTTTGTATCCCAAGCTATATTATAGCTTTTACAATTGTCATGCCTTGTTATATGAACTCTCATATGTGTGGAAGTGAATGTACACAATTCATATTTGTAATGTGGTCCTAGGGAGGAAGAGAGTATATGTGTTTCTCGAGAAATTTGTAATAGTAAAATCCTTTGTCAAAAATGGACCAAAATGAGAACAATCTTTCAAGGTATAATCTTTTGAGTTCAATATTGGTGAGTAGTATGTCTATAAGACACAAGCAAAAATGTGATCAAATATAGTTGATAACTACTAAATGTGCAATCTGGATTTTACATTATAATGAGAAACGTTAAATAGGTGTGGATGTGTTTTGATGTTCTTTCATACATGTGAAAATTCATAAGACTTTGTTGATCCCTTGAATTCAAAGAAAACTCTTATTTACTAAAGAAATTAGAACATGAATTAGAATTCAATATGTGAAAATGAAGTGAGTTTTGGGATTTTCAATAGCCCAATTTCAAAAAATTAAAATCTGCTAGATTTGCATATTTGCTTTTAATAACTAGCCAAAAATATAAAAGGATGCTTAAATATGTTTATAAGAAGAAACCATGTTGAAAAGCTTGGACAATAATGAAATTATCAAAAATGATTCATTGGCCTTTGCATTAAAAAGGAGGCCTTGGTCTAATAACCAATGTTGTACTTGTATATGGATTTTGATATATCAATTGGGTAATTATAAATGTACTTTATTATTATTATTCCTGTGTAATAGTATAACATTGAACATAGATAAGTGCAAGTGTAAAATTGCGTAAGGCCATTTCATTTCGTGAAACACAAAAAAAATCATGCATACACTTACATAATCTTACACATCATGTAAAGCTACCTAAAATAATTTAAATAAATAAATGAAAAAAGTTCACATTGTCAACATTAGGCACCTCACCCATGATTCACAACACCAAAAGCCCAAGGTGAAGACTTGTTGTTATATGTTGCCCAAAACTTGTCTTGTTTGCACATATTCAATAAAACTTTTGTCAATTGCATTTCTTGAATGGGAAAAGTCTTTATGTCTATACTAACACCTCTAGATGAAACAAATTAAGTGCCCCTAAATGTAAGAACATATAAAGGCAAGGAAACATGAAAAAGTTCATTGAAGAAACTAAGTTTGTTTTCTTCATTTGGCAATGGGCCTAAAACTTTTAAGTTTGAATTTATACCATTTGTCCACTTGCCCATGGTCTTACACATAAAACCAAAACATGTATCATGAAATTTTGTTTTCACATATTGTATTACCTTTTCAATTTCAGCACAATAGTGCCAAATAATTAATATAATTTGAAGTTTCTATTTTAACACCACAATTTTTTATTTTGAAATTTTTGACATATAATGAGTAAATAAATTAAAATCACAAAGGCTCTCACAAAGTATTTGTTGTGTTTTATATTAGACTAATCAAAGGTAGCATGATTTAGTGAAGATGGTGTTGGTTCAAATCCAGCTATTTTCTCTGAATATTCAAGTTTTTTGACATCAAGATCTGCTTTTTTTTTTAATTTTGGCAAAACTGACAATAATACAATTAATGCCAAAGCTGAAAAGGTATTACAATATATTGTTGAAAATACACCATTTATAAACAAGAATTGAAAATTTGTAGATAAATTTGTGGGGAGAAAACAAGGAATATATGTTACTTTGTCTTTCCTTGTTTTCTCCCCACAAATTTCTCTTACAAAAAATTAAAAGTTCTAACAAATTGGGCATATTACACCTCCCATTACCCGATATTAAGATTACGATTGCAGAAAATAAAGGTATTGCACTTCTTATTATCATCAAAAACTATGGGCTTCCAAACAATAAAACAAGACAATAACAAGAAGGTGTGCAATATGACAAGGGGCCACTCACTCAAAATAGACTCACTAATTAAGGTTGTAACAATGCTAAGAGTTGGAAGGTGACCACAACAAATTATCTTAATTTTCAAAGAAAAAAAATTAAAAAATGCAATGTGCATATGTAGAGGGTGTTTTGTATTGTGTTGATTTGTTCATTTTTTTCAAAAAGGTGTTGTAATGACATGAGAATATTGCACCTCCAAGAGTCATTGAATACTTTGATTTTGTATGAAAATGAAGGTATTACATCATAGTTTACAATTACACAGTGAAAACAAATATACATGGCATCATGTAAGTTTATTTCAACATTATATGCAACATATGTGCAAGTGTAAAAATTTGAGCTTGTAAATGTAAATGATTCACACTTACACACACAACATTGGTTTTAACTAGGGTTGACAAGTTTAGGGTGCTAAAGAGGTTCTTTGGCCAAGTATAAGTTAGGTTCTAGAGTATTGAGGCCAAAGGTTCACAATTTTGTTAATATTAAAATTAGATCATGACCATTGAAACGGCCTCTTGTTGAAATTGGGACTAGGACTTGGACCACGCTATTAGCTTTTTTTATAAAGAGAGTTTTTAGTCTCTAGCTAGTTAGGTGTAAGCTTTTTTTTAAGTGCCAAAGCAAGGCCTTACTTCTTAGGTGAGTTTTCAGTTCTAAGTGGTTGCCCATGATTAATAACATGTAATCTTTTGTCTTGAGCTCAATCCACTAGTTGAACAAAACAAATAATGCACATAATTTTTAGTTTGAGTTGTGTTTAATGAAGATTGAACCTGACTTGATCTTTTCAACTGGAGTGGACTCCATTAAATGGTTTTGAGAAATTTTCAATATTGAAGATAGCACAAAACCAAAAACTTGTTTTTAAAATTGCACTAAAGGTTCAGTTAAACCAAAATAATCTAAAACCGAAGGTTCTTTCCAAATCAAGAATCAGTTAACACTGATTTTAACCAATTTTGGACGGTTCTTTAAGGTTAGGAAGGATCCCCAATTCTGGTTTTAAAAATTAAATAGAACTATCTTGGTTCCAATCTCCAAATTCACACATAAATTAAACAAGGAAACTAGTTTTAGGTTTGGTTCATCCAAAAACAAAAAAAACAAAATGGTTTCAATTCCAGCTCCAAAATCAAACCCACCCAATTCCTATCCAATTTTAGTTCTAAAATCTGGGTTAGATCAACTTCCCACCCTTTGTTAGTTTAGCTTGGCCATAGATGTACTCTTGGGGAAGTAAATTTCACAACACTAGAATGGTATCCTACAATGAAAGAATAATGGAAAACCATACTAGAGTTATTAGGGTTCAATAAAGGTAATTGATCATCAAGATGAGTAATGTTTCAATTAGAAATCAAGTCATGCACTTCGCACCTACAAAACCTACATTGCAGTTTCAGTCAATGAGCACAACCAAGATCAAAGTATGTTGAATGTTTCCAAACCCATATCAAGTTTTCCTCCAGTCATGAAGTTGCAACAATTTAACAGCATATCTAGTTTGCAATAATCAACAAGAAAGACATCAGGGTATGGAATTCAGTACAAACCAGGGGGCTGAAAACTCTTTCTATGAAGGCTTTTAAGAATGTGAAAACAACTTACCACATCTGTACTTGAAACAAGTAACTGATGTGTGTTGGTGTGCATGTATGCTGCTTGTGTGTGTGTGTGTGTGTGTGTGTGTGTATCTACAAAATAATCTCAAGAACTGTACAGTGATCAGAAGTGATCACTGTTGTACCCAGAGAGAAGAATTTGGGGACACAGCTGAAGGATTGTTATTGTTATCATAACATCAAACTAAGAGAGGCCTCGCTGTTTTATCTCACTGTAATAGTCCCCAGCTTTGGTAGTAAACCTACAAAGTCTTTCTATCAACAGAATATGAACACACCGAACTTTGCAGCTCAGTCAAATATAGCTGCAAATCAATATACGTGCCGATTTCTAAGGTTGAAACTATTAAAGATATGCAGAGTTGGTGTTGACTGGTGTAGTGAGTGGAAGTGGGTCTGCTTCACAAAACAAAGATTTTGTCAGACAAAGCTTATGATTGTGAGCTCATTAGCACTGCCAACTTGATGAGTGCAGTACAACTAAACTGCCTGCTGGTCACTTTTGCTTGAAATCTAGTTACACAGAAATGATTGATAGGCACACTTATAAACCCCAAATCATGCTTCTGGCAGGAGAAAAATGTTTACCACTGGCCAGGGCCTCCTTGTGCACCCTTGATTTTGCTGATTCTTCAGGCAATGCTTTCAATTGCTGACGTGCTCTTCGAGCTGACCGTAATATCCTCTTCATGGCTTCATAGCATACCAAAAACACTGCTGATGCTGGTACCTGCTGCCAAGTTTGTAAAGTTTAGCCCAGAGTTGGTCTAAAGTCTGGTCATATTTGAATTTTGGAAATTAAAATGCAAAACAAATTGGCTCATGTTCCACCTTTCTCACACAATGATACAAGGATAATGAATATAATCCATATAACCATAATCCTCAAGGTTATCTAAGCCCAATTGGACACCTCAAGTCTCACATACTACAAACAAGTTCAAACAGTATGCAGCAGCACCTTGTAGAGAACTCGGGCTAGAATACCTCGACCAAACCCCTTCAATCCCTGCAAGCATGTCGAAATGCAAATGTTTTCCATGTCAAAGAGCATGGTATATATCTAGAGGAAAATGCTGTAATCGAGCACATAGAGTACACAAAGCACAAGGACTGCAGAAGCTGTTGCAAAGGCAATTAGCAACACACAATGTTTGAAATGAATGAGTTTTTACCTCTTCCATCCAAATTTGCTTTGCTATGGATCGTAGTCCACCATGGACCACATTTCCACCTCGTGTTTGAGTCATCACCCTGGTCTTGACCACATCCAATGGATTTGTCAAACTGCTGGCTACAGCCCCAGCAACCTGTCTCAGAGAAGTTCCCCAGAAGAGGTATCAGTAACAAAGAGTACTCCTAATTTCTCGTACACTCAAATCCACAAACAAACTTAATTTGTCAAATCAAATAGGCTTCGGGAGAGAGGACCTACTGCACCCATCCAGAGATCATTGGCCATGTGTTTGCCTGATTTGACAGCTTGTTGACCTCCTTCCTTCTGGAGCCTTCGTGAACGCAATTTTTTCAACATCTCAAACACTGTGAACTGCACAGCTGAGTAAGGAATGTCTCTGGCTATCTGTAGACACAATTGGGTGGTGCTCAGAAAAAAAACCTGAGAGCAGACAACCTTCCAATTGTCTCTGCTGGATTTGTTCAAAAGGCAAATTGATGCAGGAGAAGCATATCAAAGGAAACTAAGCTAATTGACAGCTTGGAAGAATCTAGCAAGCTTTGCAGACAGCTCCATATTTGACCTATACCAAAGGGTACTTCAATACCAATTTGAGCGAAGATACACATCATCTGCAATCAGTGAAGCTCATATCAAGGTATCCAGGCATAGTCAATTACCATGGAAGAGTACCCACAGTAAAAGCCTTGAATACCTTCCTTTGCCCAAACCTGGCTCGTAGCCTCAAAGACATTCCTGCAGTCCACCACCCAAACTCGCTCAATTTGAATGAGATTTGTCCTCAGGTGAATGAACAGATTCAACCTCAAATTGGGCATGTATGTGGCTGAGTCGCCTATAAGACTAGATTTCAGTCTCATTGTTGTTGCACCTCTCACTGCTTGCTAACTCACTGCTTGCTAACCCTAGGGTTTGAAAACTCTGAATCTTACAAACCAGAAGATGCTACAGCAGATCCGAAAGCAAATTTATTCGAAATTTTTGATTTTATTTTAATCTGAAACAATCTAGACAAAAGAACATGAGGCAGAAATGCGAAGTCTCACTTGTAAACAGCAGCCTGAACACGCTGCTTGATGACCTCTGGAGGGACACGGACAATGCTGGCAGTGACATTCCCCAGAGCAGCTCCAAGGACAGGAGCAAACTGATGTAATGGTGTGCTTTCAAGGGCGTTCTTGGAGAATTCATATCCAACTGCGAACACAGCCGATGACGGCGCCGAGACTGCGATCGATGCAAGAAAACCTGTGTAGAGACCTCCCAATCCACGCTCCTTCACCAGCTTTACCATACACTGGCTCAAGTTTCCGGCATATCGTCCCCTCAGTTCACCAACAGCCTGCGCCCGCCATCAGCGTGCCACAGAACATGAAATTTCTCCAGGGGCATTGGCACCGACCCAATGCCTGCCAGGCTTTTGTTTTCTGTAGAACAAGTCTTTAGACGACAACCCACCTGAAGAAGAGTCTTGGATGTGTCGAAGGGCTGCAAAATGATTTTGGAAAGCGTGGATGCTGTTCCTCCTGCCAAAAGATTCTCTACCCAGTCGCCTGCTTGGACTCCTCCTCCTCCTCCTCCTCCTCCTCCTCGCATTGGCATCTTGAAGTCAACCTGTCTGGGCCCAACCTGCTGGCGAACTATTGCTGTCGTACTATTCTTCGCCATGAGAACAGGCAGGGAGGGAGGGACTCCGAGGGAGAACTGCGTGCAAAGTGGAATTTCTCCTCAGCTCGAGAGCCTTCGTCCTAAGTCTGAGAGTTCCAACTGTAATGCATCTACTGCTGGAAAAAATTAGGTGGGTAGACAGGAAACTTTGCTTATGATCCGAACAAGAACCTGATTTCAAAGGATCTTCAGGATCAACTGTTGCTACTATCTCAAACTTTGCCAAATTTTCATCAAATTGCAGCCACTTTGCATTGCCTTCTTACGAGACCTACAGTATTATTCACTACCAACTGGGTGGTGCAGGTGCAAGTCAAGGCCTACCTTCCACAATCGACTAACTCTTGAGCTGGATTACAAACCATTCTTTCAGCACGAAGCATTGTACAGCTTCCTTTTCCACTCCCAATGTGATGTCGCAGACATTCAGCAGCTACTACTGCTCTATTCCAAGACCCAGTCAAGGGACCAGCTCTCGACAACAATGCCATGCTGCTGATCCACTAGCATCTGAAGACTATGAGACTCCACGCATTCCCCAGCTTTGACAAATTGACTTGTTCCAAGCTTCACGAAAAGTTGACTCTTACCCAAAAAAAAAAAAATCGAACTTGAAGGAAAAATTACTACTGTATCGAGAGTAGCTTCACGACAAGAATTTAACACAATTCACAGAGCTAAAAACCAAAAAACCCCCGAATCTTCTGCAAAAGAAAATTGATCCCTTTTGTTGTTGTGAAGATTTGTGACAACAAAATAACAGAAATTCAAATCCAACAATCTTTCGGAACTCAAGTCCGAACGTTTCTTACTTGTTCTTGTATTATTGAAGTTATTTTCCTCTGGAAATAAAATTTGCTCTAACAATGAGAGAGAGAGAGAGGGAGGGATGTTCTAGAGGCGGCAATGAGCGATGGGTGCACTGGGATTGCCAAATTACACCTCTGCAATTGGAAAATTTTGGCACTAGAAAAACTTGCACTCGTGCAACACGAAATCTGCGGACCCATTTAAGCAACTGCGGTCGAGACCCATTTGAGCAACTCTGACGGGGAATCAGAGGGATATTCCTGGCCGCACGGGATATTCGGAACCATGCTTCGAGTTTGTGCTCCGGCGAGCATGTGAAGTGCTCGGAATCTGGTCTATGTAGTGTATCTGTATCCAGTCGCTTTCTTCGGCCACATGCATCCTCCCAAGAGTCCGTCCACAAACATTGTGCGACTGATGGTATAAGACCTTGACCAGAGATTAATTGGAGGGACGCCACCTGCACCCGTCGGTTCTCCTTGGCATCTAAGTACCTCAAATTAAGGTCCTGTGCAGATGCTGATTCCTGTTATGTGGAGGTGGCAATTTTCTCATCGTCATTTAAACACAATTTAAACATGGTTTTTCTTTCTTCTTCGGCAATTTATATTCAAATTTTACCATTTGCCAACCCTCCGCCACATCATCAAAGCGGATTTTACACATTTAAAATGAAGTTGTCATGCCAATTTTCAAAAAATTCAAATTAAAATTAAAATTAGTCCTCAGCTCGCATTGAAAAATCAGAGTTCATAGATCATTAAAAATATTCAATGTGAAGGTGCATTGAGATTAATGGCACATGTTCATTGTTGGAACAAATTTTGAAAGAGTCTAGAGATAAGATAAATTGTTGAACTTCAAGGAGAGGTAGCACGGTGCTTGAGCCTTGGAGTTTGGACTCTAGAGGTTGCAACCTATAACTAGTAGGCTTGTAGCTTGTTATGATTTACAATGCTACTCTTTTCGTTTTTATTGTAAGTTCTTGTGGTTGTTGAATTGTTAATGCATCTTGATTGTCAATTCTTGTTTTTAATCGTCTCTAATATATTAGGTGACAACATTTAAGTTGTAATTTCTCACTTGACTCTTCCTTGCTTTGTAAGTTTGTAATGTGTAATTCACTCTTAATTGTGTTCATTTCGGTTCTTGTAGGTTCTCCTTTGACCCTTTCTTCTATGTATTTTGCACTTCACACTTAAACATGTGCATTATTAGTGTGAAGCTAAACAAGTTGATTTTATTAAATTGTGACCATCAATTAGGTTCACAAGTGCATTTGATCATTGAACAAATTGATTTGTGTTTCAATTGGTTGTTTGTGAACTCAAGTTTGCCAACATGATTCATAATTTTTAATCAATGCAAAACCCATACATGTTTACCTTTTTTTCATTATGTGTTTATGCAATCAAATTTATATAAGTGTTGGGGAGTGCTAATGTGAAGTTGGGCATGCTGATTTGTTTCAATCCAATTATGCACATGTTTTTTTTGTTTCAATTCTCCAAATTCATTTTTGTGTCCCTAGGATGATTTTTTTTAATCTACTCTCAATTGTGTTTTTGTGTCTCCACAATTGTTTTTGTTATGACCCCTTTTTAAGCCCCTTGGAAATTTCAAGTGCTTGTTTAATGAAATTTCTTGGGTTGGTGATAGCATTGAATATAGTTCCCAAGGGAGTCTAATGGGAAGTTTATACTAAATGAAGCACATCCACCTCACATTGACTTCAAAAGTGAACTTTCAATTCAAGGAACTCCAAAAAAATTTGAAATTAAAAATAGAAGAAACAAAGGACTTATGTTTGGTTTCTAAAATGTTTTGAGCAAATAGTATAATTAATGAGGGAAAATTGTTGTATGTGATTAGTTTTAAATAAAATTATGCAACAATTTATGCATGAGGGCAAAAAGAAATCGGTTTAATGTGTTATTATGTGTTATGTATTTAAAGAATGGAAAACATGAGTGATTTATGAGTCTATGAACTCATTTTTATAGTTTATTCTAAACAAAAGTTGTCGAAGAAGCATAATTGGTTTGATAACACAAGTTGGACCATGATTGAAATCTTGCATGACATTATAATTGCTACAACTGCCAAGATTGTTTCATCAACTAAGTCCATTGATATGTCTTTTGATGAAGTCATTAGTGTGAATAACTATAACTAAATATAAAAACACATGTCTTATGTGATCCAAGATTAAATGTGTGTCCCTATTTTAATAACCCTTCAAAAAGTAGTTGGAGGTTCAAATGCAACTAATTTAACAAAGGTATTCAACTAGAATCTAATGATTAAGGGAAGGTTGATAAGGCAAAGGGGTTACAAGGTTGTGGGCCAAGAAGAAGTCCGGGAATCGCATCACATACTCCCGGGGGGGTAAGAAAATGTGAGGGAATGAACCCTCACACTCCTAAGGCAACTCCCATTTTGGAAGATGGAGTCCCGGTGGACTCCCAAAACTTCATAAAGCAATTTCAAGGGTCAAAACTCACTAGCTTGTGACGTTCTTTATATCATTGGAAAACTCTTAGAACATACATTTCTAAAATTGTCTCGCATTGCTCATTTGGACATCTGAAACACAGGTTATGGCCAAAAAAAGGGCCAAGAGTCAAATTGTCAATTTGACTCCCGACCAGAAAAAATTGGGAATCGACCTGATTTACTTAGCTACAAATGACGTGTGACATACCGTTGAAAAGCTCTCAATGAGCATTACAACTTTGCTTTAGACTGCACCTCGATCTAAGGTCTACTCACAAAATTATGGGGCTCCAAAATTATGGGAATCCCAATTGGCATGATTTCGAGACTCCTATTTGAAAGTCTCGATAAAGAAAAGTCATTTGGATGTGGGCCCCATGGAGAGATGTAAAGTATACTATAAGGGGGAAGGTGATGGCTTCCCCCTAGTCCGGGCTATGGTGAGTCTTGTGTGTCTGTGTTGCCCGTGGCTCATCCTAACACTAAAAGTGCTCCAACTATGCACTAACCACCTTGTGGGGGTTATGTGCACGCCCGTGTGAGTGAATGAAGCTTATCAACTCTTCTTAGTCCCATCCAAGAGCTCCAACACGCCCCTCTACCCCTCAAAATGTTATGAGTTAAGGAGCGTGCTTCGACTCCTCCCCCTTCCGCTGTTTTGTACTTAGACTCACTTTTGAGTCTTGCAAGGAGTTGGGGGTGTGTCATTTAGATCATTCGACAAAAATGTTTGCACCTCATGAACTCATAAAAAATAATAGAATGTATATAGTATAATTAGAGGGCATCCTACCCTTAATAAAAGGCGAGCCTGCTAGAAAGCCATTAGTCCTCTTGAGAAGAAATTGTTTTAGATGGACTAAAGAACATCCCTTTGAAGTTTGGAGGCTAAAAGAGAATGACATAAAACATGAATTACCACCTAGTGTAATGTCTGGTCATTTTCTACTACAGCAATGGCTCTTGCTAGAATGACGTCCTTCTTCTTGCGAGGAATACAAGGCTTTCTAGGGCGTTGAGCGGCAATTCATGTAGCGACGCCCTTCTTCTTCTTCCGAGGAGTATATGGCTTCTTGGGGGCCTTCTGTTTGCCCCGTCTCCTGGTCATAGGTTTCTAAACGAAAGGTACTGGAAGTCCAGCATCTAAAACATGCCAAGACAAATATAAATCTTTTGGATATTGTGTTTCAGTGGGGAATTAGGGAAAGTTTAATGGACTGCAACTGCTACATTTAACCCGAAGAATCATAATTGTATCGGAGGTCAGTCAGGCTATAGAGAATTGGTGGATCACATATGTGGTGGAAGGCACTTACTAATGGCAACTTATTGTGCAGTGGTTGGCAAAGATCATACAACAGATGTGTCTTTGATCAATTGATCCATGCCCTTGTTTTTTACACAGCTTTGTCATAGATGACTCTGCAACCAACCATCAGTCGGGGCAACAATCAGTGATCTATGTAATTTCTTTTGAATAATTCTAGGGTTACATGTAAGTGTTTTTTATGGTTGTTCCTATCTCTTTGCAGTTTTGAACGCAGGCTTCCAGGATTCATACACGTTGCAATGATCACGGCGCATGATAAGAAAGAAGAAGACCTGAAGCAGCCAAGGTTCCAGCCGTACTAAGCTAGGGGTTTGATGAGAACAAAGATGATGAGAAAGGAAAAATAAGACTTGATTGATCAAACTATATGCAAAGAGCTGTAGGAACTCATGCATGATTTCGGTACTTGGCTGCTTCTTCTTCAGTGTTGTGTGAACCCAAGAGTTCACCCACCGGATTGCCGAAACAAACATTGATGGAGATTAACAACAAGAAGTAGTTCAAATCAATGCTAATCATATTCAATTTGCTAGGAATTGCTTGTGGTCATTAATTTGATCTTCTTTCCATCAGACACAGCCAGGTCATAGAAATTCAACAATTCTAAATTTGTGGCATGCAATATCAAATTATTCTAAACACGACTATATTTTTGTTTCTTCGACCAGTCATGCATTTGGTTGCACTAAATTGATCACCGTTGCACAACGCAAATTACAATTGTCTACTAACAATAGTTCACAACATTCATCAGGATCCACAATAATGCCGATGGGGGAGATAAGGCATGTGTAACATGTGGTGAAAGACAGGTTCATTGATGCATATTGCATGGCATATGTGTACCTCCTCCTCTTCCAATTCTCCCTATGGGTAGCCTCAAATTTGCCGCCTTTGATCTTCCTTGCACAAAGGTGTGTGGAGACAACACCGGGTCCCTTGTTGTCTCGACGAAGGAAAAGAACCATTTGGTCTTCAGCAACTAGATTCAATTGCACAATACAAATCCCACACAATGGAGGAATGAATTCAATTTGTGCTTTACAAATGAATCCCTCCATACAACATCGTGTCATTCATGTTGCAACTCAGACATCACATCCCATGGTCCAACAACATAGGTATAAGCCAGTACTCAAATATCAAAGGATCGAGACTTCTAACTAGGACCCTGCAAGCAGCACAAAAACATATGAAGCTAGTTTACAGGAGCACCAAGTTTCACTCGCAAGCTATTGCTGATTGCCTCTCTCTATGTAACCTTACAAGCTGCAAATGCCTCTCTCTACGCTCAAGATGCTATCGTTGCTACTATCGGTTGGTGCAAAATCCGCAAATCCCAAGACAAAGGAATCCATCAGGGTGCCAAGACGTTGAAGGATTGTAGGGACGAATGCCTCATCGATGCGCAAGAGTTTCTTCAGACATAAGTCTGGATGGAGATGGCATTCAGGCAAAAATGTACCACATCATCATTAGACAAGAACGATCATTGCAACTTTGGTGGATTGTCACACGCAGAAAGTCCACAAAAGAAATCGACTTAAAGATGGCATTCACAAAACAATGGGACAATGTCGACAGGAAACAAGTTGGGAGACCGACGATTGAATATTTATCAATTGAAGTAGCAACAAATTCGCTAAGCTAATGCCTGTTGCTGCAGGAGGAAAAAGAGTTCATCGTTGACAAAACAGTTTCAATTTTAACATTTTCTTGCAACTACCGCCATGAAGTTGCAATAGATGGTCCAAATATTACTCCAATAATCTCTAAAAGAAAATGAAGGAAGTTTGGAGGAGGTCGGAGGTGTGGGCACATGTGTAATTCCTCTACAGTGCTACAAATACTAACTACAAGCATCCATCAAGATATCGATGAAACATATGAACCTGAAAGAGAGCAAATCAAGGAAAAATATTCTTAGAAGATATGAGGGACCACGTTCAACACACTGCTAAGGGGCAAAAGGGCCGTAAGATTGTGTACGAAAGAAAAACATGGTGTTAAATGGGTTTTAGTTTCAACGTAAAATTGTGTACGAAAGAAAAAACATGGTGGTAAATGGGTTTCGATTTCAACGTAACATTGTGTACGAAAGAAAAAGAAAGTGTTAAATGGGTTTCGGTTTCAACTTAAGATTGTGTACAAAAGAAAAAAATGGTGCTAAATGAGTTTCGGTTTGAAAAATTGATCATGGGATCAAGCTTCCTTGTAGACATTGACAGTGTTACCATTGTAGGTGACATGCAAGGCACCTTGAAGGGAACCCATTTTCCTCTTCCCTTGCCTTCGAGTGGAATTTTTCATTCGCATAGATTCATTCAGGGCTCGATCGATGCGAGATAAATTAGCTTGTCGAACTATGTACTGGGACAACATTTGCTTCCGAAGGTACAATGCACAACCTAATTCCCGTCAGTGGCTTCGGATGGGCATGGTGCAGTGTTGCAGCCATGCAGATAGGGAGAGTATGACTATCCCGTGTCGAGGCTGAAAAACCAATCCGTGCGCGAGAAACACAAATTGTCCTCCGAGCGTTACTTCTCCTATCCAACTCCAACCAGGTTCATAATCGCGATGTTAGTACAGAGTTATGCAATCATTTTTTTTTCCCTCACAAAACTTAAAGTGTTGAAAACGGACAAATGTGGTAGGGAACACTTACCTTCCAAAAACCACAAGAGCACGAAATTAGGCAAGTCCCTATTCGTATACAATGTGGATTGGTAGTTTTCCATGACCACCATAGTTGTAAAATAATTTCTCCCCACTCGAGAAGTGCCGAAGGGCAACTCTTCGAGGAAAAGGCTATCCAACTCTCGAAGCTAGTACATGAATTGCAGATGCAAATTTGTCTACATGAATTCAATCGCCCAATCATCTGCGGAGTGTTCCAATTTTTCTTATGACCAAGTTTTTTTATTTCCAACTTTTGTTTTGTTGGTGTGTCGATACCTGAGGGAAAGAAAGTCAGGTGTCATGAAGGGAAAAAAAAAAGGTTTTGTGAATGAGCATCCATCCAAGTTGTGGAAAGGTATCGACTTGTCTACAATGAGATCGCCTTGACAAAACATGTGCCTAAACAACACCATTCGAAACTCTCAAAAATAGGAACAAAGGATGGTGCCATTGTACCGAAAGAATTCTCCCAACGTTCGAACATGCTTCGATGTTTCCGTCGACAGCGCAAATTTGTGCAAAATGATGGCCATCATCTCCCCGTGATGGATCAACATGGAATCTTCATAGATCTCTATAAAATCGTCGAGAATCGGATAGTGTCCCTTGTTTTCCCCCTCATGTGACATTGTGATTTCGAGGCCTATTACCTTCCGCACCGAGTTGAAGACATTGCACCCCACGGCAGGAAAATGTCGGATTATCCAAGCGTTGTCCTCGAGACCCCAATGCTTGGTGAGGCGCAATTTAACGTTCCTATAAACAATCCACATCGAATCAGAGGGAATATGCTTACAAACGAGTTGGAAGAAAAAAACTTTGGGATCGACTTGACATATACGTCGAAGAGGGGGGCAGGGGATTATAAACAAGCGCTTACCATTTCGAAGGTTCTTCCAATGTCACGAGGCTCATCGGGCATTTGGAGCGCATCCCGGTTTCTCATGGCCAATGGCTGAGACTCTTCCCACAACACAAAGGCTAGGGGTTACAGACGTTGACCCTAGCAAGGAACAACTTCAACATGCACAAATGAGACAGCTCGGTCAAATGACGCATCAAGACTTAAAACATCGATTCGAAAAAAAGGTTCACCTACAATGCAACCCCCCACAACTCCTGCTTGAGTTAAAATTCGCCTCTCTTGCGACTGTTGAGAATCACCACATCTCAAAATCCTTGAAACTTGTCAAATGTCAACTGCCCAAAGGCTTTCAACAAAGTTTAATGGACGAGTCCTGAGTTATGTTGTTGGAGATTCGTGCCCGATCGAAGAATTCAAGCACATATTTCACACCTGGGTACCTGGGCAGCCACTAAATCCATTGCAACAATGTCACCAGACACACTCCCCTTCCAAGACCATCGATAGCAGTAGCACGTGCGAAAGGGACTGGACCATCACAATTTTCCCGCCAACTTCATCAGCTCCTTACAGCGAGTAAAGGTTAACGACGAGCACCATCTTACAATCGAAGTTCTTGCTGTAATTCCAAAAGCAACGAGAAGATTCAAACAATTCCACCAGCCAGCAACAGACCCCACAGTAAAGACCAGACAAAGAAAGACAAAAACGGAAAAGAACAAGGAAAGAGCAAGAATAGGGAGCTCCCGACTCACAAAAAGCTTCCCACCATCAAGACCCCAAGCAAAGTCATTCCGAAAATGCCGAAAGCAAGAATTCCTAACAAGGATTTTCCTTTCAAGACCAACCTTGTGGTTGTCCTCAGAATAACTTCAGAAGGGTGGCATGTCGCCTTCAAAAAGACAATGAGACCGACCACCTAGAAGACTCTTATGACAATGAAGTTTCAAGAATTTGTAAAATTGACTACAAACAACCCAGCAACAACAATGCCTCTTTAGCCTCAACACAGGGTTACAAACTATGCTAGTCAGCAACCCGAATGCATGTATATTTCTGTGTTGTCAGGGCCAACATATAAAAATGGAAAGAAAGAGGTACTTAGCGAGACTTAGCCTAAAGGTGGTCGAAACCTTGCCCATGCCAACGACAAAGCCTAAACAGGAAACCATAAACCCAATCAATCAAGCACATATGGGATTTACAAAAACAAAAAGCTAAACCATGTGAAAGCACATCACGGGCGCCACATACGTTTTATCAACAGAATCCATTAAATTTTTGCACATTGTGTTTTTGACATAGGAACATATTTTCCATTTTTTGGGGTTGCCCAAAAAAGGCGCTTGTAACAGTTTTTGGAACACCGCCTCAAAGGTGTGCGTAAATTCACCCATTGAGATCAATACCAACAAGAAAAGATGTTCAAGTAGCAAGTAGACCCGGAGGGACTTCAGAAGTGGAAGAATTTTTTGGTTCAGGGTCGCGGTCATGGAGACCCGGTTGCTCGTGCTCCAAACAATCAAAAATTTAAATTATTGCATGGGAACGTTTACGAAAAGAAATTGTTGGCACAACAGTCTGTAGCATTAACATAAAATTCAAATCACAAATATCTACAACATCCTCGTGCTTTTGACATGCCAGAGACCGTAGCGGGATTTGAACGAACGATAATTACCAAGATACCCTCGTTGAAAGAAACCCGGTTGATCGGTTGCCCAAACCTGTCAACTTGGTCGTGAAAGGAGGATTCAAACTTCACTATGTCTACATATGTCGAGTGTTCAAAAGGGCAAAAACAAAAAGGCACACGGATTTGGATGGATGCACCCAGCGTGGCAATAAGAGTCGGCAGTCTGAAATATGGTGTTGGGATGTAAAATGGGGCTAGTTCCAACATGCGAAACATCACAATGCCACAACATAAATTTAGACAATATCCAAACAACATTCCATTAGTGAGCACTTGAGTTCTGAAAAGAATGCCAAAAGGGGCTCCTCTTCTCACGTCACATACATCATGGTCCATGGAAGGGTCACCGTGGGATCATTCCTTCCATCATTTTTGCCCATAGGAAAATGGCAAATTTATTCTTCACGAAAAGAGGACATATAGTCATAACACTGGGATACATAGTCATGGAGGAGAAGCAATTGTAACAATCAAAGGAAGTACCTATTCACGACCAAAACCAATAGAACCAAATCAAGAGTCGGTGCTATAATTCGTGCGGGAGCGTAAGCACTTGCTATTGTAACACCTGCAAGCGGGCCGTGACCGACGTCATCCCCCAGGGATCAAGGGTTCTCGCAAACCTTCTACCAAACATAGATTTTTATAGAAGGGAAAAAGTAATAAAACCATGACTTTTTTACGAACAAAAAAGTGAATGGTGAAAAATTTAAGAAAACGGCCACATGATATTTTTTAAGAATTGAAAGTGGACACCTCATGAATGCCAATTAGCTCGTGTAGACCGTGATCAACATTGATCTATAAGTCTACTATGCCATATAGTTCATCAGGAGGTGTCCACCGACAATAAATAAAAAACATCCATAACTATGTATAGAAGGAAGATCACCATGTTTTATTCTCACATCAAGTGTGCATATTACAGAACACTCGAATGACATGCCAAACAAAAGGGTTAGATAAGTAAGCAAACCAACCTTCTCTCAAGAATATAGGGTCAACAAATACAAATTGCAAAATGAAAACATTTAGTATCAAAGGACAACAAAACTACTAATCTGTAATTGGATGCAACTCAACCCAGAGAACAGAGCAATCGAAGCTCATAAGCATCCAATCACGCCGGTTCCTATTATACAAGTTTGCCTTTTCAACACTATTTAGATAGTGTTTGTAAATAAAATTTTGTATTGCATAAACCTAATCAAATGACTATTTTCCAAAGTGCCAAAATTAGATTCAATAGATCCTTGATGATTATGTGTCTCACATGTAATGCATTCATTACAAGGCTCATTATACTAATCTTGTAATGCAAGTTTTGTTGAAGTTGAACATGGTCAATAGGTTCAAAAGCTTGTTCTTTGAACTTTATATATTTATTTATTTTTAAATCTCAAAATGCACTTGGAATTTTAATGTGAGCTTGTTAAAATCATGAAAACTAAGGATAATGTTACAATGTCAAAAAATCTAAAAACAAAATCAATCTTATGTTAATGCTTGTCAATAGAGTTTTGGGTGAATGTTGCACTTTAGTTGTTTAGATGGCATTTAATTAACTTATACTAATTCCTCTACTAAGTTGAATTTGAATTTGTTATGAAGAGGTTTTGTATGAACTTGTTGATCGTAAGCACACTTGTGTGGTACTACTAAAGGAAACATATTACCAAAATCACACAAAACATTGAACCAATTTAATTCTAAATTTAAATTTTATTTTTTTTTAACTTTTTATTTGTCTACTATATTACATTGTGTGGGCGTTGTTTTTCCCACCTATGAAAAATCATGTGTGGGTAGGTTGTTGGCATCCTATCATTTTACCATGATGAACCTAGACATGGTTTCATAAGTATTTTTTTAAGGTTCATCATCACATCCTTAACCCATTATCTTTAAATGTCCTTGCATTTACACACATGTTTTCTCCTATATATCTGTTCCAAACCAAAGGTAACGTGGAATCAAGTGATCATTGAGACAAGAAAAGGCATGATAACTATATATTTGTGTTATTGGCTACAATGGCCCTTCTAGAGTTCATGTTCCTAGCCATAGGAAATTGGTCAATGAACTTGATCTACCTCAATCAATTACCTTTTTTAAAAATAAAAAAAAGCATTAACAATAGGTATAAAATGTTTAGAAAAAATATAACATATGTACAAATGATTTATAATAGGTATTAGTTATTAGTATGTTCAATTGGGTGTGATTTTATACTAAAATTTTAGAATAAAAAAAACAACATTAATATGTTATTTATTTGATTAGGATAAGAAGTTGATGAAGGCCTAAATGTATCAACTTGATAATCCACTTACTTATTCACAATGCATACCTTGTTTGCTTTGATTTTGAACCTAGAAACATCATTTTTGTTTTTATATTTTTTTTTTCCATGAAAGCAAACCAAAAAGTTTTTCCTTATGATGATTTTGTAGGTGCTAAACATGGTTTTCGTCATTTGAAACATGATTAAGTATTCAAATGCTTGTTGATGTGTTTTTTAAAAAAAATTTGAGCATTTCATCCATGAAAGTACTTTAGTCATGCACAATTAGGTTACTTCATCATTCCTTACACCATCAATTAACTAAAGCTAGAAATTCACACAAATATATGGTGTCAAAATTCAATGCAAACATAAAAATTAAGTTAAGTTAAACTAAGGTGGTTTAAATATCTAGGTATTAGGAATTTTGAATTATAATAGGGAAAGATAAATTAAAATTCCTTCACATAGTATCCTTGAAACAATAACCTTTTTGATGCATGCATAAGTGGAAAAAATAACACATAATGATCCCCCATGCTTTCAACTTGTTTTGAAGTTATGGTGTTCATATCAAATCAACATATTAAAGTATTCATTAGTATATTACTCTATGATAATGTTGATGATTATAATATTTTAAGGTTGTGATTTATTTTTCCATGGAAGACCTACTTGGATTAAAGGTCATTTTTATCATTCTAAAAATATATAGTGGAGTTTTTTAATTAATTAAAAAATGAAATTTTTTATCAAATATGGTTTTTTTTTTAAAAATAGAACATTATTGGTTTACATTTACATAAATGAACAATTATGAATCAAATACATATTCATGGTTTCTATAACTTATTGTATTTTTGAAGCTCAAATGCATTATAAGTGATTTTTATAGAAATTCAAAATGAATGAAATCATATGTGTTCATTGTGTTGTTATTTTTTATTACATGTAATTCTAGTTTTTATTAATCACATTCAAATTTCAATTACTACATGATGTGGGTAATGTTCTCATGTCCACACTTCAACCAATAGAAGATGACATTAACCCCTTAAATGATTGTTTAATCTTGAATATTCTTGACACTTTTATAAATCTTGTGTAAAAATATATACAATTTGCAATATTATGTGAAGGTTTATATTTTTAAAATTCCAAAAAGAATCAATTTCAAATCTTTTCAAATCATTTAAGCAAAAACAACATTGGTTACAACTATTTTAAAAGTGGTTTGAAATTTTCTTTTCATTAATTTGATTTCAAATTCATTCACATGTTCCCAAGACATGTTATAAATTTTTTTAAACATAAATAATTTCAGTAATTCCAACACCAATTTAGGCTTGAATGAATACCCTTTTCTAAAACTTATTAATTGAACAATTCAAAAGCAAATGTATGTGTTTGTATATACTTTTAGTCAAGGATGAATCAAATTCTTGTATTCTAACATTGGATTTGGCCTTCAAAAATTGTTTTAAATTTTCAAAACGTGGTCCATTATTATTTTAAAGTATGATGGGTTTAACAAATAGCTATTTATTGTTTACGTTAGAAGATATAAGAATAGCTTCATGAAGTTTTTTGAAGTTTAAAATGTGTTTGTTGTTGTGGAAATACTATTTGTATATTTTTGCAAAAGTTTATGAAATTGTTGATCAAAACTTAAGTCTATTCTTTGTGTTCCTTGAACAAATGAACTATAAGCTACAATTGATCTTGTCCTATTGGCATCCTTTGAACATGAATCAAAACATAGTTTTCAAATCATGAATGATCTACAATGTTAGAAGTGATTATGTGATTGTTCATAATAAAAAACACATGATGATGAAGTTTCAACAAATAAACAATTTTTACAATTTTTGAAAACTAAATATAAATATAAAGTGAATTAAAATATCAAAGGCATGCAATTTTTAAATTTTTTAACAAAATAGTTAAACCAAACATCAATTGCATACCAAACCTAAATTGAATATTTGATAAGTCTACATAATTATCAAAAAATTGATTACTTTGATGCAAAACCAAAATACATATTAGTCAAAGCAATATAAAATATATAAACATTTTTTAAAATTGTGTTAAGGTGATAAAAGATAGCAATGAAATGCAACATAAAATGTTAATACATTTTATGTTTTCAATTCGCTAATCAAAAAAATAAAATCACTATTGAGCAAAATTTTCAAATTATGCTTTCTAAAAGTATGTTGAAAGTAAGTTTTTGTAAATGCAAGTAATTTTTTACTAGGTCTATTTTTTCAATGTATCATTTTTCATGTATGTGTCAAGTATGTTTTAACATGAAGAAAGTACAATTTTTTTCAATTCCTTGCTGAATATACAATGATCTTTATCGTAAATGTTTTAAGGAAAATATTTTTCTGAACACCATATTGACCAATCAATTTCAAAAATACTTTTGTTATTTTGATAATCCAAATCTCTCTTAAAATTTTGAAATCAAAGTACATTAAACTCAATGAAAAGAAAAATGATTTCAGAATGAATTTTGAGTGTATTTTCTTGTACTTATGTCAAAAATGTTTCATTTTAAAACCCACTTCTAGTTCATCAATTGTTTTAAAATATTTACCATGCTTTCACTCTACTTGCAAACACTAAAAAACACATGGCCTTTAAGAAGGTCCAACTTAACTAAAATGTCCACATTGACCAAAGGGGATGTCCATTTTGACTAAACGCTTGAGGCATGAAAGACACGAGCTACTTTCTACAAAAACAATCAACTAAAATGACTTTTTTGACCATGTGACAAACCAAACATGTAATCAAAAGGGAGAAAGGTACATCAAAATAACCAAGACCTAGTCAAATAAACCACATTCAATGGCTAGGGCTTAGTCAAATTAGCCATTTTGATTTGACCAAATGTCAAATCAACAATATTAATTTGGTTACTTAATTTATAAGTTTGTTTGGCTTAGGGTATATACCTAACTTAAATTCACAACTAGGCTAGGTTAAACATATTACACCTAATAGGTACTTACATGGTACTTTTAAGCATGTGTAAATATTTAGGTTTGATACATTTATTGTTAGTATTTAATAATGATTAGTTGAAAATCATTATTTTAATTAATAATTAATTGATAATTAATATAATTTTAAAATTTTAATCATTCATTTATCAAATGTTAACCAATGACTAATAACTAATTATCTAATTAATTAATAAATTATTATTAGTAAATAAAAAATAATTAATAACTAATAATCCATCATCAACATTGTACAATAAATTATTTAAAATTATTTAAAATTATAAATTAAACTAATAGCATGTAGTTCACCTACTAAGGCTAAATAGGTGAGCCTAGGTTAATACATGGCATAATCTACTACCTAAGTAAGTACTATGAAAAAAATTGAAGTTCATTGTTTAATATTAAAATACATACATCAAGACAAAAAAATATAAAAAGTTCATTACAATATGTTGACAAAATATTTCATTTTTTGAAGTGGTAGTACAAAAATAAGGATATGATTTCTCAAAATGGAAGTGAAGAGTTCAAATCCTCACACTTGCAACTTTGCCTACCTAGCCTACCTTGGCCTTAAATGGCCTAAATAGGTAGTCTAAACTACTTAAACAAGGTGGGCCAGGGTTGGTTGCATAACCTAAGGGGCCAAACTAAATAGGGTAGGTAGTTAATAATTTTATTATTGTTTAGGAAATTTTTAAATTCACACCCTGGTCGTGCTTGTCTTGTTTTTAGAGCCTGCAGGTTTGCTACGTTTTTTGACTACGACACGAAGAAAGGGTGTGAATTAAAAAATTTCCATTGTTTATTATTACATTAATTATTAGGCCATGTAGGTAGTTCAATAAATTAACATATAATTGTAATTATATTATATCTTATTATTACTAATATTAAAATATTTAAAATCATGTGTATAATCATTGTCAGAATATTGTTGATTAATCAAAAAATCTATTTGAAAAATCAACCAAAAAGACCTAGTCACAATGGTTGGGTCCAAATTGACTTGTCCAAAATGGCATTTTGGTCAACTTGAACATGATGACAATTGGGGTATTTTCTAGTCTATTTTTTTGGTTAAACAAACCACATTTTCTTATAGTAAACTTCATAGAAACAAAATACAAAGTTGTTCCAAACTATACATATAACATATTTAATATGCATATTCATAAAATCAAAACTAGAGGAATAGTAAATTATGAATCTATTAAACTAAATACAAGTCAAAATTAAGCATGCCATGGTTGTCATAAAATGAACATGGAATTTAATTAATATTACAAACTAAACATGTCAAAATCTCCCTTAAATGCATGAATTGAAACAAGTCTAGCAATATAATAATTCCAAAACTAAAGAGAAATATCAATATTTAATTGAATCTTAAACTTAAACTTGCAACAACATTCATATCACAAATTGAAAATGATTGTATTCACATTAACATGAGCCACACCCGTTTGCTTAGCAATTGTTAATCCTAAAGTATTTAAGGAATATTTCATTTTCTAAGTTGAAGAAATAATTAAAATTTATTATGACCTCAAAAGATGTCACATTATACTATTATGGAATATGTGTTGAAGAACCTCCCCCAAAATATGTCATGTTTCAAGAATCTCTTCAAAAATATTAATCCTTATATTGTTTTTTTAACATTGGTTATAATGTTCAATGAATGGTTTTGAATGTTCTATCTTTATTATATTCATTCCAAATTATATCACATGTTTTCATAATTTATTAAAAACATTGACATGAGTGCTTTTGAATGATTTGCAACATTATTATAATCGTTGACACTAAAACATGAAAAATTAAGCATTAATTACTATTGTTATGGCTCATGTTGCTGTGGACACACCCAAATGTAATACATTACAATTGGTATAGTGCCTTGGAATTGATGCCCAAGCACATTCTTCACCATTGCAAACTTGAACAACCATATTTCATTATAACTTTCAACATGGCCAACCATGTGAGTAAGTTCCAAAATGCAACATCTAGATCATCAACAAGTTTTATGATTGGATTATGACAATGGTGCATGTTGGATTAAAATTTGACAAAATAATCGCCTATTTTTATTCAGGAAGTTGTTGAATGGTTAACCACCAAATTAAGGAAAGATAAGATTTCAAATGTTTTTTATAAAATATATAACCAATGGCATCTACTACAAAAGTCGTAATGAGAATAGGTTAATAATGGGCAATATTGGTGGCAATTGCTTTTTAATGCATGTTTGAAAAACAAGTGGCACTTGTTTTTCAACAAGGTACATGCCACTTATTCCTTAGCTACACAAGGGGAACTAACAATGTTTACTTCTCAAGTATGAAGGGAACTAATTCAAGTATGAATGCTTGATGATATTATAGACTCCTTTCAGGGGGCATAAACCTTGAAAGCCTTAGCATTTATAGAAAGAAGGAAATAGATAACAAGAATATTAAAAAAAACAAAGGGGAAATGGAAATCACAAATAAGAATGCCATCAAAAATAAAAACATGAACAAAATCACAATGAACGACAAGATTATAGCACGCAACAAGACCATGATGAGCAAGAGCATGATGAAAAAGGGGGGAGGTCGAAAAAATGTGGAAAAATCATTACAACAAAATAAAGTTTAAGACTACATGTATGATTATGTAAATACATGTTTGTACCTACATGTGACACATGTGATTACATGATTATGTAGTTTAATGGACACATCATATTGACCATGACATGCCCTAGCATTTCCAACTTTCATGGTAGTATTTTGAAATTTTTGGGCAAATTATTTTTAAGGATGTGACTTTTTAAATAATTTTTATTTGAAAATGTATAAATAGCTAATGACATCACAAACTTACTGAACTTCATAGGTTCAAACAAATTTTACACATGCAAAATTTGAATTTCACAAGTTCGTGCTTGCATGAGTTTTGTTCAATGGTTAATATGAATGATATTTGAACATATTCAATATCTGAAATATTCAAACGAATGACACATTATTTTTGAATGACATATGTGAATGTTCATGTTTGATACGCAAAAAATACATAGTTTTATGCAAAATTACATCATAATAATTGCATGAATTTAGTTAAAATGTAAATCTTATGAACTTCACATCAAGACATCATAAGTAGAAAAAATACAACATTTATGTACAATTTTAAAAAAAAAACTCTTTTCATTTTTTCACTTTGAATTCAATCGATTTTGCATTGACATATTGTTTTATAATTTTCACATGGATTCTATTGAAATTTCATGATATTGGAAGTTTGTGATGGAGGTTGTTTAAGTTTGTAAAATCTACACCTAGGTATGCAAGTGTGTATTAGGCCTTCTAAGCATGTATATATGTAAGCCTTCCTTAGGCACATAGATGTATTTGTAGGTTGCCTAGGCATGGGGGTCAAAATACATTCAAAGGAGCCAATGGTGTTACTTTATGTGAGGACTACTTGAATCCTTTTGGCTTAAAAAAGTTCCAAAAAGTTGATCACAATTCAAATCATAACAAAAAAAAATGTATATATTTTAATGTTTAATGTTTTACACATTATAAGCTACAATTTAGTTTAATTTCCATCATGTGCATTATACCCCATTTATATGTGATAAAAGGCATTTGAAATTTTAAAAAAACTCTGAAACATGTAATGAATTTAAAAAATCTTAGAATTCCACATTTTGAGTATTTTGAATATCATTATATTGTGCCTAATAAGGTTTTAACATTAAAATGTTTTTACTATGTAAATAATTTTGAAAGTCTTTTGCAAAATTGTCTTTTTCGACATTAATTATTTATTTTTCAAAATCCTTAATTAAAATCAAAACATAAAATAAATCAAATGTATTTTTAATTTTAATTTTTTAACATTCAAAGCCATTTTCAACCCCTTCAAATCTATTTTGACCCATGGAGACATGAACAAGTTGTCACAATTGGAGTGAATTGTACCCCTCACCTCCATGGCCACAAGCCAAGTTTTTATCCAACCCCCTACAATTTCAAATTGTGACAAATTATGTCAACATATAATTATATAAGCATTGTATCCATTTAAAATCTTCTTATGTATATCCAAACTTGGCATTTCATTTTCCAAATAAAATAATCTTTAGAGATCTATGCATTGAAATATGAGTTCCACATAATTCAAAAAATCTAAAACCCACTATGAAAAAAATGGTTTTGAAATTTCAATATGGTTCATATGTTAAACTACTTATTCATTCTTTGAAATCATATTCAATTGAAAAATGATAAATATGATTATATATATACATAGGTGTTGTAAATGGGACTAAAATAACTTTGAAACTTTTTTTTTTCCAATTTTTTTTATAACACATATGTTTTTATGATGTATTTTCTTTTAAACTATTTATTAAAATGAGATTTGAAATGATATTTAATTAATTTATTATTTTTATAGTATCATAATTCATCAAAATAAAATAGTTTTAAAACTATATGATTTTACTTTTGGTTGAAATTGTGAATGTGTCCATCATTTTTATTTTAATGTAAGGAGGTGTAGGTAGGTTTGGAATGTCCAACCAAGGTGAACCCACTAATATGGATTGAGTTGGGGTTCATCTCAATTCACTTGCAAAAGAGATTTCTTAAATGGTGTTAGATCATGTGGCCCGTTAGAGCATACCCAACACCAAATGCACATTTCAACTTAATTTTAATAAAAGACTTGTGGAGGCCACAAATAACCTACCCCAAAATCTCCCGTCCACCTTGTTGGCATCCTCTTTGGCCTACCGCCTTTAGTCATTGTCACAATATTTCCTTTGATTGTCATAAACCAAATAAATTTTCAAATTATAAATAAACTACCCCCCAAAAAAAGGTTTTATGACAATTACATTGTTGATGTATAAAAAGATACGAAGGGGTGTGAAAAACCTTACTTACCAAATGCACTCTAGATAGTGAGTTAATCGGGGAAGTTTTGAGTGGGCTTGGGAATTTAATGCACCAAGGGTTGTTGTTAGCGATGCTTCTTCAACAATGAGATTTTTGCTCACCCCAATTTGAAATTGATGCCCCAAGTTTTTGGGGATGTTGGGTATGCTCTTAAGGGCACTAAAATCATTGTTGTTATACAATCAATATGGTTTTCATCTTTTTCAACATCAACCTTGGGCACTATCATTGTCATTGTGTTGTGTTTGGCATATTGTTGCCTTTTCTTCATGACATGCCTTTTTGCACATCATGTTCCTTTTTGTCACATTGCACCACCTAAATAAAGATATCAAATCTCTCACTGCACTTTTCAGGGATAAACATCGTTATTTCAAAGTTGTTGAAGTTGATAATAAAACTCATTCAAGTGAATCCTAGTGTTATTTTCATGTTTTACCCAAAAGAATATTTTTTGATTAAATTATTATTATTTGAAATTAGGTTTTTCTTCCATAAATTGCTAGTAAGGAACCAATTTGTTTTTATCTCAAATCGAACAAACAAAATGTCATTCTTTTTCATTAATTTACTTATTAGAAAAAAGTACCAATGTGAATGTGTTAAACGCAATGATCTTGACAAATTCTACTTTGCAAGAAATGCCTCCAAGAGATTCCAAATTTTGTTTTATGACTTTAAGATTTGAAACAAAGTTTAACACAAAAGAGACGTTCTCATCACATCCCAAAATTGTGCCTTCTAGTAATGGTCTTATGGTACCTTCAATTTTGTCGATGATTTACAAAATACTTTATAAGTTTTGACCTCATCATAGGACTTGCATTTGTTACCTATTCATTGGTTTTCAATGTCATCATTGCTCTTTGCATGTGTTGTTTACACACATCTTTAGAGGGGGATAATGAAAGAAACAAATGAACATGGTTGTACCTAGAATACATTTAGGTTATGGACAAATTTGGGCTTGCAAGTCATGTATCAATTAGAGATAAGCAAAATCAAATTTGTGATGTGGTGTTAATTTCTTTACAACAATCAATGTTTTATTTTCTTTAGCTTGATTAAGATGACAAAATCTTTTGTGAATGTTAAAATTGCAATCAAATACATAACTTCTTTGGAGAAGGATGTACCTTTTGTTTTGCCTTTCACTAGTTTTTCATTTGAGCACAACGAGCTTTTGTAAGTACACCACCTTTGTCTCCTTCACCGTTTTTGGCATCAACTTGCAATATCATCATTGCCCTTAATGTTGTTTTATGGCATGTTGTGGTTCATTTCTCCTCATCTTGCACCTCACAATTCCTCTTTTGTCACATTGTATTGTCTACACTTAAGCTATGATGAAAATTATCAATGCACTTCTAAAGGACAAGTATATCAAAGTTGACTATAGATTTCCATGGTGTTGAGATTTTCAAGTTATGTGTTAGTTAACACTTTCCATTTGAATCAATGAAGAAACATATTAATTTAAACATTGAGTTATTATATATGTTTGCCACAATATGTGATTTAGTGTCTTTTTTTAAAGCAAAAATTTGCAAACTTTTGACCTCACAAAATAAAAATGAAAACTTTGTTCACAAATTCCTTATTTTCAATTTTAGAAGTTCATTAAATTTTCAAGAAATATTTTTCGGATAATTTTTTTTTCCAAATTTTCAAGTTTTAACCCCCCAAAAAATAATTGGAGAAATATTTTTACCAATTTTTAAGAATTTTCTAAAAACTTGTCATCAATTAACACTAATTTTTTCTTTTGGAGATGGTTGCCAACCTTTTCCTTGTTGACAAAGTTTTGCCAATAAGTGAAATTTAAAATTAATAATGCCAAGATGAGTGGCAATTGGGGTTTTCAAACACTAGACTGCAAAATAATAATAATAATAATAAAATCACCAAATTTCGATATTTGGTTCCATCAGGTAGCCAAAATGGATAGAAAGCATACTGCAATTTCTTAACTTTAATGTCTCATTTATTTTAGCCAAATAATTCCTCCACTCCCACTACATCACAAAATTGATCTCCCCCACCAGCCCCAAAAAAAAATTCATAATTTTAAAGAAAAATGTAAATGCTATTGTAAATAGAATTAATTTATTTTAAAATAATTTATTTTTAAAAACCACTGAAAATCCTAGCCTCTAGTGATGCTAGATAAGAAAACTTTTTAAAATAACCACTGGGAGCACTGTTTTTTTTATTGGCGAATTTTCGCAAAAAATTCGACCTGAAAATTGTGATTTCAAGCAACACAAGGATTTTTCATGGAAAAATGGTTCAAATTCGCCAATTTTCGAAAATAAAAAAAATCAAATTGCCAAATTTCCACAATAACTTCCAGTACGTAGCCAGGAATATAGAAGGACCCTGGTTTCTTTCTACTTCCATATGTGGGATGTAGCCAAAATTGGCTAAATTAGTTTCTGGATGGTCGCCACCTTGGCTACTAATCACAAAATCCTTAAAAAAAAACCCTGCCCGAGACTGCGACTGCAGCAGCTTAACTGCTATCCATCAGTGTTTTTTTTCTCCAACAATTTTTTTTCCTTTTACTTCAAAAAAATTGGGAAATTATTGGATTTTTTTTCCTGGTTTAGATTCGACTAAATTTGCCCAAAAAAATTTTAATCGCCAAATTTTCGATATCACAAATCGATATTATTTCTAAAATTATATTAACTGGCATTTTCTACAAAAGTGCTGCTACAGGTAACAACATAGTAAGTGCCTAGGTCCAGATGTGGCTATTTTATTTTATTTTATTTCGAGAAACGGCGAAACAAAATCCCTTAAAATCACCAAAAAAACAAATTCTGAAAAAAAAAACAAAAACAAACAAACAAACAAATTCTCAAAAAAACAAATCTTATTTTTCATTTTCTGAAAAGTTAAAAACTTAAAAAATTTTAATTTTTAAAAAAAAAAAACATGCTGATTGGGTTCTTCTTCAGAATCACAAATTTGGTTTGATTGGTGAAGAACTTGGTCAGGAGTTGTGGCAACGATGGAGAGCTCGGTTGCTCTGGAGGAGAAGCTGCTCTTTGCAGGCACGTTGTTAGACGTATTGCATTGGTTACGGTAAGCATTTGGAGTTGCAAGCCGCTAGATAGATTGTTTTTGTTGTTGTTGTGTTTATTTTCCAAGAATTGAAATGTTTGGAGCAATGTGTTGAGAAGCAACTTTTTAAAAAACATATTTATTTATATATGTTCAAGATGTTCAAGAGCTTCAGAATGTCTTTATGTTGAGATAAATGAATTCTTCAGGGCTCACAAGAAACAATGTGTAGATCCGGCTCGTTTACGGATCGTCAGAAGTGTTGGGGATTCAGTTTGCTGAGTGCATTGTGGTCTGGACTGTTTTGTGATTATCATCAGTTCGATTTAACAACAATCCGGGAGGCTGCTGCCGTGTGTTTGTGTGACATTTCTCTGGAGAGCTTTCTCTCTGAAGCTTTTCTGGAACCCTCCAACTGCAGTTTGTGAAAGGCAAAAAAAAGGGTTTGATGGTCTTTCTTTTCGAAAAGAAAGAGGAGCCTTTGCAGGATGTTCCCTCAGCGGTGGTGACCGGGAGTAGATAGGAGGAAGACGGTAATAGAAGCAATGGACGGAGCTCTTTCAATGGAGAGTGCTGAAGCGGCCAAGGAGGAATCCCCTGTGGATTCGCCAGATCCTTCCTTATCGCTATGTGATCACAACAAGAAGTCCATTTTGTATGCCTCGAAAGCATCAGATGTAAGGTGTTTTCGCCTCCAAAGCAAGAAGATTACTGAGGATTTTATTCTGCACATAGGCAACATAGGGATTCCATTAGCAAAATTGTTCAGAGAACTAGACATCATCTTACCTTTGCCAGACAATTGCATGCAGAGATTACCAGGCACACCATACTTGAAGCTCTCTCTCTCTCTCTCTCTCTCTCGTCATAGATCTGCCTTTGACTCAATTGTAGGTCATTGATGTTTTGAGTTCAAGATGCTGTAGAAGAATTAGCTGCAAAATTCACACGTCCTAGCATTTGTCCAAGCCTCAAAATTTTAGGGTTAGGGTTAAAGCTCTGGCTCCATGTGTTCTGCAAATTTTAGAGCAACACTATATCCCACCTACAAAAGGAAAGCTGTGGACCTTGTGTTTGTTTGCAGGGAAAGAAAGAGAAAACACATCGGCCTCTAACACCATTCCGGATGCTGCGGGGTGTGTTATGTTGTATAGTGCTTGTTTTAACAACACTGGTGCCTCTCCTCTTTTTGGCACCTCCAGCTTTTATTTTCTTGCGCCTGCTAAGTGTGCAGTGGAGCCGACGTGCCACTTCATTTTTCTTAGCAGGCTGGCTCTCCTTGTGGCCATTTTTCTTTGAGAAGATCAACCAAACTAAGGTACAGAATTCAAGAGCATGGCATTGCACTGCACATTTTGTTCCATTCATGATGTGTTTTGTTGAAAGAATGACAATGACCAGTGAATGCAGGTAGTGTTTGCAGGGCACAAAGTGCCCTATGACAATCGAGTTTTGATATCCTGCAATCATCGCACTGAGGTGGACTGGATGTACATATGGAATTTAGCAATTCGCAAGGGCAAGGTTGGTTACTGCAAGTATGCAGTGAAAAGCTCAGTGCGCAATGCCCCCATCTTTGGCTGGGCCTTCTGGGTTTTTGAGTTTCTTATGCTGGACAGGAAATGGGAGGTAGACAGCCCAGTGATTGAATCCTATTTGGAGAGCTTCAAGGATCCAGCTGACCCTATCTGGCTTGTGATTTTTCCAGAGGGTACAGATTTCACGTAAGTTTCCTGTCCACATTTTCTTATTTTTAGTTGCCCCCATTGGGTTTCTTGCCAGCTGCACTGAGTCTCTCAAGTGTTGCACATGTATTCTTTGTGCATTAACATGAGGAGAATGTGGCAGGGAACAAAAAAGGGATAGAGGAAATCTTCTTGCAAAGGAAAATGGTCTTCCTGAGCTAGTAAATGTTCTTCAACCCCGCACTCGTGGCTTTGTGACATGTCTATCACGCCTTCGCCCCTCACTTGATGCAGGTGTTGTCTCACATGCCGAAACCCATCTTTGTTGTTTATTCTTATCCTGTTTTTACTTAGGTAAGATGTCTGAAATTGCACTTCAGATTGGCTGGAAGCAATCTTGGCAGGATTTATGATTACATCAGTTTTTGAAAATGCACTGATGATTCTTTTATCCTCAAGATGGTGAATGGCACTCTCATGGAGTGAGCACCATAGCCTGAGATTGTAAGTAGACTCAGTACAGGTTTGAATCTCTGACAAACTATTTAGGGAGAGAATCTAGATTATATACATGTGGAGCTCAGGAAGCCTGGTAATGTCAGACATGTACTTAATGATTTTTCAATATTCCCTAATCTGGCTTTGTGTCTGCAGTTTATGACCTCACTATAGGATACAAAGATCGATGCCCATCATTCACCAACAATTTATTTGGAACTGATCCAGCTGAAGTGCACATTCATATCAATCGTATACATCTAGAAGATGTCCCGGAATCAGAAGAGGAATTGTCAGAGTGGTTGTACAAAATTTTCCTTGAAAAAGACCAGATGTTGTCTGGATTCAGCAGAAATGGTTACTTCCCCAATAGTGGAAAAATAGAGGAGACCTTAAGTACCACCAAGTGCATATGGAACTGTGTAGCCTACACTGTACCCTGCCTTTTAGTACTATACAATGTCCTATTTGTGTCAACTTGGCTGAAGGTTTATGCAGCTATTAGTTTTGTAACACTCGTAATTGGCACCTACCTTGGTTACAGGCCTTCACCTATTTTTCCCAGAATGTGGGCAAAAAAGCTGGAATAGTAGGATTCATTTCATTTCTATGGTAGATATCAAAAGATGTGGTTCTGTTACATTTTACTTTGCTCAATTCATGAGAGATCAAACATTGAGCTAATTTTTATGGCACAAGTTCTCATTACCTCTCCAGCTCTTCCACTTTGTACTTGTGTGTTCACTTGACCAGCTCTGGGTTTTGTCTTTCCATGCCATCAATCTGTGTATCATGGGTGGCTGCAGATGAAATATGGCTAAAAATGTTGGACAAGGCACTGGCTGACCATTATTATTTTTGGTCTGCAGCTAAGGGTAGTTTTACAACATGTGCAGACCAGATGGAGAGTAATGAACAAGTCTGTGACAAGGATACTGCAACACCAGCTTAGTGCTATCAAGAGCCTTTGGTGTCACTCTGGTATTTCAATCTAATCCATTATGTGCTCTGGGATCAATTGCTTGATAACAAATTCTAACAAATGGGCCAACACAGGACAAAAATTTAACAGAGTCCCAAAGACTTGGCTGCAAAGTCATTGATGGTCATGAATTCCCCTTTTTGTAACAAGCTTTCAGATATGATGTGGACCATGAAAATGCAATGCTAACTGAGGAACAACAATAAATAGCAAAGTAGGGCAAGGGAGCATATGAACCAAAACTTCAGGGAGAGTGGGAAGGTTATGAACAGTTGGAGAGATTTGCATTTTCACCACAATGATGAACCAGGATCAGCCAACTAATGACTGACATGTCCATTAAACTACTAAAAACTGTGGCATGTGGTGGGTTCAGCAGCCCTGGCCTTTCCCAATGCATGTGCATCCAAACTCTACCTGTGTAAGTCAACCCTCCCCTTATAAAACCTTGAGGCCCAAAACCCCATTCTTACCAAAACATATTTCATACAGTAGACCACTGTCATGAATTATTGAATCTCAGAGCCTATACATGCCTCAGTGGAAACTCTGAAATTCCCTTAAGGGTTCCAGCAGGAGTAAATTTCTCCCACCATTAGGAAGCTATTCTACTTCAGAGCCTCCATTCCTCAATAGGGGAAAAAAGTTTGACTGAAATGAAAGTGATCTCATAAACAAAAGAAATATCAGTTCTTCATTTCCAGAAGATCCATCAGCAACTAGTGTGGTAAGCAATTGGGTCACAAACAATTTCTCTTCTGTGTTTGAGCATTAGATGGCATCTGATTGGATTAGGTATCAATGCTGATACACTTCCAACATCATCAAAATGAATGCAATATGATGTCTGAGACTGGCTGGCTGCCTCTTGTGCCTGTTGGGTCCTTTCTGACCCCTGCTGGTCTCATTTCCCATGTGATCTGGCCACTTGCTATTGTTGAACAATTGATGGCTAATGTGCATGGGACTGGACCAATGAATGTAGGCCTGGGTTTAACAAATCACAATACACATTGGACCAAATGAAAGTACAAATTTTGGTGACAGGTTACAACACATTACACCCGTGGGTACGATTACTTGAGGGAACTGCATCAGTGGAATGGTGCTTCTGTGTTCCAATTACTGATTGCATCTCTTCCAATCGTGTGATGATATTTGCAAATGTTGGCCTCTTTTCGGGGTTATGGTCCCAACACTCCTTTAACAACCTGGTGACAATTACATACCCACAAGTTAAAATCAAAGTCAACCATGCATGTCATGGTACAAACTGACTATAGGTCTGGTGCATGGTGCATTGTGGTGATAGAAAGCAAGAAAAATCCAAAAACCAGACAGAAAGGAAAGAGACTATGGTCATTAAACTCTGCTTGCTGTCCCAGTGTGCACCCCCTTCCCTCCTCTGCTAATTTGAACAGAGAAAGAGGAGTTCAAGGAAGAGCAACAGGACTGAGGGATTCAGAAAAGCTACAGAGCAGAGGTTGGTACCTTCAAAGAAAGCTTGTGGTATGTGTGGGGCTTACCTTGACACAATGGTTCTTTCCAAGTGTTTTCCAGAAAGCTCTTCAAACAAGTAAGAACTTTATGTTGCACATAAAACTTACATCTTAGCAAAGCTAGGGCTTTCAATTCATCCCTGAGACACAAAATAATTGCATAGAAAGGGCAGCTAATTTGATGCTTTCAAAAAGAGCCTCCCTTTGAACAAAACAACAAACAGTTGGACAATTGAGAAAGTAATAGAGAAAGAGACTCACTGCTTCATGCCCTTGGGATACGAATTGACGGTAAAAGGTGGACGCTGGCCTTCCTTTGCTCGAGCTATGGCAATCTCTTTTGGGTACTGAAACCTTGATGAAGGTCCCCCTTCAAACATCTACACAAAATCATCAAGTCAGCTGTTGAAAAAGTTGACTCGACAAACTTCTGGATACCAATTTCTCTTTAGTCCAAATTAAAACCAAGAGTGAACATATTAGGGCTAGAACATGGGAGAGAACAAGAGAAACAGACCTCTTGGACAATAATGCCAAAGGAGAAGACATCAACTGTTTCATTGTAATGTTTGTGCAGAAACACCTCTGGAGCCATATACCGATCTGCTCCACAAAAAATCCACAACCATTACTTCAACTAATAATCCTTTATAACCCCAACCCCTGAACATTAACAGCTTCCAGCCAAAACTACGCAACCTTTCAACACAAATTGTAGGTGGTGGGTAAGATTCAAAGTGAAATATATGTGGACCCTAGAAGAATACCCAAGAGAGTATCAAGAGAGAGATAGGGAAAAAGAAAAACAACCACTTACAAGATCCCGTTTCACCTGTCATCTCGTACAAGTCAGCCCCCCCATCTGTAGTCACTGGTCCAATAAACTTGCCCAGGCCAAAATCCGCTACTTTCAAATGGCCCGCTTCATTCTCAAGCAGGTTCCTGTCTCCAAAATTGTGATTCTAACTCCTCTTGAAATCCTTATCCTAATGTTCCCAGAAGAGTTCCACCCAAGACAAAGAAAAACATGGGGGAAAACTCCAAATGCAAAGAACATGTTATATTCCAGTGCACCAGACAAGCATCCATATCATTGGGGCTATGTCTTTTGTGTTAAAAAAGACCCAGGATATTACCTGGGTTTGAGATCTCGATGAACCACAGCTTTTGGTTTATGCTGATGCAAATAATTCATTCCTCTGCAAAACACAACAGTAGTTGTTGCTACTAATAATGCACACAACATCAAATGTTTCACAGTTGTACACATAGGAGACTACACCTGGAATTACATGGGGAAAAACAATTCTCCTTCCACAGACTCAAAAGAGGTTGTGCTTGCAATTATGTCATAGTTGGACCCTAGGACCTCTGATAGCAAGAAGCAATGAGAGTACCTTGCAATATCCAGGGCAAATTGCACAGCAGTGCCAGCCTCTAGTCGACCACTCTTTTCCATATGAGCATACAGATCACCCTAACAATCAAGACACAACATATTGTGAATGATCAAGAAATGTCAACATGGGTGTGAGAAGAAAAGAACTTTGGTCAACCCCATTATATTTCCTTGCAAGCCAATCCAGACAAGGACTGATGCAGGAGAGATACAGATTATGTCAAGCATGGCGTGTTACTCTTTTTGGTAGGCCAAGTTGGTAACCTAATATTGAGAACACAAAACCTACCATTTTAAGAAACTGTCCCTCAGTGTCCACCATGACAGGTTTAATGCACTCAAGGGAACTCTCTTCAATATGTACTGATTTTAACAGAAATTTTACCAAGCTGTCTGTACCAAAATAGCATTAGGTCACTTTCAAGATCAAGAATGACCCAAAATGTGTGTATCCTTGGTTGTCAAACATACTACACATACTTGGACATGTTGGCATTTACAATAGAAGATTAGGCTCCTATCACCAGCAGTTTGTGACTTAACATGGCAAGTAAGAATTCCTCTGAGCATCTCATATGTCACATAACTAGTCAACAGAAAAGTGAGAAAGAGAATTTTTACTTTGGGAAGATATTCTGTAACCATGACTAGGGGGTGGGTTTTTGTGACTGCACCAAGGAATTGCACTACATTGGGATGAGAGAGTTGTGCCAGCATTGCCAATTCACCAATGAACTCCTTCCTGTTCACCATCACAAAGAGAACTGAGACTTTGTTTCACAATTTTTAAAAGATAGTACTCTGGCAGTCATTGATGACATAATAGGAAAGGAAGGCTTCTTCTACGGGTGTGATATAAATTTTGAAGACATGCCATACTGTTGGAGCTTTTTAGCTTTGTACAGTCCTCATGAAAGAAACCAAAGTCATCAGCAGCTGAAGAAACTCACACTATTTGGGGATTATTCGCAAGAGGAGCTAATATGGTCTTAGCTGCAACTGTTGTTCCACGCCACTTTGCCACACAGATCTCTCCAAAAGCACCCTGTGAGTTGATACCAAGTAGAGTTCAACAAACTCCTCATGATCAACTGAACAACAACTGCTATGAGACTGATGGAAGCTCATCAAATTTGGTAATCATGCCAAATGATGCATGAAGATGAGCTCTGCCCAAGTGCTGAGGAGGCACAAGTCCCAGATCCCTGTACAAAATTTTCTTTCCTGCCCTACATAGGAAATCACCTCCAAAAGAAAGTTTTCTCAAAGATGGCACCTTGCCAATAGGTTGTTTGAACTCCAATTCAGATATTGGGATCTCATAGTCTGGAACACTTGACACCTGGTACACAGAAACATCTCATTAGAGCAGATGATACTAAAAACCGTAGATGAAACTTGAAACTGAAACCGGATGTCAGATAAGCAGAAACTAGTCGACTGATCATTGCATCTGTGTCCTTGAATTTCCAAAGATAAAATAACAATGAAATTGCAGAGAGAACTCCACAAAAAAAAACATTGTGTCAGTTCCAACAAACCAAACAAGCATGACAAGAATGAGTGCAGTCATGTACTTATAACTATCAGTCTCATGGCTCATGTTCACTCACAAACTATCAGACCTTCATCATGAATGACTGCAATGAGACATCATTACTCACAATTGACTTCACCAAGTTCCAACAGTGGGTGTATATAGATAGGCTTAATCTGCTATAACTTGGGGCAACCTATTATATAAAAACATGTATGCTGAGTGTGTCACATTTTCAGAAGCAACAGGAAGATTTGATCATGATGTCAGCTAGCACTCAAGAGGCACAGATAACCCAAAACCTAAAAACTATCCCCATTCCAGATGATACAAGCTTGTTGTGGGTAGGCTTTCATTTCAGGCTTTTATCTTGCCTCAGTACAAGAAAGCATCTAAACCTCAGTACATAAATAGCACTCAGCTAGAAACCCAGTTAGTCACTGACGACGATGCCCATGTTCAGCACTCAGCTGGGATTGATCAAGACCCAATGATGTGAAAAAAAACCCATAAAAGCATTGAGAAGTGTCTGTCTAACAACCTGGGCTAACTTCAGATCAATGGTAATACAAGAGAAAGAGATGTTCAAACCTTCACAACACCACCATGCTCCTGCAGAATCTTGCATATTTCTGTATGTCCATACTCTACAGCATTTGCCAATGGCTGCAAGCACACAAGTTTATGTCACCATCCACATCTCTACTAGATACTCCATAGTTTTCTTTCTTGCCCACTCTAAATACTTCCTGGTCAAACATGTGAGGCTGAAGATTTGCATTGTTCCAATTTGGTTGTTCTAGAAATGACACATTGTCTGCTGAAACAAACATATTAAGTTGTGACCATAGCTACAATGCCTTTCACTTATCCCTCAGACATCTGCCTGACTCACCGTATCACCTTTGCGATCAACAGGGTTCACATTTGGTTTATGTTTCAAAAGCAGCTTCAATGCAGGCACATGACCTTCACTTGCGGCCAAATGCAGAGCTGTTCGACCATCGTAGTCTGCAGAATCCACAGCCAGACCACCTTGCAGAATGGTCTGAAGCCCTGCCAGATCTCCTTGGCTGGCAGACAGCAGCAACTTTCCAATCTCTTCCTCTTCTTGAGCTCCTCTTGCTCCTGCCATATTGCCCACCCCCTCCTCGAGCTGTTGAAGAAGAACCCCTATGCCACAAAAAATGCACTGCAAATGTTCTGCAACTCCCACTTTGAAACCCAAATTCTCTTTGAAAATTCAAAAGCCACTCTGCAACTCCCAACTGAAGCTCGAATTCTCTCTCTCAAAATTCCAAAACGCACTCTGCAACTCCCCCTTTGAAACCTGAATTTTCTCTCAAATTCCAACAACCACTCTGCAACTCCCCCTTTGATACCCGAATTCTCTCTCAAATTCCAACAACCACTCTGCAACTCCCCCTTTGTAACCCAAATTCTCTTTCAAATTCCGAAACCCACTCTGCAACTCCCCCTTTAAACCCAAATTCTCTCTCAAAGTCCGAAACCCACTCTGCAACTCCCCCTTTGAAACCCGAATTTTCTCTCAAATTCCAACAACCACTCTGCAACTCCCCCTTTGAAACCCAAATTCTGTCTCAAATTCCGAAACCCAATCTGCAACTCTCCCTTTGAAACCGGAACTCTCTCTCAAATTCCAAAACCCACTCTGCCCTCCCACTTTGAAGCCCGAATTCTATCTCAAATTCCAAAAAACACTCTGCAACACCCACTTTGAAGCCCAAATTCTCTCTCAAAATCCAAAACTCACTCTGCAAATCCCACTTTGAAACCCAAAAAAACTCTCTCTCATAATTCAAAATTCAAAGCCCACCACCAAAAAAAAAGACCCCCAAAAACCACCCTCCCCTCTCTCTGTGTGCGGACATATAACACTTGAATCTATGAATGCAAACCAAGTGTCTGCTGAGCTAGAATGCTTCCTCTGCTTTCTTCCTGCTTCATGCAACTCGGTTTAAATCTTCTCGACTTGAATGTACCCCCAGAAATACGTAACTTCCAAAAACAGGAGGAGAAAAAAATTCAGTCACCAGCAACCCAGTTGGAAGTTGGCACCCACCATTTCTGGACATCCTCCTCTCTCTCTTCCTCTTCAATCACAACATATGACAGTATAATGGGTATGTAGGGTAAGTATATCGAGTATCCACTCTCCTCACCACCCTAATCCATCGCCAGAAAACTTCTTCTTTTGTTTTCTGGGAAAATGAGCATGGAAAAATTGGGGAAACGAGCAAGTTTGAGACAATTATGGATGAACCCACCCACCAGTGAGTACCACCTCCATCATCGAAAAGACAAAGGATCCAAAAGGGAATCAAACAATCAAGAAATATTTGAGATAGTGGAAGAATTTCAATCCCCGTTTGGAAAGCTTCAACAAAGGTGGTAGAGAGCCAAAAACAACCCTTTTTCTGCGCCGAGCACATTTCCCCGAATTCGGGGCTTCACTCATGCATTGGACGACAAGTGTAGGGTAAAGCCCCAAAAGCATTCTCTTTCGCCACTATCTTCTCTTTGGCTAGTTCTAGCTCTTCTTCTCACCTCACCAATCCAATAATATTTCAATCCTAAAGGGCTTAGCTTTAAAGTTCCTCCAAAACTCAATCTTATATATAAAATCACGTAGTGCGTGCGTCTGTCTGACATGACATTCTGCACGGGGAATCTGCGAGGCCGATTCTACAACCTCTCTCTTCGTTCGTTTGTTGATCTGTTCGTTTGTTCGTTCGTCTATCTATCTGTCCGTCCGTCCGTCTGTCTTGCAGGGCAAGGCAAGGGCGATTACCTAGAAGCGCAGGGAGGGGCAAGGCAGGGCAAGACGACAAAAGCAGGGCAACGCAAGGCAGGGCAAGGCAGGGCAGGACAGACACCCGCCCACTGGACAATAGAATTATTTTCATTATAGAACATATTTTATTCTTTTTGAAAAATAAAATAAAAACAAAATAAATAAATAAATAAATACATAAAAATACAAAAAAATGAAGATAGACAAACATGAAACAAACATAAACCAAATGGAAACAAATGAAACAAAGAAAGGGAAATACAATAAAATAAATTTTTTAAAATAAATTTTCAAAATGAATAAACCAAATAAAGAGTAAAAAATAAGAGAAAATAAAATCTATAAAACTTCACAGTGGCCAAAGGTCATGGGCACCCACAAGGAACTTCACAGTGGCCAAAGGTCATGGGCACCCACAAGGAACTTCACAGTGGCCTTAGGCCACGGGCACCCACTAGTTATAATAAAGTTATAATTCCTTTTTCCAATGGGTTCAAATATTTTGCACTTGAATTTCTCATTTCATTTAAAAGGCAAAAAATAATTAAGCCCTACTTTCAAGGCCTATGGTCACTTTGCACAATATGATAAAGACATAATTTTTCATTTGTGTTTGTGTGAAATAAATGAACAAAACTAGTATTGCATAAATATTTGATTTGGAATCAAGTGTAATGAAAGTAGAAGCGGGCCTTATTTCAAACAAGACTAAGATCCAAAGAACCATTTTGAGAAGAACACCAAAGGTTCTGTAACTTAATGTGTAACTCGATGTAATTATTTAATTATTTAATCGTAAAAAGAGGTAAGTTGAATGGTCATGGTGCATGTGCACCATGTGATGTCATTCCTTGTAATTAAATGTGGAATCACATGGGGAACCATGTGATTTTGTTTTCTTTGGATTAATTAAATATGGAATCTCATGGGATGTGATTTTGTTTCTTTATGATAAATTATGTGGAAGATAACTTTTGAAAGTTTCTTGATTTATTTCCTTGGGATTAATTAAATATGGAATCTCATGGGAAACATGTGATTTTGTTTCCTTATGATTAATTATGTGGAGGATAACTTTTGGAAGGTTCTAGACTTGTTTCCTTTGGGTTAGTATATAAAGAGGTGTTTTGTGACCTTAAGACATACCTCCTCCTTTTGTAAGAGTGATGGTTTGGAATACCAAGTTGGGGATGAAAGTTTTTGATTTTGGAAAGGCTTTTGGTTTTGATTGTTTTGAGTGTGATAGTGTGTAGTTTTTGGTTGAGGAATGTTGAGGCTCACCACCTACGCATAGACAAGTATGTTGGTGTTGATTGTGTGTAGAAGGAGAGTGATAAGGCTGTATGTAGAGACAAAAGGAGAGTGGGAAAATAGATGTGTAACCCATAACATAGATCTTCATAACTATGTAACAAAATTACATAGTTTCGGTCCCATATCCGTTCGTGTTTTACAGTTCCATCCAAAAAAAGTTAAAACTTTTAAATGCATTAATCTTTATCCATCAACCTCAACATTTCAAGAAAATGTGATTTTTCTCACATGATAGGCCATAGGTCATGACACATGTGTGAGGTGAACTTTGTGGTTTCATCCATTCCAAGGTACAATATTTGAGTTTTTTAGTGGCATACATTACATTAAAATTGTAATTTGACATTAAATTGTGAAACTAAATCCATTAATGTCAAATTATAATTGTAATGTACTATATGCTAAAATAAACACCACACTTTGTACATCATAATGAATGAAATCACAATATTTATCTCACACATGTGTCATGAGCTACAAATTATTACATGAAAAAAACCACAAGTTTTAAAAATGTAATGCATTGTTTCGCACCATTAATTTTAAAGTATCCATATGTAAATAGGTGTTTGAATAGTCAAACTTATTATTCCTATTAAGGTAAAACCATTGTAAACCATCAAAATAAGCCTAATGAATAAATCACAACCTAAAAACATCATTACACAAAGTCAAAACATGCATTTCATGACTAAGACATATTATGACTATGTCCTAGTTCTAATCACATAATCATATGTCATTAATTGTGTTCTTGTAATTGTTGTTGTGATTACAATATTACAATTACATGACTACATGTGTATCATTTATAAAATAATTTATTGATTGGATGCATGAAGAACACCATATTCAACCATATCATCTTGATTTAAATGATTTTTTTTCAATAGATTTTATCATTTAAAAATAAAATTTTGAATTTTTTTGAATTTTTAAAAACAGAAATTAATTTGGGGAAAATTTTGGAAAAACTTATAACAAAAATCTGAAAAAAAAAAACATTGCCTACTTTTCATTTCATAACCTTTTATAACCTCAAAAAAAAAATTAACAAATAGGCTAGGCCCCTTGAATAGTGGAACATGGCGTTGAGTAATGATACAAAAGTGAGTATCATTTATCATTTTTGAATGATACAAGGAACTCTTCAATCCAATGAGTTTTAACTTTTGTAATCGCTCCATGAAAATTCAAAAATCTATTGGGATTCAAATTCCCAAAGTGAGAGCTCATTTGTGAATGTAAGGGTTCATTCCTTCACATTTTCTTACACTCTTAGAAACATGAAATGTGACTCACGAACTTCTTTCTTGACCTACACCTTCACAAGCCTTTATTTTGGTCATGAACTCAAAGCTAAAATTGCAACAATTATGATTTTTTTTTTGTTAATCTATGTTGAGTTCACAAGTGAATGCTCTAATTGATCACTTATCCAAAGGTATTTTTATAGTGATTAATTTTATTTTTTGTGGACGATTTTTGAGGGACTTTATTGTTGAGATTTGTGGTCCTTGAATATAAGTTTGAATGTTTTATAGTTTTCAAATGGGTGTATTTTGATTAACTAGAAATCAACATAACCAACTATTTTGGCTCATATAATAGACTAGACTTCAACTATTTTCCCCCATGATTCCTAATTACAAATTATTTGTCTTTATGCAAATTCTAAGAGATGTTTTCATTATTGCTCTTGGAGTTGAATGATGAACACTATTTGTGCATAACATATAGTCATCATTTTAATTAGAATTATGTGCATATTACCCTAGGATCTAATATGACATTACATATATTCTTGTACCATGTTTAAAAAATTGTTCATGTTGTCACTATAATTAGGTCTTAAAACATTTAAGGTTTCTAGTAATGTTAACATTCTAATAATTATGTGATTTTTGTGAATCTCCTAATCAAAGATTAATTGTTTTGTCAAAATTTTCAATTATAAAATGAGTGTTGTACATTGAAAATGGTATTTTTTTATTGCAAAAAATAATCAAATTATGTTTATCTATCTAAAATATTTAATTTTGTGTTTTTAAATATTACATGCATTTTTTTTGGTTTAGTAATTAATAATAATGTTGTTAAATTGTTGCAAATTAGTTTAAAATTATGCATTATAAGTGCCAATTTCACTTTATCAAATCAAATGTCCAATTTTATGTCACAAAGAATATTTTCATAGTGCAACACATGAATATATGATTTTTTTTGGTTTAGTAATATAGCTTTAATGGTCATTTCAACTTTGGCAGGTTGACATGACGGACATCAAGCACCCTAGTTTCGACAATTTGGAAATTTTTTCACCTTGGGGGTTTACCTTACACAAGAGACTTGCTTACTAAATATCGTACCTATGACTCATGTTCAACACAAAATGATTCGCAAAAGGTCTAATTGAAAAAAAAAAAAATATTATTGATATTTGTTGAAATTGTTGAAAATTGAATTCCTATTGCAACCATTGGGTTATTATTCCAAATAAACAACACAAGGTGTACTACTTTGCATACTTATTCCTCAATTGTTGAAATAATGAAATTTGAAAATTGAAAATGTTGAACCTTATTTTTTAAAATAAATAAAGATTTGACAAATAAATGTTGATTGTCAATTGTAAGTATGGCCGGAGGTGTCTTATAAATGCTTTCCACTCCTTAACACCTTAATTTGTACATTTGTTTAGGTTCATCATAACGTTCAATTTGTGATTTACTTGTGCTTTATGGTTGAGAAGTGTCCCCAAAATACAAAGGCAAAAAAATGAATCGATGCTTTATGATTGGTAAGGGTCAAGAGTTGAAGGACATTCCCCAAATGTAAGGCCTGTTGGACAAAAGCTTGATGAGGGTATTTAGTGTTTTCCCAAGGGACAAGGGTAGGTCCTACCTCATCCTAGACCCCTTTTCTTTGGGGACCGGCCCCACCCAAGGGCCGTACTCAACACATCTTTCAAACCCTAACCATCAAACCCGAACTATCTTCCTTTGGCATCTTCTATCACTTGTTATGCGTTTGATTTGGTGTTTCTGGGAGTTGTATTCGACAATGTCGTGGGTTTCATGGTCTCTTGAAAATTGTAACTGATCTTAATGCGACAAATGTAATCAGATTTTTTTCTCAAAAACTTCTGGTTTTAAGCGCATCGTCTTTTGACACCGGATTCATCACGTTTTCTTCTCAAAGGATCAGTTGCTAAATTCGTTAGGAGGGGGATGAGGCGTTGGTGGAATAGAAGATGAGTGTGGAGTTCTGGAATCGTACGTACATTCGTTGCATTCACAACGAAGGCAGCTCAGCCTGGGTAAAGCTTCAGCAGGAAAAGTCTGTGTACAGAAACCACAGAGTGTTTTAGGCTTTTGCATAAGCGTTCGACTCCGGCCTCGGACAGCGGGGGACGGAAGACATGACATCGACCGGCTCCGTTGTTGGTATGTGCTGTCATTTCTTTTGCCGATAGCAAAGAACTTCGCTGAATCCCTCTTCTTAGTGTCCATCCGTTGAAGGTCTTGTGGGCTGCTGCAGTTCCTAGAAACTTCAGATTACTGGAAGAGCTCGAGAGGGGAGAGAAAGGGATTGGAGATGGCACTGTGAGCTATGGAATGGATGACGGTGATGACTTGTTCATGCGCTCTTGGACTGGCACGATCATTGGCCCTAATCACGTAAGTGTTGGAAGTTGGCTTTCCACAGCTGACACGATGGGCGCCCTGAGTGCAGTTACGGCCGCAGATGTAGTTGTAGATATGTGATCAGTCTTCCTCTCTGGACATGTTTTGCTCCTTTTGGAATCAAGTCATGAGATGGCTTGAGCGGTAGATCAGTTTTCTGATCGTTGTTGCTACTCTCACGTGCAAATGGTGCAGTCAGTACATGAAGGCCGCATATATACAGTGAAGCTTTTTTGCGATAAGGATTATCCAGATAGGCCTCCAAGCGTCAAATTTCACTCACGGATCAACATGACATGTGTGAACCAGGAGAATGGAATGGTGAGCATGGCACTGCAAGAGGGACCGTTTGCCTTCATTGCTGCTGGAAATTAGGGTTAGGGTCCCTCATCACCAGCAGATCTAATTCTGCTTTTTCTGCATTTCTAATGTATAATGATAAACTGTCTGTAAGATCTTAGACCAAATGTTTCAAGAGCAATCCTTCCTCCTACAAATGGCTCTTGTGACTTCTACAGTAAGTAAAAACTGGGTGTGCCGTCTGCCCAGTTATAGGTGCATGCAACAACTATTTGTGTTGTGTCCACATATTTAGAACCCTCATTGTCCAAGCTAACTGATAATTCTATGCTCTTACAAACCATTATATGTACATAAATATTCATTGAAAAGTGTTATGATCTACCAATTCTGAGGAATCTGAGATGCCGGAGTTTGTCTTCTGGAATGGCCAGCTGATTTCATGATTTGTAGGTGGATCCAAGATACTTTTCAATGCTTGCACAGTGGCGGCGTGAATACACAATGGAGAGCATTCTGACAGAGCTCAAGAAGGAGATGGCATCCCCTGCCAACCGCAAGCTGCAGCAGCCTGCTGAGGGCAGCATGTTCTAAATTTTTCCAGGTTGGTGCATCAATCAGTCGGGATTTTACCTTAAGAAAGAGTAGAGTTCAGGGTGTTGGGTTTCTTCTTCATCAAGTCAATAGTTTAGAACAATATTGATCTTTCACAACAGGAGAACTGAACTGTTGTATTTAACAGCTTAAGATTGTTATAACATTTTGGTGTTATGAGTTTGAATGAGCATTATGGGTGGCTGAGAAAGATATGTAAGGTGATTAGTATTAGAGAATGCTCCTTTGAAAACTTGATACATGTAGATTTTGTGATAATGAACTTTGGACACAAATTCATGTTGTGCTATTTTGCCTAGATATTTTGACATTACTGCCAATCCCTGGCTATGAACCAGGTTGAGAACAAAGTTCTAACTGCCAGATTAAGCTCTTGTATTTTTTGTGTGTTGATTGGCAACTTATGTCCATGTACTATGGGAGTTGACTATGCCACAGCATAAGTCAGATGAAAGTTCTTGCTATATCAGGTGTTAGTGGGCACTTGGAGCCAGATGTGTCCTATTTCATCTCTCTATTCACACACCAGTTGCTGAAACTGTTGATATTGATTTAAAGTGGTCATTTTGGACTTTGTGAGGTTGATTTGGAGCTTGAGTTACTGGAGAGCCAACACGGACCTAAATCCTTTGAAAGGTTCTATTCTTGGAGCTTCATTGGTCAGTTTTCCCTTTACTGTGAAGGTCTGAATCAAATGATTATGATTGAAACTCTATAAGAGTGTGAGAGCAACAATAATCTTGCACCAGAATTTTGAGGAGTTTGCCTTCAATTTTTCAGCTGTACATTTCAAGGCCTTGTGTGTAACAGATATTTTAGGTTACATGTCATGAGGTCTTTATGAGGTTTCTTACTAATGTTGTGTGGTCATTTCAATGTTTAAGAACAATGGTTTTGTGTCTTAATTTTAACCCTTTAATTTTAAAAACCTGTTGTAATTATAAATTATTTTACTATTTTAAAGAACTTGTCCAGTTTCAATTTCTTTGTATTTTATTATTGCAAGTTCCCTGCAAAATTGATTCCCTATCTTCTAACCCATAAATCAAAGGTTATATGCAATGGTTCTTTCGTCTCAAGAACTTGGCAATGTGTTGCCAAAAAATCAATGTTGGGTAATTTTGTTTGGATGGGTATGTGATGAAACAACTGAAGGAAAGAAAGACAAAGAAATTGTGTGAGCTACCTCAAATATGATGCAACACTAATAAAAAAGTTTGCCTTCAAAAAGTTTCATGAGGAGACTAAATCTCATGGCTAGAAAAACCATTTAAAGGTGTAAAGAAACAAAAGGTGACTCAAATGTGAATGCAAAAAAAGTTTTTGCAAGAAAACATATACACAAAGCAATGGTGCTTGCATTCATGGACACAAAATGCAAAAACATTTTCTTATTTTTTGTTTCCAATTAAAATGTTAAACTTGCAATAACATAATGAAATGTCAAGATTCCAACAGCAAGAAACTTAACCAAGAAGTGAAAACAAAACAAACAAGCAAATTAAAAAATTAATTATAGAAAAATCGCCCAATCTAGTTTGAATTTTCAATGAGTACATTTAAGGTGAGTTGTTGAGAATCACAATTAGTAAGTGGGTGTTTTATGGCAAACATAATAAAAAAAGAAAGGAAAGGGAGAAAATAATAAGAGAAACTTAATATTTAACAAAAATTTAATCGAAAAACAACAAGTTGAAAAACAAAAAAAAGAAATCCCCATCAATCCTTTGGACAACAACTCTCAGAATTCAACATCAAACCAACAAACAACCAAATGCAAATCTCTCTTGACAAAACTCTAACCCAATGCACAATTTGTAAAAAAAAATTTCCAAAATTGAAAGGCGTCATGTGGTCACCACACCTTTCACAAATTGTTGCATTTTAAAAAGTAAAATTATGTAATTGTTACACCTGAAGTGGGCTTAATAGCTTGAATGCACCCATGAAGTATGCGGTTGGGGATGCATGGCGGCTGAGGAGCTAGAAATTAAAAGGCTAGGGAGAAGGTTTATAGCAACAGATTTTTGAGTGGCAAGGTAGAGCTTTTGAGGAGATCAAAAAATTTGGACAGAGCATGCTGTGGAGGAGGACTAGTGCAGATTGTGCTAGGCGACCTTGGAGATGTGTAGATAGAAGATGAGATCTGCTTATTGATAGAGATTTGGCTGGTTATAGACTTTTCCGCTGCGCCAGTAGCTCAGCCAAATGCTTGTGTTCGCTCTCAAAAGTACTAGCAGAACGAATAATAGAATGAGATTCAGTACCTGAGGTCTGCTGATTATGTATGCATGAGATCTAGTTTCTTGAGGAGCTTTGGTAGGACTGCATTCAATTGATTCTATGTTAAGGTTTTCTATACGTAGTTGGACTTATGAGATCACAAGTCTTCAGTCGAGCAGAGTGATGTGAGGTTGTTTTTGTTGCATTCTGTTGAGGGAGCAGAGTGGAGGTTTAATGGACAAGAGAACACCGAGGGCTTTTCTGGTCTGAGAGTCGTTGCATTGTCAAATGTCTGATCTGTAATGAGTCCACTAGAGACCGGAAGCACGTTGTCTCTGGACATTTTGTAAATGAAAATGCAAATTGCTAAATTTTGTGATCAGAGTTGTTGATGATCTTCAAGTACAAGCTGGGTATGGGTAAAGGTTCGTGGGTGTATGCAGACGCAGTCTTGTGAGAAGACTGAGAGGGAAAGATCAGGGGTCGCGGTTTTGTTTCAGAACCTCAGAAACTTGAATTTTGTGTGGATCTGTCTTCTTGTCAAGGTGTTTGTTTAAAGTTAAGCACCTTCCTTTTTGGTTACAATATGACACAAACCACTCATGATTTTGTTGAGTGGGAAAATCCCATTAGAAACCCACCACAGTGGTCATGCAGTGGGAGGCAATGGTGGTTTAAGAATTTTTTGCCCGATATGCTTTTTGGCATGGTTTAAAAAAATCATTCGAATTTTTAAACATTACACCAAAAATTGACATTTATGACTAACACAAATATGACTAGTGACCATACTAGTCATAGAGTCATATATGATATGTTTTTGTGCCTAGTCGTATTCTTATAACCATGGATATGATTACATGATTAAAAGTTTTCATGGGTATAACTAGATGATTAAAAATCTTCTTATGAACACCATATAATTATTCAATTATATAAAAATTGAAACATTAAAAGTTATGAATTAAAAGGGAAAAAAACTAGAAGGTATATGTAGTAAATATATTATAAACTTTTAAATGATCAAACACATAATTAGTGCACAAATAAATAACTAATACCTTATAATTTTTAGAAAATTTTCTTTCAAGTCATTAATTATTTAATGCGAATTTTTGGATAGTGGTTAAAACAAATGTGGGGGAATTCTTTTTCATTTTTGAAAAAAATCCCAAAAAATGGAAATCAAATTGCCAAAGTTCTTGAAACCATAAAATTAAGTAAAACATTGATTCCTATAATATATAATTAAAAAAATCTCAACTCGTGCTCAAAGGTATATATATATATATGTATTTATTTATTTATTTTTAATTTTGTGAATTTTTTGACATTAAATAATGAAATGTATTCTTATTAATGATATCAAATGAATTTCAAAAAAAATCCACATGCCCAAAATGAGATTGTTTTTGATGTTTTCATGTGATGGATAATAAAGGATATAAAATTTGATCTTTAGTAATTTATTAAAATATTTGGTCTTACGACTTAGAATTTTAAAGTATATTATATATAATATATTCGCATTTAATAAATTGAATACAAATTAAATATAAGATGAATTTTTAAATTATTTTTTATAATTAAAAATAAATATAGCACAACATTTATTCATTTTTTATTGATTTGTGATATTTTTAAAAGGTGGGGAAATTTTATATATATATACAAAAAAATTCATGTTGATTTTTAATATGTTAATTTTACAAATCATTTTATGAAAAAAAAGACACACATCTTCAAGATATCATTGTTGTTCAAATGTATGAATTATTCAAGATTCAAATGTATTTTCAATCAAATTACTTGTTATTTTGGTTTTTAAACTTTTCTTTTACTTATAAATATGTAGATTCTAAAAAAACCTTTAAGGATGAAATTTATCTATTTTCATTTGGACAAAATATGAAAAAAATAATAATGGTCAAAGTTGGGTAGTTTTGTATGGGACAAAGGATGATGTGAAATAATGTTGTAAATATATCCCATATCCTTTGTCAACAAGTTGAATTTTGTAAACTATATAACTAGATGAAAAAATTATTAGTCTACACACAATACACGCACTAATTAGATTCAAATATTACTTGTGATGAACCAATAAAAAAAGTTTATCACAAAAAAAATAGGTATTACTATTTACCTACCTACTTACCTAATCTTACCTACTTAGGTGGCCTATATCCAGGCTTAATCTAATGGCTTAACTTTAGGTGCGATTTAAAAAAAGATATAATGTAAGTTTCCAAGGTAGCCTAGGTTGCCTAAGTTTGTTCTAAGCACTTTAACATAGGCCTAATTGCCTAGGCTACTTAATTTTAGGTTTTTAGAACTAGATTTAGGTGTCTAGGTTTAAACTTTAAGTTCTTAAACCGAGGTACCTAGATTTAGACTAAATTTAGGTTTAATTTAGGTCATTTGATTTTAGCCATGTGGCATAACCTAATGACTAATGTTTAAATGTCATGTCACCTATTTTATGTGGCCAATGTTTAAATGCCACATGGCTTGACTTGGATGGTTAATTTTTAAATGCCACAAGGCAATCCTATCCTTGGGTGGTACCACAAGGATTGTCATGCTTTGATTTTCTTAAACCCATCAAACTTTGAAAAATCATAAGAAACATTTAAATGAACATTTTCATAAATTTTTTGAATACATTTATTAGGTTCCATAGATTTTGAAATCTCAATAATATTGTGTATTTTGATGTATTTAATCATTGTTGAAAAAGTTTCAAGAATGGACTCCTTGTTTTTTCTTTTAACTTTTTGGTCGGGAACACAAATTTGGAATATGATTTTGAGCGTTGGCCTGCGTACTTGCTGCGATTCTCTCCTCTTTCCGCTGCAGCGTTCTTCACACGCGCTTGTTGTCTTTTACTTTGCTTCTACTGCTTTGTTCTTGTTCTTATCTCTCTCTCTCTCTCTCTCTCTCTCTGTGTTTGTGTGCTAGAAGAGCCAGCCCACCGGATATTCTCTCCTGTAGTTCGTTGTTCGTAAAATTTTCGTGTTTCAAGTCCTCGCTCTTCTACTGCCACTCTTTCGTTCGACATCGCCATCTGTGTTTGTATCTGCCGGAAACCACCGATGCGTCTAGCTCGGCTTCTTTGCTCTTTGTGTATCAGAAACAAGTTCGTGAGCGCCCGTGGCGGAGCGGGAGGGATAATAGAGTCGTTTTGAGGTTCTTGGAGTTTGCCTGTGTTTGACCTAGATTTGTGGCCACCTCCTCCTTAGGTAGGTTTGTCGGTTTCTTTGTTGTTTTTATTGGATCGCGTTTTTTCGACGAGCGGAGGAAAAAAGAACGTCGTTCCGTTTTTTTCTAGGATAGCAGCACATAAGAAGAAAGGCGCCTCGCTTTGGATCTCGGATTTGGTGAAGCCATGTATAGCAACTTCAAGGAACAGGCGATTGAATACGTCAGACAAGCCGTAGCTGAAGACAATGCCGGTAACTATGCCAAGGCTTTCCCACTTTACATGAATGCGTTGGAGTATTTCAAGACGCATCTCAAATACGAGAAGAATCCCAAGATCAAGGAAGCTATCACTCAGAAATTCACGGAGTATTTGCGCCGGGCTGAGGAGATCAGGGCTGTGCTGGACGAAGGTGGTGGACAGGGGCCAACCGCCAACGGTGATGGTGCCTTGGTTGCTAAACCTAAGTCCAAACAGGGCGGTGGCGGGGGAGGAGATGCAGGCGATGGTGAGGATCCCGAGCAAGCCAAGCTGAGATTAGGACTCAATTCCGCTATCATCCGCGAGAAGCCTAATGTGAAATGGGGGGATGTTGCTGGTCTGGAAAGTGCCAAGCAAGCACTTCAGGAGGCCGTCATTCTTCCTGTCAAATTCCCGCAGTTCTTCACAGGTGCCTGTTTTTTTCCCAAGATCCTTGAACCATATTTTCTTAGGGTTCTTCTCCCAACACTTCTGACTACCTTTTCTCTCATGTCCATCATCTTTGCCCAATTGCACTCACATAGAACATGCCTCTCCTTGGAGGTCTCTTCCACTCATGGGCTCCTTTCTGAACAACTCAGCGCATTTTGACTGTGTTGATTCTGTCCAACACCTCCAACAGGATTAGTTTCTACAGTCAACTTGACCTAACCTTTTCACTGCAATGATTGTAGCCTTGTTTTGCTTAATACTGACCCCAATCTACTGATTGCTACCATCACTGTGGTTATTGTATTGATGGTTGTACAAGCAGTTGTAGAATATGGATTGCTTCTCGGGGTACAGAAGGTTGTGATTGTATGATATTGTTTGAAGGAAATAATCATTTATGGCAGTTGTTTTTTCAAGCAAGAAGAGATCCTAGGGGTGCATGGAATCTTGAGTAAATGGAAATCAGAAGTCCTTGGTTATGTCAAAGTTGAACATACAATCCTTGCCCCTTAGTGGTTGGTGATAGTGCTTACTCTAGAGTTTCCTTGAGTTGTGTTGATTCTCATTAACTAAAGAGATTCCAGCAGTACATGGATACTTGTAGTAATAACTTTTTGTTCAGCTGAATGAAGCATTATGTTGTTTCAGTCTTCTGAGTTTAATTTTCCGGAAGTTCAATATGTCAGAATCTGAAGCTCTAAGTCTTCATAGTTCTTTGACTTCTGCTATTAAGTTTAGAGGAAAGTTTGGTCCTGGTCTTGCTATCCTTTCTGTGGCTTGGAAGTTCCAAAAGAACTTGAGTAAACCCAGGTTTATAAATGCATGCTGTTTTACTTCTTTCTCAGAGTGTCTACAGGGTAGAAGTAGACCTGTACGTGTGTAAATGCAGACAGTTCTACTTCTGAAATGCTGGCATTTCTGCCAAATCAATGAGCTGTTGGTTGCCACGCTGCGGAAAACTGATTTACCCCCCCCTCTGGAAATAATTGGTTCTTAGAGACTCCTTGGAAACAGTTGTAGTCATCAAGTTCTTAAAGTGCTCAATTCTTCTCCCCTTTTGTTGCAGTTTACTGACTCTTGAGACAAAGGTCAAACTATTCGGTTTGAAAACCTAGAATAAAACTTCTAGTCAGCATTTTTTATGATGCTTCAGTCCCATTCTTCAGTTTTTATTTGTGGATTCAGAGGTAACCCTCAACTTCAAATTTGTTTGGTTAAAGAATAAGGATGATGTAAGGTTTATGTAGTCTCTCCATGGCTTCAAGGTTGCTAACGCTTTAGATTTATTTTCCTGGCTAGAATTCCTTTTGGATTCTTGTTTCTCACATTGGGTCTTTGAGCAGTCAAATAGTTATCCTGATGGTTACTAATTGTGCAGTCTTTTTAGACAACATCATACTGAGTCTTCTAGTTGCTTCTGGAAACACAACAGGGACTGATGGCTGAAATGGTTTGCCTGAAACTTTGGGCTGATTGTTTTATACTTGTCTACAACCATTGTCAGGAGCTGATGAAGCCAGTGTGTAATTATGGCAGCTTGTCAGTGCTATTCATGATTAGGGTGATGGTTTAACACTTTGTGAGTGACTCTCATAAAGTTATGACTGCACTCATTGTCCTGTTACCTTCTATTTGACAATCATGATAACAGGGCAATGTTGTGACTTTCACTGCTGTTCAATTTGCACTTTAGTTTTGGTTGTGGTTTTGGTTTTTTTCTTTAGGGCTGGGTTTGCTGATATGCTGTCTGATCTGGAATCTCTGTAATCTTAAAATCATGTGATCTCTCAGGTCTATTGGGGTTGGCATAAATCATAAGGAGAAGTTCACAATACTAATGAAGTTAATTTTAAACTGTGGATATAGGCAAGCGAAGACCATGGCGAGCTTTTCTTCTGTACGGGCCTCCAGGAACTGGAAAATCATATCTTGCAAAAGCAGTTGCCACAGAAGCTGACTCCACTTTCTTCAGGTTCATCTTCAATCTCACTTCCTTGGGAAGTTCTTATGTCAACAGTCTTAAAAGAAATTTAGCTGCATTTCCGATTGCAGCTAAATTTCCCAATACAAAAGTGAGGTCCTTTGTTTAAGGGTTTGACACAAGAAACAATCAATGTTCCACATTCCTCATCAATGTGATAGCATGTGCAACCCTAAATTCTACATGAAGTGTTGACATTATAGTGTTGAATTTTGAATTGCCATGATCTTGGGTGATCAAGCTGGATAAATATATTTAAAAGCAGTCTAGGTGTGTATGTTTGAAGCATTATCACAGTTTTAAGGACATGATGGAGGAGGCTCTTAACTGTGTTCTCAACATTTGGGCTGCAGTATCTCTTCATCTGATTTGGTCTCAAAGTGGATGGGGGAGAGTGAGAAGCTAGTGGCCAATCTATTTCAGATGGCTCGTGAGGCTGCACCATCCATCATTTTCATTGATGAAATTGACTCACTTTGTGGTACCCGTGGTGAAGGAAATGAGAGTGAGGCCTCCCGCCGCATCAAGACTGAACTCTTAGTGCAAATGCAGGTCAACCATTTCTACTCTCTTTGATCTTCTCTCATTGCTAGACTACTCGGCTTTGTTTGGAAAATCCTGAGTGAAGGGTTGCAGGGGTCTATTTTGGTTTTTTCCACATGGCAGTAGTGGCCTTTTCACTGAAAGCAACATTGACAAAAGACAATATACATGTACTATATGTTAGGGACAGTAGTTTTGGTCCAGGGTCACTGTAAACCATCAGTGAGTTGCTTCACAGTCATGGTTGGCTCAGAGGTTGCTTCAAAGACTTAGGCATGGGCTATCCAATGGAGGAACCATGATAGTTAGAGAAGATTTGGTACCTCTAACTATATAATGGTATAATGGGTTAGGATAGAAAGTATGTGTTTAGGGTCCACTACTCTCAGCCTCTCATTTAGTTCCCTAATTGGAATCAATTGTGTTGATTGTTGGTGAGTCCTTATGAGTTTCACAAGTCCAAAATATCTACTTATCTGTTTGTGAGATTGCTGGACAAGCCTTCTAAGTCAATATTTGGAAATTCCAAGTGAGGACCTTAACCAAGCTTCTTCTTGCCATTGTCTTGAGATTTTTGGATTGCTGCATTAAAGTTGATATTTTGTTTTTTGGCAGGGGGTAGGAACCCAGGACACAAAGGTTCTGGTTTTGGCTGCAACCAACACACCTTACTCCTTAGATCAAGTGAGCTTTTCTCTCAGTAGTAGAAGTAGGTAGTTCATAGCAGAAGACATGCCTGTGGAGACGTATTTGCAAGTAGCCTGAGAATTTTTAAGTTTGTGTATGAGTACATATGTCTTGAATTAATGTTACAATATCTGGGAGAGTTATGTGGTGCTTTTGAATGTGATGAGAGGGGAAAGAGAGGTGATTGATGATAGGAGAAACAAAGGGGGGCTCTGTGCTTTTGTGCATGGGTACATATCTGACATTGATGTTGGTAAGGCAGGCAGTGAGGCGCCGTTTTGATAAGCGAATTTACATTCCTCTACCTGAACTTAAAGCTCGACAACACATGTTCAAAGTAAGTGCTTGTTCAATATGTTAAATAGCTTTCTGCTTAACTTGTTCTTGAAGTTCTCAGACACTATGGATATGTGTCCAACTGGTGCTTTTAGCTGTTATGCTACGTGGCCATTTCACATATCCAGAGCATAAACCTGGAGCTCTATTTTTGTTCCTAACAGATTCGTTGATGTTCATGTGGCTGCTCGTTCATGAGAATCTGATTCTATAAGTGAAAAGAAAATTGTAAATCCTCAAATCTAAGTTGAAACAATAGAAGTCAATAACCGGGGTCCTTGGTGGTAGAAGTGTCATAGTGTTCCATCTGTAGTGAGAGCAACCTGTACATGGAGCTTATGTGCATTTTTACTGCTGAATTGGTTCAGGTTCATCTGGGTGATACACCACATAATTTGTCAGAGAAAGATTTTGAGGATTTGGCAAGGAAGACAGATGGTTTCTCAGGTTCGGATGTCGCTGTTGCTGTAAGTTATGGACCTGGAAACCCCTTTTTGCACTCTATTGTTACATGGTCAATGAAGATACTGGAAACTGGTGTGCTACCTTTTGGCTCTAGTTGATAAAAGTAACATTAATGATTTACCAACTGAACACCCCATACCAGTGCAAACAGTGTAGTAAATAACTGGAGGCTCTGACAATTTGTAGATGATTACTCAAACCTTCTACATTTTCAAACCTGATTAAGCCTGCATATGTTGCTGCTGAATCCAATTAAGGCTGACAGATGAGAATTTGGGTGTGCTTGCAGGTAAAGGATGTCTTATTTGAACCTGTTCGAAAAACCCAGGATGCTATGCATTTCAAGCAATTTGTAACTGAGGAAGGTGAGGAGATGTGGATGCCATGTGGGCCTCGGGAACGTAATGCAAAGCAGACTACCATGATTGAGCTTGCCTCTGCAGGCCTGGCAGCTAAGGTGAACAAGCTATCAACCCTTGAACAACAAAAAATTTCTTTTCTATTTGCAGTATATAGGACCTTTCTGTCATGGTTACCTGCTGAAGTCACCAACATTTAGGCAGCCTTGATAGTAACATTGTGTTTGGGCTGGAATAATTGAGTGTGTACAGCCTCCAGGTTGCAATCCTAACTCTCGTTTTGTTTTAAATGGGTGCATACTTGTACTGTAGATTCTACCTCCGCCCATTACAAAGGGTGATTTTGACAAAGTCTTGGCAAAGCAAAGGCCTACAGTGAGCAAGAGTGATCTTGAAGTCCAAGAGAGATTCACTCGTGAGTTTGGTGAGGAAGGCTAAGGTACTACAGCGATCAGCAAAAAGTTTGTGTATTTGAACCTTCAAAAAAGTCATTGACGGCATGGACTGTGGAAGTGTGATTACACTACCTATCAGTTACAAGATTAAATTTCATGTTTACCTTCTACAGGGCCGTAGTTGTATCAATGAGCATTTTGTTTGAGGACTTGGGTGCACTTCTATGTGAATAGATAGATTCAAGTACCATTTGTGCAAGTATTACTGGACTATTTTTCAGTCATTGTTGGTGATAGCATATTGATGATAGGCCTATGATAGGGCACGCTGGAATCAACTAGTGAAAAGATAAACACTAAATAGTAGGTGGGTGTGCTCCTCCTTCAATCACTGATTCCAATGGGCCCCATAGATTGTACTAAAAAGCTCTTCATGGCCAGTTGGCTCACAAATGTGTCAATCCATGTGACTATTCCCCATCTTATGATTCACAGGTGGGGTTTTGGTGGGGTGTATAAATAGGCTAAAGCTCCATATTGCCAACTGGCCCTTAAGATGAGGAGATCTGGGGCCCAATTCCAAGTGAAGATAGTAAAAGGCAGTGAGTACCCATTCCCCATCAATGATTTATGTCAGAGACATAAATGGACAAGGAATTCCCTCTCTTTTAGATAGATCCTTTGGGGATTGTCATGTGGGGTCCAGCAAGGTCAAATTGCTTCGACCAAAAGATCTCCTTACTGGGGGGAAACAAAAACAGCCAGCCCCCCAGACAAACAAGTCTGAGTAATTTTTTGTTTGGAAATATGAATTGTGCAGTCAGGTCCAATAAATGGCTTCAACTAAAACATCTGCCTACTTGGTGAAACAAATGGTTAGTCACTGTCTGAGCCCACCTAACAAACAGTCTGAGCAATTTGTTGGTTGTTTCAACAGAAAGGGAAGGTTCCTGTATGTTGAATTGAAACTATTACGGACTGACCAAATATTTAATCATATCTGTTGTGTAATATTTACATGTTCAAAAGGTACTGTGATTTTCACTACAGCATTAAGTAGATAGAAATAAGTTCAGTGTTAGCAATGAGCATTCTGGCCATAGCCAATCAACGACTGAAATATATGTGCATATTTTTCCCTTATTTGAGTTGCTTTTTGACATGCATAAAGAGAAAGGGTTCAGCTTCAAGAATACAATCCTTCAACTTCTCTAACCTAATCTTTTCCTGAATTAACTTAGGATGTCTTCTTGCCTTTTGTTGTCTTGTGCTGGGGCATGCCACCTCCTTCTCTTGGAATTCAGAGAAGACTTGCAAGTTGCATGGCATGTCTTCATGGCATGTTTTCAAAGCCTATCCTCCAAAACCCAGATCCTCTGGAATGACTCGTTACTTATCTCCTTGGAGCTCTCCGCTCACCAACTAGAATGTCAGGGATGCTGCTGCTGTCACTATTGGCAAGCCCAGTTGAACCAGCACTTTACACTAGTACCTTGATTTTTGTTTTAGGATGGGATATTCATACCGATTTAGAAGTAACCCAAAAGAATTGGGTGGTTTAGGGTTTAGGAAAACAAAATGTTTTAGAATTTTTGTTTTTTCCATTGGCTTTGTGCTTTAAACTATGATTGTTTTAGGGTTTAGGGTTTTAGGAAAACCAGATTGGCCAAATTATGTTCCTTCCTTGATCAAGTTCACATCACCACAAATGCAAGAAACTTTTTCACTAAAACCAAGAGCTAAAATAACCAATATTATCTTACATCACAATAAGAGAACAGGAGAAAAGCAAATTGGTGTGTTTCCTCCTTAGAGCTATCGCCATTGTTGGTAGTAAACTACCAACCAAGAGTGACTAGCTGTGCATATTGGCATTAATATCATTTTTGCAACCCTGCACACAGCTCCAGACTTTCAAAAGCATGTAGGCCTTCGTAGAATTTCTCTTCTCACCCTCTATTTGTCTACACAATATTGAGAGCAAACATGGGCAAGTGTGAAGTGTGGTCACAATAACATGACCTGCTCCAAACATAAGCATTCCTTATTTTTACATGTTTTAAAATGATAAATTAAGTTCATGTTTAAAATGCGTGATTTGTTTCTATAATAATATTTGAAATATAACATACATGAATATAATGAGTGTAGAATTCCCAAAGACATTTGTTAAGAATTGAAACTAATGCTTATAAATATAGTTTAAGCAATAAAACCGATGGAAAAAAAACAAACAAACAAATCAATCAATCTTGTTTGTCACACGAGGCCATCAAGACTCACTAACAACTTCAATTTCAAGACAAAGGAGACAAGTTTGGATCATGTTACCATGTTTACATTTAGGGTGCTAAAGTGATTTTGTTCAATTTAGGTGCTCAAGTGGAGCTTTGTGGAGGGTATCTATGACCTCATTAACAATTGCATATATAGATTTGATATTAGCACGGGGGAAGAAAGGGAATAACTTTGTTGTCAATGAGGATGTGTTGTGGGGTGAAGAGAAGTTAGGATGAGCTTGTTTGGTGGATGAAGACCTAATGAAGAAAGGTATAGGACTGGAAATGGGAAAGAGACAAAAGAAGGAACGGTTGATGAAGACCTCTTTTGCTTCTTAGAGGTTGTATGTAGCATTGTTTGTTTGTTGTAGTGATGAAATAGATCAAGGAATTGTGGAGCTGAATTGGAGGTGTTAGTGTATGATGGCTACAATGGTGGGTTGTTTCTTGTGCTTGATGGACTTTGGTGAGGGTGGAAGCTTAATGGGAGGACAATTGGTGGAGATTATGAAGAAGTAGTGATATAAAGGATAAAAGATAGAGATATTATCAAAATTGAGTACCTAGTTTTTAGTAATCTTATGGAGGTTTTGTGGTTTTTGGAACAATTTTAAGCATCTTGTTGTTAATGTGTGGATATTGTTGTAGCAACTTTAATAATATTCCACTACACATTAAAGTTGGAGTGTAGGAATCATGTAATAGCACAAATGAAAATGCATATGTATTTCGTGGAAATTATCAGAAACATAGGGGACTAAATGGCTAGTCAATAGCACCCAATATCAAAGATTGATGTTAATGGTGAATACATTGTGTGAATTCACGAACATTTGAAAGATTTAGTGTCAAGGACATGAAGAATCACGAGAACAAAAACTAAAAGAAAGGTCTAAGTCTAACTTTTAAACAAAGAACAAGGCAAGATTGCATGATTCAAAAATAAAAATGCAAGAACTAAAAACAAGAACATGAGATGTGCAAAACAACATGAAAACAAATCTTTATTGAACTAACATATGTAAACATGAACATGAAAAAAACATGACAAGGTTATGGTGCAAGATCGTGCTTAAGATTGGTGTTGAACATAATGAAGAAAATGAGGGGTCCTACTTCTATTTATACCCCTTTGGGGGACTTAGCTTAAGGAAGCTTCCAAGAAAGCTTGTATGTGTGGATCAACTTTTTTTTTAAAATAAACCTTTTTAACTAAAAATCAACTATGAATTAATTGAAATTTAATTGAAAGTTAACTAGGATTTGACTTGAAGTTAATTGGGGGTTAACTTAGATTTAATTCAAACTTAACTTGGATTTAACTAAGAGTGAACTAAAAGTTAATTAGAAGTGAACTAACAATGAGCTAAAAGTGAACTAAGAGTTGGTTGATAATTAATTAGAAATGAACTGAAAGTGAGTTGAAACTAAATTAAGACTTATATACAAGTTCACTACATGGATGAACATTCAAATGAATAAACTTGATGGCATTACCATTTGTGATAGTTACATTGTTTAATATTGAAAACTTTAAGGAATATGGGTTGATGTCATTTGAAATTTGGGAGACAACAAATACACACATCTAGAAAATACCTTATGAATTTACTCGGTGTTATATTCTGGGGACTATTGGGACTTTGTTGCAAGATTAAAAAAATCCTTGATACGAGAAAAAATGACCATGATAGCCACAAAGAGGTGTTTGGAAGGATTTGTCCACCAAATCATGTGAAACTCATTTTGTTGTGAATCCTATTAGGTTAAAGTGTTTGTTATATTTGTGCAATTGTTATGGAAGCAATGATGTAAAACATTTGTGCATTTTCCATCTATTCCATATGCATTCTCACCATGGTTGTGTACCCAATGTTATGATGGTTTGATATATGTAAAGCAATAACAATACATTTTTTTGTTATAATGTGACTATGTCATTGCTTCAATGATTCACAAGATTTGATCATAAAGAACGGTTAAAAAAATAATGCATTTTGAGATTGGATCTTTAATCAGTACAATTAAAAAAAATTAGTTGGAATAATATTTTTTTAATGAAGTCACTAAAAATGACATGGGGAATCATAGCATGACATTATTAAATTCATTGTTAATTGCAAAGTTGGCTAAACATTGTTAGCATGAATGTTAAAAACAGAATATTGAAAACTTTACAACTTCACAAATCCAAGCACCCACAACACATCTCTTTTACCTTTTGCATTGTTGGTTATTGCATGAAATTTCTCATTAGGGTGAAATGTTGAACAATGCATGCAAATCCACTATTGTGAAACACCAACATTCAATGGCATCACCAAAAGCTAACAAATGCAAGGTGGATATTAGGGTCCCCAATAGGTCTCCTTGATATTCTAGCAACTTGACCTCATAGTTCAAAGGTAATGAAAGGGTTAGATCAAATGGGCAGAATCAAAGTAGGTGCTTTTTGAACTCCAATTAGAGCAATAGTAGGCATGGATTAATTGAAATAGTAGACATAGTAGAATTGCAATTGTAAAGAAAAATGCAAATTTTCAAAAGCAAAGCAAGATTGATTTGTTTATAATTCTTGACATGCAACTTGTCTTTCAAGAAGCTTGTGAATATTTCAAGTTTCATAGGAGATGAATTACAAAAGATTCAAACAAGGTCGAATGTTGATCACTTGCTTGTAATATCACCAACTAGTTTAAACATAGTCGTTCCATCCCCACTACATATACAACAAAACAACATCACCATGCCACCTATCATGAGTTGCCTAAGGATAATCAAGTAGAGACATACATGGCAAATGTTTGCTAGATGTGAGAATAAATGCAATATGTAAATGAATGAAACTCACATTTTTATTTAATGTGATTGGTAGCAAATGTTTTTGTTTTTGAAATCTCACAAATGCACCAAGTTGTTTTTCAAATTGAAATGGCTATCTAGACTTTAAATCATCAATCTAATACGTTCCTTCTACATACTACTCAACGCATGTTTCAAGTGAATGGTTTGGTGATCAAAACATGGATCTAGTTTAATTCAACTTCATCTTCTATAACCACGTTGTGCAAAATCACATACATATACACAATGTCTATCATTATATGTATGTCCCAAAACCTAAAAGGATTATGAATGATTACTCATGAAGATTGTAATACGTATTCCAAAGCATTGTTCGACATGCTTTCTACATGTATTTTGTTCTTTTGCAAATTGGCACCTATTCTCTACTTGAGGTTCATGAATGGTTGTCACAAAGATGTTCCACTTGGGATAATGTTGTTTGCCAACACATAGTATTGAAAGTACTCAATGTCATTACCTTACACCTAAATTTGTTGCTTGCTCTACAGAATAGGTTAACAAAAGTGACTTTTATCCAAAGACACAAAGGTTGTTGTTACCACCTAGCAATTAAAAAAACAATGCCAAATCCCCAAACTCCTATTAACGATGACTTCAAGGATTACGAAGTTGCTTTTATATTTGTCAATGAATTGACCTTGCCAAGTTATGTGATGATTTTTCCACTTATAATTCATGTAATCTAAAGAAGCAAACATGCTCCAAACCCCTTAGGAATTTGATTTGAATTTGATTTTGTCAAGAATCAACCTTGATCGATTGTCTAAGGTATTAGTCCTTGAAAAGGTCATGAATTGCACTTGCAAAGTTCTTCAATGATAACATGGCCATGCTTTCACGAATCTCATCACAAGCATCCACAACATGGCCATAGGTTGTCATGGGAATTGTTGTTGTGCATTTTCAAAGTAGTGGCAAGGCCATTTGGTCACAATCATCATGTTTCTTCACAAATAAATAATCATGGGCTATCACCAATTCCACCATGTGGAAGAACAACTATGTCACATGTAATATTGCCTTTTGAACAATTTATCATTGTACAAAGGTGATCCCATAAAGTAATCACACCAATGCCTTTCCTCTTTGGCCTCTATTTGCCTGTCAATGTTTGTTCTATGACTAGCTAAAACCCACCATGGTGGACATGCCCATGAAACTCGACCTCATATTTTAACGACATGTGAACATAGACATCATCTTTGTCATTGTCCTTCGATTCAATTTGCAATCAAAGTACAAGCTTACCAACTGCTGTTCCATTGTTCCACACACCTACAACTACACAACAATGAGCAAACACAATTAATTGAGCTAGGTGTGTTGAGGCTTGGAAGCTTGCATCAAACATGGGTGTGATTGAGATGAAAGAGCAATGAGAGAGTGATTAGAGTGGGCCTAAATGGCTATGTCGGAAGATGTGAAAGAAGATGATGACAACTGAAAGTTGACGGGATGGACATTGGATGGGTAAACATTTGGCCAAAAGGGGAAGTTGTGAACTTTGCATGTCAATTTGGCTACTAGACTTACGGTACTGCATTGCAAAGTGGGTGAATGGTGGAAATGCTCTCAAGGTGCTAGAAACCCAGTTTGTCCAATTGCATGCAATTTCCTTGATGAACAACTCCGCCAGTAATCTATCCATCTCTTATTTTGCAAATTAGGCTCAGTAGTCAGTACCCCCTCCCTCTCTTTCTATATGCATCTAGGCTTGGTTCTCTCCAATGTTGGGCGGTTCTCAGAACATACCTTTGGCAGTCACCAGCATAATTCTTAAGGTTCATAACCACAATTCTTAAAAATTCAAAGAACCAGTTCTGCTATATAATCACGGTTCTTAAAACTTTAGAAGAAATCAAAATAACTTGGTTCTTTATAACCACTTGATTCTTTATTGGTTCTTCGATGAACACCGTGGGTTCTTGAGGAATTATGAAATTACCCAAATACCAGAAATGGCGGATTCTGAATGGTTTAAAGAACTGAAACCAATGGGTATCAACAAAATCAAATACCCATCCATCCTTGGTCATCTCATTGTGTTTTGCCCCTTGGCACCCTGTCTTTGAAGGGTGGCCCTTTTTTCACCCCTGCTGCTTTCATATCTTGTTGGTCTTCCACTCTCTCTCCTCTGGGGATTTGGGTCTTGCTTAATGAAAGAATGGGCCCAAAATTCACCAAAATGAGAAGAAAAAACCCAACCGTGTAAATGGGTGCTTCAAGAACTTCTCTTTAATATCTTGTTTAAAAAAAGATATTAAAACCCAAGTACTGATCCACTTTGGCTACATCACCAAATTGAATTTTTAAATTGAAAAATAATAAAATAAAATAATAAAAAGAATAATAAATAATAAATAATAACAACTGCTAGCAGCTTACTTTTTGTCCCATGTTGTGATTACTTTTTGTCTTATTAGTAAAGTTGACCAGGCCTTTTGAGCCTACTTTAAAAAAAAGGGGGAAAAAACAGAGAGAGAGAGAGAGAGAGAGAGAGAGAGAGAGAGAGAGAAAGGCTGGCAGATCAGATTCAGTTGCATGTTTCCAAACATTAAGGTAGTTCTTTACTACTTCAAGCAAGTGAAATATGTTACTTACCCAATTGATGATCAAAGATCACACAGCAGCAATTCACAGTTGTTTGTTGTACATTGAAAGGCATGAATCATGATGACCCATGCTCTATGATTGTCTTATTGCTTAAAGAGTCTCTCTCTATTAGCAGCAGCCTGTCTTTCTGACCAGGCAAATTTCAGTGTTCAAATAGAATTTAAAATAATAATAATAATAATAATAATAAAATTGGGGTGGTTTTCTTACCTATTTTACAAGTTTTAATTTGGATTATAAGGATTAGTCCTATTCTGGACAAAGACTTGGACATTGAGAGTCTAGATCTAGACCATTAATTGTGCACAATAAATAATTAAAATAATATGATGAGAATCCAGATATCACACACAATTTTCTCATTTCCTTTCTGCTGTTAAGAGAGTCCATTTAACTTAGCCAAAAACCCCCACAGGCTGGCACCTTCATGACAAAGGGGCAAGAAAGGACCTACATAATAATGTTGTGCCCAGCACACCAAGCATGTGTAGCCTAAGAAAATTGGGGTCTCTCTCTCTCTCTTTCACATGGACCACCACTAAGTAGGGAGTCAGAGGGATGGGGGAGGTGGGGGGGAAACACATTTGGAGTGCAACCCACCAAAGAAATCTCCCTCCTGAAATTTAAAAATAATTATAAAAATAAATAATGATATTGATAATAATAATAATAATAATAATAATAATAGTACATTTTGCCTATGCATTTCATACAAGTGCTCTTTTGTCATCTAGGGATATTCAAACTGGAATATGAGTTTTCTTAATTTATATAAATAAATAAATTAAAAAAAAAAAAAAAAAAACCTTGGTCCATAGTATCTATCCCATGTGAATCATCCATACAAGGACTTTTTCTTTCCTTAATATTGGAAGCAAGTGATGCAGGCTTTTTTTAATGCAATAATCCTCCTCTTTACAACCATTTTGGTGACAAGCATTATTCAGGACTTTTCAGTAGACAAATGAAATCTCTCAACCTTTTCTGCCCACTCCTCAACTTGATACAAATGAGGCCCAGAAAGCCTGGAGACTAAAATCAGGTGTCTATGTACAAATTTAACATTGACCAGCTTAAATATAGGCTATTAATAAGAGGCTTCAGTCAAAAAGGGTGTACATAATAACCTCTGTAAGTAGTCATCACAATGTATTATAATAAATAAATAAATAAATAATATGCTCGCACAACATCATATCAATTCTTTGTTAGCACTTTAATGTTTAACATGTTGTTAAAGTGGTGTGAAAATATTTATTTATTTACTTATTTATAAATATATGGAGGGGACAAGTTTGTGATAATAGTTGCTGAGTTGAGCCTTGGCCCTCAGTGAAGCTCAAAATATTTTCTGCACTCTTGAAAAAGGATGGTGGTTTGACCAGTGAGTGATGCAAGAAGAGTAACATGGCCTTTGGATTCCCTCCACTACAAACTTGGCAAGACCTGTTAGACTTGGGGTTGAGTTTTTCAAGTACCATACTTGAAAACCTAATCAGATTTTACTTCATGTGTATCAAGGACATAGTGTCTAGCAATAAGGTCCCACCCTCCCCCCCCTTAGGTTGTTTGGGACCTTATGTAAGGTCCAGGCCACTCTGTCATATCCTAATGTGGCAGGTTTTCAAGTAAGTGAAGTACTGGGACGTTGGCCTATCTTTCATAGCTTTCAGCCTGCCTGCCTGCCTTGTCTTGTGCACCTCAAATGTCAGAAGGTTCTCAAGATAGGCCCTTAACCTACCAGCCTTGTGATGAGTACCTCCAATCTCAGAGAGGTTCTCAAGATAGGGTCCTTTGACCTACCCGCCTTGTGATGGGTACCCCAAATCTCAGAAGGTTCTTAGGAGAGATGCTTCTCTGGATGCGTATAGCACACTCTGAATAAGGGAGGTGTGGTTGCGTAATAATTGAGCAAAAGACCAGCTTTGCATTGCCTAACCCACCCTGCCCTTCGTGCAAGTGGAGTGGAGCTTTTGCCAAGTGGGCTCTTTGACAGATTCTACTACTCTCAAACCGGCTTCCTAGAAACCTCAGTGGACCATCAAGCCAGCATGCAAGGATTTGGCAGCTGGCTACCGTTGAAAATTTATGCAACAACACATGCTTGGACCCTTCTTTGCATCCCTTGGAAGGAGGTGTGGGATGATTTTCCTGTTCATTTTTACCTTCCAGAAAAGAGTGAACAGTTTGAGCTTTGTGCTGCTCAGCTATGCTCCAAGCTTGGAGACAGAAAAGTTCTGCACCCGTGATTATTGCTAAGAAGGGATTGGAATGAACTTTTTCAAGAGCACTAGTATTGGGAGTTGAAGGGGTGACATTGGAACAGCTTCCCAAAACAACAAATGCAAAGAAATAAAGAAATTGTGCTATATCTTCTCAACATCATCTTTACATAGATCTCAGACAGCTCCCCAAAAGGACAATGCAAAATGTGGTATATCTTCTCCACGTCATTCTTTACATCTCACAGACAACTCCCCCCAAAAGAACAAACAAAAAAAAAGTGGGCTGTATCTGTGCTCAATGCAGAAATTTGAACAAAGATACAGGAGATTGGAATATATCAAAGAGGACAGTTTCAGACACTTCTTACACTTAAGGATTTTGATCAACAAAAACGGCAAAGATAAAAAGAAACATATGTTTGCACAACAATTCGAAACTGGAAGTGCAAAAACCTGTGGTAGCCACCAAAGAGGGTTTGATCGAGGTCAATCAATCAACGAATCAATGGGAAAAAAAAGTATTTGGAGTTTAGCACAAACATTCATTCTACCCTCACAGGACAAGAATGGGTTTCCACAGCTGAAGAAAAAACAGAGGCCAGAAAATCAATCAACATGGAGGCTGGATTTGAGTCATAAAATTCCAAATTCAAAAAGGCCACTCTGGGTACCATCCTTGATTCATCCCTGCACTGAAATCAGAGTCTCATGAGATCTGGTGGCTGTTTCAGTCATTAGATCCAGGGATGTCACAGCAGATGCAGCAGATATAATATATGCAACCAGATATTAAGACGAGAGGAAAACTACACACTAAAATGAAAAAAATCAGACCTGAAAAGACCTTTAAGCTGCTGAAGAAGAAACCAAGAGAGAAGTAAAAAAAGCTCCAAATCGCCCACCACAAAGATGGGAACCCAAAACTGAGTGCCAATCAAACAACACAAACAACAGAAGATCACAGATGTGGAGACTAACAAGCTGCATAGGAGTGAGTTGCATACACACACCCAAGAAGCACCAAGAAGACATGAAAAAGGGAAGGGAGGGAAAAAACACGAGATCAACAAGGAGCACAGACAAGCAGAAACCACATTGCGAGAAAAGATCGCTTTGTTTCTTCATAAATCGTCGTTGGTCCAGAAAAAAACTTGTCGCCCAAATGCCTGTCTCTTTCTCTCTCCCTATCTCTGTCTGTGTCATACTCTCTCTCTCTCTCACCGATTGATGAATAAATTGAATTCGCCGCATGCGCGACAAAGAAGACTCCGGCCACCCACAGAAGAAGGAAGGCGCGGATGGGTGAGTGGGTGACAGAAGACATGATCTGATCTGATCTGATCTGAGTCGCACCAATTCCTTCTTCCCTGGGTAGAGACCGCGCTTGTTCCCAATGCCGAAACTCCAACGGCCGGAGCTGAAATGAGAACTAGTACTAAGATGATCCCTGCAATTGCTACTAAGAAAAATTTCAGAGAAGAAAAAGGATTCGTAAAACGTTTTTGGCGGCCTGCCCACCTGTTAGAAGAAGAATTACGGATCTAAACTGCTGCGGAGGGAGGGATGGAGAAATCACGACCAGAAGCAAAAGCAAGCAAGCTCTCCCGGGCAGCAAGAAACTAGACTAACAAACAGGGGATCTATGTGGGGTTCCCTTTCTCCGCTTCCCGGAGACTGGTAGAAGAAGCACGGATTTGGGAGAAGATACAACTCCCGGAAATCGACCGCTGCGGATCTTTCTAGGCATCATGAGAGTGGAGGCAGTGGAAACGATGGTCCCGGAACCGCTGCCACCACAATTGTCGCTGGCGGTTTCGTTTGAAGAAGTGTGCGCCGGAGTTTCGTCGAACGGAGAGTCTACTAAAAGCTCTTCTTCCTCAGAAGACTCGAGCTGCTGCTTCCCGGCCTTAGCCTTGAGACATGGAAAGAATGAGAAAGGGAGTAGAGTGGTGTTGTTGTTGCTCATCACCCTCCCAGCAGCAGGTGGTAGCAAGCTGGAAAGATCTCTTCCTTGGCTTACCACCACATCATCTACCTTGCAAGCCACGGAGCAATAGTTGTAAGATTCTTGCAAGCTTCGCTCGCAAGTAGCGCAGGCGTTTCCGAGTCCCTTGGAAGGACGTGGTTGTGGTCTCTGGTTCAGGAACACCACTCTTGCACTGTTGATGATGTACGTTTGCACTTCCGAGCAGTCCAGTAGCCTCTGGATGTCTTGTAGGCGAATTACGTCGTGGTACACATAGCGTCTGATCTGCAACAGACAGTGACTGCGATGCGCACCCACACAATGCTGGCATACTCCTCCATTGCAGTCGACACAGAAAACATTCCTCTCGTTCTTTTTCAAGGCACTGTGCTTCATACATGCCACGAAAAACTTCTCACTCAACAAAGCTTCCAACCATGCCGGCTTCTGTGGCGGCACTGACAAGTCGTATCCCACCATCTCTTCTTCTTCTGCTGCTGCTGCTGCTGATGATGCTAACACAGACTGACGAACACACAAACAAAAGGCAGCCGGGCTGACTCAATTCCTTCCCAAAACAACTCAGATCCTCCGAATTGCTTGCGCAGCTGCAATTCCACCTGTCTCTGTTTCTCTCAAAACCTACCTCAAGAAGCAAATCTCTCTCATTCTCAAGGAATACACACTGCAGAAAGACATGACCCCAAAAACAACCTCTTCGCGTCCAAACCCTCACAACTCTTTTTCTCCCTCACATTCAGCTACACGACCTCAACGACCGACACACTCCCACAAGAACAAACAAATCTATGCATATAGAAATCAATCGCAAATGCTTCAAGAAAGAAGCCACTTGTTCACAGATCTTCTGACTACACAACCGAGAAACCTCAAACTCTCTTCTTCACGCATCAAGCTGCAGGGATAAGCTAAAAATTGGCCAAGAAAAAAAAGCGACTCTTGAAGATGAAAGTCTTCTTAAGATGAGACGCCACTAGCGAGTCGATCTGAACAAGCAAACAATGGAAATGAAAAGAAAGAGAGGGGAAGAAGAATCTGACGCGAGAGATGGCAGAGTAGTGGGCGGAATTGGATACCAAAGCACCGCCAGCGACGGAGGGGAGGGAAAGGGAGATGCGCGGGAGGGAGGGAGGCAGGGAGGGACGCAGACGGCGGCGGCGGCGACAGCAGAAGCAGCGGAAGACGAGGTAGGGGCGGCGCAACACAAGCAACCATCGCCGAAGCTCGGCTGCTATCGCCAGCAAAACAGCAAGCCCTAAATTCTCTCGCGCCTACGACCGGTCACCGGCTTTCCCCGGTCACCATGACCCCGTGTCTGCCGACATGAAAGGGGCGGGCGGGCGGGCGGGCGGGGGGGTGTATGTGCGGGCCGCAAGGGGAAAGAAGTCAGGGACCGTTCACACGGTAACTGGGATCCTACACGTCAGATTTGGGGATCGCGTTGATCGGTCCGTCCAGAACTTTGGTGTCCGCTTTGAAGGCGGGGTCTTATTTACACGGTTGTAGTGCTCTGTAGTATAATACGTCCTAATAAAAATATACGTACTTCCCTTCCAGAAATACAGGAAATATTGAATAATTAGGTGTTACACTAAAAACTTTTATTCCTCAATTGTTGAAATTCTAAAAATTTAAATTTGCAACTGCCAAAGCTTGTTTTTTAAAAATAAACAAAAAAGTGCCAATTATCAATTGTAGGTAGAGTACTAGGCACACCATAATATTGAAATGGGTGCCATTCCTGTTGAAAAAAATTAATTGGTAAGCCATTGAAATACCTACTAGGCACCTTGGAGTTAAACAAACAAACAAACAAATAAATAAATAAATAAGTAAATAAAGGAGAAACACCCCTAGTTGGAACACCTTTGAGTTATAAAATATTTAATTGATTAAAACTAGCTAGTTGAAGTTTGGGTGATTTAAGACCCCCCTCTTCCAAAGACTAGGTGTAATTATACAGCTTTTTAAAAATACATTGTGTAAGTAACATATTGGGCTAAGTAACATATTGGGCTTCTTTAGGAAGAGACCATGCCCTAATGATGTACTTCTTCATAAGTAGTTCTTCAATGGTCCTTGATATGGAGTTTGTAGTCGTTCAATTTTTGACAACTTGATTACTTTTGGAAGTTCAACATAGACTTTCTTTGTGATTGGCACACATGGGTCTCCTTGACACAATTTTATAATGCTTGTTTAGAAACCATGCATGTAACACCAACAATTTGTGTCACCCTATTTTTTACTAGGCTCTCATTCATCAACCTTTTCAACATGGTCCCTTTGGTCAAAAGACAAGAAAATTTTAGGAAAGAAAGAGAGAATATGGGACCAAAATCATGAAATGTGAAAGATAATTTAAAAAAGGTGCAAAACAACATATTTTGTCATTTCATTTTGTTTGGTAATATAACGATTAGGTATTCTTTCAATATCTGGGCTTTGGGTTTTTGAATTGAAGGTTGTGTGAGGTGAACTCTACTCCACTAGCTTCAGACTTTATTTCACATTTTCATAAATTCAAAAAAAAAGGTAATTTAATGAAGAAGCATTGGGGTGGGGGCCTATCGGGGATATTTTATTTCACACTCATCCCCATTGTTGAGGAAAAACCAGTGGAAAATTGAATTGGATACAAACATGAGCATTCTAGGTACCTATTGTGTATAAAAAGACAAAAAAAATTCCTCTTGATTTTTCAAATCCACTAGTGGCCAGAAGGATAAGGGCATCCAGATCATGAATCATATACAAATGTAAAAGACGGGTAGGTAGGTAGGTAGGTAGGTAGGTATGAGAAAATCTCCATTATTTTTTCATGGAATTTTTTTGGCTCTTATTCAAGAGCAGGTAAGAGAGTGAATAAAAAGTGTGTTCCCATGGAATGCAGTTCCTCTGGGCAATTCAAAACTTGAAAGATGGGGAGTACCAACTTCATTACAATCGGAGCCAACTATGTCCTTCACAGAATTGAATTAGTCTTTGGCAAGACTACAATAGGACACATTATGATGTTCTTCAATAAGACATTGTTACGTGGTACCTCAAAGATTTGGGGCCGATACTCCTCCCCAATCAAATCTCTTGGCAATTGAATTTTGGATGAATAAAATGACAAAACAAATGGGTTCTGGGTTTGCATCATTTTCAGACTGCAAGTTTCCAAACTGTCACTACCTGCTTGCTCATAACTCCAGTTTGGTCAGCACCCACTTTCCAAATGAATGTCTGGTAGGTTGTAACTTGTGTCCTTCCCATCTCACTACTTAAAACCAAACATGGTTTGTGTTATTCCATGTTGTGAGCTATAAGCTACAACTTTGTTGGATATTGTGTTTAGATTCATTATAGAGTATAGTAGCTTAAGGGATTTTGGCCCCTAGGTAATAATGATAGGTCTATTTATTTTTATATGAGGATTTTTGAAAGATGATATTTTGGCTTTGTGTTGAAACTGGAGATTAGTTATAGAGTTATAAAATCCTTGAAGGATTTTGGTTTTTTGTTTAAAGGATTTTTTGAAGATTATTATATATTTTGCATGGTGAAATATTTGAGTTTGCATAATTCTTCTGTTACCTTAAGATACTTTTTAATGTAAATGGCAAGGCGCCAGTGTGACATACCCCTTGTTTAATGAGATGGGTGTTTTTTATGTAGTCATCTGGACTGTGTGGATTGCTCCTTTATATTTGACATAGTGAAATCCGTGACATCCAAAACCTGGTACAAAAAGATGGGCCCCTTATTGTTGAGTTTTTTTTGAAGGAATGGAGAGGCAGATTGATTTGGACTTTCATATACTTAGTTTCACATTAGACAGCCTTAATTGCACTAGCATTTTAGATAGGACAATCATGTACATAGTTGGTTTGGAGTGAGATTCATATCCTCCACAACTGGTCAAAATTGTTTTCATCTAAGCTTTACCTTACAATAAATTTCACTAGGGTGGGTGGAGGGAGAATGAGACTAGAAGATAGCTGAATCACCTAGGGTATGCATCAGTGCCCTTAAATGATCGGTGAGTGCCTTACAATGTCTACCATGCCTCCTCCAAGTCCAAATTTTAAGAATTTCTGGGTTAAAAATAGCAACTAAGTAATTGACCTCACTCACAAAGGTCGAGGTAACCGGTGTGGATGCTGGTTCATCCTGGCCCACCAAGTGGACGTTCAGACAAAGGGACAAAAAAATGCAGTGTGGAGAGTCAGTGATGGGTTCGGTTCAAAATTCGAAAATAATTAAATGGGTTTTAGCTGACGCAGCAAATAAGAATCGGAAAACAGTGTTATGGGTAACGTATATCAGCCAGCAGCGATGGCGCTCAAAGTACAAATTCAAACACACAAAGGCAGAAATGGAAGTGAATCTGAAGTAAGTAGGTTCGTTCGTTTCCAGTGTTGTTGGTGATAATCATGTTGTCAGCAATGGGGTTTGAACCCAAAACCAGAACGTTGAGAGTTGAGCGTCTGCTGATTTTGACAACCCACCCGCATTGCTGACACGCTCAAGGGGCTGCTGCTCACAGTGGGATCGGTAACCCAGGCCTATCTGCACCAGTGTCTTTAGTTTTCTTTTCAAATCTATGATGTTGTATCTGATTTGAAAATAATTATTATCTTTTCCAAAAATATAAAAAAACTAGCTGAGTTTACATTAGGCCTACACCAAAAAAAAAAAAATCTAAAATTTTCCATTTTGATGATAAAAGAACCGACAAATTGTCGGTGTAAAAAACACTGATTCAGACTGCCAGAGTGAACCTGCACCCACCAACACACCACCATGGCTGGACGGTCAGAGGTGGACCAGACTTTTTTCATCTGGTTCTTGTGCCCGATCTAACCTCCTCATAGCTGACAGTTTCAAAAGTGTGTTGTTCGGGGTTCTAAAGTTGGGGTCAACAGACTGGATGGCCTCATAATGGGAAAATTGGTGCGGTGCATTTGTGAATACTGGGTTACACCAGTGAATCTCAATCTGTCACCTTGGAGCAACCTTGGCCATAACAACATCATGAGATACCAATCCCAATTCCAGCAATTTTCTGGACCTCCAGTCTCCAGGTACTAGAGAACAGCACCAGGGACTGGCCAGAGAATCAACCAACTTCGCCCATAACAACATAAGATTAGATGTTATTGTGATTCCAATTCCAATCACAATTGCAATTCCAGCAGTTTTCTGCACATTCAGTCCTGAGTACTCAGGAATACCAATTCCAACAGTTCTCTAGACCTCCAGTCCAGGTACTCATTTGAGTCAACTTGAGTCCAAGGCATTGACTACCACTCTGTGATCCGGTTCTTGCTCATGCTGTCTTGATTTTGATGGAAACAGAGCAGCTCAAAGATAAGGAGGTATACATATCCACATTCTGCTATTTTAAAGAAGCCAAAATTCTCATGGGATTCTCATCAATTGCATAGCTATACCTCTACATGCTTGACAGCAGCCTCATTGATCATCAAGTTCAGTAAAATGCTTGCACATTTGGGAGGACCATAGTTGCAAATATCCATAACAAAGCTGTTCATTTGTGACAAACCCATATTCAAGGAAAAAAGTCCAGAGATACTCACTGTTGCGCTAATTACCAGATCAGGATTCCCTGACCAATCAACCACAAAATAGCACTCGACAAATACACCAACACAAACCTGAGTGCATGGTGAAGGGTATAAATCTTCAGTACCAAGAATCACATAAGGGTCACTTCCAAAGTTGGAACTCAGGACTAAAAAAAACTAAGGGGCATTCTTTCCACAAAGAAGACAAGCCTGGGATTAAATGTGCAAAAACAACCTCATCTAGGTTCTGCTCTTGTTACCCTGGAAGTTACCACCTTGGAATCCACCCACTTGTGGCTTGAAAAATCCACCACCGGGTGGTGGAGCAGCCTGCTCACAATCAGAAAATCCCAACCAGAGCCAGTATCAGTTCCATGGAACAGAGTTCCCAGAGGTCACAGCTAACTTCAGCATTCAGGAGCAAAGCATCAACATAATTATAGTATTTCCACACTTCCTTGAGTTACTTTTGTGCCTTACAGTGGAGACTCGAGAAATTTTGTGACCCCCAACAGTTCTCTGAACACTAGAGGAGCGCACTCTTTAGTGTAATGCATCTTATTCAGTCAACTTTCTAAAGGTTCACCAAGAAGAGAGAGGAACAAAAGAAAGAGAAGAAATTTAACAATGAGGAAGAGAAGAGACACAACATGGAGAACTTTTAAGAGCAGGAACTTGCAAACAAAAAAGTAACAATAGCAATGCATTCTTGCACAAAGACAAGTGCGGCTGTTGGAGGGATGACAAAAGAATTTGAGAACAAAGAAGTAGACTCACTTGCTGCACAACACCAGGAAGCTGGGCCATGTTCAAAGCAGCAAGAAGCTCAATGGTCTCCCGGTCCACCTGTTGGTTCAGCCCCCACAAAAGAATCATTATGACTGCTCCACTGCACCCTTTGTAGAGCAGAGAAAGCTACTCTAATCGAATTTCTAGTCTCCAAAAGTACCTCTAAATTTTCAGGCTCGTACCCAAATATAAAGCCTGAAGTTTCTCTGTAGTGACTGAAGTTCTGAGGTTAAAAATCTGATAATTGCACTGCAAACTGGAGTTTGTCGTTTGCAGCAAGCTGTAGGTTTTCTTCCCAGCCCATTTACCATCCGCCTTTTACCTTTCTCTGGTGCTTACCAGCTCAGCAAGCATGGCACTCTGCTTGACAGAAGGGTAGTGTAGACTGCCTTCTGAAGACATTGCTCTGCTACTATGAGTGGACATACTAGTTTAGGAGTTTGGGTAAAGATCAGTGCTTGTAACTTATAACATTTAATGGAATCTACCTCAATCACATCTGTCTTGATGGCAGATTCCTCAGGCACAAAGTCCATGCGCCTCTCACGTTCTTCCTCCTGCAGTTTCAGAGAAATTCCTCGCACTGGACCTCTCTGAATACGTTTCATCAAGTGCTGCACCCCAACACACTCCCACGACTTCCAATCGTGAAAAAATTGATCACCCCAAAAAAAAACTCTACTGTCTTGCAGAAATATCCATGACACAGCAAGTTTGTGATTTACAAAAAGCAAGAGAAAAACCTGTTGCCACTGAAATGATCATAGATCATACCCACCTGGTTGAATGCCCTCCTCCCTTAAGCTAGATCATGCAGGGACCCTTGACTTGGAAGAATTGAAAGCCACCAGCTCTTAGAGAAGGAATAGAGAGGCTTACAGTTGCAAATCCTGCAATTTTATTGCGGAGGCGTTTTGATGGAATGATTGCCACTTCTTCAGCAATTTTCTTGTTTGTCTGAAAGTCAAGAGTCATCCGAGAGTAGTACCTCTCAATGATGACCCTTGAAGCCTTCTTAACCGTCTTAGTTCTCACGCGCCCCTGTAGTGTCCATTACCAAAATCCATATGAGAACTACAGAAACTCAAACCCACACATTTATCTGCAGGAAACTTCGGAAATCAAAGAAAGCATGCATTCACAGTTCACCTAAATCCTGGACCAAATGGTATGTACACCCGGTACTGATCAGGATTGTAACCTAACAGTGAAACAATCGTCAAGAACTTCTGTAAATACGTTCCAATGTCAGGAACTGATGCTAGATCCCCCCGCCCCCCAAGTGCACATGGTATCACAACCGAAACGGAAAGAAGCCATCCTTGCATCCCGCACGGCGATAGAGGCGAAAACGCCGGCAACCGGAAAAAATAAAAAAGAGACTCCCAGACGCAAATCAAAACAAGACAATTCTAAGCGAAAACTTCCCATCACAAGAAGCGGGGGAAACAAAATGAGCAAAAACTCGTGCGAGGTAATAAATCCACATACCATGTTGAAAAATGAAACGCGAAGAACCGCCGAGGAAGTTGAAGAATCCGAGAAGACGCTGCGCAGAGCAGCAACAACGGCGATGAGCGTCGAGCAAACAGCGAAAGAGGGAATGTGCGAAGCGGCCGGAGCCTTTGACCTAACTGAAACCCTAATTTACTAACTGAAACCCTAATTCACTAACTAGTTTTACTAACGAACGCCGGTCATTGGTCTAGAACTGAAAACCTTGCAACGGGTATGAAAGTCTATTACAACATTTAACTGCTAATTAACTTGTCACAAATTTCAACTCCCAGTTCTAATAATTAATCTCCGCTTGTCACAAAGCTTTTTTCTTCACACTTAACACAAGCCTACTCCGAGGACCCTCCATGTTTGTTAGAAAATTGAGAATGGAACAATGAGAGAATAATAATGAAACTAATAAATAATAATATACATAACAAACTCTTTGCTCAGCTCAAAACCTTAATATCACACAAGTTGTTACAAACTTTTGGATTCATTTGTGAGCTTTGGCTTCCTCTTACATAAGAAATGAACATCTCACATATCACACAAGTTGTTACAAACTTTTGGATTCATTCGTGAGCTTTGGCTTCCTCTTAAATAAGAGATGAACATCTCACACATCACACAAGTTGTTACAAACTTTTGGATTCATTCGTGAGCTTTGGCTTCCTCTCAAATAAGAGATGAACATCTCACATGTAGATGTAACTTGTCATTCATAATATGTCAAGTTCATCATTCCATGTAAAATGTTAATTTCATAACTTATGTGATCATCGCATGCAATGAGATATTTCAATTGACTCTTTTTTAACTATCTCATAGTTCCAAAAGTTAAGTGCATGAAGCATAAATATCTAAAATAAAAAAAATCTTGATTAAAATAACTTGACATGATGTTGCTATTCAACAATATGTGTGAATTTTTGTTAACAATTGTACACCTTTTTTAAGCCTTGTCTTTGCATGGAGATAGGGTTTTTAATCTGTCGATATTTGATGTGCAATGTGGTTGAAATTTTTGACCTAATTTAAACCTTAATTCACTAACTCATTTTATATAATAATGATGATTGTTCTCATTGGTTTTTTTATATTTTCGTAAACTTAATGGAATCATATTACAACATTTAACTACTAGTTTACTTGAAAATTTTCAAACAAAAGAATTCAAACTACAATGTTATGATAATTAGTCTCATACAAGTTTTACAACCCTATCAAGCCTAACACATTAATTGAATTTTTTAGTTAATTTCAAAATAAGTCAAGAAAAAACTATTCATTTTGATAATTTATCTTATTCATTACAAAAAAAATTCTTCACACTTAGACACAAGTTGTTTCAAAGATCTCACATATTGAGACATTTTTTTCATATTGATATTGCAACCATTTTCACAATTTATATAGATGTGGACATGGTAAAGAAAAAAATGAAGTCAAATACAAAAAAAATTTTAAAATTATGACAAGATAGAAAATGGGTTGGTCATGTCAGTGAGTCTAACAATGACAACCTACCAATGCCCACCTACACCAAGGTAATGAAAATAATTCTTGTTCCAATTTACATACATATTTCAACCAACATTTTGCTTGTTTTTGTTTCAACCAACACTTTGGGGGAGGTTTAAAGTTGCATTAACCCTACTAAGAATTTAGACATGAGCATGTAGAATTTATGAGCAAATGAAAACTTGAAATGGCCTTTGAAATGTCAAAAGCTTGTGGGACAAAGAATATTGTAGGTATGATTAATGTTTGGAATTACTTATTTTTTAAAAGGCATACCAAAATAGAAAAAAAAAAAAAAAAACTTAAAATTACATTGTCAAATTTTAAGGAATTGAACTCAAGACTTTCTCCGTATAAAGGACAATCCGAACCATGGCTATATTTCAATAACATCATTAACAAATTAAAGATTTAGTATAGTTATTCATTATTGTCAAAATTTTAGAAAATTTTAGATCAAAGCTATCAAATTCATTTAAAAAATTAATAATTTCAATAAACATATATCAATTATCATTCGTGGTTAAAGTAGCAAAGATCATATATCACAATAAATGCCTTAAGTAGAAAAATTTCATCGTATCAAATTTTTCATATAAAAAATATTGTGGAAATTTTGGTCACAACTATTGAAAAATCAATATGGGTTTTTCAATCAGATATGAGTATGTGTCATGAAAATTGCAATAGATGTGAAAGAGATCATGGTCATGATTGTGGCTCAATAGGAATTTTTTACTTTACACATTCCTATGAAAAATGGAAAAATGAAAAATTTAGTACAAAGAAAATGAAGAATTTTCTTCAAGCTCCACCCAAGTTTAGTCTTCCTTATGAAATATGATTAAAATTTTAATTTATTTCCAAAAAATAAAGAAGTTTTGTGCAAGTTCAATCCAAGACTTATTAAAGTTTACATTTTCTTTGAACAATGAAGAAAAAAATAATTTATAAAAAAAAGAGGAATTTTATTCAGACTAAAGCATGTTAAAATGGGTGAAGTGGTTATTTTGGGATCCAAGGGGAAGGAATGTTTGATATATATTTAAAACTCCCCTTGGCAAGGAGTTAATCACATGATTGATGAAAGAAAAATTCATTGTTCAAATTTTTGTGAGACACAAATGAATATGGAAACAACATTTTCAAAACTCCACACAAGGTAGATGAAATAAAGTCAAAGGAAAAACTTTATAATAATGGTTGAGTTCAAAATATGTATAAAACATGCAATCTATCGCTAATTTTATGGCTTGCATTACATGATGAAACACACACATAAAACTAGTGTATTAATTAAACTAATGTGTGAAACAAATTCACCTCAAAACTTGAAACACATATTGATGGGATGTACAAGCACATACATCATGGTTTATACATATATTAAAAATGTAATGAAAAATGTTCAATATTCTTTCCCTTCAAAATACTTATGGGAAATTGTGATACAAGGAATAAACAAATATGAAACATAGACATTGAAGAGGATGGATGATCAAATCATTATGAATAGTTAAGTGATGTGGAAGAGCTTGGTACATGGGCCATATTAATTTAAAATTTTATGAAATGAATCAATTAAATCAAATGAATCAAATAAATGCATTATGTTAATGACACATTTGTATAACCATTCATTAAGATGTAACACTATTGGGTTCTTGTCCACCAACATAAACAATATACCAAAGCATGGTTTTTATAATTACATAAATGAATAAAAATATAATTATTTATGTCATGTATCATTGTAAATGATTGTATGACTTTATCATCCAAATGAACATGTCATTTATGCCACTCATTGTTTTCATGGCATTTGTTTGCAAACAACATTAAGGATTATATTGCATGATTATAATCATTCCGAATGCAATCATGAAGGACTTATCCAACGTTTTATATTAATCAACATGGGCTATTGGATTGATTTATTAAATGTAAAATTTATAAAAAAATCCTTGAAACATGCCACCACATAAAAGATTACAATATTGAAACCTCATTACCTACTAGGCCTAATAGTCACCTACCTATAAATACCTACAACCTATTTATTACATTACGATTTACCTAGCTACCATTAAAAGGCAAAAATGTAGCCCATACATTTGCAACTATATGCAATTATATGTTATTTACAACTAATTTTGGTTGTTTCTACAACTATTTAGTATTTTGGTCATACTTACAAATACATTGTAACTATTTTTTTCTTTATCCTTCCATATGGGCAACATTTAATAACATTTTCATCCAAGAGCAACCTTATATGACCCATTATTGACCAAAATTAATTGCACCATTGTGGGGTGAGTTTAAACCTTAGGGGTATAAATTCTAAGGTGTAATAGAATATATATATTATATATGAAATGTGTAAGGATATTATATTATATGGGTGTATATGGTTGATTTTATAGAGTAAATTAAAGGTATGTTAATGTGGATATTAAATATATGCATAAGGAGAAAAATACATTAGGCAATCTAACCTAACCTAGGTATGTAGTTTAACCTAACCTAATTAACCCAATCTAGGTATGTAATCTTACCTAAGTACATAGTTTAATCTAGCCTAACCAAACTTTAACTAGCTTACCTAACTTAACATCATAATTTAACCTAACTCAGCTCATGTACTTAGCCTAACCCAACCCAACCTAAGTACCTAACCTAACTTAATTTACTTTAATCTAACATAAGTACGTAACTTAACATAGTCTAACATACCTTAACTTGACCATGATACCTAGTTTAAGATAACTTAACCTAATTTAATTAGTTAATTAACAATTGTTAGTTAGTATGAAAATTGAAAATAAGAAAATGATCCCATACATAATTAAAAGTAGCTACCTTAATTGACCAACATAATTAGCCATTTGAGCTGACACCTCAAAAATCCGCTTAATGACAAAGCAAGTTTGCAAAAAGTAAAGCAAAATGCTCATCAACATTCACATGCATCATTCCAATTCATCATCAACATTGAAATAACTAGTTGCATTCAACAATGTATCATTTTCATCAATGACATCCACTTCTTCCATAAGGCATTCATTAATGGACTACCATAATTGTGGGTAATTTGATTTTGCATTAGTTCACTGATTCTTCATTATCATCACTAACTTGTCCAATTTGTCAACTCCTAACCTATAACATTAAAGGCTTGTCAACACTCAAGTTATGTGGAAAATTCTTCCAATTTTAATTTGAGACCTAGGAATCCTCAAAATCTATCAAGCCATGAAAAAAACATTTGTAAACTATGTTTCATGGAACTTCCACCAAATTAAAGAATAGTAAATAATCTTTTGGTTTCACATGCAAATGGTGAAATAAACCCAATTCATTCTTCAACAACCCATGCAAAGTTGATGTCACTATCCCAAAGATGAAATCATCATCAATTGGTATTGTTTTAGTAAAGTCGTCAGTGGTGGGATTAGGAAATAAAAAGAAACCACCAACAATGGCATTAGAGTCGTGATATCATACTTAACCACAATTTGTAACACATTTGCTTGTTCAAAAAACACCTTCACCACATCAAGGGATTTATAATGCGGGTCCAACATGAATGTCAACATGTTGTGAGCCTTACTAGCATTGTAAGAAGATGTAGATACCATAAATAGAACCAATGCAACCTAAAATTCTTTCATCATATGCACCCGCAATGCCCCTAATTCAAATTCAAAATCCCCCTTCACAAAATTGAAGGGGGTAATCTTAGATTGTTAAATTTGATTTTACATATAACACTAATTGAAAGGGTGGCATTTAGGGCATCAAAAAGTAACCAATATCCTTGGGTTTGATTGAGGATTTTTGCCTCACAATAGGATACATAGTTTTACCAACCACTTTACAAATTGCCCATGTGTGTGTATTCGACAACAACCTTATAATTCTTGAGTTTTTTGCCTCCCATAACATGCGTCACGATACTCCAAGGTTTCTTAAAATAAAATCACCTTGCTAATAAACCTAGTATTCATTAGTGTTTTTAAGTTTTGATGGGAGAGCCCAACATTAAGGCATGCCATATGTTATTCACTATGCACTTTGCCAAACTTATTAGTCCATGTAATTATTTTCTGCAACATTAGATTGATTTGGCTTCGAGCTAACTTGCTTGAAACCAATAACAACTACAATATCATCAAAAGCATGGCCAAAACATGATCCTTGCCAAGGAATTGTAAATCTTAGAAAACCACAACTAAAAACTGAAGTGAAAGCTTGTGTAAGGGTGGACAAATTGCCATTCTCATCTTTCACATAGGTAATTAATTTGTTTAATAAATTGTATAATGATAGGAGATCCTTGACTTGTGTTGCCATTATAACTTTAAACATATTAGTGGGTTTAAAAAAAGTCCCATTGTCATATCGCAAGCTACCCATAATGAGTTTATGGAATTAATCACATAAATTTTATGTCTAGATTTAGACATCCATAAATCAAAAGAAGTTATTGTTGTAACACATGAATCCAAAATGGGAATTACATTCTATTGCATGCTTTTAGCCACCAATGAAAGAACGACATATTGGACCATTTGCTTGAGGTTTGGAAACACAACTTGGAAATTTTGACACATGACCAAACACCTTAACCATTAGCTTTCTACAACAAAAACATGCATGTAAGCTTTGGCAACAAACAAAATGTCTTTCATAATTTTTTCTTGTTGTGCATCATCTTTTTTATAATGATTACCATTCCCAAAATGATATGTGATGATTCCATAACCAATGATAAATATCTTTTTGGACTTTTCTTAATGTAATTCCTCTAAATCAAAAGCCACATTAACATTTTTCCACCTATGCCAAGCAATGGATGCTCACCCAAGATAGGTTTTTTGATAGAAGTATTCCCACGTTGCTAGTTGTAAAAAATCATACCTTTCCTCCTTTTGATGGTATTACCAACATTACAACTTTGGCAAATATAATGGCAAATCATAAAACACATAGTTTGAGGCAAAATAAGATTTTCATATTACCATCATTCACCACAAAAAATGCCAAGGGAGAGACAACCTACAATGAGGGACCCATGCTTTTTGATTCCGGATGAGTTGAACCTTCAAAACCTCCCATATAATTTTTATTTCTTCATTCAAATCACTAGGTGTTGTAATGTTTTTAGATGCAAATGGTTCAATTGGTGTTGAAATTGAACAAACTATTGACCTAGAATTCTTAAATAAGTTCCCAGATTCCAAGTGAACACCATCACAATCACAACCTTCATGCATATGCACATTCACACTAAATGTTTTAGTTTGATCTATCATTTGGATTTTGATTTACAATGGAATTTTTTTTAAAATCTAGAATTTGGTCTACAAACTGACACCGATGAATTATTAAAGTTTTCCTTTGATGAACTTTAGAATTCACAATTCAAAATGCAAACTCTAAAACAATGTGAATTTGTTTTTGCAACACAACTTCAACACTAGGCATCTAGTCCCATACACCTAAAGGATGACACCAAACAAAACAAAGACAAAAACAACAACAACAATAAACACAAGTGAGACACAATAGAAGGGGAAAAGTACTTACTTACTTATGGGTGCATCAGTTTGATTGTTGCGAGCTAAAAGGAAAATTTGCATTGTGGACCCAAATAATGCCTCAATATTTGTTTTCAATGTTCGCAATAACATTCAAGTATCTCACAAATAACCATTCTAGCTATTGGAATAGATTGTCTTGTTTGACTAAAAGGGTTTGACGTGAGAACCGTCTTGATACCCGGAATGTGAGTTTGGTGGACTTTTTAGGGGGCATTTCCCTCTAATAACCGTCAAACACTGGTTTGAAGATGCCCTTAGGTTTGAGGATATCTACCGAAAAACTACCCAACTTTGCTTCATAAAAATTAGGGTTGAGAGTTTTGTCTGGATTGGAGAGATCCTGTCAATCGAGGTTTCTCGTGTTGTGTGAGAGAGAGAGAGCGAGGAGGGCGGGGGGTGGGCACCATGGCGCGGGGCTTACCATCGGGGAAGTTTAGGCAAAGAGTGGTGGCAGTCTTTGGGGGGCTGATGGGAGCTCAGAACTTGGCGGCATGGGGGGTGGCGGGGGTTGTGGCGTACTATCTGTGGATTAAGCCGGAGCGGGATCTCAAGGAAGAGCAGGAGGTGCGTTACAATTCTACCACCATCATCTCCAAGCAGCGGATTGATTCCATGCACTCATCACATGTTTTTAGGCTTTTGGGTTTGTGGCTGAAGGACGGCTGGTTGAATTTCCGCCAGTAATGGTGCCAAACTGGTTGTCAGAAGTGCAGAATCTTCGGCGGGATTTCGGAATTTTTCTTCTTTGGGGAGGGGGAATTTGAGGGATCTAAGTTTCTATAGTTTCCTGTCGATCTGGAATGACATGTGACTTTGCAGGCAAGAGCTGCCGCACTAAGGATGGAGACAGATCGGCAGGCATACGTAGAGAGAAAGCGTTCTATGGCTGATTCACAGGTTCACCCATATCTCTTCACGCCCTCCTAGACTAATCAAATACTCTGCAGAATACTTGTTGGTGTTTAGGGTTTAGTGTTTAGGGAATTGCATATAATTCGTTGGTAGTTTAGATTGTTTCCCTGTTCAAGCTGAACTGTTGACCTCTTTGAGTTTGACACAGATTTTTTAACTTTTGTTTTCCTGAAAGGTGTTGTGACTGAGTTGTAAGGTGAAATGTTGTTGTACAGAGTCTTAACTCAGTGTTTGCAAAACTCTGCATTCAAAAGTGTGTCTTCTGTGTTGTTGCAGGATCCCAGACATTAGTGGAGGAAAAGTGAAAGGCCCAAGCTAGCTAGAGGACTGCAGATTCAATGTACAATCTTGTATCCAAAGTGCTTGTGTGTGCAGAAGTTTGTGAAGTACATAGTTGTGATCTTTCTTGATAAGAACATGCAGCATGGGACTTCAGATTTTGGATTCTGACTAGGTTTATATTTACACTTGTACAGAGAGCCACCCCCTCTGTTTTCTTCAATCTACAAGTTTGGAATTCTGCATTTAATGGTAGTGAAGTGAAATTTCACATTGCACATATGTGGTGAATTTTTAATTCTTAACTAGATAAGTGGGGGGTTGAAGACAAGCTAGAGTGTCCATTGTTTGGCCCTGTGCATTAGTGACCTTGGCAATGCAGGACGAAGGAGAGGGAGATTGCAGTGGAGGGGCATTTTAGTTTCTGGTGCTGACTAAACATTAATATTACAATATTTGTATCCCAGTGCTCTGCAACCCCAAATTTGCTCCAAGGGTTTTTGTAGTTCCAAATATAATCAGCACACATTTGCTCAGTTTTTTTTATTGTGGGAACATGGATCACATGCAGGTTCCCACAATTGGGCAAATGTGCAATGCAGCTGGGGTTTGGAGCTACTACTTAAGGTGTCTGTGAAATTGAGGACATTGCAAAATGTAAAAACCGGTGACAATTCTGATTATCTTATTGCCCATTCTAGCTAGATTTGCACGTATGTTTCAATCCTGGCATGTTTGTTCAGCACATATACTGAGATGGAGACATCAAAGACCGGATGATAGGCAACCTTGATGGTGAACATCACAGAGTTTCTCTGATGTGCAGGTAGCAAGCAAACCACTGGTGGCAAAGCATGCAGATCACTTGAAACAAGCTGCTATTCAGCTTTTCTGCATTATTCTATACTTGAGTCCTTTTATCACAAAGTTTTGACTTGGACGAAGAGATGAAGCTCTTTCCCTTCAGCTCCCTCAAAATTCAGGTTTCTAAAACAATGTTTCCCATGCATACACTTTTCTCATAACAGCTTGGATATCTTATACACAGACAGCATTTGCTTTCTACAAAGCTTAAGCACAATTCCTGTGTGTTTTCTGGTTATATGACTTGCTGCCCCAGGCATTAACTAGCTTGGAGCACCAATTTCACTATGCATAGTCTTCCAGGCAAGTTCAAAACTTTTACCAATTGGGATATTCAGCCCAGAAAGCTCCATCAAATTCGTTGTTGCATTCATCTTTACCTTTGCTGATGTTAACTTTCCATTTATTCTGACACTATAAGGTTGTGAAGCAACACCCAAGACAGCTATGCTGCGAAGCATGAGCCTTTGCTTTGCTGCATAAGACCCTTCTGTGACCAAAGATTTCAACACATAGTGCCCATCTTTCCTTTTTGCCTCTAACTTGATTAGGGTCCCTTTACCTGGGCTCACTTCCATGTGGAGTTGTGCATCATCATCGAGAAAAATATGGCCAGTTGCATACTCCATATAGATTCCCTGGCAGGCTATGGAATATGGAATAGAGCAGAATGCAGCAACATCAAATACAGGTGAAAATGCAATTAGGAGTGAAAATGGTGTCTTGCGAGTGGCAGCAGTTGTCATTGCAAATTCTTGCATTGGAATTATAGATCCATGACGTACATGGACATTAATGGTGTCTTCAGGAGCTTCCAGATGTTCATACATCCCTTGCTTCACTGCCATGACTATTTTTGAAAGATCAAAGAGGTTATACCAAACTCCCCTTGGGAAATAAGCAGTTACAGTATCTTGGCCGGGTGACAGAACTGGAGAAACCAGAAGAGCATTTCCAAGGAGAAACTGCTCATCAATGGACCATGTTTCTTCATCTTCTGGGTATTCGAAAAAAAGAGGCCTTGCAATTGGTGCACCTGTCTTGTGTGCCTCATAAAGCAGGGTGTAAAAGAATGGCAAGAGGCGATATCTCCAATAGAAGACGTGTGCTGCTGTATCAGCGACTGATTTCCAGAGATGAAGCTCTTGTGGTCCGCTGTGGATGTCTGAGTGGTCTCTGGCAAATGGTTGAAATGCACCAACTTGTGTCCATCGCCGGCAAAGCTCTTCGGATGTCTCAAAATAGAACCCACAGATATCAGCACCAATCATGGGCACTCCAAACAGTCCTGAGTTCAGTATACTTGCAACTGAGTATTGCAGGTCCAGCCATGTAGCCCCATTGTCACCAGTCCAGTGACCAGCATAAGCCCCAGCTCCCACAAACAATGACCTCGACAACACAAAAGGTCTCTTCTTTGTTGCCTTATAAATTCCCCAGCACAACAAACCAGCACATCCTCAAAAAAACTAACATCTCAATGCTGGTGGAAAAAATGCACTGAAAGCATATTGTTCAAAGTTGGGGAGCCTTTGCTCCATTTTTAAAAAAAGTTTGCAGATGTTAACTTCAATGGTGTCGATCTAATTGTGCATGGCCAACAACATGTCTTGGTGTATGGGGGAAAAATGATAATACTGACCTCTTTGAGGGCGTAATATGTGGCAATCGTTTCAGTTGTGCCATAGATGTTGTGAGCATCATAAGCCCGCACACCACCATAATGCTCAGCTACCATGGCCACAGTCCGAGTGTATATAGGTTCATGTGTTCCAAGGACATTGATTTTATAAGGCGGATCATCCCATCTTGAGAGGTTTGTATTATCACATACCATACAGCATTCGTCGATTCGTAGGCATTTCACATCAGGGGAGAAGTAGCAATTTGGGCCTGAGCAAAAATTTGCAGGCTCATTCATGTCTAGCCAAAGCCCATCAAAGGGGATGAGGTCATGAAATTCAACCACTTCCTTTGACCACCATTTTTGTGCATTTGGGTGAAGAAAATCTGGCATGTTTGTTGCACCTGGCCAGACTTGCGCGATGTAACGGCGCGTCCCATTCATAATGAACACATCAAGCTCACTACCATGTACATACGTCTTGTATGTGTCATCAATCTTAATCCCTTTTTGCAATGAGTGCCAACAACACCCCAAGAAAAGTGTGAGATTCATCACATTCCATCAACTTTGAGACAAACTCTTATGAAAGAAGGCAATACTGAAATACTTTTGGGCCACATGTTTGTGGCCAACCTTCCATCTGAGTAGTTGAAATCCATGGTGGTAATATTACCACCAGGAAGAGAAGGTGAATTCAACAGCTAGAATTTACAAGGGGGGAAATTAAAGAAGAGAGAGAGTAATTTTCAATCAGAATTAGGGTTACCTACCACATATTGTTATATGATATAGAATGAGATATAGATATGGACCTGGATCAAGAATCATGACAAATTTTTGACCATTTTGGTGCAGTTGATCAACAAATGGGCGCAATTTCTTGGGAGGGTAGTTCACAGGGTCAAGAGTGAAATCCTTGTAGCCATCCATGTAATCGATGTCTGACCAAATGGACTCTATTGGCAGGTTCACCTGTTTGTACTTTGCCAGCACCGATTCCAAATCCTCCACATTCTTGTATCCATACCTTGACTGATGTAGACCTGCATAGCAACAACCACATCAGGGAAAGAAATGTCAAAGTTCGGGTGGTACATCATTGCCCTGTCTACCTATTAGTACAAATAGATGGGAGGCTGAATCACTGATGGTCTTTTAAAGCTTTGAAGATATCAGTAATTACACAAAGGCAGACACCTTGATGTGTATGGTAAGGACCAACAAGAAGGGGCTGTTCTGGGAATGAGGGCCCCATATGAGGCTGGAGCAGAGTATTGGACCTGAATTCCCAGGACCAAGAAGGAGCTGTTCTGGGAATGAGGGCCCCTTACAAGGCAGGAGCCACGCATGGGACCCAAATTCCCAAGACCAAGAATGGGCTGTACTAGGAATAAGGGCCCTGCACAAGGTGGAAGCCAAGTGTGGGACCCAAATTCCCGGAACAATCCCATTCTTGGTCAATACCTGGTGTAGAGAACCAGTAGAATTTTCTTGTATAAACAGATGGCTGTGATTCATTTGAGAGGAGAAGAAGGCACTTTACATGTAAGGTTCCTCAAAATTGAAGAGCCTTGCGTGTAAGGTACCATCCTGTTCTATTGAGGCAGAAATTTTACTGAGCTAAAGGGACCTGCCACATACAATAGAAAAATTCTACTGGTTCTTTATACACCATGGAACACCAGGCCCAGTAGGGTGCTTGTTCCACCTTAGGTGGAACAGGTTGAGGAATGGAGTGGAGGGGGTTTCAAGTGGCTTCTTGAGTGGGGCTTCAAGAGAATGAGCAAGCACTATAAGAGGGTAAAGCATCATTTGTGTACCGAGGCTCCAGTAAGGCATGGCAGCAGGACGGCCTACAAGGTAGGTAAACTGATCCATAACAGCCGCAGGAGAAGGACCACCAAAGAAGTAAAAATCCAAAACACCACCGATGACTCTATACACCAAACCCTGGTAAGTGTACTCCACATCCATGCCATTGCTGTTGAGGAGCAACACCCCGTGTGCAAATCCACCACTTCTCACGTCCATGTAAAATGGGTATGCACTGTACAGGGCAATGTCAATGTTCCAGCTCCCGACGTCAGTTGCCCACAGAGTGTAATTCCTGCCAGGCCTTAAACGCATCCCATCTGGTCTCGTCCCTTCTCCCAGCCCATAGATGGCTGAACTGCTTGGTAACGCTGTTGCCACCTCGATGTACTGGTCTTTGAAAACAATTCTCTTGAAGGAAGAAGGAAGACGAGTTATGGTAGATCCAGGTGGCGGTGGTACCTCATTAGCAGCAGCAGAAGTAGCTCCTCCCTGTGATGATCCCTCAGGTCTGGTGTCAAAAAGAATTGCTCCATTCGATTTGCGTATCACGGCAAACCCAAATGGTTGCACTGTGTATAGTAGCTCTAATGTACTTGCAGTGGCCAGTCTGCCAGGGTTTCTTATTCTGTGCTCGGTGCCTGGTTCTGGTGTACTTTCTTCCGGTAGTAGATGGCTGTTTTCAATCACTGGGCGTGGTATCACCCGGTGAGGAATTCGCCAACGCTGCTCAATCGCATCCGTTATGTGCACATGCAGACGGTCACCTTCCTCGTACCTGTAGAAGGAAGGCAAGGCAACGTTTAGGGTTTAGGGTTCTCAGTTCCTACAGTCTCAAGTCATGAGGCGCGGACATTGATCTCAAAGTTGGCTAGCACTGTCATGGCTTGATTCTAGTAGTGGGAGCCAAAGTCTGGAAAAAAGATACAAACATACCTGACACTCAGTTTGAGATTCTCAATGTCCGGCCCAAAAATCTCTGTTCCTCTAAGAAGTTTCATTTGTGCAACAATCCCATTCCCATCCGACATTTCTTGGATTGATGTAATCTGGTAGCCCTGATGTTGTTGTAACAGATCAAAATTGTTCCCACAAACTCCATCAGGATTCCAAAGCATCATTCTAATTAGCATGCAGCAGCTGATATTTGCTAAAATGACTAGTAGAGTGTTGTACTTCTTGCAGTGACAAATTGCAGTCTTCTGACCCAAACTGTTGTAACCCATCATCTTCTTTGCTGTGTCAATATATCTTAAAAGCTTGCACACACTGTGAAACCTTTGAAGAAAAAGCAGCAGCAGTTATGTGCACCCACTTTCAGAAGGACCCACCACCTCCTTTGATCTAACAAATATACTAACATCAAAAACTCGAGCACCAAGATACAACAACTACATCATCATCAGCATCGTCATCATCATCAACAACCCAAATACTGCATGATCAGCAGCATCATTATAAATAACATCACCCCTCTTCAACACACGAAGAACACGAATCCCACCAGCATACAACTTGACAACCATTGGGGATTAGATGATTTTACACTTGTTTGAAACCTTAAGTAAGAAAGCAAGCGGAACCAACATTTCAGATTTCAGAGAACATATACAAGAACATTCACGACATGCAGAAGAAGGGCTGGTGGGCACGTGTGGGGGATGATGGGAAGGGGAGGAACTACTAGATGCATTGAGGAATTCCCCTCTTTCCTTTGCTGGAATCCTCCTAATGGGATTTGACGTTGCATGGTGTTATGAAAAAGAATCAACGTGTGTAAATCACAGTGTTGGGCGGTTATTAGAAACTTGAACATGCCAATGTGGGCAGGTTTTTTGGGAATTACAGCAGGTAAAGGTCCAGGTTCTAGGTCAAGTTTTAGGGTTGCTGGATCTAAGGGTTCCAATTTCTTTTGGAATTGTTGTTGGAACCTAATTGGAGATTCAGCTTACTTTATAAATTGAACTAAAACTTGAACCAGGAGTTGTTGTCTCATTTTAAGTATCTTCAAAACCTTGCAAAGCTTTATTTATATACACACCTTTATTTCGAAAATATACAAAAGTATTAGAAACAAGGAGAAATGTAAAGGATGTCAAGGTAGCACAAACTAGATGTTAAAAACTTGTCATCTCAACAATCAACTACTTGTAATAGGTTGGCCATGGTTATGGTGTGTCTTGAAGGGGCGGAAGTTGGGAAGTAGCTAGGCTTATTGTTATTGTCCAACTTTAGATGGAGGATGTTTCCATCCTTTGCAATGTAATTGAAATTTTTTAACAAAAAAAAGTAATCAAGGCAAAAAGGGGAAGGTCTTCTAGCCCTTTGAAGCTCCAAATGTCATTGGCAAAATAGTGCAAGAACATATCAATATTTCAATTGCTAGAAGGAAAATTTGATTAGTGAGTGTCGGTCGCAATAACTCCTTTTTTGGCTTGAGTTGTGTTGAGGGCAACAAATCCTTGAGTTGTGAAAAATTAAGGAAGTAAATCCACATGCATTGGGTCTATTATGACAACATCAATGAGGGTGCAAATTCAATTTTTGGTGAATAGAATGTCAACTTGCCAATGGGAGGAATTGAATAATTGAATGTGGTTGAAGGAAACACATATAATTGTTCTTGTCTCACATGAAATTTAACATCTTGTGCAATAACGATAAAAGTGTCATGAACTACATCATGGGTCCTTATGTGTTTGTTGCCATGGGTGCAACATAAAAGGTGGATACTCATAAGGTTGATGGGATGTGTGCACACACATTGAAGAGGCTTGCAATTGAGGGATGTGATAATACTAGATGTGTCCAAAGTGTTGTGAAGAAAACTAGAAAAGATAATCGAAAAGCTGGGAAGATTCATTAAACTATAAACCAAATAATTGTTCTAGGATTGGAACATGATAAAATTCAAGGACGATGGGCCTCAAATATTTTGTTGAAGAACATGTTAGAAAGGGTATGATGATGCAAATGTTCCTAAATGGAATTTTGAAGTCAAACCATTTGTTGTTCAATGAGTTGTCCAAAAGAAGCAAAACATGCCCATGCTTTGGGAGATAAAAGATCATATGTTATTTGAGGTGTTGATAGAGAGGAAAATGCTGTTGTCAATTTGTGTTTAGGTTTCAAGAAGGAAAAGATATTGGTCAACTATACATTTAGCAACTATGATTGAAACTATAATGACCCAATTCTCTAAATAAGTTTGAATTTTTTAAGTACATGAATATAATATTGTGAAAAAATACAACTTCGATTTTACATTTTAAGAAAGTTATTGGATTTGATTGGTTATGCATAACTAATATTACATTATCCTTATTTTGAATTGTGTGCATTAATATAAAAAAATGAATATTACACAATTTTTTTGGGTTTAGTTGTGTGTGATGGAAATGGAATCATACATTGTTTTAAATTGGATAGATTCAAAGTTCTTTGTGAAAATGAAAAAAATCAAAAGTTTTAGAAGTCCAACTAAAAGGTTTCAAGACCAAACCAAAGGTTCCATTAAAATTAAATTAAATTAAAAATGAATGTTCATTTTGAAATCCATTATCAAACAACACTAGAACATACCCCTAGCAATTACCAAAGTAGCTTTTTAAATTCATCATCATGGCTTTCAAGAAAATTTAAGAAATCAAATTTGATATCTACCCATAGTTATCATCTTTTGAAAAAGTCCAATTAGGGCTCCACATTCAACTATTTACATATATTTTCATTAAGTTTGGAATATGTTTTAAATTTAAACTTGTAAAATGATCAAGTCACTAATCTTGATTCTATGTTGTTAATTAAACCTTAAAAATCAATTAAAACTTTCAATAAAATGTGGAATTTTTATTTCCACTTCCAAAACACAAATGACCAACTCAAAGAAGACGTGTTACCAAGCATTTTAGTAAGGCATGTTATTAAGCATTTCATTAAGGCATTCAAATTAATATAATAGTATTTTGTTAATTCTTTTTCTTAATCTAGATTAATTTAATATTATTCCATCAATCCACTTTTTAATCCAAATTCATTTAGTAACATTACTACATTATTTGGTCAAGTTCATTTTGTGTTCATTCAATTTGAGTGAATATAACAAATTCACCTTGGCAAAAATGTCCAACCCTTTGGGGAATAAAGTCCAATCACCATAAACATAGTGTATTCATGAAAAAGTTTGTCAAATTCATTAATATCTAATTCATTATGTTAACCTTTTAGTTCCTAGATTAAGTTAAGAGCCTAATTTAGGCCATTCAAATTAAATTGATGGTTCTTAGGCAATCTAGTCTAGGGGTTTAAGCTACCTAATTTAAATTGCAAGAGTTGATCTTTTCATTTTCACTTTGAGGGACACATTCCTTACCATTAAACCAACTTTTCGTATGTTAAATAATTTGTCAACACATTTTTATAAAAATTTAATAAATTCTACTTAATAGCCTACTCAACCTACCTTAGTTAACTTACCTTAACTTAGGTAAGTTGAAATAAGCTAGGTTGACCTAAGGCCCACTTAAGCCCTACCTGGGCATACCTAGTGCAACATAGGTATACCTAGGTTTATTTAAGGAACTACCTAATGCCAACATAGGCCAATTTAAGGTTTACGAAAGGGTAATTATAAGCTACATAGGGGCTACCATTGGGGTTTCATAATCTAGCTTAGGGGTTATGTACATTTACATAGGGGCTAGGTAGGGGTTATGTAACGTAGCTAGGGGCTACAATAGGTTACGTCAATGGTTCTATAGGTTCTTTGAAGGTTATCATAAGATACCTAAAGCCTACATAGGTTACATAGGAACCTATTTAGCAGCTACTTACTTATTTATTTACAACATAGCTACATATAGATCTACCTACGTACATACCTACTTACCTATTACAATATAACTATTTATAAATCTACCTACATACATATTTAGGAGCATATAACTTACTTACACTATTTTTATCTATTACTACAACATGTTTAATAACAACATCAAAACAAACCTATCTTCATAACTTTAACCAAGGTGAAATGATTAAGGTGGGGTGAACTTATTTCATTTTTTAAGGTCCCATAATGATTTTAGTTAGTGAATTACATTTCACTTTTATATTAGTGTAATATTTCACTAATTCATTTTCTTAATTTGGATTCCTAATCACAAACTTATTTCATTTATAACAAGAAACACAAAGAAAAGAAACATTTGTGTTTAGTGTGCCTACATGCAATGTTTTGTTGTTGTGAGATTTTCTGAAGTGCATTTGTGTTGGTTAATGCATTGATTTATGTGTTCCCATATTAATTTGGAGGATTGGTTTTACTTTTGGTATTTGCTGATTTTGAAATTTGGAAATATGAAAGATTACGGTGTTTGTGTGGTATTTATTTATATATTTTGCAATTTTGTAATGTTTTTTTTTACTCATCATGGTTAAAACCTTGAAGGTTATTTCTACGGGATGGGTTTATAATTTGTTTTTGGTGGAGATGATCATAAATAATTAAGGAGTAAATATTAAAAAAATGTGTAGGTGAAGTTTTTTTTGTGTATATTTGTAGATGTAATTGATAAAGTAATTGTGTGAATTTGTTTTCAATTTGCAAATGAGTCAAAAATCATATATGGCAACATAAAAAAAAAACTAGCAAGTTGGTTGTTCATTTGACTATATTCAAAGAGATTATTGTGTTTTTTTTCATGGCTTGGAACTTTTCAAAATGGCATCTTCAAAATTAATTAACAAAAATATATTACAACATTATTAGAAACCCAAATCAAACACATATGCACACACACAAAATGTATGGAAGATTTGTAGCAATGATGATTGTGCACAAAAGAATATGAAAGAGGCACATGAAAAATAAAAAATTGATAATAAGAGTTTATTTATGAACACACAATGTCACAAACACAAAAATTATGAAGGCAAAAGAGATTTCCAAAATATACAAAACCCAATACAAACTATAGAAAAATATGTTTAAATTAACATAAAACATGAAAATCAAACATAGGAACATGAAATATGCAAGACAAGAATTTTAATCGAGTCTTACTTTGATAACATATAAAAACATGAAAATAAAATGAGACAAATAGGACTATGGTTCAAGATTGTACTTCATATTGATGTTGAAGGGACTAAAGGTAATGGGAGGTCTTACTTTATCTATACCTCTTTTGGGACCTAGTTCAAAGAAGTTTCCATGAAAGCTTTCATATGCTGCTCATTGTACAATGAACCTTCTTCAAATCCTTTTTAATTAAGAGTGAATTAAGAATGAACTACTAAAAAATTTATGAATAGACTACGAATGTATTAGGAATCAACTACAAGTGAACAATGATTAAATTATGATTGAACTACATGTTATGTTGTTGATGATGATTGTCGATGCTAGTAATGTTTGCAACACATGACCTTTGATGACAATAATTTGTTTTGTGAGGTTTTTTTTAAACCATTTACACTATCATGTAAGAACATGCCCTAGTTTTTATAGTGTATTTAAATGACCATTGTTAGGTTGTAAAAACCAATTGACCATCTTCTAAGATCTTACAAAATAAAATAACTTTTTCATGGTGGAAACAAGTGTCTTCTAAAGATTAGGGTAAGGCTTTTATGCCAAAGAAAAGTAGGGCACTCAATCCTTCATCAATTTTCAATGCTCATCACGGGGGCTACCACCTTCATGCCATGTGTTTTTAGCTCTCAACCATTTAAATACCAAATTGAAGAACAAATGATGAATACTTGCCTCCTCTAGATGCATGAGAAAACCTTCAAATATGTAGTTCATGGTTTAGGGTTTTAAAGAAGGGGAATCTATTTGTTTGGAAATTGGGATTTTGCTTGGCCTTCATGTTGATGGAGGTGAGGGGAGTGTTTTCAATGCTTAGTTCCAAATGAATGCAATGGTAAAGGATGTATGAGGACCAAAACATTTGTAAACTAGGCAAAATAATATTGTTTCAATTATTGACCCAAATTTCAGAATATTGGGGGAATGTTGCAAAGTGTGGAGGAAATCTCAAATTCTCAACTCTTGGAGAAGCTTCTTGCATGGGTGCCAAAGCGTATATCAAATGCTAGGATTATTCATATCATGTGCTTATTTGGGGTGAAAATTTGCACAACTGCAACAAGGAGGAGAGGGGGACAAAGCTTATGGAATGATAATTTGATTTTGCACTTCCATGGTTGGAAGTTAGGCCATGAGCTTGCAGGGAATGTGCTGGATTAGCTTCTATAGGCCCGTGTCAGGTGTAGGATATTTTTTAAAAACCTATTCCATAGCTTTTTTAAAGAGAACTGCGTGGAGACCCTACCTCCATAGCATTAACCTTGGTCAAGACCCATTTGGTCTAGTATCACTTTGAAAAAAAATTGATACTTTACTTATACTCAAATGCATCAACATGTGTTTAATCCAAGTCAGTTATCTCTTAACCCTAAACCCTTTTTTCCTTTGAATGCTTAAGCTCGTCTGTGATATCTCAGCCCTCTATCCCTCTAGATCAGCAATTGCCACATTTTCCACTTCTGGTTCACTTTTGGGTTGCCTTGAATTATGTGCTGTTTTGAAAAGTTCACAATCGAAGACCATGGGACAAGCTTTTCGAGCTCAGAAGAATACAACCCACTTTCTTGTTTATTTGTGCAACTTTTGATATGAAACCCATAGGTTCAAAGTCTTGAGAAGGATTTGTGGTTGATTTGTTTTCAAATTATCTCACAAGATTATTTTATGATATTATGCCGTTTCTTATAAAACACATGAACAACACAGTACAATGTATTACAAAAAATAACTTATGTAGCATAGAAAAAACTATGTGTACCATGATAAAATTATTTAAACCCTAAAACTTGTCTTGACACAATACATGATTGTTCTGAAGTAGGGTATCTTTGAAAAATTGACCCTTTTCCTTAGTGAGTTGGTAATGGGTGGGTTCTCAGGTCAGATATTCAAAAAAACCCCACCGATTTTCAAACCCCAATTATTTGATACCTTGTGTGACATATTAAAGAAAATTACAAATGCCCAGCTGAGTATTAGGGAAACTAAGGAATGGCAAACACTGGTAAAAACTCATACTCCTCACCAAGTTCAGAACATGATAGGTACATTCTTGTTGTTTGCAGGGTTGTTCAAAATGTAATAATGTACAGGGTACATGTGAGGAGCAGTTGTAAAGCTTCAGTGCTTTCTAGAGTTTTCAGCTGGTCCCCTCATCAGCAGTCCACTATTTCACTTGTTTGGAATGTAATGCCCAGCTTGCGTAACTTCTCATTGGTTAACACATGGGGGTTCCCCGACTTAGAGAACCTGCAAACCATGAACATCATAAACAAAAGTGGTTAGAAATAAATCTTGGATGTGCTAGAAGTACTATTATTGCAGGGTGACATACTGAGCATGGGTGGAGCTGCTCTTCAAGTTTAGAATTCAAGGAAGAAGATAGCTCAAATTTTCTCAACTCAACTCATTTGTACTTATTAGGGTTAATATTTTGTTGTTACTTTTATATTGAAGAATAGGCACATTGTGGACACAGGCATGTTTGTGAAGTGTTTAGGGTTTTAGTACCTGGAGGGCACAGATCGGTGAGGGTAGAGCTTGCGAATAATATCCACCAGTTCCAATTCACTCACAACTCTTTCATAGCAAATGTAGCGGCCTGATGCTTCAGGTATCTCAAATGCGGAGACTTCAGCCTGTGCTAAATCCTCAACATGCACATAGGCAAATAAACCACTTTGTGGCAGCTCCTTAACCCCTGTTCTCATTTACAGCAGCAACTATATAGTATCAGTTTCTGAACACTCTAGTCTATATACAAAGCTCCTTCGTTCTTATCACTCCCAGTTCATTTCAGCCTTCTGCTTTCAAGGGTAAAAGAACTTGGCAATGTGGTGGCACAACATTTTAATCAAAAGATGTGTGAATGAAGCTTAATTAGTGATCACACCAATTTACTTGACATTTTTAGGAAACTAAACTGGTGGTTCAAAAGAAATTTTTTAAAAATTGCATTAATAAATTATTTGATTTCAATGTACTTATCTTCACACTTGCTAGAAAATCACTAAATGTGCAACTAAAATTTAAGTCATAAAAATCAAGCAATTTAGGCTAGGAAAGGAATGTGATGCAACAACACCTTTAAGGTAGGCCATGATAGATGCTCTTGAAGTTGTGATTTTAGGACCCAAGACAATGGCGGGGTTGATGACCACCATATCCAGCTCTTTGTCTCTGGCAAGCGCCCAGGCTGCTTTCTCGGTCATTGTCTTTGCAAGAGGACCCCAAAGCTGTACACATGTGCACAAAAATGATAAACAGCATTAGATTTATCTGTAAAGTAACCCCAAAGTGGGGATACTAGGCCCTATACTGGGCCCCAGTTTTGCCAAAACTACGGATGAAATTTTAAAAAGGTCAGGATGAAGACAGTACACAGGAATTAAATAGGGGATCAAAATAGTTGTCTCATCTAAATTGGTCCTGACAGGAGTTTCACCCCCAGTTTTGGATTAGCCTTACCTGTGCCTTCAGTGCTGCTCATATTCTTCATTAAATCTCAAGTTTTGTCAGAATAAAATCCTGATAATCTTGTGAACTGATACCCAGTTCCCTTAAATGGTACCAAGCTTTGCTCACTTTGCAGTTACACTCAAATTGGGGATGAAATAAGGATTACAGGGTCAAACTAGTGCCCAAAGACTTCAAGGATAAATCTATTGACAAAAAGAACCCACCCTGAAACTTGATCAATCCTATTTAATTTCTGCAGCATCAATTGGATAAGTAGTCTCTAAGGAGAAGAATTGAAAGGCTAAGTCATTGGACCAACTAGAAATTTGAAACCATGTTGTTGCCCCTTGGAATGGCACCGGAGAGAGTTAGTGATGAAATCACATCCAAAGGATGGTTCCTCCATCCAAATGGCTGAAGTGAACTTCACTGGACATTCCACATTACTAGATTCACCCCTAAGAGTGAACCAGTACACACCATGAAGGATGGATGGTGCATGGGCAGGGCCCACTTTTCTGTTGTATTCCTGTCCCTTAGCCAACCATGGTAGTACCAACCATCCACAATGCATCTACTTAACTAGCAGCCACCAAGTGCCTTACCTACTTACATAATAACCACTTCCATTCCCTATTTATGAAATTCAAATCACACAAAACTTGTGGAGTTTCACCAAATAAGCCTTCTAAGATGGGTGTGCGAATCTCAGGCCATTCCATTACAACCCAAACCATAAATCATCAACCCTAGGGTTGAAACCTTAAACCTTAATACCTATGGTACTTAGGTACTTACCCACTAAAATGGGTAGAGGAAGGGAGAAGCAGAGGATTTACTACAAGATAGGTTATCCGCCTGTAACTCAGGTCTGGTCCATTCACATCTCTGAATCATAACAAGTGTCCCATGGATGGTGCATTGGTGGGTGCTTTGGCCACATAAAAAGTGGATTCTCTCTCTCTCTATAAGAGAAAATGGGGAAGAGTTTTTGCATCAATGTTGCTTAGAATAAAAAGCAAAAACCTTGCTAGTTCAACTATTCAGACTTTTGATCCAAAATGATAACCATGCTCTTGGTACCATTTTTGACCAAGGGAAAGAAAGGCCTGCATAATAAATAGGGTAGCAGAAGACTTTTGACTTCTGACTATAAGGGAATCCTCCCCACCCATGAGGGTTAAGTATACCATGGTATATCCAAAGACAGACCCCCCTTATATCTTGGACTTCCATTCCTGGGTTCCCCTGGCCTGATGGCCCTGATAGCAAAGCCTTCTTCCCCTGTACCTTATCCACTAGAAGGTACCTCCATACATACTTAAGGCAACTGCATATAGGACCCCCTTTGGGGCTTTGAACCAAAAGAATGCCCCAGACATGTAGCAGAGCATTGTGCAAATGCCCTTAGAGCATGCCCAACAACAGTAGTTTCAAATTGACCCTGTACAGTACTGATAGAGGGCTACCATTGCGCATGCTCTAAGGTGCTCAGCGCGTAAGGGCCTATTGCCCGGCCATTACGCTGGTGCGCTTGCATTCGAGGATTGCGGTTGCGCGACGGCTGCTGTTCTCACATTTCTGAACTTCAGGAGAGAGAGAGATAGAGAGAGAGAGAGATTGTGATAGAGCTATGGCGGAAATTGTAGCCAAGAAAAATTTTTAATGCGTAAGGAATTCAAGAATTTCCTATAATTTCGAACAAGTTTTAAGAAGAAGGGCATATTGGGGGGCGTGGTCGGGGAGATGAAGATGGTACTAGTACTCCAGTACCTTCTTGCTTCGGCAGAAATCCAAATTGCTCCAACATTTCTCGTCTATACACGCGCCAGCAGCTGAAGCAACTGGAACTGTTTCCGAATTCCGGTGCTGATCCCACACCATAGCCGATAGCGACGAGGTGAGTAGCAGTCGGTTCACTGCAGCGTTGGAACAAGCTTCCACCACGTTCAACGTCCCTCTCACTTCCAAGTCAATCATCTCCGGCTGTAATTGTCGTGAACAGAAGAAGAATTTAAATATGTACAAACCCACAATTACAAAACAATTTCTTCAGATCACTCCAGCTTCCCTTCCCAGCAGCTGACACCCTCCTGGAAACCCAGTTCGAAAGAGCAGCATCTTCATGTTCAAAGCTCGGAAGCTTTTGTACATGGTGAGGTGGGTGGTATATATCGGAATTGGGGAAGAGAGAGAGAGAGAGAGAGAGAGAGAGAGATGGTTTTCTTACAGGATAGTTGGAAACAAGGTCACTAGGTGAGGTGGTGTGGAAGACACCAACACAGCCCTTAAATACTTCCACCAAGCTTCCGTAGTCCATCAGATCAGCTGCTAATTGGGTCCATTCCAATCGTTCCTCCGCCCCTGGCAGTGCCATGAGCTCCGCAGCTTCATCTGCAAGCCAGCCAGCCAGCAAGCAAGCACAATTCTTCTTCACTCAAGCTTTCGCACAGGAAAAATAAATTCCAAAAATCCCAAATTCTAGTCAAGCTTATAACAGATCTGCATATTCACTGGGTGGGTCAGGAATTAGAATTTGGCAGCACCTGCGCTTTTAGGGATTGCGGAGCGCACATTGTAACCTCTTTCTAGCAAGGAACGCAGAAGCCATGAGCTTAAAAGACCCCAGTTTCCCGTCACACACACGTGTTTCCGGGCCTCACCGCCGCCGTCTATTCCCATTGCGAATGTAAACAAACCTATGAAATTCCCAAAGGTTGAGAGGATGATTCAAAACCCGAAGCCAAAAACAACAACAGAACTCGAATTATAAGAGCAGCACAGATCCACCACACATGAGAATATATATATGTGTGTGTATTGCCACCAAATTTGATGGAGCTTGCTTGCTTGCAGAGCTTGAGTAATGATACAAATGTTTGCCAAAACAAAATTTACAAAGAAATTTGAACTCGTGAAGAAGAAGTGCTACTGGGAGTAAAAAAATTCGCAACAAATTAGCTCCTACAAACATTAAAGCGGAAAAAACTAACTTGAGCTCTGGGGGGGGGGAAAAAAAACAAAACAAAACAAAACTTCAGCTCCAGAAAGGCAGACAGAAATTACGAGGGGAATGAAGAGAAGATCTGAGCAGGAAGCACAACTTAAGGAATTTAATTTTCTTTTCTTTTTTTTGGTGAAGACCTTGACTTGGAGAGGGGAAGGACTTTAGAGCAGACTTAGGCTGAGGACTTGGAGAAGCGCGAGACGGGCGAGTGAAGAAGAAGAATGAGCAAAGGACACAAAAGCAAAGCAAAAAAGCAGAAAAGCAAAGCAAACAAGGGAAGAGAGGGCTTTTTATAGAAGGAAAGAAAACAGGGGACCAAACACACGGCGTTATGACAGACAGACAAGGTATGGATGTATGTACGTTTGTATGTTCCATTATTATTCTTATTCCCGCGGTCGTCAAAATTCTCGCAATTTCCGTCAACTACGCGTAGGCTTGTAGGTGCCACTGTGAAAGTTGTTATTTACTAGGTTGGTAACTCTGTGAAAATCACAGCACGCGGAGAAGACTAGTTTAGTTTGCTTGCCTTGCCTTGCCTTGCCTTGGCTGAAATTATTTTAACTCTACTGTTTTTTTTTTTTAACTACACCTTAAAAATTTCTCTAAATTCCTGCATTTTCTTCTCCTTGTAATTATTTTTAGTGCTGAACCTGCTGCTAAGTTAGCACAGTATTTAGAAGCAATTTAAAAGAAAATTTGAATTTGTATCATGGTACTATTGTAGGGGCTGGTTCCCCACACTAGTTGGTACCATGGTAAAAACTGAAAACCCCAAAATTTATTTAAATTATTTCTAAATATTACAAATGTCCCATGAGCTTTAGACTACTATACATCAGGCTCTCTGAGTTCAAATCTAACATTTTTTGGGGATTCCTATGGACACTAAGAGACCTAACTTGAAAAGGTCAAGGTAAGTCCATGGTGTGCTGATTCACCCTGACCCAGGGTGAACCAACACTCAACATGGTTACCTTCACATTCTCAAGGGACGTGCCTTTTAGTGCGTTTTTATTGTTTTATCTCATCTCTACGGCCTAAATACCTTGCTAATTTTACAGAAAGGCCCGAAACGAGAAAATGCATAGTTTTTTTCTAACGTTCTTCTGTCATTATTCTCCAAAACGTCTTTCCAACTTAAGCTTGAAAAAGTAGAGTGTTTGGAGTCAAATTAAACCCAAGCAATGTTAGATTTGGACTCGGAGAGCCTGATGTAGGTCTAAAGCTCATGGGACATTTGTAATATTTAGAAATAATTTCAATGAATTTTGGGGGCTTTTCAGTTTTTACCATGGTACCAACCAGTGTGGGGAACTAGCCCCTACAATGGTACCATGATACAAATCCAAATTTTCTTTTAAATTGCTTCTAAATACTGTGCTAACTTAGCAGCAGGTTCAGCACTAAAAATAATTAGGAGGAAACAAAAATGCAGGAATTTTGAGAAATTATATTAAGGTTTACTTTATAAATGAAAAAGTACACCTAAAATAAAATTTTTAATGTTTATGCTGGAAACTTAGGAGAAAATATTTTAAATCTTGAGCACTAAAGTGCCAAAGGTGCTATTATTTTATTATAAAACTCTCATGCTTAGACTAAATTAAGGTCTTTTGAGTCCAAATCTAACATTACTTGGGTTTAAGATGGCCACTAAGAGGCCTCACTCAAGAACGTGAGGGCACCAGTTTAGGTGCTAGTTTATGGAGGAGGCCCGGGTAGTTGGGGGAGGGATGGGGATGGTGGAACTATGGGTATGAAAGGTGAAAATACTTGTACCCAAAAGAGCTGAATTTTATTGGCCTTGCCTACCAAGCAAGGCAAGGATATTGTGTTTAGATTCATTATAGAGTATAGTAGCTTAAGGGATTTTGGCCCCTAGGTAATAATAATTGGTCTATTTATTCTTATATATGAGGATTTTTTAAAGATGATATTTTGGCTTGTGTTGAAACTTGAGATTAGTTATAGAGTTCTAATATCTTGAAGGATTTTGGAGGATTTGTTGAAGATTATATTTTTGCATGGTGAAATATTTGAGTTTCTGTAAAAAAAATTTTGCCTTGAGATACTTTTTAATGTAAATGACAAGGCCAATGTGTGACACACCCCTTGTTTGATTTACCTTACGAGGGCAAATCTTTTTGGAATGGGTACATGTCGCCCGTTCATGCTTTGGATAAAGCGAACTCTTTCATTTGGCACGGGAAAGACGACCCAAAAGGGCATTACTGACGTGTAGGGTAAGGACTGGGAATGGGGCTGTTCTGGGAATGAGGATCCGGCACGACAATGCCACAGTCGAGTGTGGTGGGACCTGAATTCCCACAACGTCCAGTTTGAAGTCTTTAACAGGTGTAAAGGATCAGGTAAAGGACCCCTAGGATTTCTCTTTTATGAATGGATGGTTGTGATTCGCTTGCAATGAGATCAAGAACGTTACATGTAAGGTTCCTCATTTTGGGAGAGCCTTATGTGTAAGGTGCCATACTCTAATGAGCAAAACAAATTTTGAAGGTTGGGTGCTCTCCAAATATTCTAGAACAAGTCTACAGGTTCTTTATATGTAGTGCAAAGCTCGATGATGGTGATGATGAGGACGTTACCAATTTTCAAGATTTTTTAACAAATATCAATTAAAAAAATCTCTTTTCTCAACTTGACCTTTTGCAAATTATTTTGTCTGAACATTAGTTCCTTGAGCCCTCCCAGAGTAAAAGGAGGGACGGAGGGTAGCAAATGTTTGGCCCAGATGAAAATTCTGGGCCAAGGATGGTTCTGGCCCTTCGGAAGTCTAGAATCAGCCTCGGAATTGGAACCTAGAACCAGGCTTCTTGGAATCCAAACCTGGCTGCAAACACCATTTTATAATGAAGGATATTATATTTAAGCACAGAACCACATTTTGCAAATTTTTTAGGCACATATATATTACTATTTTGAAAAGGTTGCAAGTGGTGAATCAGTTTTTATATTCACCAAAAAAAAAATTTTTTGAAAAGAAATAAGAATTTCTTGGGAAAAAAATTTCCTGGTGTAAATTCTACAAAATTTGCTAATTTTTTTGAAAATATTTATATCACGAAATCAGTTCAAGAATCGGATTTTATAAAATGAATTGGGACTCAATCTGAAGATTTGGCCAAAATTGAAAAATTAGCAGGAACAAAGACTAGAGGTTTTCTTTAAAAAAACTAGACCCAAAAAACACTAGTTTATGGGAGAACAATTGGTGAAATGAAGTCTTGGAGGACATAGATTGACCTTAGTCTATTGTTTCTTGTTGTAATAGTGTAAAATGACACAAATGGAATATTGACGACAGAATAGACCCCCACAAACTTTTTATAAGCTAATAAACAAGGGAGCAATATTGACTACCTAGTCAAATTTAACAGGCCACCTCCACCATATGCACAATGCGCACAAGCTTTGGTTTGCCCAAAATTGTTCCAAAAGCAAAATAGCCACTTTGACACATTGTCGTCGTTTTTAGTTCATCTACTACAACATCTTGTCAGTTGTAGAAGAAATTATTTTTTCAATGGTGCCATTGTAACCCATTTGATGGGCGCCAAAAGCATATTCAAGCCTTTTCACCAAAAGAACAAGCGTAACTAATCCAAAGATCAATAGAAGTGATCTAAAAGCTCCAATTGGTCAATAAAGGGGTTTTTTTCTCATTTCTTTTTTTTTTTTCAATTGAGCTTAGTGTGTCTCCCGGTAAACCTTCCCTACCCCACGAATGTGGACATAGCCTAGAGATCACTATTTTGTGTGGTGTTTCGTTGGTAGGCCAAAAGGCAACTTTCAACGTCAAGTAAAGGATACACTAGTTCAGAGATTTAAGAAAGTTGAATTGTGGGCCAACTTGCCAGAGAGGGGTTGTTCTAGGCCCAAAGTCAAAAGTTTTGGGCGTTCTCGAGGACCTCGTCTGGGCTGAATTTGGTAGACTAAGGTTCAAAGAGGTGGTCGTCAGCCTTTTTAATGAGCAACATTTCCCCACTTGTTGAATAAAAATTAGTTCAAAAAAAGTGGCTTTAGGGGGTTTTCTTTTGCCATTTTTTTTCCTTAAAAATCAGAAAAATCGCCTGGTTTTTATATACCATTCCACTAGGTCACAAAAAGGATAGAAGGATACAAAGATTTTTTTTTAATTTCATAATCCATATTTATAGCCAAATGTGCCTCATTCATTTATGGATGATTTGCCACATTGTTAAAAAATACACCAATAGTCACAGTGAAAATTCGCCCACAAAAGGTTGTTTCTTTGGACATTTTTGTGGACCGAATGATGTTTCATGTGTGCATACAGGAATGTCATTGGCTGGTAAGTCTGATCTGGGTTAGAACTTAGAAGTTTGGATGACACCAGTGGTGTACGGATGATGTTGTTTGCATGCGAGTTGGTGATAGATTCAGGTGGAAGTTTTTTTTGAAATTATAATGAAAAGTAGCCATTCTGATTGGCCCATCTCAAAAAATTAAAACCCCCAAACTTGGGAGGCTCCCCTATATATATTTTTTTAATTTCAAAGGCAAGTGACTTACAACAAATTTAAGACACACCCCCCTCCCCCCCAAAGAAAAAGAAAAAGAAAAGACCTCTTTAGCTTACAAAAGATATAGGATGAACGAAAAATTTATGAAATAAATAGAGTGAAAAAACACTCAGTTCTTTTCAAGTTTCAAAGAGCCATAAAATCAAACACACCATCCTCACCCCCAAAAAACACACACACACACACAAATGAAGATGTTTGAGCCCTTTGTTAAATAGCTTTTTGAGTATTAGGTCAACTTGAGATGGATGGATGAATTTGGGTGTGTCTATGATTAGCATCCAAATTCAACCAATTTTCATATCTACATCTCATGAAGACTTCACGGAGTCCATCATTCATTATGCATTCTGCAAATTTGTGGTTTTCTTCTTTGGAGCAAAAGTTTGAGGATCAAAGTAATTTTAAAAAATTGGCATGGTGCAGCCTGTAATTTTAAAAACTTTGGTCAGTTTGAACATTCGGCCAATTCACAAGATGAAGCTAACTTGGCATGTTGGCAATGTAGCACTAGCAATATGGAGTTGGCAATTTGGCAATGTCAACTTGGCAAAAATGGCAAAGTGAATGTCACTTATCACTTGAGAAAGTGGACTTGATGATAAACTAGAGACATCAAATTGGCAATATAACAAAATCAGAAACTTAACTTGGCGAAATAACCGACCTGACAGTACTCTATATCCAAGCAACATTTTTTTTCTTTCAATTTTGTAATCTAAACAAAGTTACAACCATCCAAAAGAGAATATAGCCAAATTTGGTTATATGCACCATTAGTGAGCATCCCCAAAAAAATTAATTCATTAGTTGGTGGCATGTTTGTAGAAAACAGGCACAAAAACTGCCCCTAAAACTTTCAAAAACTGAGTTGAAAATGCAGTGAATTTTTCTCAAAGAAGAAAATTCTAAATTTTTTTGGTGAATTTTTCCTTTGATTTTTTCAAATTGTAACCGAAGATTTATTTCTAATTTTTGAGAGGTTCCAATTTTGCAAAAATTTAGTCACCAAAAGAATTCACTGCTTTAGGTTGAGATGCTTGCTTTGGACAGGGACAAGTTGAAATGAAATGAAACTTAATCCTACAAGCTTGTTGCACTCTTGAATGAGGAAGATATACTAGGTCCTGACTTTCTTTATTGGCCTTGCCTATATTGTGTTTAGATTCATTATTGAGTATAGTAGCTTAAGGGATTTTGGCCCCCTAGGTAATAATAGGTCTATTTTTTATATGAGGATTTCTGAAAGACAATATTTTGAAACTTGAGATTAGCTACAGAGTTATAATGTCTTGAAGGATTTTGGTTTCTTTTAAAGGATTTTTTGCAGATTATATTTTTGCATGGTGAAATATTTGAGTTTCTATAATTCTTCTTTTGTGTTCTTAAGATACTTTTAAAATGTAAATGGCAAGGCCAAAGTGTGACACACCCCGTGTTAGATATTGTCTCTCAAATGCTAGTCAACAGCATGACTGAATCTTCCCTTTCACTTCTTCCTGAATGCCAAAGGAAACTAGGATGCAAATATTTGGACAATGTTTTGCTTGAAATTCTGTCATAGGGAGTGTAATAATGTGCACAATGAGCTAATAAGCACTAATATTTTATCACGAAAATTTGGCAAGGAATTCAACCATTAAATAAATCAATGTGTAGAAGAAGTCTCTCCAGGCTAAGTACAGTGGTCTTTGCTTGCAGCACAGGGGGGAATCAATCATACTGATCCTTATTCCCCATGGCAAGTTTTGTACACTAAGAACTCTTAGCATTTTTTGAAGACCAAATGTGGTCAGACCTCTTCATTAAAAGTTGGCTCTTCATAGAAGAGTTGTGACTCTTCAGCGGATTGCTAATATAGCTGAACATTGGCATGTGATTGAAGCAGATCCTGACCTCCTTCAATTTTTTAGGGATTGGAGGTGAGGGGATTGTAGGGTGGGTGGCCAGAGTTGGGTTGTGGTTTTCTTGAATAAGAAACAAGACTGTAAACAGAGTAGAGCTTCCTTTGAAATTGTGAAGTAAAGGACTCAAGGTGAGGTTGAAATGCAAGCCCAAAAAATTGATGGAACATGGGAAGATTGTGGTTGTCCCCTTGGCATGGGGCCAAAGCAGTTTCATGGTGGTGTGGCAGTGCTCCCTCGCCCTCATGCATGTATGCTGTCGAAGGATGAGTACTGTAAACACTACATTTGCGACCAACATGCTTACAATAAGCTAGGTTCAGCATCAAAATCCACACCATTAGGAAAGTGGGTTGCTCAGCGGCTAAAAGAAAGGCGCTTATTTGTTGTTAAACAGCCATTTAGAGCACCATTGCCACCACAACCTTGGCATTCTGATGAACCAAGTTCCCAAGATGTGCCTTTACTACCAGGCTGGAGGGCATGGGCTCCAATTAACAAAGAGCTGCAAATTCACGCAGAGCGTCCGCGGGATTATGATGATCAAATTTTGGATCTATTTGATAGGATTGGAGTACAAGAGGCATTGAGACAAGAAGAAATGAGGGACTCTGCAGAAGCTTGGATTCTTGCTTGTGGGGAAGATCCTACATCAAAAATCACCCGATCAGTTTTGCTGAAAGTAGACCGTGTGTTTGTGACAGCCAACATGGAATTCCATACCTTGATGACACAGGTGTGGGCAAAGATTGGTACCTTAACAAGGACTTTGAAACTCGGCCAGAAAATGGGTCATCTTAGACGAGTAGTTGATATTCGGATAGATGCTGAGGTCCATGCATGGGGATGTGACCATGTATTCAACTTCTGACACATCCAGAACACAAGAAGAAGAGATGCAAAGTTGCCCACTCACTGGCCAGTCCAGGAAAGTTACACACATAACTACAACTATAAACAAACACTCAAGAAGCTGACCAAAGACAATTACAAAAAAGGAAAATCTTGTACAGGACTCCAGTTGCAGGTGGACCCAAAACTACAGAGCTCATGAAGGCAATTAAGACACCATTGCCTCAGCAGGAATAATAAACATTAATGCTTGCACTGAAACATACCTCTCATAAGAATCACGAAATCTCCATGTGAGAGGTTACCACTTCTTTAACCAGCCACAGAGAATTCCAAAGAAGGAAAGACAAAACAGAGAACAAAGGACCAAGAAACAAAAAACAAAATAAAGCACAGAAGTGGTATGAACAACAATTCCAGTCTGACACTTGTTCAGGGACCATCAACAGTAGCATGTATAGTGACTTCTCTATCACAACTTTCCCATTGACTTCATCAGCTCCCTACAGTGGGTAAAGGCCAGTGAAAACACCAATCTGCATACTGAGTTTCTGCTGCACATCCAGAAGCAATGGGAAGACTCAGCCATGCTACTGGCTAGCGACAAACTACACAAGGAGACAACAAAAAAGAGAAAAACATGACAGGATAAACAAAACACACAGAAAAGGACAGCAGAGAAGAACAAGGACCAAGTGGGCTTACAAGAAGCTCCCCACTCAAGACTATATACAGAATACTCCAAATGCTGAGATTCCAAAAAGGAATTTTTCCTTATTGAGCAACCCTCTAGTCCTCTTCTTTAACAGAATCTTTAGAGGGTAGCCTTTAGAGGGTAGACAATAAGAGAGACCATCTGAGAGACAAAGAACTCTTTACAACTACAAAGCCTCAAAAACCTGTAAACTTGACTATCAATAACTCCCAACTCAGCAGCAATTGAGATATTGGAATGAAAATGAGGCAAGTGAATCATTTCAATACCTGAATACTCTGGTTGAGAATGTTTGTCAAAGATATCACAGGATATGCCTGAAGGAAATTGTTTCACATCCAGATCCAAGACATTACAAGAGAAGCCTTTAGAAGTACAATTCAACTCACAATATGCTTTCAGGTATATGCTGCCACCAAAAGAGTCTTGGTTTAGTTACGTAAAATTCTCAAAGTCTGGAAAATCAGGAACAAAAAAAATCGTCCACAAACCTATGAACAAGGGGCAATCTATGAAGCACAACAGGACATGTGTTATTCTTCAAGAGACACTTTAGGAAATCAAACTCATAGGAAAAGAGATAGAAATTAGCTAAATAGACAGCACAATTAGTACGCATCAGGATATCAATACATGTCCATGAGCACAATGACCAAAATGAAGAAACAAATTATCTAGCAAGAAATCCAACCAAGTAATGTCTGCCTTTCCACGTTTTGACACCCAAAGGTCATTGACCATAGGAAAAATAGCTTTGTAGAAAGAACTCAGCCACTTAGAAACTTCAGTAAGAGAAGTAGAGCTGGCTGCACAAATAAATGCTTGAACTGAAACTTGTAGAGCAGGGGGAAAAAAAGCATGGGAGAGCTACAATCAAAGGGGTACAAACACCCATTTGATTACAGAAAATATGCAGCTGGATACAACATTCATGATCAAATTGAAAAACATCTCAAAGTCAAATTCATCAAACATAGAGGCCAAGGGTTTATTTCTGTGTTTGTATGTAGCCTCTTACAAATTCTGATAGTGCATTCAGACCAAGCAAATAGAAACATAATCATGGCTGTTCCATTCAGTAACAATGCTGAAGCTTTTCGTTCTCTCTATAATTCTCTGCGAACCTGCACATGAAACATAGCATAAGAAGAAGCAGTAGTCAAGCCACAACTTCAAAGCCCTTTCTGATTGAAAAGTCTCTCTCTGTCAGGTAACTTTGTTATAAATGTGAAACCCCATACTAAGCTAAGCTAACAGATTCAACACTAGTTAAACATCTGAGAAAACTACATGAACTCCAAACCCTAATTGGAGCAACCACATCCTGCAAGCAAATAGATTCAAACCCTAAAAAACCAGATGGCAATCACAATTGATCTCCCACAAATTATTGAAACAAGATTTGGAAAGAATGAAAAGAAAAAAAATTTAAATCCATTCTGGAGAGTGCGTTTCTGTTTAGATTAAACTGGAATGCAACCATCAAACAAATAAGAAAGTACTCTATCAGGTAGCAAAACTAGGCAAATGCTGTAGTCACAGAGTCCGGGATACTGGAGAGAAATGAGTTGGGATTCATCTAGCTGAAGCTGAAGAAAAAGGATTGCAATGAGACTTAGGAAAGAACCCGATTCACAAAACTAGAAGAACTGAATCTTCCTACCATAACAGCAGTCATATACTTCGCTAGAGGGTTAACCAGACGTTCTAGGGTTTACCAGACGTTCTAGGGTTTAATATTGGAATAAAATGCCAAAATCTTTTTTTAATTTTTAAAATATTATTACTAATGTGAATAAAATTCAAATCATAATTCTATGATATTATAATACATTAAAATAATGTTTATACAATGCAAATGTAAGGTTTGTTCAGCATTTTTTTGTGGAAGAATTTCACCATTTTGCAATATGGTCAAGGAAACCAATTGAAAATTTTCAGAATTTTTTTTTAAACAGCTTTAGGGGTTTTTTTTTTTTTTGAATGTAATTTTTATTAATATTATTATTTATATTTTAATATAAACTCTCAATATTTTATGTGGTTTAAATTATATTATTATATTATAATGTTATTGAAATATTGAATAAACTATTTAAAATGATGTGAAATTTATTGTGTTATTTATTTGAATGTTAATTTAATACAAATTAGTAGTACCCTCAACTAGTGCAATAAAAAATAAAAGGTGAATGTTATCCAAACCAAAACTTTTAATTTTTTTTCAATTTTTTCATGTTGCACCAAAAGTGGTGATCAACCACAAGAAGATTTAACCAAATTTGGAAATCCCATACCATGTTCGCCAACCATTAAATTCTATGAACTAAATATGGAGATTTTATAAATGTGGGTATTTAAAGTAACATGATATTATTTAGTTCTTGAATTATGGACTTGCAAAATTGACATGTAATTTTAGAATTAGTATTTATTAATAAATTTTGTTCTATAATAATTCATAATATGTTTAAATATTATAACTTATGATATAAATATAAAATATTATCAAGCCTTTTGATTTTTATATATAATTATATTTTAAATATTACCTATTACATGTAGGTATTGCGTATCATGGAAAAGATGCACCTAAGTAACTTAAGTGATGAAGGAACATTTTTTTGCGATACCTTGGCTAATCAAAGTTTATTAAATAAAAGGGGGGGTTTTGGTGATGTTATACAATGTAGATTTATATAGTTATTATGAGAAGCTTGGAAACCTTAAACCCTTGAAGTTTGGAAAAAATGAGGCATGCCCATAGTCAGTCAAAAAATGAAGGTATTGGTAGTTGTTTTAGGGATTTTTATTATAAATATATGTTGGATATTTCCTATTGCATTTGGTGGACAAGACTCCCCTAAGTAACCTTCGACGATGAGGGACTAAATTTTTGCAATACATGCATAATAGAAACCTATTAACTAAAAGGGGCTTTTAATGAGGTTACGCAATATATATTATGTAGGTATTGCAAGAAGCTTACTATGGTAATATTACACTATAGAAATATTGAAGAAATTGTTTATATGATCACCTAATAGTTACTTCAAAACTCCAACAATGTAAATATTACAAATTGGGGTTTGGAAAAAATGTGGCATGGCCACCATCAATACTTGCAACTAAAGATGAAAGTATTGCAAGTTGGTTTAATTTTTTTTATATAAATATCTTTTGCATACTTCATAATGCTTTTGGTCCACTAAATGTAGATATTGTGCTTGGTGGACAAGATGCACCTAAACAACCTTAGATGATGAAAGAACAAGTTTTTGCAATACCTACATAATGAAATGTTACTAAATCAAGGGGGGCTTTTGGTGAGGTTACACAATATATATTTATGTAGGTATTGCAAAAGTTTATTGTGGTAGTATTATATTGTAGGAATAATGACGAAATTACATTTGTGACCACCCTAACAATGACTAAAAAACTTCAATGATGTAGGTATTACAAATTGGAAATGAGTCATGCAAATGTAAGAGGCTTTGCATAACCAACTTTATTCACCTAGATTGTTTTGGCAAGGTCATCATCCTTCTCAATTCGTGAGAAGCGCTTGGAGGGATAAACCCCACCCCCCACATAAGTATGCCAATGATACCTAACAGTTTGTTGAAGACAAACCTTACCAATATAGGTCGACGAACCTCCTTGAGGCATTGTGCTTCAATTTGAAATCAATCCCATCTAGCTTCAACTTTCTTTTTTGATCGGTCAATTACTTTCTTTTGTTCCATATTTGTTGTGATTGCAAGTTGCTCAAAATATGAGAGTTCATGGAATGGTGGTTTTGTTACCTTGGCCCCCCAACACGAGTAGATGAACATCCATATGTATTTACCTCCATGTGAAGCTCGTGTTTGCTCTCCAATTGTCGATGAATCAACCATTTAGTGGCATAAATATCAATGTATCCATTGATCTTGCACACCCACTTTGACCTTCATGCACCCAATCTAACATCTTCCATTGCATCTTTGGGTGAAAGCATGATCAATTAGACATTCTATGATACTTGTTTGCATAAATGGAAAGTAGCCATAAAATACACCTTCATATAGTAAACTTTAGCATATTATTTATTCTAGTGATCAATGTGGGCATGTTTTTTGACTTTATGCCAATGATATAAAAAAATTACATGTTTAATGTCCATTTCAATAAATTTTTCACAATTGCAAGTATAATTTTCTTTTCTTTTCAAGCATTGTTTCATAGAAAGTAAGCTTAAAGTAGGAGAAATACTGGATTTTTCTCATCGCAACATTTTTACCTTCAATATTAGCAATATAAATTATAATTATTTGTTACACTTCAATTTCTTCTTCAATTGTTATGACATTCATTTGTTGTTGATTATGCTAGTTGATTTTCTTCCGTGGATGTACCATTTTAAAAAACCAATGGATAATGTCTTTTGTTCCTTCTTTAGTTCATCAATTGCATCCTCATTTAAATACACATCATTGAAAAAACACACAAATATTTTGACAAAAAACAATCCCAAAAAAAAGGAGCTTAAATTTCCTCAATAATGGTGGTAGTCCATGGCTAACTATCACCATTGCTAGGGAGCTTCAAGCTTCCCCAAGCACAAACAATTATTAAAAAATCATCAAAATGCAATGACAATTTACTTATTCTAACTTGTTGTAACCTTCTTATACACAAACAACAACTTGCAACAAGAACAATTGCAAAATCTGATTTTTTATTAACAAAAGTTGTTTACTATATTTAAAGGTCTAAAAGCCAAATACTTTGGATTTATTTTTTATTTAGAAATTATTATTATTATTATTACATTTCATTTTTTCGTTATAATTAATTTTAGATTAATATATATAGTTTTTAAATTATATTATTGTACTTCAATTAGATTATAATTAATTAGTTTTATGAACTATATTAATCAACTTTAAATAAACGTTTTGTAGCATTTAATATTAAGTATATAATTTATTTATTTTATTTTATAATTATTTTTATAATTCAAATTTTTATTAATTCTTATATTGACATGTGTTGCCTACATGTTGAACAAGAGAAAAAGACAACAATAAGCTTGACTAGTTTTTCATTGTTTGTAATGCATCAACACAAGAAAAGACAACAATGAGCCAAGCTCGCTTGTTGTCGTGTACAACCCATCAAAATAAATGAAGAAGACAATGAACCTAGTTGGTTCATCATCATGTGCAGCACATCAACACAAGAGAAGATGACTATGAGCTTGATCAGCTTGTTGGTATTTTCTACAACATAATGAAAAAAACACAATGACAAGCCAAACTAGCTCATTTGTTTATAACCAATCAAAACACATGAAGATGATGATGAGCCTAACCAGCTCATCATCGTCTTCTATGGCAATGCAACCAAAAAAAAAGGACAACAAACATGGCCAACTTGTTGTTGTTTGTGTTGTTTCAATAAAATGACATCATAATGAAAAACAAAGATGACAACGATGAACCTAGGCTCGTTGCCATCTTCTATGGAATTTGCAAAAAAAGAAAACAACAATGAGCCCAAGCTCATTGTTGTTTTTTATAACTCAACAAAAAGCAACAAAAGATGACAACAAGCCTAGGCTCATCGTTGTTTTCTATTGCAAAGAAAGAATATGATGACGAACTAAATTCATTGTCGTCTTTTAAGTGCATCAAGAAAAAACAACAAAGACACAACAAGCCTAACTCATTGTCATATTCTAAAACATATCAACTACAAACACCAAAACACGATAATGAACTAAATAAAACTAAATAATGAACTAACTTTTGTCGTCATCTTCTACAATACAACAAAATAAAAAAAGAACATAACTACACACCTTAAACCCTATAAAGTTTGCAAAGAAAATGGAGTTCATTATTTTGTTCCAGACCAGATGAATTTACCAAAAAATAGGAAATGTACATGAAACAAAGTTTTTTTTTCTGGCGAATTTTTACACCACATCAGAAAAAAGGGATGCAAAAGGATTATTTCAATCAAGATTGTGTATGAAGTACAAAAGTTCAAGCCTACAAGCTCTCAAGTTTTTTCATTTTGAATTTATAAATCAATTGTCCATGTTTTCTATGTTTTACATTTGTGAAGGAGGTGTGAATGTTTAATTACAAGTCAATTGTCTTTCTTATGTGTACTTGTTTGTTGTTTGTTTACATCCTATGCTTTTTAATAGTTTGTGCCCTTGAATTACACATGCTAGTTATGGCACCTCTAAAACCCCCACTAGGCTTCAAATTTTTGTTTTTTTTCTACACCCCCTCCCCATTGCCTATTGCAATTTGAAGCCTATCAAATGTTGAAACACTCAACATGTCACCCAATAACAATCCTCCAGAAACTTTGTCGAAGGGGAAAAACAAGGCTTCTATCAATGTTGTCCTTGAATTCAATTCTAGGTGAATGCAATGAACCAAAGAAGAAAAACAAAAGTCGAAGTGGGAGGTGAATCATGTGTTTTATAAACACTAAAATTACAAGGTTTTGTTAATCATAACCCATATGTGGGGCAAAGAAGATGGTCAAGTGTAAGGTTTGTTCTATTTTTGAGGGGAGGGAGAAGCTTTTAATGCTTGTAATTGATTATTTGGTGAAGCACTTTAGGATGAAAAATTGCATAGTCACAAAGTTTGGAGTTGTTATTGGGTAGTGATATGTACACAAAACAACATATGCAAGGATACATTTTTATAGGCTTATAAATGGAACAACTACTAACAATTTCATGTCACTCATTGTTTAAATTTTAATGGACTATGGAGGATTGAGTGTAATTGACATTGCCGACAAACTAATTTGTTTTGGAATAGACAAAATTGCCATCTTTCATAGTGTGAAAAGTGTGGTGATGACCCAACTGAGGCAAAAGTATGTTCCATTTGTGAACGATGTCCATTATATAACACACCACACCAATTTTATTTTTCGGATGTTGAACACTTTGAGTTTGGTTTCCAAGATTGAATTTATATTCACGTCCATGTACAACTATTTTTGCCATAGCCTAAACCTCCATCTTGAAACTACAAAGCTTGTTGAATTATTCTAATTGAAAGGCAAAAAATTTATGAAGAACATCAAGACACATTGGATTTCCATGATTTTGCCTTCCAAGTGTGTCTTGAGTGAGTGTAAGCCACCAATTGTCAAGATGGTTGAAAATAGTTCAACCATCAACACTGCTAAAACAAACTATAAACTACTTTGTGATGTGGAGACGTCTTTAGGGGTTGCATGTGTGATGGCCTTATTGGAGGCGATGTAGTGTTTGACCAAGTTTGCCTAAAGCCGCTAATTTATTTGTGATTCCATCTTTTCTATGAAGCTTTGTGAAACAAACCTTAACACTATGTATTGCAATCTTGGAAAAAGGTTCCCACCTCCACACTTGTATTTTTTCCTTGATCTTGGCCTACACAGTTCTAATTCCTTAAGTTTCACCTAATGGACAAAGCCTATATCCCACATTGATTATGTTACTTTCTTCTTTAGAGGCAAAAAAATATGCTTCATGTGATTAATGCAAAATTTGGGATGATAAGTATGGTTGATAAGGAGGTTGCATTCAATTTATAAAAACTATGAAGCAACAATGTTTTGAAGTTGTTGCAAGGTTGATTATTCAGTTGTAAAAGTGTTTTCATACTAAGGAATTGTTCAACATAACTGGGGTGATCTACCCCCAATATTGGCATGCTTCGAAAGTTGAAATTACTTTTCCAAACCACATGGACATTTTGCAAGCCCATTTTGGGTACAAAAACCAATAGGTGGTTCTAGTACGTTTGTTGGGCTTGTCACAAGTCCTGCGATTCTTGATCAATAGTCTACATTTTTCAAGTTGACAATGTCGAATCATTGTCAAAATGCCATGTTACCTTAGAATTATGAGAACCCGACCACGTGGTTATGGGAGAGGATTGGAATTAGTGGGATTTTAAAGTGAAGATTTTCTAAGTGGTTTAAGATGACCGGGTTTTGCATTGTTCAAATGTTGGGCGACATGGAGGATGAATTTACCTTCTCAAACCTTGCATTCATGAAAACAAAGTTCCAAAATCAGTTGACTACACATTTGGACCTTGTTGTCCACATATATGCTCAAACATTTTATCTACTTATATAAAAGAATTGGGTTTTTTTCTGTGCTAAATATGTGTGTCCGTTTGTCTATCTGTTTGTTTGTCTATCCGTCTGATATCCTATTGGCTAGAACTCAGGGTAATGGGTATCACTCAGTGTCAAGGGTATCCCTCAGTGTCATGGGTATCACTCAGTGTCCGGTTTGTTTGTGAGGAAAACAGGGTCCCTTAGTGTAATGGGTAAACTCTTGGGTGGGTTGTGAGAATTGTCAGTGAGAGGAAAAATCACTCAGGGTATCAGTATCACTCAGTGTAATGGGTATACTCTTGGGTGTGTCTGTAATGGCTATCATTCAGTGTAATGGGTATCACTCAGTGTCAGGGTATCCCCCAATGTGAGGGTATCACTCAGTGTAATGGGTATCTTCTTGGGTGTGTCCGGGTTTAGGGTTTAGGGTTTATGCACTAAATCGTGTGTGTCCGTTTGTTTGTTTGTCTATCTGTTCGTCCGTCCAATATCCTATTGGCTAAAAGATTGTTCGACGTGTGATTGGACGAAAGGGCGGAAGGGAGGTGAGTTCTCTCCCTCATTCATAAACACAAATGAGGAGGTGAGTTCTCTCACACACACACACACACACTCAAATTAGGAGGTGAGTTCTCACTCACTCACACACTGAAATCGGGAGGTGAGCTCACACTCACACACACACACAAAAAATCCGGGAGGTGAGTTCTCACTCACACACACACACACTAAAATGAGGAGGTGAGTTCTCACTCACTCACACAGTCAAATTAGGAGGTGATTTCTCACTCGCTCACTCACTCAAATGAGAAGGTGAGTTCACAGTCACTCACTCACCCACGTTCATTTACATGTATAAATGGGTTTACTTACTTGTATTCTATAAACTTTCCCTTTCTACATTGTCATTGTTGATTGGAATGACAATCAATTTTGTGCTATGGGGTGATGGTTTAAGTCCTATGCAATTTTCCATCTACTTTGGGTTTGTTAGTGACTTTACATGCTAAAGGTAATATGTATACATGTAGTAGGCATTAGGCAACATAAGGACTTTACCTACAATAAGTAGTAGCCGACATATAAGATTTAGACACTTACATTTGTATTCCTAATTTCATACTAGTTTTGTATCCAATTATGGAAAAAAAATATTGGGTCTTGGATGGCCATATTTTGCAAATGGGGAACCTTGACCATACTGTTTGTTTTATGTGCTTCATCAAAATCCAAATCCGCGTTAATTCTCAAACATGCACCTAATTGTTGGTGTGAATAAGTGAAGCCCAATTTTAACTTTTCCCTACAAATTTAAATTCTACTTCTATGCATGTAATATAATTAAGTTTGAATGCAAGTAGTGCATGAACTACATTGGGCAAGATCCAGATCTTGAATCAGGGTTCGAATCCCCTTTTTGTTGTTTAAGGTTAAAACAATTATGCATTTGTATTTTTTGTATTTTTATGGTTTATTATTATGTATGTACATGACCTAGGAGTTTAATATGAAGATGTGAATGAGTATATATGATTGGTAGTTTTGGAAGAATTTTGTACACTCAAATTTAGTTTAATAATAGCACATGTTTTATTGCCATGATCTACACTGAAAAGTCTGGTTGGTTGTTATATAATAATGCCAAAGTTTCATAATACATAAGTGCGGTAATCTACCAAAAGCATATCCACGAAGTAATAAAATGCAAATGCCTTTGACATCAAGCAACAAGTTCTCTTTGTTTTTCCCTTTGTTTTGTGAATTTAATGTCCTAAATCTTTTATTGTTTTGGTCATACCATGTATAATGCCACATTTGAGTTGGTTTGCTTTAACAAGTAATTAATTGTAAGTCATTTGCAACATTATGTATGAACATCTATAAAAGGTCACATAGATGGACATTGGAATGTGCAAATGAAATAGTAGTTATATTATTTTGTTCAAGGCTTGAATATTTTAAAGTGATTCTAAAAAGTTCTTTGTAGCTCAAGGGTAAAAGCACTCTAGGGTGGACCAAAAGGGGCAAATTTGGTGTCCTTAATAATACATTTTTGTAGTGTATTTTGATTGTGACCAAAATGTAACATCATTTTATAATCATTTTATCTTAAAAGTAATTACATGGGCACCTTTAAAACATCCTAAAATTCAAGGTTTGTGAAAGAATAGATATAAATTCCACAAAAATCATGTCCAAAAGGACTTCATAGAGTTATTTCATAATTGTTTTCTGTAAAGTCCTTATATTTCCATGTCATCTTGAAAATGGTATGGAAACCCTTATTTTGAAATTTTCATGACATTTATTAGGTGCATAAACTAATAAATGACTCCACCAATGCAAAATTTGGAAATTGTGAATCCATATGCACCCCTTTGTGTACAATTACATTTAAGGGGGCCAAATTTAGAAGTCTTTTATTTGAAATGCATATTTCTTTTATTTTGATTTTTCTTTCAAAAGTAAATGTGGTTAGAATCTTTATATTGAGTCCCTTTAATATAATTATTATAAAAAATACATGCACCATACATTTGAACCCATAGAAATGCAAAAAAACTAGTTTGTTACATGATTTTGTGAACACTTTAGTTTGCAACTACCTTCAATGGTGATTTTTTGAAGAATTATTCTAATTCTATGAGGTTTGTATTGATGTCAAACAATAGACTAATTATCAAATAAATTGTTGTGTGTGGTGTTTCAACATGTGGAATTTCCAAAACAATTATTTCAAACACTTATCAATTCTAAAGAGAAAATCCTTTTTTCCTAGTTGTAAGTTCTACTGTTATAACTACAACAAAGTTCTACTGCTTTAGCTCGAAACACAAAGATATTGTACCTCTAGCACTGAGTCTACTAGTTATTTGTTAAATCACCTACAAATTTGATGAAACCACGATTTCATGAAAAAAGAAACAAACTAGCATTAGTTTTCAACTAACTTGGTGTAGTTAGTGTTGGTTATCTTCCACAATAAATGAAACATTATATCACTATTACTACTATTGTTACAATGAAGAGAGATCTTGCAAGAAGCATTGTTAAACTTTATAAGAGATGGGTGAAAAGACTAGTTGTTTGATTCTAAAGAAATAAAGGGTCTTTTTCTTTGCTTCTTCTAACCTTGTTATTAAGGTTTCATTATGCCTAGTATAAAATCTTTCTACCCATATTTTCAAGTTAGATTACTATTGAGGTTGATTATGTTGGCAGTGGAGTTTTTTAGGAGAATGTGTTTATAAAATCATGGGTGATGATTCTAGACTATAAAAAATGGCTGGAAAGGGCTTCAACAACTTTGCAAGTAGTTGTGGTGAAATTATTCAACCTCATGTTTAGAAAAAATCTATATGCAAAAAATGTATTAACTATCATTTACGAGATTGACTCCCTACATGGTTGTGATTTTACACACTTAAAACTAATGAGCCTTTTTAGACCTCGCGGCATTTGACAAGTATGAAATAATTTGACATAATGCCCACATTTTAATTTCAAAATATGTTTATATCAACAAAATTTTCCAAAGGAAAATCTCAAGGTGATTATTAGATTCTTCAATAATTTGATGTAGGTAACATACTTTAATGTTGATCAAAGAAGTGTATGTTGGGCTTTTTCATAATATTCATCACATGTTATTTACATGATATTTGCCCAATTGTGGCATCAACTGGTTGATTGTTGTGAATATAGGTGGAGGTCGAAAATGATGTAGTTAGCTTGTATATTAATGAACTTATAACTACAAATGAACACATTAATAAAGTTGAGCCATTGTTTGCATAACTTGTCAACTTGTCAAGATGGGTAGATTGTTTCTTCATAAACATTGTTTTGAGGAACAAAGGAAAACCCTAGAAGCATGCATCATTCCCAAAATGATTTCTTTATCTATTCCAAGTTTTGTTATTGATGGATAAGAAGGGAAGATGCCATTAGTGAATGTTTAATTGTAGACAATGATGTTGATGAATCAAGTATAAAGCACAAGAACCCCAAAGACATCAACAATAATGCCAAAAAGAAAGCCATTTCTTATGAAGCTCCATGCAACATGATGCATTTCATTCATTTTCACACTTATTTTTCACACAGTTTATTAGCCAAAAAAGAATGTGGTTATGGTTTTTTAGCCACCTATATTACCTTCCATTGCATATAGTAGCCACCTATATTTAAGTAATAAAAATTGATAGCCACTTGACTTTAAAACATTCATTGACTTTTTGCCACCCTCTCATGAACAAGGACTTTCCATGTAGCAACTTCTTAAGCTAAATAAAATTTGGATAGCCGATAGAAGCACATTGTTGCCATCCACCTTACTTGGAGAAATTGAAAGAAACCTTGGTTGAAATGAGCACTAGTTCATCCCAATATGGAACTAATGTAGTCATGGGGGCTAGGTTATTGAAGTTGATATTTTGGGTTGGGTGTATGGGCTAAGTATGTGAGTGAGGTAGGTGGGTAAAGTGGGTGAATGGGATAGTTGGGTGTGCAAGGTAGGTATGTGGGTGTAAAAACAATTTAACAAAAATACGAAGAAAAAAAAACATTTTTCCTAAGTTTTTTTTGTCTTGTGGATTTTTAAAACCTCCTTGTTGTGAAAGATTAAACTTTTTTGGTGGTGTTTGTTTGGAAAGTTAAAAGGTCAAAATGTGCTGGTTTTGGTGGAGGATGTTTGAAAAGTTAAAAGGTAAGCTATTGTTTGACATAAATTCATTCATGTTTTGAATATTTTATTATTATTCCATTGTTCAAATAACCTTGTTCCATTTTGAAGATTAGTTGCAAGAAAGTGTGACAATAGTAATTAAATCTTTGATGGAGGAAGTAAGAACATGCATGTTAACGTTGACAAGTGATTATTTTATCAATGTTGGGTGGTTTTTTTTTTAATGATGAAAATTTGCAATTAAAAAATTTCTCAACAATTGAAAAAATTAACTTGGTTTTTTTTTCAAAAAAAATAGACATAGGATAATCAATCAAGGTATCATATTTTGATTTTTTTTATCAAATTGGTCCTCAATAGGGTAGTTTCCACAAATGTGATAACAATCAACTTTCATATTTTGTTTTCATAATTCACACTTCAAATTTATATCCTTTATAAATTAAATTTAAAATAATTGTAAAGCTTTAAAAAATCATAAAAAATGATGAAAATGTTACACATTTTTATTTTTATAATAAATTATATTTCCAAAATTTCACCCCTTTCAATTGTTCTTTCAAAGGCTTATATTTGTGCATCAGTTTCAATTAGTTCCACTAAATTAAAAAAAGGTTTGTAACAAATCTTAGGATCATCACTAGTAAAAAATGACCATTTTGCAACTGGTCCTTGTGACTAATTTTTAGTTACAAGCGACATTTGCAACTAAAATCTTAATAGTCGCATTGACAATAGTCGCAAACGACAACAAATTTTGGATGAAAAAAAAAGTCAAAAAAATACGCCTTCATCCTTTGACTTGTCATATACGTATAATGTCGCTTGCAACTAAGATCCAACTTTTTTGGTGAACAATGGGAACAAATTATGTGTTGCCACGTGTCTCAACTCTTAATAATTAAAAATATATTTTAAATTTTTTGAAATAATCCAAGACATTTAATTTTTATGCTTGGATGGTTTAGATTGTGACACATGGTGCAATATAAATTTGCCACATGGAAATTAATTAAATTTATTTAAATTAAATTTAAATCAATATTTAGGTATGTAGGTTGAACTAGGTACCTACCTACCTATATACCTACCTACCCATCTAGGCTAAACACCTATCTAGATGGGACCTATTTACTTACCTAGGCCAAATATCTACTTAAGTAGGTAGGTAGAAAAGTAGGTAGGTTAGTTAGGGAAGTATGTAGTTAGGTGTAAATACATGAATATTTATATTTTATTTTGGGTTAAGTCGTTTCCATTGGCTCATCCCATTTGTCCATGTTTTTTAATATGAAATTATAAAGACAAAACACTTTGTTTATATATTTTTCAAGATGAGAATGAAAGCCAAAACATATGGCATAAACTTTTTAGTTGCAATTCATTTGCGACTAAACATTTTTTAGTTGCAAATGACTTGCAACTAAAAAAATTATCCCATATGTTTTGGCTTTTAATCTCCATTTGAAAAGTATATAATTAAATAGGTAAGTAACAATTAACTAGCTAACTAATTAGTTAACTAATTCATTAATAAAATTACTACAAATAAATTAATAAGTTAATTAATAAATTAATTAAAATTTAACTAATTAAAATGATAAATTATCCAAATAATTAATTATTTATAGTAATAATCATCAATATATTGTGATTATTGAATTAATTATATTGTTAGTTATTATTAAATATTACTTAATTTATTGGCTAGATAAATAGTAATAATATTTATTTTTCATTATATATGAATTATAATATCTATTAACCAATTTCATTAAATAGTAATGGTTAATATTGAATAATTATATAATTATTAATTAATTATTATTTCATAACCAAATAAATTAATATAATAGCCGAAATATTCAGTAATTAATAATTAAGGATTATAAAAATTGAGTAGTAGTTTTTCTTAATCTAATAATATAATTAAAACCTATCCTAGGCTAATTATTTTATTAAAATTATTCCCACTATTATTTCCATTATTATAATAAATATAAATATAAATATTTATTAATAAAAAATAAAATTAATAAAATTATTATTGTAACTACTTGGTAGCCAATTTTTATTATTTTATTTTTATTATTCATATTATTACTTCATTCATTATAGCTATTTATGAATTATTACAATAAATATTTTACATTCTAAACAATTATAGTTTTCCTTCGAAAATCATTTTTGCATTTGCATATTAATTTATTAAATTTTCATTCTAACTACAACAACAATTATTATAAAATAATAAAAATGGAAAATAAAAATTATATATCAATAATTGATTATAATAATTGAATAATTATGAATTAATTATAATTAATTATAAATTTGAAATATAAAAAATATAAATTATATTTAATATTTTTGGGTCATTATTATAATATAATAATATTTCATAATCAATTATTTATAATAATAATAATAATAATAATATGTTGTAATTTTAATAATTATTTGTCCTGTCATATCATGATCATCATCATTATGTACTAAAATGTAATTATTTTTAAAAAGTTAATGAAAAATAATACTAAAATTTAATTTATTATAATATGTAATTAATATAAAATAAAATATTAATATTAATAAATGTCATTTGTAATAATCTTAAGAAGTATAATAAGATGGTTTGGATAAACTTGTAATATGGGCACAATGTATTTAGTAAATATTTTACATAAATTTTAATATACTCAAAATATACACTAATAAATGTTACCATTATATTAAGGTTATATATGTTAATAATATTACTTGAATACACATGTAATATGGTTGTTGAGATACATTCAAAATATACATTTATAAATATGAATATACCCAGTTATATTCTTTAAAATTCACAAAATTCACCTTTGTATATTCATAGTGTTGTAACTAAATTGGTCACATTTGCAACTAAAGGGACATAAATTGTTTTGCTTGGATGAAAACCAAACTAAATGTTGTTTACATGGAAATATGAACACCAAAATAATCGCAAATTAGTTGTAATGTAGTTGCAAATATGACCAACACAAAAAATAGTTGCAAAAATGTCCAAATGTAGTTGCAAATAACTAATAGTCACATGTAATCGCAAATAAAGTGGTTACATTTTGGCCAATTTCTAGTAATGTCCAAAATTGCGGGAGTACCAATTGGCGCGATTTCAAGACTCCCACTCAAGAGTCCCGGGAGAGAAAAGCCATTTGGATGTGGACCTCGTGGAGAGGTGCAGAGTATACTATAATGCGAAAGGTGGTGGTTTCCCTCAAGTCCGGGCCGTGGTGAGTCTTGTGTGTCCATGTTGCCCATGGTTCGTCCTAGCACCAAAGGTGCTCTAACTATGCACTAACCACCTTGTGTGGATTGTGTGCAGGTCATGTGAGTGAGTGAAGCTTGTCAACTCTTCCTAGTTGCATCTTGAAGCTCCAACATAGCCCTCTACCCTTCAAAGTGTTGTGAGTTAGGAAGTGTGCCCAACTCCTCCCCTTTCGTTGTCTTGTACTTGGACTCATTTTTGAGTCTTGTAAGGAGTTGGGAGTGTGCCACATACCATAACATAAACCAATTACTTTTCAAACTTGCAATGCCTCTTGAAAAAGGATAATTTTGTTTACACATTTGCAAAAGAGAAAAAAACTTGTTAGAACTTACTAGTAATTAAAACTAATTAAAAAAAATGTAATATATATGTTTCGAAGTAAAACAATAAAATAAATTAAGAAGTTACTTTGACTTCATTAAAATTTTCAACTTCTTTGGGGTCAAACTAGTTTCAACACATGCATTATTCCACTTTCCCACATATGTTTTGAGCAAGCTTATACATTTTTGTAAATATCCTTATTTTATCTTAATAAAAACATATGTCAAAGTTTTTACAAAAAAATTTGTCCATTGTAACATATTGATAGGCCTTGGAAAATCCATGCCCAAAGCAAGTGCCTTGATAACTTTCCTCTAAACTTAAATTATCATAACTTACAACTACTTTTAATGCAACAATCATTGTGATTAAGTTAGATCCTTCATCTTTCACATAAACAATAATTTTCTTTCTCAAGTTATACTTTTCTGATATTTCAATCAAATTTTTGGCCAAAGTCTTCCTAAAAATATTTGCAACTTCAAAAAGACCAAGTGTAACACGTTTTGGCTACCAATCCTCTTTCAAAAAATTAATCACAAAGGCAAATATGTCACGAGAACCTTTTGACATCCAAAGATCAAAGCTCATTATTGCAAAATTACATTCCACCAAAATTAATAAAACATATAACTATTTAGTTTTTTCCACCAACTCAAAAAACATTTGTTGTGAAAACTATGTTTCGGAACAAAATATATATATTAGACAAACTGTAAACATAAACATTTCATTCACATAATTTCCACAAATTGCATGGGCAAATGATTTTTATCTACTCAACAAACCCATATCCTTTAAAAGAATTGCTATTGCATATGATCTTTTTAGAAAGGAGTTTTAACAACAAAAAAATTGACAATTGCATTGTTAGGTGGATTTGGTTTCTTTTTGGTAGGTTGTTTCTCCACTTCTTTTTTTAAAGAATTGTTCACTTTTTCCTTGAACATTTTTGCAATGATATAATGGTCTACATTCACATAGTTTTTCAATGATTTTATTCCATTTGTTATATTGTAATAAGATTAGGCCTTTCCTTGCTTCAATTTTAACGTTACACACCAAAACCATATTATTGTAACAAAAATACATCCCGTAGTTAAGGCATTTCACATCAACATTTTTGATATCATGCACATAGAAAAAACTCAACATAAATAATTTCCACCATGTGACTTCTAAATTATTTTTTGAACATGTAATTTTTTGATATATATATATTTAATTGTTCTTTATTGACTTTCTAGATTTTCACTATTTTTTGTTTGAAGAGTGGGGTTTACTTCACATTTTTGCAAGCATCCTTCCTCCATTACATCACTCATGAACATTTCACATGCATTTTCATTTATTATATTTCCATTTTCAAAAAATTAGGCCATTTTTAGTTTTCAAAATGGAGAAGAAAAACCAAACAAATGTAGAATAAACAAAAACACCAAAACCTACCTACAACTTAAAATGCAAACATTCACAAACATATTTTAAAATATTCACCACTTGCACAAGGTGATGGACATGGGTAGTACCTCACCATAACACATGCAACACAAAGGGAAAAACAACAAATGGGGTGAATGGTGATGGTGGATACTTGGTAGCACGAAGTGAACAACGACATGATGGACTAGCAACACACCATTTGCAAGACAATGGCAATGGGGGGTAGTACATCACCATAACACATGTACTATGATCATATCAACAACTAACAATGCAAATTGAATAACAGTATTAGCATAGGGGGAATGGTTATGGTGGACCTGTACTTCATAGCACAATGTAACAACCAACAATGTGAAGGAACATCAATAGCACCTGCAACACAACGAAACAATAGTAACAATAGTAACAACAATGTGACTAATTAGTTAACAATGCAAAAGAACAATAATAACATGACAAAGTAACACCATTAATGTGATGGAGGAACAACATTATTTGCAATGTGATTGAACAACAACACCAACAACATAATGGGATAACACCAACAATGTGATGGAATAGTAGTAGTTTTAGCAACACGATGGAACAACATTAGCACCAACAAGGTGATGAAGCAATTGCATTACCATCAATGCGACAAAATGACAACATCGACAATGTGATAGAACAACAACATCAACAATGTGATAAAACAACAATAACACCAACAACTTGATGGGGCAACATGAACAATATTGCAATGAAACAACATTAACACTAGCAATGTGATGGGGTAACACCAATAATGAAGTGGAACGGTAGCACCATCAACGATGCAATGGAATAACATGCTAACATCAAGAATGCAAAGGAACAATACGTGAAAACATGGTAAAATATACACAAAAAGTAATGAAAATAACAAAATATTGGGGTCCTTAAATAAAATGACTAAAAACTAGATGATTTTATGGGGATAATACTATTTTATGGGTACATTATTTCTTAAATCTTGTTTATCTGAATTTCAAAATCTAAATTGTTATAATCATGTTTTTAAACTATTTGCAAATACTTGAATTGGACCTCAAATTTGTGGTAGTTTGAAAAATAAAGTTCAAGTATTTGAAAGTAGATGAAACATTTTTGCAAGTATTTGGTTTTTTTTTCAAGCACTTCAATATTGATGTGGTGAACATTCTAATATATATTTTTTGGTTAATGGAATTTGTTTTCATAGTTAAAATCATCCCCAACCCCTAGAAAATGACATATTTTTGGGGATACATATGGGATATTTTTTCAGGTCCAAATGATATGACACATATTGTTTTGAAAAGCTAGAAGGATGCTAGAGATGCCCATGGAAAATAAATAAAAATTGTTTGTTTTCAAATGCCTAGAAGAAGGTTAAAAGTTTAAAAGACTGTTTTTGGTGTTTTCAAGTAGAAAACAAGGTAACAAATATGTACAAAATATCTTGTTTGCACCCCAACAAGAAAACAATGAAAGGGAACAAAAAATCAAGAAAAACATAACAAAAAAATTATAATCTAAATCATAGAATGCTAAACCCACAAGGGGTTTTTGTATGTTAGGGTGTTGCTTCCCCACATTTGCCACCTCTTCCCCATTAACTTAACTTAACCTAATTTAATCAAAACCTAAATTAACTTAATATAACATAAATTAATACAAAATATTTATAATTACTTGCCTTGAAAATAAGATTTTTCATAGGATTGGTTCAATTTAAAACACAAAAAAACAAAATAATTAGTTTTCAACAATTGGGTTCTCATTTGGGTGAAAATCATTGGTTTGGTTTTCAACCTAATTATCACCAAATGTGATACTTGTTGCTTATCATTGTGAAAATTAATTTAAAATTGGTTTAAAAATTAGGCATCCCAATGATAACCACCCAATGATAACCACCCAACATTACATTTTACCACAATAAAGCGAGTAGCAAAGTCTTTAAGGATTGATGAATTCAAGATAGGGTTCAAGCTTGAAAATAAGTTTAACCAAATGAATCATTTATGCCAAAAAAATGGTAAAGCTTTCTATTTTTATCTTCAGTTTTTCAAAAAGACCTTTCATGTTTCATTACCACATTATGGAAATGTTTTGATGTTTGATGTCGTCTTTTTTTCATTGATTGAATGCTCTTCTTTTCACATCTTTTGATCAATCATGAATTTTTACATAATTGGTCAATTTTCTCCTCACACATGATATTTTATTCTTGTATTTTGACTTCTTTCACAAAGATTGTGTGAACCTACGCAAGTGAAACAAAGTGTAGCACTTGCCTTTTCTTGCATATTTTTTATAGTCCTTTTAGTCATGGGTTTGTTTTACCACTTTGGCTTATGGTGTGTTCATTTGGTTTTCCACTTGATTTGATTTGTTTTGCTATTTGACTTGATGTTTCAATAAAATAGTTTTTCAAGTTTCCTTGCACTTTCATGAACAAGTTAAAAAGGGAGTTAGAAAAAAGGTCCCATACACCAATTGTAGGTCATAGGTTTTTTTGTGAAATGTGAGGTGTATGCATGTAGGTTATTCTCCATGAAGGAAGGAATGTTGTTAATGTGCATAAATTTAATGCATGTTTTAAAATATCCATCATGATCACTACAACATAAACATAAATGGTTGAAAAATGCAATGTCTATTGTGATTACATTTATGTAGTGCAACAGAACAACCTAGATATAAAATCAACTTGATCCTTGATTTCCATGAATCCAAAATCATTCATGGATGGTATGCCCTCATACCCACCTTTATTTCCCTTTTTTTTGTTTGCTTTAGGTTTTTCAAAGTGCCCATGTTACTTGTGGGTTGTTGTTCTAATGTAGATTTTGTAAAATGAGTAAGGACAAGTTTGTGCTGAATATGGTTTGTTCTTAACCATAAAGAGATAAAGGTAGTGTTCAAAAAAAAAGTTGATCATGAAAATATAAAAGTTTTGCCAAGAGATAAAAATTTGTAAAGATAGAAGTTGTGTTGTGAGCTTAAAGTTTTAGCTAGAAAAACATGATTATTTAATAATAATAATAAATTATTTAGGAAAAAATAGAGGTTTTATTGAAGAGGTAAAAGTTTAGACAAAAAAGAAAAAAAAAGGTTAGAAGGTAGGTAGGTAGGGGGATTGGCTAATAGTTAGTAGGTAGGGCCAAGATGTGAGTCACTATGGTAGCTAGGTGGCAAGGTAGTATGGAGGTTAAGGTTGAAAAAAGCAGTCAAATTAGTAGGAAAAAAAAAAAGTAAGACTGTGCTACAATGTTGATTAATGCCTGGCGAGGAGACGGATGAAAAATTTGCAGAGACCATCCAATGGATAGAATGGCCAACCGGTGCATTGTTGGGTGCTTATTGACTTAGCACCCGCCTAGTACTTTGACATTTTGTGAGCAAGGCTTCTTAGTGACAATAGTAAGCCTAGAAAAGCAAAGGTTTAGGGTCCCTTTAATGTGTTCACACTCATCCCTTTGATCCTTTGGGTGTCCATGTACTATAATCTTCATATGGTAACAAATGCACGGGGACAATATATGACGTCTTTGCAGACAGCATTGCAAAGAAAAGCTGATTTTCACGTGATTTGAGAATAATTACACTTTTCATACATACACGACTTGGGTCTTTACTTTTTTGGTTCTCATGTTCACTTGCTGGGTGTTTTTCTTTTATTTGCTTATTTACTTATATATATATATATATATATATAATTTTTATTTTTATTATTTTTTGAACCAATAATTATCACTTTCAAAACATTTGATGGGTGGTTGGGGGGTGAAAGTTTGTTTGCTACTTTTGTTCTTGAACATGGCAATTCACCAAAATCTGCGTAGTTTTAATACAAAACCATGACAAATGTTTCCTTGCGAGATAGAGAGAGAGAGAGAGAGAGAAAGAGAGCTGTGACATTTTTTTCCGTCTGACTTTTGATCTCCGTGCCTTGTAATTTCCCCTTGGAACAAAACTCTTGCAAGTTCTCATCATCATATTAACCACCATATCACGTGTTTCCAATTTAGGGCCAGGCACCATGTGTAGTGTGGTGAATGTTTATCATCCTTGAGGGTTGTTTATCATCCATAATGGTTCTTCCCATGTTTAAGGCCTGTTTATCATCCTCAATAATGCCTCTGCCATACATTTAGAGGGCAGAGCCATTGTGTATGCGACCAGAAGATTGGTTTTTCATCTGCCCGTGAAGAGCCAGTATGTCAGCAGCAGATTTGTTTTGCATCTGCCCGCGTAGAATCGTCGGCAAGCTCGACAAGTGGGAAGAGATGAGAGAACGTTCGCTGGTTGCAGTCGAGAGTCTAGAGTCTAGACGCGGAGAAGGCGAACTTTAAAACAGCGAGCCAGCGAGCTGCCTTCCTGCCTACCTTCACACTCGATGTTGTTACGTCTTCTTGGTCCAGTTTCTGAATGGAATGGCCAAAGCTGCAGTAGAGAAGGAATTTAGTGTCGTCGTCAACATCGGTCGTAATATTGAAGAACAAGATGGAGCTGCATCTTCTACTCTGAAATACTCTGAGACTAGGGCTTTGCTTCCAGAGCGCGACCGTTCTGAGTGGGAGTCGGAGACCAGGGACTCGACCAACGCGGTTGAGATAGAGTTGGAGGATCAGGGACCTCCTGCAGCATCAGCCGTAAGGAACGAGGAGGAGGAGGAGGAGGAGGAGGTGGTACTGGTGAATCCAAGCGAGATAGAGGCTGATTGTTTGCTTGAAATAGATAGTGTGCCAAAGTTGAAACGGATTCTGACGGAGTGGGAGAAACGGTTTGAGGTGTCATCGTTGAGGATAGAGAAAAAGAACACTCGAAGCATCAACGCCAAAAATGAGTTGTACCAGTTGATTGGGTTTTACTCTGTGTTTCAAGGTGTGGTTCTAACTGCTGTGGCGCAGACAAGCCTTATCCAGTGCCAGCAATCTTGGGGCCCTGTGTCGCTGTCCCTGTTGGCTTCAATAGCTACTATTGTATGTGTGTATATCAAGCTCAAGGACTACAGCGACCACAGGAAAGCTCTCGAAGAAGAAACAGCGATTTCCAAGGTGAGAGCATTTCTATCTCCCCGTCTTTCATTTGGAACGGGGCAGTGAAACAGGCACAATGGCCTGTACCCGGCATGTTCCATAACTTAATGGTTTTCATGATTTGCACAAATGGGCTTGTGGATTTGCAGAATGGGTGGGTATGTGGATTTTGAGCAATAATTAGGTCAGGCAAAGTTTGTCCATCAGGCCTTGTAAGGGGACTAATTAGAGACAGAAAAGGCCACATGAAAACCATTACATATTAGGGAACCTGTCGAGTACAGGCCACAATGGCCCAGTTAGGTGCCCCTAAGGAATTTGGGTTACCAAACATTTCTGAATGGGCACAATCAACTGTACCTGGCATATTCCATAACATAACGGTTTTCATGATTTGCACAATGGGCATGCGGATTTTCCACAGTGGCCATCATGTAGATTTTGAACAATGGTTAGGTCAGGTAGACCCAAGGAGATTTGTCCATTGTGCCCTTGTGCAGGGTTCTCACAAAGCTGGACCTTTTTAACTGCAGGCTTTGCACTTTCGGATTTCGAAGTTGAAGCAAGAGGGGAAAAACTTTGAATTCCCTGAGGTACGGGTTGGAAAAAAAACATCAAAAGGGTTGGAGCCTTTATATATTGTGGCTGTGATTCTAGCTCTGATTCTTTTTTCAGGCATTACCTTGGCCAGTTGCTTTGCCATACTCTGTCAGAACCGTGCTACATCACCATCGCCAGCACCACCATCAGCATCACTGTCATCACCACCACCAGCTTAGCAGGTATCAAGCCAAGATCTCATTGGTTATCACTAATTTATGACTGGAACTGATATGTTACTTTGTGTCCTGTACTCTGCATTTCATGACGGTTTTCATGTGGGATAGGAGATAGGCCACCCTGGATTACTAAAATGCTTCAAATTTAGACAGGTGAAAATAATTTCAGCACCTTTGAGAAGAAACATATGTGCCAGGAATCAAATGTAAGAGTGCACGAAGGTCCTTCAATATCTCTTTTGACAGTACCTCGAGTTTTCACGATCTTTCATATGCATCCTATTGATGTCTTTTGCACATTTAGTTGTAATAATAGACCACCTGATCAGTGGAAATACTGACTGAAAGGGGTGCAAGACGTCTTAAGACTTAAGAAAATTGTGCCTGTATCCATATTGAGATTTTTTCACTGTTTCATTTTTTTGAAATATTCTGTGTCAGCATGGAAATGAAGAATAAATCTTCCTCTGGAACCCTCCAAATTCCAGTGACAATGTGATAGTGTTTCTAATATGCAAATATTCCTGTTGGCTTAAGTAATGTTTGAAACTGGTGGACAATGCTGATGACATGACTTTCTCCTCTCCTTATGTGCAGGGACAAAGTGAAGCCCTAGCTGCAAAAGTCAGTGCCACCGCAAAGGATAAAAATGGGTAAACTGAGGACAACTATTGTCAATGATACTAATAAAACTCTTCAGTTGTTTGAACAGACATCAAGCGGGGAGTATACACGGCGAGCTAACTTGTTGGGAACCAGAAGTCAACCAAATCGCAATGTAACAGTTGAAACTACTGAAAGTACTCCGCGGCTGTCAAATATTTTGGGAGAGTCTGACTATTTTATTGAGAGTGATCCAAATCAAACATACTGGACACTGAGTGTGTGGCATGGTAAGGATGTTGTGTTGAGTATGAGTAGTGATGAATTGATTGACTGTGCTGTCATCACTATTGGATGGGACAAGGATAAAAAGAAGTTCACAAAAGATTGTCCACCAAGGTACATAATTCTGACTATTTGCTGAACAGTAACTAGGATTGTCAAGAATGCTGTTTATTTAACCACATTATTTAGGTTTTAGGGTTTACCCTAAGCCCTAAACCCTAGATCATTATTGTTCAACTTTTACAAACTGAAACTTCAAAGAGTTTCAAGAATTCTTCCAGGAGGTTTGTTGCCAGTTTAACAAATTTGAATGAAAAAACCTCCATCAATTGTGTCTTGTACTCAGAGGTCTTCATACTAAAGTAATGCTTTTTAAAATTTGATTCCAATACCTATCTGTTAAAAGTTGCAAGTCCTTTATAATTTGCTGGACCTAAATGTTATCTATTGTTTTGGGTTTCAGGTCAAACACAAAACCGACAACGATCAAACCTCCTGCGCCAGCTCCTCCTGTGGCTATGGTGCTAGACACTCGAACAGGAGAGGCCTCTCCAGCCCCTCCTCCTCATAGCAAGGTATCATGGTGGAGATCCATCTTCAGAAGAAATAAACATTGAATGGTACTGGTAGTCCAGTGTCATTTCACAAGTAATAGTATTTGTAGTAACCTAGTTCTGGATGTAAGCTTTGTTGTCCTTTCATTGTATATGCCACTTGAGTGCTAGCCGAGATTAGACCTAAATCTTCCAAATGCTTCTGAAATTTGGGACAAAAACTCAGGAAACTCTGATTTGTTAGATTCCCAGCTCAGAGCACATGGTCATATACCCATTTCCACCTTGGTGCCTCAGAAGCCAATAATATGGAGAGGAATATCCAAAATATTCTGAAATATATTAGAGATATCTGTAAAGTCAGGAAAAGACAGCACCAGTACCCTGAGTTTGCTCATAAACAGTGAGATTAAAAAAATCTGCAAAGAAGTACATTAACATTCAAGGGGGGGCGAAACTTAGGAAACACCCTGTCTTTCTTTTTTTCCTGAGCGCCTCCACTGCTGCTACTTAGATCTTCACTGGTCCTACTGGTACACCTACTATGATTCCTCTCGAACCTTGTGCATTAAATGCTCAGCATTTCGTACTGAGTTTCACTTACTTTGCGGATACCACTAAAAGAGGAGTTAGGGGGTGAAAGGAGGTCCAAAGACAGGGTGACTTTACAGATATCTCTATTGTGGAATCTGCTTTACGATCTAATTTGAATCTTTTCGAAGTACAATATTAAGTATTTTGCCTTCACATGTTGTCACTAATGCGGGAGTTAGTGTCTAATTGGACATCAGGAAGGGGAGGATGATTTGAGGAGTGGAGAGAAGAGGATGAAATAGAGGAAAAGAAGAAAGAAGAAACAATTGAGGATTAAGGTGGATGAATTTGAGGTAAAGCTCCATCAGTATCTTGGATTCCCTTTCCCTCCAACCTTTGTAGCTGCAGCAAACATTTCATTATCCTCAGCCTTCAACCTGGATTATACCTGTAATGGTAAGGGTATAAAGATTTGATCTTTGAATAGATCCAGTGCAGTTTTGGTGAATGTTAGCAAGTATATGAGCAAAGTGGCGAGTTTTTGTGCAGTGAATTTCCACTATTTTGCGAAAATTGGGAAAAACCTTGGGAAATTTGTGTTTCTGCTTGTGTGAGAGTAGTTTTCCTGCAAAAATTGGCCACATTTGTGAAATCGAAAAATTGCAAAATAAAAAAGTCACTGGAGCAAAGAGATACAAAGAAGCTTTCTTTTTTAAGATTATCAAGGTCTAGTTACACAACAGTTATTTAGTTCTAATTAGTTAACCAACACACCTTCATTTATCTCATATAGGACTGATGTAAAACCTTAAAGTAGAATCAATAAGATCCACTAGTCCATGGGAATGCCAAACCATTTTATGTTATACAGTGAGAAGTTTTTGGTCTGCGTGAAAAAAAAAGTGATCAACCACTAACATTCCCACCATGATTGTGCACGAGTGGTGATCCCAAGCAATGGCATTTTGAAATCTCAATTCACATGATTCTTCATTTTCAAGGAAGTTGACTACTTCAGTTCAAGAACATGCTAAAACATGAAATTATATGGTATGGGTATGTTAGGTATTTATTGTAAGACATTTAATTTATTGTAGTTTGTTATTTGTTGTTTGAACTTAGTTTAGTGTGAACATGGCTCTTGAGTGCTTGTGAACATGGCTTTTTGCAGCAAAGAGAAGACAATACCAGTGAGTGAGTTTGAAAGAAATGACTCTACACAGTGGGTACAGGCCATGATTGGCACATTGAAAGAAATGATCAATCCTTTTGTTGGTGATTTTGATTTCAAGCTCCTTACAAAGAGTCCCTTCTGTGGCCTACCCAAGATTAGTTTTGCTGGAGGTATCATGCTGCACCTATATTCTTATGGTCAATTAGTACAGTATTTTAATCCTTCATGGCTACCCAAGTGCTTCTTCTTGTGGCATCTAACAGCCTTTAGGGTTCATATGTGCATATGAATGCTTGAGAGCCTGTATTAGTGTCCAATCTTTCAATGGGTACACATGTTGCTGCTGCTGTCAACTGCTTCAAGACTCACTCAAAATGGTTTGAAGGTAAAATCATAGGCACAACTTAAGACCTTGCTTTAACTTCTGAGCAGAGTGGATGTATGGACCATATTACCAAATTGGCAATTTGGTGTTCTTCTAGTTAGGATAGCAAACTATGTTGTATTCACAAAAAACTATGTATGTTGCCAATAGCCTGATGGTTGGAATTCATGGCCATCACTTGCAAATGTGTTGTGGGTCTGAATCAGTAGCACACCGGATTCTACCAATGACATAAAAATCCCCATCAATATACTATTAACTTCTGGCAATGTGACAGAAACTTGATACAGACAGATTTCTGTATGATTGATTTGTTTGCCCAATTTTTTTCAGAGCAGATCATCAAATTATGGAACAATAATCTGCTCTGAAGAGTGGGTTTCACAAAGTATACTTACTCATTCCCGTTGTATTTTGTTTTGGATCTGTTAGGACTTATTTTCCCATCTTGTGATGGTTGATTGAAATATTGGATACAGAGATACTCAGGGCTAATGGCATGGCAGGGTTTGGGGCTTACCCCAATTACGAGCCATGGCATTGGATTTGGACACACATGAAGAAGCTGTGTGTGCATACAAGTAAACTCCCTCCTGTTGCCAAGATTGCTGAAGTTTGATGGAGAGATCTTAAGTACATTCTTGAATGAGAAATTTTTATCAACACCCTGACCGAGCACCATTTAGTACAACAAGATCTAGGCTCTATATTGGTTCTGAATTTAGGATCGTCTAAGCATTTCTTCAATCACCAATCTGTCTGCCTTTCTCAATCCCTGCAGCTTTTGGAAGCTCCTTTGTTGAGAGCGTCTTGGACAGACTGGTTATGCGAAACCCCACCGTCTCTTTGAAAACACAAACCTGTTATTTGTAGCCACATCAAAATGACTAGCTGAGTATTTTGGAGGTAATATAGCTAAAGATGCAGCAGAAATGTGAGAAAATGGGAGTACTTGAAGGTGGTACTTTGTGAAGGCTCCTGTTTCTTCAAAGTAAATGATAGGTCAACTGTTTTGCACACTAGCTTATGATCAGATGTGGGAAAATGTGGGTTTGGGTAAGTGTGAAATCTCCGTAGCATGAATCCTGACAGAGTGCTCCTGCTGGGTTCCTGTACAAGCTGCTTAATCTAGCTTTGCTATCTCATCATCCCTTGCTTGGTTTTGGCTGAAATTATTTTACCAAACATTTTTGAGTTTTAAAATTTTGAATTTTAAGGTTTGGATTTGTAATCCCATTCATGGGATATATGAGAAGATTGGAGCAGATATATTTAAGTATGAAGATTGGACTTCATACTTTGACTTTGTTTTGCTTTGTAGGAAGAGATTCTATGAACTTATGAAGAAGACTTCTGCAATACACAACAAAAAAACAAACCCTCTGAGAACTTTTTTTCCTCTTCCAACATTTGACTGCAAAGAAAAGCCCTTGGCTGCTTGCTTGCTTGCTTGTGTCCTCTCCAAAATCCAGATATTGCAAAAAAAATAAAATTATGTAACCAAAGAATAGTGTAACCACCAAACTCATGAAATCCATAGCTTGCTGCATTAGTCTCTTGGGAGCAGTTTTTTTCTTTTCTTTTTAAGTTTTTTTTGGTGAAGTTTCGCCAAAAAGAGAAATTGATTTAAAATTTTTAACCTTTTGGAAACTGAAGTGGTTTTGGAGCTTTTCAAAAAGCCAGAAGTGAGAAAAAACCAATTTACCAGATAGTCAGTCTACATTTTATTTTCAGAGACTAGCCAAAAATATAGAAAGATGATTAAAGATTTATACTTCATGTATGTGGTTTATAGCCAGATTTGGCTAAATCTTCCTATAGAGGATGATTGATCGATGGTCACTTTTTTCACATCTTCCTACGGATGATTGCCACTTTGGCTGCAAACAAAGTTTCCTTAAGAAAAAAACACATAAAACATTGTTTCGAAGACATCTGATTGTAAACTTTGAATAAAATAAAATAAAATCTAGGGTTTAGTTTTCTGGAGAAGGCTATAAACAAGGGAGATGACATTCAGTGTCGGTATTGCTCGGTAATGCTCTGCTGCCACACTCAGTTGTCGAGTGTGTGCTTTTTACTGTACTCGAGTCATTAGCCATTACTAGAGTGAACCAGCCCCCACCAGCGCACCATCCACTGGATGCCTGTTATTACTCAGTTGTGGATGAGCCTCAACTGAGTTAATATTTAGTTTAACCTTGGTACCCACTTCTGTAAGAATTAGGTCTAGTAAGTAAACCTATTTCTTAATTTAGTAATTTTCTAGTAAATCTTCTGTAAGAATTAGGTCTAGTAAGTAAACCTATTTCTTAATTTACTTACTTACTAGTTACCTATTTTCGTAATAAGAGACCTAAATCTTCTGGAAAATAGGTAACTAGTAAGTAAGTAAGCAAGCAAGCAAGTAGATAGTTCATAAATAAATAAAGAAGGGTTGTTTTTACTACCTACCAACTGAGCTAACCACCATGGTTAGTTAATGGAACTGGAACGCAACAGAAAACTATTTCTGGACCACTTACCATCCATCCTTCATGTTGCGCTGGTCTGTGCTGGTTCGCTGTAATGTACAGAGGAGGCTCTTTCACAGGAATCCAAAATGTGGACTTTCTGGCCCCTTTCGGAAACTCGGATGCAGCTTCTTTTGCTTTGCCTGGTTTTGTGAAAGGGTTTACAAGAGCCTAGTCGGGTCCAACACATACCACCTTGTGCTGTTGAAATTCAAACCTATTGAACTTTCTCTGCTCCACCCCACCCCCTTCGTGCCCCCCTCCCCCCTTCCGCCCTCCACACTCGGAAGGTGAACGGAAGGTGGATTTGTGATTGTGCTATATTTCTTTGTTCGTGGGCCATAACATAAACATTACCACATAGTCCCCTTCTTTCACTTGTCTTTGCTGCAACCAAATTTTCTTCCCCGTGGGACATGAACATGGCCGTGGGCTCCCTTCTTTTGCTCGCCTTTTGTTGCAACTTGTGTGGTTGTCTTTCACATCGTCCCCTTCACACCTATATATATTTAGTTTCACTAGACATTTGGAATGAAGTGCTGAATTCAACCATTGAATAGTGGATGAGATGAGATTCCTTGTTCGTATATACCACCTAGTCTTGTTGTTGTTCACAACAACGGGGAAAATCCATGGGCACCCACTACTAACCTTGCCCCCCAAAAAACATTTGATTGAAGTATAAAGCTGCTCCCTCCATCCCTCTGCACCACACCCAATAAGTTATAATAAAAAAACCCTCCTTTTGTGAAATTTTGGGTGGCTCAATTTTATGCCATTTTGTATGCAATTTCATGCAAAAAAATTGTTATATTATATGCAATACAATTTCCGCAAAATTTTAGTAAGGCAATGGGGGAGTAAGAAATTTGAAGGAAAGAAAATTGAAATTGGTTAGTGCGTACTAGGAACAACAAAGAAGTTTTACTCTCTCTTCTATGTACCAAATTGTTTTCTCCTATGACCAAATTAATTAGCTTTTTTTAAGAAGTGAGTGCCAAAAGTCTACTTTGTAAACCAATTGTACACAAGAGGGAAAGAGGGAACTCCAAGAGGGGGAAAAAAAAAAAAACCTAAATGAGATTTAGGTTAGTAAAAACATTTATTAGAAAAAGGCATAGAAAGAACAAAGGTGAGGTGGGAAAGTAAAGGACTTTGTTGAGTTTCGATATAACTTCTGTTTGCATGAAATGCTCCTCAAATCACGCACAAAGCTGAATGCAATACTGGCACCATACAAATCGTACATTTACTCCCCTAGTTCACCCTTCCTCCTGTCTTCCTTTACAGCTGTTGTTCCACCTATAAAGATCGCCACCGACCGCCACATTGCCTTGAGTGAACCAACACTTCCCACTCTTACCATGGTAAAAGCCGTAAAGAAACATGTTACTCTATAACTCATTTTTTAATGGGTTGTTTCTAAGCATTACAAACATCAAATGAAAAATTTTACTCTATAAATTTTTATGAGTTGCTTCTTAGAATTACAAACATCAAAAAGAAAAATTTGTACTCTGTACATTTTTATGAGTTGCTTCTTAACATTATAAACATCACAAGATTTTTTTTTACTCTATAAATTTTAATGGGTTGGTTCTTAACATTATAAACATCGCAAGATTTTGTTTACTCTATAAATTTTTTTATGGGTTGGTTCTCATAAACATCACCAGAAAAATTTTACTCTATAATTTTTTTTATGGGTTGGTTCTCATAAACATCACTAGAAAATTTTTACTCTATAAATTTTTTATGGGTCGGTTCTTAACATTATAAATTTCACCAGAAAATTTTTACTCTATAAATTTTTTATGGGTCGGTTCTTAACATTATAAACATCACCAGAAAAGTTTTACTCCATAAATTCTTATGGGTGGTGGGTTGTTAGCAGAGTCAAGCATGGGCCCCCTGCCTCCGGTGAGACCTCATGGCTGAGGGCTTAAGAGGGCTCACTCGAGAAGGTGAAGGTACCAGTGTAGGTGCTGCTTCACTGGGCCCTGTCAGGGTGAACCTGGGCACCCACATAGGTACCTTTACCTTTTATAGTAAGGCCCCATTGTGTCACATTAAGTCCCAAAAAATGCTAGATTTGAACTCCGAGACCTTGATTTTATCTTCGTATGGGATATTTCTAATATTTAGAAATAATTTAAATGGATTTTGAAATTTACATTAAAGAATTTTTTGGGGGATGAAAGTGTTTTCCAAGTGTAAGTTTGACTAATTTTGCTATTTTTTGAGAAAACAAAAATTGCCAATTTTTCAATATTGCTAAAGTGGTGTTATGGTTATAAACTCACTAATATTCTAGTGGCTAATGACCCTTTCTTAGGGCTCTTTGCGAGCATAATACCATAAATGCGAAAACTTGCCCAACATTAGAGTTTGTATCGGTCCGGCCTTAATGTTATTTCAACAACAAGTCATAAATGTGTCGCTCGGTTCAAGGTGGCCCGGCACGGGTTTCCACACATGGGTATTGCAGGCTTTGGAACAAACTGACACAGAAACATGTCATGTTTCAATGGTGGCCCGATATTCATTTCGGCCGATCGAAAAGCACACACCACAAAACACATGAGCCTCCAAACTACCACCCATCAAAACATGTCAAGTTTCAGTGGGCAGCCCAATGTGTGTTTCGATGCTTGGGTAGCTCGAGCCCTTGAAACATGTAACATTTTGGGAGCTATGTTTCGGCCCCATCCGCCCATTTTCATGTTCCCCATGCGATCCCCATCAATGCCCCATGACCCATCCATGATGCTTTAGACCTTTACTCAACTTCGCATCATCATCATGTTTTTTTTTGTCAAACTTTGACATATTCATCAACACTCCCCCACTAAAGACTTAGTTAGGGTTTTTGATAACAAAAAGAGCTCATGGCAGCGGTAGGCAAGATCTGTCTTTTCACCCACACTAGATTGTTCATTATGCTTTTATTTGCAGCTTTCTTCACTTCCATTTTTCCATTCGAAGCACAACAATGTTGTGCATGAACAATCTTAGGAATCAATAGCATGTTTTTGTTTAACCTTATTGAGGCTTCTTGATGTTTGCAAGTGGATATTTGTTTTTATAGTTTTTTAGCAATTGACACATGTTGTGTCAAAGATTAAAAAGTTGCACATCAAATACTTACTTGCAAAGAGGATGGGTTTACTACTTCTATCGTGTTCACTTCCCATGTTGTTTATTTGGGTTTGCGTTGTTTTATTTTTTGTCGTTGTCTTTTTGTTCTTTACTTATTCATTTCCCGCTTCTTGTTTAGGTTTCCATTTTTTTTGTTTATGTAAACACTTCTTTGCAACAATCCACTTGTATTGTGTTAATTTCCCATGTTGTTGGGTTTGCATTGTCTTCTTGTTTGTTGTTGTCTTCTTGTTGTCTACTTGATCATTTCCCTCATTTTTGTTTGGGTTTTTTATTTTCTTCTTTCTTTAAACATTTTTTTGCAACAATCCACTTGTTTCTTGAAAATGGATAATAACTTATAATTTTGCAGTGTTTCTCCCATAGTTCTTGGGTGTTCCTAAATTATGTTTGGGAGTTGTTCATATGGTACCTTTGAACATCCAAGAGCATTAAAAGCAGTCTCAGAAAAATGTAACTTTCAACATTCCTAAGCAAGGGAAGTATGGGTTTAGGGTTCATACCATGTTTTCTATTTTTTTAAATAGGTTTTGATTATCTAGTTGAATGGTAATTTTCAAATGTTCAATCCTTGCCCAATCCTTGCCCAATTTTCACACCTTATTCATAGGAGACATTAAGAACAAGTCCAATTCCTTAAAGGACCAAAGACCTTACGAAAAATATTTGTGATCTCATCTTCAAACTAGTTTTGGATGCTACTGAAAATAATATGTTGATGCAACATTTATTGGTTGATTTGAAGCAAGTAGCTAGAAGGCAATGGATAATATTGGCATAATTATAAAGTGGGTTTGTGCACTTGATACAAGCAACGAAGTTCCAATGATTGAACGATGGTCACAGGATGTGCTTAAAATGCCTACACAATTTCCTCAACACAAAACATTAAATCTAAAAGGAAATTAAACATAGATTTTATGACCTAAATTTTAAATGTTTCACATTTCAACATGTTTTCTTTTTTATTACTATTGGAACCAAATTTCATGTTTTTACAACTCAACCGACAAGTTTCAAAAAAATTAAATGCATTTTTAAGGTGCATATTTGTCTTTTATGGATTGTAATGTCATTTTGGGATGTTTCTAATTCCATGTTTCTAAAAGTCATGTTTCTAACATGATTTTCTCAACATTTTGTCTCTTGTGTGGGGCATATTTATGTTGCAACCACAATGAGCTCTAAAAGTCTAATTTTCTAACTTCACAACGAATTTTTAAACTTAGAAGTCCATGTTTCAAATGGTCAAGTTCTTGTGCATATTCCTTTTCCTTTCATTATTTGTGTTTCGTTGTTTCTTAGTAGTAGGTTTAGTTTTGATAAGCATGTTTCTATGATGTTTTGTAGGATATTTTCCAAACCTATTGTCCATAGCATATTAAATTCCATCAATCGTAAACAATGCGTTTGCAATATTGGAAACAAACATTATCATGTTTTAAAACATGATGGTTGAAGATTGGTGCTGTTTATTATCAATCATTGACACACTCCCAATTCCTTGAAATACTCAAATGTGAGTCCAAATAGAAAACAGCAGAAGAAAGAAGAGTCGGGGCACGCTCCTTAGCTCACAACACTTTGAGGGGTAGAAGGCGTGTTAGAGCTCCGGGATGGGACTAGGAAGAGTTGACAAGCTTCATTCACTCACATGGGCCTACACAAGCCCCACAAAAGGTGGTTAGTTTGAGCACTTTTGGTGCTAGGACGAGCCACGGGCAACACGAACACGCAAAATTCACCCTGGCCCGGACCTGGGGGGAAGTCACCACCTTCCGCCTTATAGTATACTCTGCACCTCTCCACGGGGCCCACGTCCAAATGGCTTTTTGTCTCGGGACTCCCAAATGGGAGTCCTGAAATCGCCCAAGTTAGGACTCTTGCAACTTTGAAGCCCCATAACTTTGCGAGAAGACCTCAAATTGAGATGCGATCTAAAGAAAAGTTGTAGCCCTTGTCAAGAACTTTTCAACGGTATGTCGCATGCCATCTACAGATAAGTAAATTGGGTTGATTCCTGACTTTCTCTGGTTAGGAGTCAAATTGGCAATTTGACTCCCGATCTTTCTTTTGGCCATAACTTTTGTTTCAGATGTCCGAATGAATAATGAGAGCTCATTTTAAACATTTATGTTCCAAGACCTTTCCAATGATATAAAGAATGTCACAATCCATTGAGTTTTGACCCTTGAAATCGTTCTCTGAAATTTTGGGAGTCCATTGGGACTACATCTCCCAAAGTGGGAATTGCTTTGGGAGTGTGAAGGTTCACTCCCTCACACTTTCCTACACTCCCGGTAGTATGCAATGTGACTCTCGGGCTTTCCCTTAGCCCGCAAACTTACAACCCCTTTGCCTTAGTCGTGAGCCCAAAGCTAGGGTTGCGACAATCATTCATTAAAGTTTCGATAATCTCTAAATTTCTAGGTTTCCATCATGTTTCGTAAGAGATTTTCAAAAGCTTTGATCCACAACACAATGTGTCATGTGTTCCCAACATTATCATAAGTTTCAAAATTTATGTTTCATAAGGTGTTTTTCAAACCTAAGGTCCATAGCAAACACTTATTTGTTTTAAGAGGTTGTGGTTTTAAATTATTGTACAAAGGTATGACCCTAGTATGGTTTTGGAGAGAAATGTTTTTATTTCTATCTATTGTTTTCCATGTTTTGAAGGTTTGATATTCATGCAATTTCAAAAAATATGTTTTTTCGTGCTTTTGTCGTGCTTCTTACACATTCCATACAAGTTTATTATAAGCATCTTACATGTTTCTTTCATGTTTCTTCCATGTTTCTATCACGTTTCTCATAGATTCTTTTTCCAACTTTATATGTTTGAAGGTAATGTATGGAAAGACCACATCATTTCCTTCAAACATTCACTTGCCTTTTGTCAATCATTGTAAAGTAATTTTTTATAAAGTTTATACCATCAAAACCATAAACATAACATATGTATTTCAAAATTAACATTATATTGGATAGTTGAAACCTATGTACAAAAATAGAAAACATGGGTTGAACCTTAAGCCAAATAATACATGAAAACTACAATGTTGTTAGCATGTTTCAAAGGTTTCAAAACATGTTTAATAAATTATTTTTCATATTCCATGAACATGTTCTAGATGACTTTTGAATCAATGCATCATAGTTGCTAATGTAACCAAATTGTAAAACATCATCCAATGTTCTTGGATTTTCAAAAGTAAGTTGATGTTAACCCTCAAATTTTCCAAGAACACCCAAGTGTTAGGGGAGGAGCCGTGCAATAGGATAACAAAGCTTCATTCACCAAAAACATATAGAAATAATGGTCAACAAATGGCAGTTGGATGTTTGAAGGGAATGTATTAGATAAACCATAACATTTGTTTCAAACATCCACATGCCTTCCATCAATCATTGTAAAGTCTTTCGAATAAAGAACTATAAACATAACACATATATGTATAAAATGTTATTTAACAACATGGGTTAGAACCTCAAACAAATTACCATTCAATTAGATAGTTGAAACCTATTTACAAAAATAGAAAACATGGTATGAACTCTAAACCAAACAATATTTGAAAACTACCATTCACTAGATAATTGAAACACATGTATAGAAATTTAAAACTTACAAAAATGTTGAATCATGTAATTGGAACATGTTTCTAGTATAGAATCTCATGTTTCGAGTGGTACATTTCGTTGAATCACCTTGCTTAATTATAAACAATAACGAAAACCCATACTTCCCTCGCTTAGGAATGTTGAAGGTTACATTTTTGTGAAACTATTCTTAATGTTCTTGGATGTTCGAAGGTAACATACAAACAACTCCCAAACATTATCTAGAAACACCCAAAAGCTATGGGAGAAACACTGCAAGATTATAAGCTATTATCCATTTTCAAGAAACAAGTGGATTGTTGCAAAAAAATGTTTAAAGAAAGAAAAAAAATCAAAAACCCAAACAAAAATGAGGGAAATGATCAAGTAGACAATAAGAAGACAACAACAAACAAGATAATGCAAACCGAACAACATGGGAAGTGAACACGATACAAGTGGATTGTTGCAAAGAAGTGTTTACATAAACAAAAATAAAGAAAAACTCAAAAAACAAGCGGGAAATGAACAAGTAGAAAACAAGAAGACAATGACAAAGAATAAAACACCACAAACCCAAACAAACAATGCGGGAAATGAAAACAATAGAAGTAGTAAATCCGTCCTCTTTGCAAGCAAATATTTGATGTGCAACTTTTTAATCTTTGACACAACATGTGTCAATTGCTAAAAACAATATAGAAACAACTATCCACCTACAAACATCAAGAAGTCTCAATAGGGTTAAGCAAGACATGCTACTAGTTTTTAAGACTATTCATGCACAACATTGTTATGCTTCGAATGGAAAAATGAAAGTGAAGAAAGTTGTAGATCAAAACATGATGAACGGTCTAGTGTGGTGAAAAGACAGATCTTGCCTATTGTTGCCATGAGCTCTTTTTGTTATCCAAACCTTAACTAAATCTCTAGCGAGGGAATGTCAATGAAGATGTTAGAGTTTGACAGAAAAATACACGACGACAATGTGAAATTGAAAAAAGGTCTAAAAGCATCATGGATGGGTCATGGGGCATGGATGGGAATTGGATGGGGGAACATGGAAGATGGGCGGATAGGGCCAAAACATAGCTCGTGAATGTTACATGTTTCAGTGGGTGGTAGGTTTTGAGGTTCTTGTTTGGAGGCTCATGTTTTGTGTGTGTGATTTTTAACCGGCCAAAATGAGTGCCAGGTCGCCATCAAAACACGACATGTTTATGTGTCAATTTGTTTCAGGCCCTTGCTGCTCATGCATGGAAACCTGTGTCGGGTTGCTTTGAAGCAAGTGACGCATTTACGACTTATCACAGAAATAACGTTGGGCTATGGTTTGGTATTTTCCTACTTCGGGTTTCGGGCCGGTTTTGGGTTTAGGGTTTAGGGTTCAAAATTTTGTAGAAAAAGAAAAAAAACTGGACCTGTTCGACATGGGTTCTCAATTCTTAAAGTTTTTTTGGGGGTTGGGGTTGGACATGTTTATAGTTGTAGGGGAGGTTCATGTAGGAGTGTGTTGTCCTAAGGGAGGGGGCACGGCCAAGGGTGATTCCGAACCTTAAGAGAACGCATGGGTATGAAAACCACCCTTTGCGCAAACAATTATCTTTTTATTTCTTTGCATTTCATTAAAAAATAAATTCCATGGGAACATGGGAACACATAAAATTTGGGGGAGCTCCCCCGGCATAACAGCCTAGGGTTCTTCTGTTGGGGGAGAGCTTTCAAAATACACATGGAAAGAAAAAGGGAGTTGTTTATGTTTGTGAAAAAGTTTGAAGCATGCAAATTATTTTTAACAATTAAGTTTGGGAATGTGGGTGTAACATGATGTAATTATGTAATTACTTAGGTAATTATCTAAAGGGGTAAGTTGAGTGGTAGGGTTCCATATTAACTTTCACATATTAATTTATGTGGAAGTCAAGTGCACTATGTGATTTTGTTTCCTTGTGATTATTTGTGGAATCACATGGGGAACCATGTGGTGGACAAACTTTGGGAAGTTTCTTGATTAATTTCCTTTTGGTTGGTATATAAGTGGGTACCGGTGTTTGCGACCTTGAAAAACACCTTCACTTGTATAAATAACATGAATGCAAAGTTTGTTAGAATTAAAGTTTTGGTTTTTGAAAGGCTTTTTGGTTTGGAATGGTTTTGGTGTTGTTTATGTTTAGTTCATGGTAGGAGAATGGTGAAGCTTGCATAGACAATTGAAGGGTGAGAGAATAATTTTACAACCAAGAACATAGATTTCATAGCTATGTAGTAATCATACATAGTTTTAGTGCCAAACCCGTTCGTGTTGTATATCTTTTGGTTTCGTTGCCGAGACCCAAGTCTATGTTTTTTGTGTTGTGGAACTTGATTCTATCATTGAAAGTTTGGTAGGAAAAATAGAGGAAAAGGAAAGGAAAGGAAAAAACAAATTATTTTTTGTTTTAAAACGAGAGATGCAAGGTGACTTGTTTGTCCCTGTATCATGGACAAATTTGACAACATTGGTGGAGGAGATTCAGCTTGTGGCAATGGAGATCACGAAAAGCAAACCAAGCTGAATTTAGTGCACAATTGGGCGCATAAAGCAACATCATGAAGAACATAAACACAAGTCATTTTGTTGGACCCCAAGTTCGCTTTTAGATATTACTTGTAATTCTAGGCATGAACTATAGTTGGATTTGTGGGAATCTGAGAAGATTCGCGAAGGAAAGTTGTAGGCAAGAAAGGAAAAAAAAATGGCACGTGTTAAGCCATATGAAAAAATGTAAATAGAAGTTTATAAAGGATAGTGAGTGTTCTTGAGAAAGTTCATGTTCGTTAGACCTTCTTGAAACCTTTAGACTTTTTATATAAAAAATGTTGTAGGTTGTTGAAGGAAACAAGAAATATATATGTTTTATTTTTAAGATTAATGTTTTAGTGAAAACATTAATGTTAATGTTAAAAGAGGCTTTTGACTCCCTCATATGTAGTTTCCCAAAGATAGGCAACAGACCCCATCATTAACATTAGGAGTTGCTAGGTCAAGATCACATGTTGAAAGACCTTTGGAAGAGCATGGGACTGTAGGTGAACCAAGTGTGATAGTATCACAACTACGTAGACGACGAGAGGAATTTGGACCTCAACCTGACCCATAACATGCAAGGCAATGCCAAAAGATAATCACACAAGAACAACATTTACTGATCTGGTTTAAGAAGAAGGATGCAACACCAGATTATGCCAGAACCAATAACTTGCATGTCATGTGGAGTGGAGGCATCATAAATACTCGTGATGGTCATGATCTTGTAAATGTAGTATTTCAATCCAGGCATTGAAATAGGATGATTGTAGGATTAAAAATGTCTGGTCCCTTTAGAGATTTACACCGAAAAGATAGGGAGAATTTTATTATGAATGCAAATCGGGCCATTAGGAATTTCCTTATTCATGAGGAAAGGTTGTAAAAGCTAAATGATAGTTGGTTAAAGGAATTAATTAGTGTGATTCACACTAATAAGAATCAATATGGTTATTTCAATTTTTAGGGGAAATAAGGGTGAAGACCCTGAAGTGCTTTTAAGGGAATATAAATGGGCTTGTATTGGTACGGGGCTTAGAACAGCTACAGAATGGCTTAATTTTCTTCTTGAATTCTTAGAGGGTACAACATCACATTGGTTTGAACGATAGACGGAAGAATTGAAGGGATCATGGATTGACATAACTAAGGCCCTAGTGAAGGAGTTTTCTGTGAAAAACGTCTACCAAAACTTAATACTTGAATTGAGTCAACTAAAGCAGGGGCTTTAAAGTTAGTAAGGGAGTATAAGGAGAGGACAATGACATTGCAAAATAAATTCTAAAAGTGTATTAGGACACAAGGTCATGAAAAAACTAATCCATTTTTTGCGGGGGTCAATGCATTGGTATTAGAATATTTCACCATTGGTTTGTTGTTAGAATTACGACAACAAATGAGATACGAACAAGCGACGACGTTCGATGAAGCAACAGAGGTGGCCGAAAAAAAGGAGGTGAGCATGGAGGAAGTTCCACGACCAACTGTGTAATCCATGGTGAAAACAATTCAACTCTCGATTGAACCAGAATTGCAAAAGCATCCGAAAGTGAGCTCCTACATGGAATTGGCTATGGAATAAATAATCAATCAAATGAACCAGTTGAGCCTCCATCTGCTGCAACCAAGGACTAATAGGAGTAGAAACGTGGAGAAGGACTTGTCAACAATTCAATGTTACAAGTGTCGAGAGATGGGACATTATTCGAGAGAATGTCCAAACTTGCCAGCCTTCGCTACTAAAGAGAATGCAGGTTCTTCTACTCGAAGGTTTTCTGCAAAGGAGAAGGGCAAAACTTAAGTGCATTTAATTGAGCTGATAAATGAAAGGCGAGAAAATGTTTTGATGGGTTTAAAGAAGAGCCTCAAAATCCTTGAGGATGTGATGGATGTCATGGCCTAAACTAAATGACCGGTGGAAGACATTACTCATCCCGACATAAGCGTCAAGAGGTTCAAGGAGATAGCGAGGGCCCCAAAAGAAAAGAAAAAAAATCAAAGGCGGAGGATAGGCTTCCAAGACTTTCCAATTTCTAGAGATTCTAGTCCTTATTCAGTGGTGAAAGATGTGGGATTATAGAAAGTAAACATCACCATTGGGCAGTTGGTGGCAATGGTGCCGTTAGCTCGAAGGGAATTGAGGAAAAGGTTGTCAACACCTAAAGTCCCAAAGGTCCCCACACGTTTGAATGCCATAACCGCTGAGCGTGAATGTGATCCGATCATTGATGTGCAATGTAATGGATCAGTGTTGCGCGGAATGTTGGTGGATGGAAGGGCAAGAGTCAATGTAATGACAATTCCGGTAATGAGGTACTTAGGTTTGAAAATTGATAGGCCAGCCTCAATAACCTTAAAGATAGCTAACAAACGAATTGTTAGGCCAAAATGAATCATTAACAGTGTTGTGATCACCGTAATGAGGGTTTTTACCATCATGGATTTCCATGTGGTATTAGAGGAAGATGGGGCTTATCTAATGATATTAAGTAGGCCTTGGTTAACAAAATCGCATGCAAGGAACTATTGAGGCGAAGGATACATGACCATCGGAGTTCATCCTAACCGATAGAAAGTTCCATTTGCCAATTTTATGAAAACATCTGGATGGACGAGTGAATATGAGGATGAATCAGAAATAGACCAAAGCTCTAGCTTTGAAGGATTTACATGGATGACTCTAGTGAAAAGGAAATAGGGTTATATGTTTTGGAGACAATCCCCAAGGTTGGAGCTTTGTCGGATCAAAGGGTTCGAAGGGATGATAACCAACTGACTCCATGTGTGTTAACAAAAGGAAAAGTCGTGGAGTGGTTAAGCAAGATTCAACTAGGACCAGACCTTCACCTAGAGGAAAGAAAACAATATGAGGAATTATTACGTAAGTATATCCATCTTTTTACTTTTAGTTACAAAGACCTTATGGAAGTCGCCATGGAACAACACAAAATTGAATTGTTACCAAATGCTAAACCGATCAGGGCCAAGTAAGGGAGGTCGAACCCAAGATACATGGTAATTGTGAAGGAGGAGCTTGACAAGTTGTTGAAGGCAGGGTTCATTAGACTTGTGGAGACAACTGAGTGGGTTTCTCTTGTGGTATTAACATTAAAGAAGAATGACAAGCTAAGGGTATGTGTCAACTACAAAGCTTTAAACAAAGTAACTAAGAAAAACTGATACCCTTTGCCATTTTGTGAAATTTTTTTGAAACAAGTAGCTCGACACAAGATGTACACATTTGGAGATGGGTACAAGGGTTACGACCAGGTGAAAATTGCTCCAAAAGATCAATTGAAGACCACATTCACCACACCTTGGGGGGCATTTTGTTACACAGTAATGCCCTATGGGTTGTGCAATGCTCCACGGACATTTCAACGTTTAATGAACAAGGTTTTTGATCTATTCTTGGGCCTTTTTCTACGGGTTTTCATTGACGACTTTGGAGTTTATAGTGATAAAACTTTTCACCTTGCCAAACTTGAATAAGTCTTTCAACGTTTGGATAGTTCGGGAGTGATTTTGAGCCCTAAGAAAACCACAATTGGTTTTTCAGAAGGGAAGATGGTTGGACACATTGTGTCAAAGGATGGGGTAGCCATAGATCCCGAAAAACTTGATAGTATTTCAAAGCTTCCCTTTCCCACCACGAAGAAAGCCCTTCGAGGTTTTTTAGGGATGGTGGGATATTATCGCAGGTTCATACACATGTTTGTAGCAAAAGCACGTCCTTTAACACAATTCTTGCGTGAAGATGCACCGGCACCAATGGACGATGATGTGTCAAGATGAACATTCGAACAACTGAAGTTAGCTCTTCAAGTTGCGCCAATCCTTCGGACTCCAAATTGGAACAAACCATTTTTAATATATTGTGATGTATTCAGAGAAGCGGTGGGGAACACATTATCACAATCGGACGAAAATGGGCACAACCATCCCATTCATTTTGCTAGCAGACAATTAACTTCAGAAGAGAAGAATTATACTATGACCAAACTGGAAGGTTTGTAATTATTTTCTCTTTTAAAAAGTTTTTCCATTACTTGTTGGGGTATAAGACCAAAATTGTGACAGATCACAAGGCCTTAACCTATTTAGTCAACAAGCCCAATCTAAGTGGTCGACTTACTTGATGGCTATTCTTGATGGAATAATTTGACATTGACATTGTCCATCGTCCAGGAAGGCGGCATGGCAATGTTGATGGCCTTACAAGAGCATACGAAGGAGTGGGTGATGTTTTAGAGGATGACGACTTTCCAAATGCAGCAATCATGGCCATTAATGTAAAAGAAGCACCTGAAGAATATCGTGAAATCATTCAATACTTAGATGGCATGATATTTCCAATTGGAGCCACAAAGGCAGTACGAACAAGAATTGCACACAAGAGTCGAAATTACTCAATGATAGGTAATCCGCTCTATTTCCAAAGGAGGGATGGTGTTTTACGACGAATCATTGGGAAACGTCACACCTCACGTCTTTTGTATGAGTTTCATGATGGGTTCTGTGGAGGCCACTTTGCGAGACGAATCACTACAAAAAATGTTTTGTAAGCATGTTACTATTGGCCCACCCTGTTCAAGGATGCCCATGATTATTATAGGAGTTGTGATGTATGTTAAGCCTATGCACAAAGGTTTATTACGAGTGGCCCTTTACATCCCATACCACCATTATGACCTTTTGAAGAATGGGGAATTGATTTAATGGGCCCATTGCCAATGACTAGGAGAGGGCATCAATTCGTTATGGTTGCCACAGATTACCTCACAGAATTTGCCAAAATACATGCCTTGAAGTCTTCAATGAAACATGAAGTAGCACGATTTTTGTATGAACGAGTTTTTATTCGATTTGGGACACCATTTGAAATTGTTTATGATAATGGTCCCCAATTTTTGAGTGAGGTTATGGAAAACTTGTTAACACCCCTTATAGTGAAACATAGGTTTACCACTATGTATGAGCCTAGCACTAATGGCCTAATAGAAAGGACCAATAGGACATTGTGTTCCATGTTGGCAAAAAAGCCCGAGGTTCATGTGAACATTTGTGATTGGGATATTAAATTCCACCATGTTGTGTGGGTTTACAACACCACATACAAAACTGCCACAAGGTATTCACCTTTTCGTTTAACCTATGGGATGGAAGCACTTTTACCCATTGAGCTCGAAGTAATCACTTTACACACTGCCACAACGATGAGACTTCTTTGGATGAGTCCCAACGCCATCGATTGTTGCAACTTAATGAGTTAGACGAATTGCAGTTGAAAGCCCACCAATCCATTAAAGTCGCTCATGCTCAACAAAAAAAGGCTTTTGACAAGAAGGTGAAAAAAAAGGAGTTCAAAGAAGGTGACCTTGTCATGATGTTTGACGCTTAACATCATCGCAGGGCTTATAAGAAATTGTTACCAAGTGGTTTGGACCTTTTGTTATCAAGAAGGTGTTTGTTGATGATGGATCTTATGAGTTTGAAAATGTTGATGGTTCACCATATCCAGACCGCATTAATCATGACAAATTGAAGAAGGTTTTGAATATGTGGTGTCGAGGACAGAATCCATAATGAGTTGGGAGTGATGTAATTTGATGTAATTACACAATTACTTAGGTAATTGTTTAAAGGGGTAAGTTGAGTGGTAGGGTTCCATAATTTGGTCATGGTGCATTGACTTTCACATATTAATTTATGTGGAAGTCATGTGCACCATGTGATTTTGTTTCCTTGTGATTAATTGTGTAATCACATGAGGAACCATGTGGTGGATAAACTTTGGGAAGTTTCTTGACTAGTTTCCTTTTGGTTGGTATATAAGCGGATGTTTGTGACCTCGAAAAACACCTTCACTTGTACAAAATTATTGTATGAATGCAAATTTTGTTAGAATTGAAAATTTGAATTTTGAAAGGTTTTTGGTTTGGAATAGTTTTGGTGTTGTTTGTGTTTAGTTCATGATAAGATAATGGTGAAGCTTGCATAGACAATTAAAGGGTGAGAGAATAATTTTACAACCAAGAACATAGATTCCATAGTTATATAGTAATCATACATAGTTTCGATTCCAAACCCATTCATGTTGTACATGGGCAATGGGTTCAGAATTAAACATTTTATTAATTACATTTTGGAACACGTTTCATGTATGCATGTTATTGTTCCTTTTATTTTATTTTCTTTTATATGTTGGTTTGAACATGTAATTGGTACAAGTGGTCACTTTTTATTGGTTGTGCAATGATAATAATTATAAAAATTGTTCAATTTTGGGTTTATGCAAAGGTAAATAGAACTGGATCCAATTTCGAACCAAACTTGTTTTTTTAATAAAAATTTGATTTATTTAGTTAAAAAACAACCAAGTATTTAGAATTGTGGAGAACCAAGTTAAAAACCAGATCCAATCGGGTCTATAAAAATAAATAAATAAATAAATACAATGGGAGCCAAAGGCTCTCTCCAATTTTTTGAAAAGTTGAAACTAGAATTGAAGCTTTTAAAATTAAAAAAAAGCTATAACTAGACAAATGTTGGATGGTTATTGGAAACAAGAATAAACCCCTAATTGCTATGGGGGCAGTTTTTTAGGTCCATAAATCACAATTTTGAAATAAAGCACATATTCCATTCCGCTCTATAAAAACACAGTTCTCAAAAAATTGAAAAAAACAAAAAAAACAAAAAAAACAGACAAACAAACGAACAAATAACCATCTATATAAGTGTAAATTTTTCATCAATTCTTCCATGAAAAACTCCAATTCTTTGAGGGCTTTGGAATAACAGGAAAAAGTCAGTTCTGTGATTCTTTCTTTAAATATAAATCAGAAAATAAAATAGGAATAGGAATAGGAATAATAATAATAATAATAATAGTTATTATTATTATTATGATTATATTAACAATCTGGAACATTTTGGTTACCTGATTGAGAAACTATATTTTAAAAAAAAGAACTGGAACTGGCAGTTGAATTCATGGAATTCTGACCCACAATCGACCTAATGAACAAAAGACAAAAAAACAGGAACTGGTTTGTTGCAATGCTTTTGTAGTTGATGTAAAACTCTGCCCAACTTGAGTGCAAGGAAAACAGGATGACAAGAGAAAAAGCTGAATGGACAAAAGGAAAAAGGGCAGGAGCCCCAAGGTTAAAGTAAAAACAAACAAAAACCATTCTAGTGAAAATCACAATCTGGGCTAATAATACGCCTTGCAAAGAACACCCTACGTATTTAAGGAAGGTGATTCTTCGACATGCCACTTCTCGACTTCAACCCTTTCAGGACACACACCCCCATTGCAACCATCAACCTATTAGAGGCGGGCGGTTGGGCGGTTGGTTGGTTGGTTGGTTGGTTGTTGAGATGGAAAGTTTTTGCACCACTACTCACCATGGCCGATATATTACAAGCGGTTGGTTGTTGAGACAAAAAGTTTTTACATCCCCTCATTAACCACGGTCGACTTATCACAAGCGATTGGTTTGTTGAGATGGAGAGTTTTTGACATGTAGTTTGTGCTAACTTGATGTCTTTTAAAATTCTCTCTTATTTTTAATCGCTTTGTACATTTAGGAATCAGCTTGTGTGTTTATAAATAAAGTTTTGCAAAGTTTTGATGAATTCTCTCTCTCTCTCTCTCTCTCTTATAAGCTCTGCCTGGCTCATCTGAGCTGTGCCTGCATGGCTTGACTTATCCTAATTCTGAAGTGGGTCTGAAGTGGGGTCGGACGTTCTAAGTGCGATAATTAATTGACATTATATGATATTATATTTTTTAAAAGGCGGGAAAACTTAAGGATGGGGTGGCGATGCTGATTCCCCACCCTGGCATAGCTCTGGAATTTTAAGATAGGTATGCAGGAAAGGGGGGGGTGGAGGGAGGCGGTGTGTGTAAGTAAGTGTGTGTGTCTAAACCTGGAAATAATATAGATCGCCAAGTCGGTTAACTTAACAAACTGCACGGGGACCATAGGCCACAACTGGGGAAGGACCCAACTAATTTAGTTGTCCAGTTATGCACATGCTTTGCTTCCCATTTACTAATTCTGCACAACAAATTTTGTCACTGACATGCTTTCTTTTCTGACTCTCCACATACAATTTTGTCCCACCACCATCGCCACCTACACTACTCATACCTTCACCTTCCTCGATCACTCAGGCAAGCGAGCCATGGTGACCATGGTGAATCGTCCTCTCTATTTAGAAGCTATATTTAACCCTGGGAAGTGTGAAATTCCCAGTTGTTGGAGACCTGGATGAGGCCTCCTTAGGAGCTTATATTTAACTCAGGTCATGTGAAATTCCCTGTTGTTGGAGACCTGGATGAGGCCTCTCTAAGAGCTTATATTTAACCTGGGAAATGTGAAGTTCCGAGTTGTTGGAGACCTCGATGATGCATCTTTAGCAGCTTATATTTAAGCCCGGAAATGTGAGTGGAGACTTGATGTCGTCTTGAGATTTGGTTTTTCTAATGTTTATAAGCAACCACCCTCTCCCCACCCCCAAATTAGAGTAATGGTCCTTTTAACCTGGTCCCCATGGGAGGCAGATGGTTTACTTACATATGCCGCGTCCCATGGGGGCAAGTTCCATAATTCTATGTAAAATACTCTAGCCACTATCCATGGTAAAAGAAGGGTTGGTGCTGCACCCCATAGAGAATAAAGTTCGTGAGGAACTGATGCCTACCTATATGCACAAAGCAGGAGCCTGTTATAAACTCTCTATGAACTTTGTGAGTGTCAATGTTGTGCCCTAAACAACACCGTTTGATTGAGTAAGGTGCAAAGTTTAGTTCAAATAAATTTGGACATTGTTATTTGTAAGCAAGCAAAACTAGGCTATTGGTAGTAATGTGACCCTTCTCATGAGAAGCTTAGGGTTCAAAGTTGATGAGATAGGCCTTTAACCATAAGCTTTACATTACACATAATTTCCTTCCCACTCTTAGGTGTGAAAATCCCTCTTTTTGAGGAGGGATACTCATGGATATATATATAAGATGCCCTTCAAATAAACTAGGCAATTTCTTTGAGAGTGCTTTCCAGCATTACTTGGGAAAAGTTTGGCTCCCTTTTCCTAGTAATGCCCTCATCCTTGTGCTTTATGTGGCATAAAGATTGGAACCATTCTTTTTTCCCACTTCTAAAACAATAGTCTAGATGTCAAGAAGGTTGCCAACAACAAATATGCGAAGTAGATGTTGAATAAGATGTCCTTTTGCCCAAAAAGAAGTGTGAAAGGCATGAACCAAAACCCTAAAGCTTGCTACAAAGATGGAGGGTATGCTTTATAAACAGAATAAACCCACAAATTTACTATGTGTTCTAACATGACATCCAATTACACCATCAAAAAGCTATGAGGTATTTATGCTTTACTTAAAACAACTTTCACACTTGGTGTTAGGACCTTGCATGGGAAGAACCCTAACACTTAAATAATCATCTAAAATTTTATAAATGAAATGTTAACACTTGTCATAAGATTGATCGTACCTAGTGCTAGAACGTAGGTTCACACTTGCGATGCCATGATAATGTTAGTTGAAAAGTTAGGTACCTACTAAAATAATAGTTCACACTTATAATCATCTTTTGATTGTAGAAATGAAGAACTCATAAACTTAGGTGTATAAGTTTGAGTTTTTCTCTTTTTCTTTTTTTACAAGATTTTTTCAGTTGGTCAAAGAATTTAAAAACTAAGGTGTGATTTTGAGCTCTTACAATAAGTTGATCATTCCATCCCATTGTAGCTAGAGATGGTGGTATCAAAGATTTCCATGGTGTGATGGTTTGTTGTTGCCACACATTGTGAAGATATCATTAATGATTTACATTGGGGGCTTTGGAGGTTTACAATTTGAAGTGGAAACATTGGAACAAAGAGTTGGAGGTAGCAAGGCAAGGCGGAGATGCTATGTGTAGGCAACAAGCTCACTAAAGATGGGAAACAACAATGGGGTCACAAAATGATACTGGGATTGGCTATTCATAGAGAACAATAGTTCAATATATAGGGAACACTTGTGAACTTGAAACAAGCATCTTGACATTGGGAACATGGGTGGGTTCTAAACATGGTCATTTAAACTTGAAATCTAACGTTTCAGAAGATTTTTTGCTAGACTACCATTACCTTAGAAGTAGTTTATCCCAAACTAACACATGATATTCCACATGGGACTTAAAAATTAAATATAAAATTTCATGTAAATTGGTGACATAAGCTATATTTCTTAATGTTGAGCCAAAGTGCACAATTACCGTGAAGTGTAATTGTTGCATTACAGTTGTAGGATCCTTCACACTTTTAAGGAGTAGGTGTAAGGCCATCTCCCTCTACACCTCTATAAATGTTTTAAGTTCATGGTAACATTTGCCCTATGTTTTATGATGAGTCAAGTCCATGGGTGAGGAACTTGGCAACCCCCTTGTCATAGGCATGTTATTTTAGGAATGCCCTCACCTTAGGTCTTTCCTTTACACATTACCAATTCATAGTTCCCATATTCTCAACAAGCTATTGTAGCCCTTTGAAAGTGAGAGCATAAGTATTTCTCAACATGGTTATTTGTTCAAAGTAACTTTACACTCAAATTTGATTCTAAGTGAAAATACAAATTATTGAAAATTAACGCAATTTATTTCTAGATCAATCTTTTTTTTATTTTTCAATTTTGTGATGTCGCTCAAGTGGCGATCGCCATTTGAAGAGTATATAGCCAAATTTGATGATATTCAAAATATTGAAAATAGAAAAATCTTAAACACCTTTTCATGTTGTGGTGGATTTTGGTGGATTTTTAGAATTTCTATCATTTTTGGTGATTTTTTCTTTCAAAAAAATAGAATTTTTGATAAAATATTCCTTTTAAAAGATTTTTTTTGCAAAATTGCAAAAGATCACAAGATTCTGGAGAGAAAACTTTTGCAACCTTTTTGTTTCATAATAGAGTATGCTTACCAATGTTATTTTTTTGAATTATATTTGTAGCCAAAGTTGTCATCCATAGGAAGATGTAGGAAAAAATGACAATCATCCCTAGGAAGGTGTAGCCAAATTTGGCTATAAACTGGATATAAAGTACAAATCATCCTTCTATATGTCTAGCTACACACCAAAAACCAATATTTAAAAATGGCTATTGTTACTTTTATTTTCAGCCTTCCAAAATCACTTCATTTTCAATTTTTAAAATTTAAAATTTATTTTAAAAAAAACATTTATATAAAAAAAACCAAATTCTCTTTTTTTTGGCGAAGTTTCAAAAGGCTGAAATTTCTCACTTTTTCTTTGTACCCTAATAGCTCCTCAAAAGCATATGGGTAGACAAATTTGTTTGTTTGGGAGAGTTGAGAGGAGGGCACCAATATGTGGCCCCCCTTGAAGGGATTTGTTATGTTTTGTTTTGTTTTGTTTTGTTTTGTTTTGAGGGAGTGCCATATCATGTTGGACACTTGAACATAGTTCCTTTTATTTTTGGCCATATCATGTTGGCCACTTGAACATAGTTCCTTTTATTTTTGGCCACATCATGTTGGCCACTTGAACATGGTTCCTTTTATTTTTGGCCATTTGGCATCCACCACAACAACAACATCAAGTACATTTCAAAGTTGTCTAAAGTTTGAGACCCATGGTTCAAGGGTCTCAAGGTCGTGATTATTTTATTTTATTTTATTTTATTTTATTTCTGTGGAAACTTTTCGCCATTATAAAAAGGTTTAAAAACTTTCTATTGGAAATTCCTGATTATTTATTTATTTTTAATTTAAAAAATTCAACAATTGCCTACAATTCAAAGGAGTGTTTTAAGATTTTCCACTTTCATATTTTGAATATTGCCAAATTTGGCTAAACATATTTACGGATGATTGCTACTTGAGAGTCGTCACAAAATTGGTAGAAAACATAAAAAATCGTTGTCTCCAGCATTTCAATCTTCTCAATTTTAACACCATTTGTCGATGTGAGTGAAGCTCTCGATTTTGGGGGTCGGGTCAAGCACTTTGGTCATTTTTGAACGAACAAACAAACCGGGGGAGCCAAAACCTAAGGATTTGTTATCTAGCCGCGAGGGGGGGGCATTTTGGGTAGGTTTTATTTATTTAGTATAGGTAGTTGTGAATGAAGTGAATCAATCCTTTCTTTGTTCGAACAAAGTCTGGATCCGACAAATGGACATCGAGCATGCCAACTATGCAAAGGTCATCCGGGAACACGACCAATGAATAAGCGTGACGTGCAAAAGGAGGACCTCAATGTAGGGGAAAAGGGGATTTCAACTTTTCTTTGGTTGTTGGTTAGAGTCAGGTGCCAACTCAAATGCATGAATGGCAATTGTGGCTAAACTCCACACACTATTTTCATTATACCATGGAACTCATGGGTCCACCCGGCATGTGGAAACCAAATGCATGAATGGCAATTGTGGCTAAACTCTACCTTGTATTTATTTCATATTATCATCGACTCATGGGTCCACCCAGCATTAGTGGCTAAACTCTACCCCATATTTCATTATGTCATCGACTCATGGGCCCACCCGGCATGTGGAAACCATGTGGAAACCAGCCTTTCGGTTGGAATTCCTTCTAAATATTACAAAAGTTCTCTGGGAATAGGCTACATAAGGGGATTCCTCTTTTTTTTTCATTAGGCCAAAGCTAGGGACATTTCGACCGTTTTTACGTTATTTTCTTTTGGTTCCTTGGGTGAATTTTTGTTTTTAAAGCTTAGTTCTAACCATGGTACGTATCCCATCCCCACATTAAATCAAGGTTTTTGAGTCCAAATTTAACATTTTCTGAGTTGAATATGGGCATGAAAACACTTAAGTGGGGTTGCTCATTTCAACCTTTCACACCTCTTACCCTCAAGATAAATAAGTAAATAAATTGTTGAGCAAATCGGTAACTTCAATTTAATATTTCCTCGGTTGAATATGGCCACTAGAACTCTTAAGTGTGGTTGCTCGTTTCAACCTTTTTACACCTTTTAACACCTCCCCCCGCCCCCACGAAAGAAAGAAAGAATAATTAAATAAAAATTGTGGAGCAAAATGGATAAGTTCATGATAGGAAAATGCGTAACCCAAGTTTTGATTGCCTTGAGTGTAAATAAAATCTCAAAGATTACCCGACACCCATGGCAGGTGTGAATATTAGAAATTCGAATATAAGAAAATCCCGGCAAAGCTGGGGATAACTTATAAGAATCGTGACATCACCTTCATCTCCAAAACAAGGGGTCCACTCTTCCAACACTATTTTGATTCTTGAAGGGTTCTCCCCCTCGCCCCCGCCCCTCTTATGAAAGGCGAAAAAGGGAATTAAAAAGAATACGAGAAGGACCACCCCCCACCCCAATAGATTCATATTAACATGAAAACAAATATGCCAACCGTTCACCAAAAGAATTACACAATTGTCAAGCACCTCCGGGGACTCAAAGAACAAAGTCGTCCATTTGGGATTCCCATACCCCTTTTGTAATGGCCCCTTCAAGGTTCCCCTCTCCTCCCCCCCCCCCAATTTTATGGAATAAAGTGGCTCTTTTTGGCCATCCTCTTAACCACAAAAGTCAAGGGAGTACAAAACGTGAAAGGGCTTGACACACCATTCAAAGGACACACCCCCAATTTTAATTTTTATTTAATTTGATTTAATTTAATAATTATATAAATAAAAATGACAGGCGAAATAAGATCATAGAAATTGAGTACTTTACACATAAAATAAATAATATAAAATACCCAATTATTGTTAAGGGCATTAATTCAATGTTATAATGCATTCAGCTCTTGAATGAATGAAATGAAATGAAATGAAATAGATTGATAATGTCCAAACGAAGGAGGCTCAGTAGGCAGTTTTTTAAAACATCATCCAACATTCATCATGCCTACTATATTCTACAATCCCCTATAGAATATAATATTAATTGATTTTTAGAAAAAGATTTTATGTCCAAAAAATATGTACATTTTCTTGAATATTCCACAAAGAGTCTTTTTAATTTCCTTCACAAGCTTTTGTTCTTTTGAGCAATTTATTTTATTTTTATTTTTTTCAAAAAATTTATACATTTGTATCAATAATTGTAATTTAGTTGACAAGTTGTAAGTTTCTCTAGCAACTTGCACTACTAGTAAGCCTAAAGAGTATAGAGCCAAGTGGTACTAGAGAGAACATGGAAAAGAGTTGGGGTTTTGTGCTTTAATTAAAAATTTGGTCCAATCTATTCATCCATGGATCAAACTACAAATGCAACCATTAGTTAGATTCAAAGTTTACAAACTCATCATTTTTTTAATAAAATCTTAAACCAAAATCAAGCAAAGGATAATGAAATACAAAAAAAGCTAGATTTGGGTTCATACATGATTGGGTAAGTGTTACCCTACCAAGGTTTTGAATTTGAAGCTTCAATGGCCAAAAAAAACTCCTTTTGACGTGGACTAATAATGCATGCATTTTGATAGGGCACTCATAATGACTAAGTTAGCTAGTCCAAACAAAAATAAAAATTAAATGCAATTCTTCGTGTAACAATGAAGACGTGCAAGTTTCGAAATGGGTGAACGTGAGGTTTTTTGAAAATAGGCAAACAAAATTCAAAAGGATGGAAAACATTTTCAATGTGTGCACCCAACCAAAATAAATATAAATAAATAAAATTATATATATATACACTCTTTGTCAACAAGATAGATTTAAAATCTCCCAAAAAAGCCATTTTTGGTTTCTCATGTGGTTAGGGGTTAAATAAAGTTTGTTATTTGAGGGATGGGAATCAGTGTGGTTTCTTTTCAGTTTTGTGATGTAGGTTGAGGTGGCTATTAAAAATATTGTAGGAAGAAAATAAATAATGTCCTTATATTTTTATTCTTTACTACCTACTTGAACCATGTATTTAAGAAATTGAAGATTTAAACATATGTATTTTTTTAATTTTCCGAATTTTATTGATCCCCCCCCCCCCCCCCCTGCGGCCCAATCATTGAATTTGTAACAATTATTTTTTTTGCAACACTAGGAAATTTCACACAAAAAATAATTATAGTGAGAAGATCCTCTCTCATAATTTAACCTTTAAAACCCTCCCAAGTGGAAAAGTAATATAATTATAAGATGACTAATAATTGTATAGAAGCTGAAAAGCAATACTTGCTTGCTTGCTTCCTAATTGGTGTTTTTCTTTTTGGCTAAATCTCATGTGAATCCTTGAATGACCCATTGTGGAAAAATGCATAGGAAAGAAAGTCAAATTCACAATTGGCCTTTGTGTTTCAAGAAACCATGAAGGATCCATGGTAGCTTAGTGGACACTCTTACATCACCAAAGTCAAGGGTTTGGTCCATTAGGATTAAATGATATTTTAAATTGCTTTTGGCAATTTAAAGTGTCAATTAAGTAAGTTGTTGAACAATGAGGAAACTTAGGAATGATAGATTATATTGGCTATTCTGGGCTATTCTAGATTATTATATACATATCTTGAGGTATGTAACCACCACACCCCCCCCCCGCGCCCCCCCCCCCCCAACAAAGTCATTTAGCATGTGTTTTGAGGGCTGTTTAGTCAAAGCCCCCAAATTCTTGAGATCATCCAAGAGTCAATATATTGCCATAACTATGGCCCAAGAAATGTGCTCTCACTTTCACTCTTGATTCACCAAAGCACAATTCACACTTGGTGTTAAATCGATGGTAAGTTAGTGTTAAATGGTTTTTTGATTTTTTAGGCGCATTCACATGTGAATTGTTAGCTAGCATTGTTGATGATGTGGCATCCTAGATGGCAAGTGGTGTTAGCTTGATGTTAATAAGCATTGTCGATGATGTGGTATCCTAGGTGGCAAGTGGTGTTAGCTTGATGTTAACATTGGTGATGTGGTATCTTAGGTGGCAAGTGATGTTAGCTTGATGTTAACCAGCATTGTTGATGATGTGGTATCCTAGGTGGCAAGTGATGTTAGCTTTATGTTAACAAGCATTGTTGATGATCTGGTATCCTAGGTGGCAAGTGGTGTTAGCTTGATGTTAACATTCAATCTAGCCTAAAACTTAGATTTTAGACAAATACAAGAAGATTAGGTTTGAATACCACATCCTTCTCACTTACCAATTATTTATCCATACTTTATTTTTATTCTTAGCTAAAATGACTAATAAAATTTAGGTTTGGTGTGAATGGACAATCATGTTAACGTATCCATAGAGAGGTTGTGACATGTAACAATGATCTTCCAAGTGTGAAATGCACGAAGATTCATGCTTTGTAAAGAGCTAGCTATCAAAAATTAAAAATTAAACAACTATTTTGATGATAGTCTATCTTAACACAAATTCCTAAACACCACAAGATGGTGAATCATCTCAATCTTAATGGGCGGCCAAAAAATTGTCGGCCAAAACATTGGCAACCATGGAAATTTGCCCAATTGCAAAGAGAGGTCAAACTGAAACCGGCATGTTAAAAATAAGTTAAATATGCGGACCACCACCAATTTGTATGAATTCAATTAGGACCCAAAGCCATGGGTGGTTGTAATAGCCATGACACATGATTTTACTCGGGACCAAGTCATGTGTAGTGTGTTGTAACACCCATGTCGGGGATTGGAAGTCGCAAATTGAGAACAAATCGGGGATTCAAACATAGGAAGGATTATCCAACACACCCCTTTTCTAGAGATTTCATACCATTACACACAAAAAAACATTTGAAAGGATGTTGTTGAAGGTGGCAAACCAAACTAGGTATGTTGATTTCTAGCAAACTAAAATCAAATTAATCCTAAAAATCAATAATCGTTCATCTAAAATTCATAGTTAAAACCTTTTTTTTATCATATGGTTCAAAAGAGTTGAAAATTAATAATATTGTTCAACTAAAATTCACCACGAGGATGATGATGACATAAGCACATTCCACGCGGCTTTCATGGTCATCGTAAGACCGGAATACATTAGATTCCCTTCCAAGAGCCATGAATTTTTTGATGGAATTGTCACTTGTTTGGAATTAGCTTCAATCAAGAATTTATTTTATGCTTGGGTTTTTTTTTTTAACGGGATTATTATCCCTAATAATAATAATGCATTGTGATATGTAGATACCCGTATGTGGAAATCACACAAATTTCTTTAATCCGTGTGCAAACAAACAAGGTCCGATTGCATCATTTTCTCTCCCCTCTCTTTTTTGTTGCGTGGTATGATACCCGCCGGGTATCACATGAGAAACCAAAATTGGTTGGCCTATGATGAGTGTTTTTTAAGTTGGGGGGGGGGGGGGGAGGGGGTAATGGAGCCCAAACTCTGGGCTATTTTATTTCAAGAACACCTTCACTCCTGGCGCCTTACATCACAACAAAAAGAGATAAGAATCACAAGCTCCAAAGAATTTCAAACCTAAATTTTTTTTTAAAAAATATTTTGGGGGAAAAATATTTTCTATGATGACAATGTTCTAGGGAGGAGGTGCACTAAACACTTTTGCAACAAAATCCCCTTTTAATTTATTTTTCTTGTAAGAAATCCAACCCAAAAAGGAGAGAGAGAGAGAGAGAGAGAAATAAATTCTGTTTTAATTTTAAAAATCTACCATCTCCTGCAAGAGGTATATTTATTTATTGAAAGGAGTGTGTGTGTCAGATTACCATACAGATAAAGTCTAAAAACGTGTTTTAAAAAAAACAAGGGAAGGTACCAAAATAGCAAGTTGTGGAGAGAGGGAATACAAATAACTTACTAGTAGGTAAAAAAGTTAAATAAAAGGGTAAAAATGGTTTAAAAGGGTAAGTAAATATGGTAAAAGGGTAAATAAATCGGGTAAAATGGTAAGTAAAATGGTAGATAATGGTAAATAATTCGGATAAAATGGTAAGTAGAATGGTTTAAACGGGTAAATAAAAGGGTAAAAAGGGTAAGTAAAATGGTAAAAGGGTAAATAAATCGGGCAAAAATGGTACGTAAAATGGTAGAAAGGTTTTTTAAAAGGGTAAATGGTAAGTAAAAATGGTAAAAAGGTTTTTTTAAGGGTAAATGGCAAGAGTAAATGGTAAAAAAGGGGAAAAAAGGGTAAATAAATCGGGTAAAAAGGGTAAGTTAAAATGGTGAAAAAGGGCAGAGGGCAGGGGGGGGAGCAGAGGGGGGGAGCAGAGGGGGGGCGAGAGAGAGAGAGACAATAGAGACAAGAAGGGAGTTGTGAAGAGGAACTGGCGAGCTCCCTTTCCCTCTGTCAACAACAGAAAGAGAGAAAGGAGCTCCAAGCGTCCTCTTGTCCAATCCTTTTGTGCAGATTTGGAGAGTGTGTGAGGGGGTTGGCGGGGGGGGGGGGGGAGGAGGGGGGCAGGGATTTCGGTGGGAGAGGGAGGAGTGGTGGCCAGTGGAGGCAACAGAGATTATGGAATGGGAAAGAAGGGGTTTTTTCTCTCCATCTGCTGCTGCCTCCTCTCCCAGCTGCTGCAATGCTGTTTCTCTCCTGTTTTTGTGAACGCTAGTACTGGGGCGGAAGAGGTTTTTAGAGGAAGGCCTGAGCAAGGTTCAGCATGGGAGCTTCCTATCCGACCTTCGGATTGCGACCCCTATACTCTGGTAACCAACCCACTACCACCGCCACCACCACCATCGCCTTCTTCTTCCTCTTCTTCTGACAAACCCACCTTCTCTTTTGTGTGTCTGTGTTTGTGTCTTTTTTTTTGTTGTATTGATTCTCAGTAGTACCCAATGGCTAGCTCAGCTCAATGGTAAAGTGTGTTTGGAACGAAACTTAAGTCTTTTTGAAAATATATATAATATGGTGATCTTAAAGTCTTGATCTTTGCAACGTGAGATGTTCTTTGTTTTGTTTTTGGTGAGTGCTTTTTTTCCCCCACCACTTTTGCATACAACTAATAAGTAAGTCTGAGGAGGAGGAGGAGCTCAACCCAATGAAGCAAAACCAAGAGAACCATATTTCTCTTTTGTATCTGCATTTCATTTCGATACTGAGCTCTGCGTGTGTTATTATTATGCAACACTTGTCGTTGCAGTTTGTAGGCAAAACTGTGGATCTTTCTATCACCCTATTGTAGAGTGCTTTTCATTTTCCTGGGTTTTTTTTTGGGGGGGGGTGTGTATGTATTTCTTCAACCTTTTCTTTCTCCTTCCTTAATGGCTTCAGTTCAGTAATCTGAGCTTTTCAATCTTTGTGGTTTTTATGGGTCAGTAATGGGCAATATGTATGTATATATTCAAAGCAACTTATTTTTGAATGTTTTGGTTGTTGCTTTCTCCTGACAGAATGAACACCACTTTGCAGAAGACTAGTGTTTGTATTTTTGTTCTCTAGCACTGCAGCAGAAGGAAGAAGGGGGGATAACTTTTTGTGGCTGTGTTTCTTGATTGAATCATCACCCATAAGCTTATGAAGCATCTGAAGCCAGGCACCCACCATATTATACTTTCATCTTTGTGCAAAAGTCAAAAATTGCAGCAGCAGCTGTTTGTGTCCAACTGAACTGACCAAGTCTTCCATGTTAATGCTCCAGAAACCGAGAAAACTTGATTGATTCTATGGAGGACATATTGGTGGGTTGTGTGTTGTAGGTGTGTGCCGAAGGACACGTGGGCTACAAGAATGGAAACCATGCAGATGCCACCCTTTTGCCAGCAGGTATGAAAATAAATTTGTGTTTCTCCTTTTTTTGTGCCCTAAACTTTGCTCAACAAGTTGAGTTTGATGGAGGTGGGTTTGGGTTTTGGTTTTTTTTCTTCTTTTCCCTTGGGTTTCCTCCCATTGCCGAAACAAACATCTCTTTGTTAGTTTTTCTATTTTGAAATTGAATACAAATGTAAACCACTCTACTGGACAATCTTTTCATCAAAGTTGATTGTAAATTCTTTAAAGAATGGATAATCAGTTAAAAGTACACATCAGTTTCACTCCTAAAGAGGTGATTGGTATCCGGAAGACATTTATCCTTGAAGAGTCTGTAGGTAGCTGATTGAAAACTTGGAACAATTGTGGAAAAATAAAAGACTCCAGTAATTATGTTTTTGCACTTGACTTCTAAGGCTACTACTACCATTACTACTACTATTATTAGATCATACACTTATTCCATGTTGTTTGCTTGCTACAGTGAGTGGAGATGAAGGAAGTAAAAAGCCCGCTTCTTGCACTGTGAACTGCTTTCGAGCTGACCCGTGAGTTCTTTGTTGTTTTCCACCTCCTTGTGAACTTGCTATGCCAGATTTGGTTGGTTCATTTATTATGATTCGGTTTTGGAAAATCGGGTCACTATAATAATATTCATATTGCTCAACAGTTAGTAACAAGGCATGCAAAGGGCTTTAATAATCTCCAGGAGTGAGTGAAAGCGGGCTGTCTACCTACCTACCTACCTACCTACCTACCCGCGTGCCCATGAGTAGCTTTTTGGTCAGAAGTCTGAAAAGGGGACATTTGATATGGGTGTTGCAATAACAGGGTCTGTGGACTGGATGGAACCACATATTGGTAAGCAATTTGGGACTTAAGCTTTTTTCCTTTTTTTTTCTTTTTTTTCTTTCTTTTTCCTTTTTTTTTATATTGGTGCATATCCTACTAACTTGGCAGCTTCGACACTAATTAGATTATTTTCAGAGATGTTTGACATTTTCATGCAAAAATAATAATAATTCCAAATAACAAAAATCTGTCAAGGAAAATATTGAATCTTCATGAATATTTTATCTTTTGAAATGAAATCTCAACATTAATTAATTATTCGACAAATGTGTAAGTATGTTGAAGCTGCCAAGGTACTACTACAGTAGTGAGTATCACACATCGCCCAAACTTTGAAAGACTCATTTGTTGGATGCTGTGCTTTCTTCAGGTGTGGGGCAGCGGAGGCAAAGTGTGCAGGAGTGGAAGTGGCACATGATGGGTACTGTGATATCTGGGAGGGTGGAGTTGGGGCAAATGGGTTGCATGCAGCCCAGTCTTTACAACTGGTTCACATGGTATGGCTAGTGCTGGCAGGTTTTTTGATTGTTGTTGGCTTGCCCTAGAAAGAAAAAAATATATAGAACCTCAAGCTTGAAAAGAAAAGAGCCTTTAAAAATTTCTTGAAGATCTCCTTTGCCCCAATTGAATGTCGTTGACATAGGTGTAGTGGTTGTTCTTTTTTTTTCTTTTTTCTTTTTTGCAACCTTTTGGAAGCTTAATTTATTCATCTATGCTGTAGTATTTTTCCTCCAGCAAAGAATTACCCCATTCATCTGATTTGATCTATATGACATGAATAATACGAAAATGTGATTGGTGCTTGGTCGGCCATTCTTTGCCATGATTTCTTTTGAAATACAAATTTAGTAGCCCCCGGTAAAAATTGACATTGTAGATTCTTCTTTTCTCCACCTCATATGGATTTTGCTTCATGATGGTTAGAAATTGTCTTCAAACATTGCTTTCTGATCACAGGTTCAACACTTCAAAGCTGTAGAGCTTTCATGGGGTGGGTATCTCAATTCTGATCGCCCAAAATGGAACTGATCTCATCATGCCAAAGCTTTTGAACTTTGGAATTCAGATGCTGGGAACTCTTATGCTAGGTTCAGATTTGCACTCACAAAGAAATTAGCAGATGTCCTGAGGAGAAAAGCTGGAAGAGTAAGGTGAAATTCCTCGATTATGACCAAGGGAACATTGTTTGGATAAACAAATCTGAGTTTCTGAATCTGCTCACCACACACGCAACAGATCAAACCATGTACCAATCAATTAAACATCTTGCACAAGAATCATGAGTCTGAAGATCATCTATTTGGTCTTGAATTTCTTCTATTGTCTGCACTGGGATCCACCTAGACAGACAAAAAAACATGGAGTTTTGTGATAACCCGTTGGATTAGACTTGTTGGTTAAACCCCCCTTAAACCTGCCACATGACACATCCATACAATTGTTGAGAAATCTCCACAACAACAATTTGAAGGTAAGATGAGAATGACCTGCATGGGATAACCACTCTCTTACAAGTCATGCTTCCTAATGGAGCTAATCTTCATATCTCCCATACGTGTTTTCCTGGATCATTTCCTTAAAGTGTACTCACAACTACTCTATTCTTGAGTTAGCTTGCTTCCAATTATTGTTATATGAACACCTCACACATTTTCAATAGTATGTTTTCAAGTGTGAAAATATATGGCAGATATATTTTGTCATAGTTTATTTTTCATTGCATTTTCGTGATCATTTTTTTAGAATGTTCAATTATTTATAACTCTATTCTTGGGTTAGCTTGCTTAAAAGTTAGAGACCCTTTTTTTTAATTAATTTGTTTCAAGAAGTTGTTATACAAATGCATCACACATTTTCAACATGAACTTAATTTATCACTTAACAACATGTGAAATATGCAATAATTACACTTGTGACAATGAGTTCACAATGTTTGGAATTGATCTAGATATCATCTTTAGCTTTGTTGATCCCATCTCAGCTCTCAACAATGCAAACATTTGCATAGAATCTCTAGAATGCTACACCTACTTTTCTTTCACATATGATAAATGCACATCGGGTTTCATACTACAAGACTAGGTGATAGTTGTTGGATATCAACATCTTCTCAAGGTGCTTACTTTAGATATTTGTGCCTTGTGCATTTAACTTTTGGAACTATGAGATACTTTGATTAAGTAGAATGAAATATTTCAATGCATATGATGTTAAGTCCAATAGTTGTGGAGGTAACATTTGCATGTGATGATGACCTTGGGCATTTGATATTAAAAATGGTAACATCTACATGGGATATTCAACTATTATTAAATAGATTCTAGGTTAGAGTTTGGGTGTGAATTATAAAATATACATCAACTTTATGTGATTTGAAAGTTGGTTGAAAAATTTGAAGTAATATGTGAATTTTTTCTTCTTTATTCTCTAATGTTTTCCATTGTTAACTTCCAATATGGTACCATAACATGGTTTCTCGTGAGAAAATCAAAGACTAAAGTTGCATTCTATAGTTATTCATTTTAAAAGTTTAAAGCTTTTGGTGTTTGTTTTATTGCATTGTTCTAATCACCATCATGGCATCTAGTTTTCTTTTGGTGTTTGTTTTATTGCATTGTTCTAATCACCATCATGGCATCTAGTTTTACCTGAAGTTAGAATTTCTTTTGCATGAAAAAGATATGTGGGAGATCATTTTCAAAAACTATTATCACTAAAGTTTGTTCATAATAAAACCATTTTATAAATGTTGTTTATTCATGAAAAGGACATTGGTTCATGGGCCAATGTTCTTAAATGTTGTTGATTATTTGTTGCATTATGTACCACAAACACTAAACACAAAAAACATAAGTGGGACAACCTATTTGCAACATTTGAGAAATGACATGCTAATTGGAAGTAAATCAAAAGCTCTGCAACCTTGAAAATGGGGGATGGCATTTTAGTGGAATCTCACATCAATAAGCTTTGGATGATTATGATCACTTGGCAAACATTGATCATTAGATCTTCAATAAAGATTTGGCATTTATATTTTTAAGGAGTTTGCCACCTTTTCTCCATACCCTAGTTGTTTCATCTAATATTTGGATTAATGAATTGTTCTTGAAGTATGTGGACAATTGTTGTAAGAAAAATTGTGATCTATATGTGAAGAGCTTAAGAAAGAAAACAAAAAACATTAACCATCAAGGATTTTTTGAGAACTTCATGACAGGTAGATTGGAGGAAGTCAAGGAATGAGAAAGCAAAGAAGAAGGTACCATAGTACCTTTACCATTTCGGCAATAGATTGCCAAATAATTAATTAAATCTTAAATCTTAACTTTGGCACTTGGTTTTTTTAATCTGATTTTTGGAAATCCTAACAAAATAACCCGTTTTCACCCAATTCTTGTTTCAAGAGGGTTTGATCCCAAAGCCTTCAAGGGAAAGATCGTAGGCTTTACCAATAGGCCACATCTTCATATGTGAGAACACACATTATATTGTTTTTATTTTAAAACAATACATGTGCCAATGCCTTTGAAATTGAAGGCATTAACACATTCAAAATAAATAAATATTTTTTTCCTATGGTCTTTTACACAAATGATGGTGTAGCCTGGTGGTAAATGAGCTTTTAACATCAAAATTTTGGGTTCAAATTTCCACTTGACAAGGTTTATACCTTTTCTTTTAACTTACTAGACTTTTAGCCTTTCCTAGGTTGATAACTAAATCTAGTGGTCCATTCAATAATTGACTCAACTTTTAGAGTTAGTGTTAAATGATACCTAGAAAAAATCTTAAAGAGTTAGTCTAACTATTGATTTTCATTCAAAGAACTGACCTAATATTAACCTAAAATCCAACCCCATTTGTGAAAACCACCCAACACTAAAGCTTGCAACTATTGTGGCATTAAAAGTCATTCTATGGAAAAATGACACAAGAAGAAAAAGCAAGATTAAAATAACAAATTTAAAGGTTTTTCACAAACAACTACAATAAATTAGAATGAATTTCTTATGATTAATTTTTCTATGTCTATAACTTTTTTGCATATTTGATTTATTGCTTATGGAGCTTCACAACATTTCACCTTCTAAAAGGATGTATTTTCAACCTTTGAGGATTTATTTAAAGTCACAAAATAAATCTTTAAAACAATTATGATGTGTGTGAAAGAATAATTTTATTCAAGTTGTTAATTGGGATTTACAAGTGCATTGGGGGTTATTCATGGTTGATGTGTTGGTTTCCATACATTGGACTCAAGGATATTTTTTATTATCTTCCAAATATAAAATCTATGCAAAATAAAATTGAATGCAATAATTTGAATAATTCAAAATAAGATAATTCATATGGTGGTGGTGATTTTCACATGTGTATGGTTTTGTTAAGTAATATTTTAATTAAGGCTTAAATCCCATAACAAGAAAATTGCCCCAAATGCATTAAAAGAGGTGCAACCACCCAATTGCCCAACAAACCAAATCCATTTGTTTTAAAAATCTAGTTTAGTCATGTTGTAAACCAAGGTTATTAGAATGGACATAACTCACCCATTTTACATCAAGTGTCACATCAATGTCCATCTTGATTCATCATTTTTGTTGATTAGGACAAACGTTAAAAAAAACTCATTTTCACTAGGGCTACCCCTTGGACACATGGCAATTGAAAATAGATTTCATTGTCACACTGATTGAAAAAATTTGGTTGCCAAACTTGTGGTGACCAAAATCGTCATTTATGCAACAACCAAATCATTTTAGTCACCAAATTATGTTGGGTAATAAAATTTTGGAACATGCATTCCAAACTCATTTTTTCCTTTGAAACATGTGGACTTTGTATTGTTTAACGAACAATGATTATTATATAACATAGGAGGGAGGGTGAAACCTTTATGGGTGTTTGAAATTTTCGATCATCATATTGCATTTACAATTGGTGTTAAATTTCATTGTGTAACCCTTGAGGTGGAATCCAACCATATTATTATATACTAATCCCTTAATCAAATTTATCGTTTTTTTTTTCTTATGGAAGGTAGGTGAAACAAGTGGGATCCATGGTACTTGATGATCTTGGACAAGCCAAACAAAGTGGAATGTAAGTTTTGCAACATTATCATTTCATATTACAAGGACATAATTTTTTTTCCATTTAGACTATTGACATGATGGCAATGGGTGAGTTGGTGATGTGATGTGTTCAAAAGCACTAGCACAAGTGAGGGGATTATTTTCCAATTGTGGGGGAATTGTCCCTTAACCACTTGACGACATGTTTGTACCAACCCCCTAATAGGTCAATAGAGAATGTGACCATTAAAACATTGAACCCTTTGGTGGAGGGAGAATATTCTTTGACATCTCAAGTGGAATGGGCTCAAATTTCCACCCCACCTATGAACAACATGAAAGGTTCTAATAGATCCACAAATAACAACATTCAAACCTTCCAACAAGTTTCATTACTAGATGGTTTGAAGTTAGCCAAAAACAAAAGTTGGACAAGAAGTGGATGATTTTTTTTAATGACATACACATCCTTTTCAATGTTGTGCAACACCCGAAGTTCTTAGAAGTTATGTTCAAGTAACTTTTGAATCCCCATCATACCATGGATTGTGCACAAATTTGTTAAAACAATCCAAGGTTGTGTGCCCAGATAATTTTTTAGTAGGATGCAAAATTCCATTCACAAGTATGGAGCAACATTTGTTTTGATGGTTGGGACAATGTTGCACAACGTCCATTGTTGAATATAATGTTTGTTTGTCCCAATGGCAATGTATTTGTAACTTTTTCCATTGACACATCAAAAGAGCATAAGGATGCTTAGTACATATGTAATGCATTGGTTAATTAGATTGAAAATGTTGGAATGAATGACATTGTACAATTTGTATAGACAATTTTCAAGCATGCGGAATGTAGTTGACCTTCTAATCAATCATTTTCTAAGCCTTTACTTTCAAGGTTGTGTTATTCATTATTTGGACTTGATATTGGAAGATTGGGGGGAAAAAACATGGGTAAAGTTATTGTTTCTTTCATACGACAACACTATGCATTGCTAGTATCCTTTTGTCATTATGAAACCAACTTAATGTTTCCAAACCCCGATGAGACGCCATTTACAACCAATTTCTTGATGGTTGAATGGTTGTTCAATTTGAGCTTGTTGTTATTTAGCAAACTATTATGGATTCACGATAGACAACCTTTGTCAACACATTGCATGGCACCCATCCTCATAGGTCCCTCATCAAGGCCAAATATGTTTGAGCCAACATAAGGAGGGACGGGTTTGGGACATTTGCGCCAACCTTGTGCATACGATGGAACTAGTCTTAATGGCATTGAGGGCATTCGATGGCAAACAACCCATCATGGGGAGGGCATGGCTTGTCATGAAGACATTGGAATGACATGATTTATCATTGTGAAATCAACCATTATCATTACCATCAATGGAGGATGTTGAAAACCAACTTACATTATGTATGGACCTTTCTCAATCCATACTTATTGGGTGAAAGTTGCCTTCATGATGATGCAAATGCGAAAAAAATGTTAAATCGCATGTTACAAAAAAACATTAACAACCCAACAACCTATCCCCCAACTTTAAAAGACTTTGTTGAAAATTGCGAGTATTTTTCTAACACCCCTTTAGTGAATGACCTCAATTGACTCCCAAGTGAGTGGTGGGATTTGATTGCAGCTAGTGAACACACATTTGCACCCATAACATTAAAAGAAAATTGGGTTTTTGTAACTAATCAATTTGCGACTACTTGTAACTATTTGTTGTTTATGACTATATTTCATTATTTTTTCAATTTTTTTTGCATTTTGGTTGTGCTTGCAACTGCACTACAACTACCTTGCGACTAATTTTTTCTTCATTCTTCCAATTGAATAATTTTTAACATGGTTTTCATCCAAGAAGACCCAGTATGTTCCATTAGTTACAAATATAGTCAAATGAGTTGCAAACCTATGTGTGTTAAAAGTGTATTTAAAGTATTCCAAGGTTTATGGATTTATAATGGTGTATAATATGTATTCTACTCAATAATATATGGTTGGATACTAAGATAAACATGTATATATGAAAGGCAATGTATAAAATAAATCATTATTATTATTCAGTCATAAATTTATTTCCAATAGTTATAGCAAGATTAATTATTACAACTAATGTAACATTATTGTAAAAGCACTATAATTAGAGTAGTTATAAATAAATTATAATAAATATATAATATATAATTGAAATTATATTTATAATTAAAAATTTTAAATTCTAATTCACAATTTAAAATATTCATAATAATTTCATGTACAAAGATTATTTGCTGTAATTATTGTAACTATAGTAATTAAATTACACTAAATTATTGAATTCATTAAATATAATCAGTAATTAATAAATTTTTGAATAACAAAACTTAATTACACTGAAATCATTGTAATTACTCTATTAATACTTTAATTAGAGAATTGGCATTTAATTTAGCATTTAATTTATTTATTCATAACATATCATTTATAATAATTATTTTATAAATGTATTAAAAACTTTTAGAGTAATTTTAATGGAAATATATTAATTAATGTAATCATTTTAATTCTATGATTGTATTATAATATTTTAAAATATGAAATTCATATTTTAATATACTAAGTTGACTTGGGGAGCAATTTCCGTAGGGAGCAAGTTCCCAAATGTTTGATAAAAAAAATACACGGGGTCAAATTCGTCCAAATAAAACATTGTTTATATCATTAAAAAGTTATGAATACATAAATATCTAAAATGATTTTGCATTTTCAATTTGAAGTTGTGTGAAAAGTTATGATGAAAAAAAATAAGGATCAAAATTTCCAAATTGTTTTCTCCACCAAGGGGAAAGCGACTAAGTTGCCATGGGGAGCAATTTCTCAAGGGAAAAGGGGACTATGTTCCCTTGGGGAGAAGGGGAGTATATATGTTTCCTTACGGAGAAAGGGGATTATGTTCCCTCGGGGAGCAAGTTCATGAATGTTTGAGTCAAAATTACATGGGGTAAAATTTCATTTATACCATTGGAAAGCTCTCAAAAAGTAGATATTTAAAATGATATTGAATTCTCAATTTGAGGGTACAAGCTAAAAGTTATGACAAAAAAAGAATTAGAGGTCAAATTTCCTTGGGGAGCAATTTCCCCCAAGGAAAAGGGAAAATTTGACCCCAATATTTCTTTTTGTCATAACTTTTAACTCATAACTTCAAATTGAGAATTCAATGTCATTTTAAACATCTATGCTTTGACAAATTTTTAATGATATAAAAAACATTTGATTTGGACAAATGTTACCCCTTGTAATTTCGATTCAAACATTCAAGAACTTGTTCCCCAATGGAACATAATCCCTTGGCTTTCTTTTCATCATAACTTTTAACTTATATTTTCAAATTGAAAATACAAGATCATTTTAAATATATATGCTTTGAGAGTTTTTCAATTATATAAAACAACATTTTAATTGGACAAATTTTATGCCTTATAATTTTGACTCAAACATTTGAAAATTTATTCCAAGCGGGAACTTAGTCCTCTTCTCCCCAAGGCAACATAATCCCTTTATCCTTGAAGGAAAAGGCAACATTATTATTATTATTATATATAATATTTTCATTTAAATATTAATTAATTAAATTATTATCGTACATAATTAGTTTCAATATATATTATTTATATTTAATATATAAAATTTAATGATCATTTGTATATATTTAATATTATATATATGTAATTATTATTTTTAGTTATTTAATTAATGAATAGTCAGTTTTTTCATTAATTAGTTAATTGGTAAATTAATTGGTCACTTACCTATTGAATTATATAATTTTAAAAAATAGAAATAAATATAAAGGATATAGAATGAACCTTTTAATTGCAAATAGTTTACAACAAAATTTTTTAGTCACAAAACACTTTGTAAATAAACCCCAAGTTCAAAGTTTATCCCATAAGGTTTGTTTTCCATTATCATTTTGAAAAGTATATAAAGAAAGTTTTGCTTCTCATTTTCACATTCAAAATATGGGCCATGTGAGATGAACCAATTAAAATTTTAACACAATTTATTTTTTAAAAATTATGTTTAACTACCCTACTTCCCTAACCAACTTATCCGCCTAGTTATTTACTTATTTATGTACCTAAGTAGATATCTAGCCTAAATATGTAGGTAGGTGTTTTGTTTAAATAAATAGGTAGGTAGGTCTTACCCACCTACCTACCTCGTTTGACCTACTTACACACCTATTGTCACGGATGTCAATGCCATGGTGTTCATTCATTTGAATGGTCATTCATGATTTGTAATAAACTTGTACTTAATTTTTAATTTAGTTTTAGTTCACTTTCACTTCATTCATAATTCATTTTTAGTTGACTTTTAGTTCATTATTAGTTAAATCTTAATTCATTTTTAATTAACTTTTAGTTAACTTTTAATTAAGTCTTAATTAATTATGAATTACGAGTTAACTCCCAATTGACTTTTAATTAAGTTATAATTAACTTTTAATTAAATTTCAAATAATTCATAGTTGACTCTTAATTTAAAAGGTTCTAAAAAAACTTTATCATTCAATGCACACATAAAAACCTCTTTGGAAGCTTCTTTGAATTGGGTTCCCAAAGGGGTATAATAAAAATACAACCCTTTTCATTTCCTTTAGTTTGTTCAACACCAGTCTTAGGCATGATTTTGCACCATAGACTTGTCATGTTTTTTTCATGTTCATGTTTGCATATGTTAATATATATAAATATTTGTTTTCACGTTTGTTTACACATCTTGTGTTTTTGTTCTTATTTCTTTTCTTTTTTTTTGAATTTTGTCTTGTTCTTTTTTAAAAGTTAGATTTAGACATTTTTTGTAGCCTTAATTTTTGTGGTTCTTTGTGTTTTTAACAATTTGAATAGACTCATCAAGTCTATAATTATTTTTGTGTTTATAAGTCATTTAAGAGTTAAATTCCTTTTGGAGTTGAGTGTGGATTACCCTTATTCTTAAAAAAATAAAATTCAAAAATTCACATATTACCCATTTCTTATTGATTGAGGTTGTGGATTACTCACCTCTTATTAGTGTGATATGTCATGTTCATAATCATGTTTACGTCCATGGAATAAATCCTTGCTATCCTTATAAATTTTGAACATGAAAATCAAGCATTTCGTGAATCTATTGTTTATTTGTAAACCAATCAAGCTTCAACCTCTTTGGGATGCATTTCAACAACGCAACCCCAACCAAAGGAGCCAAATTTCAACTTATATGACAAGTTTGATGGCACACGTTCAAAGTTTCAAAATTTTGTCAACCAAATGTGTTTGGTCATTCAACTTCATCCTTATCAGTATCCAACTAGCCCAATTCAAGTTGGACTCATTGGCACCTTGTTACTAAACATGACCCTTACTTGGTTCACACCTTTGTTGAAGCATCAATCACCTTTGTTCGACATCTTTGAAGCATTTATTGAAAAGTTCAATGTCGATAACCTTTGGAGATTCAAACAAAAAACACACATCGAACATCAAAATACAATTTTTTTGTAAATGATCATGTTTAGTTACAATATATGCATCAAAGTATAAACAATTGGCTTGCAATATTTCATGGGGTGAAGCAATGTTCATATATTAGTTTCAATTTAGGTTATGAGGTGATGTGAAAGACATCTTATTCACCTTGCTAGACCCTTCAACATTAAAGTCAAGCCATTGCATAAGTTGTTTAGTGTGACAATAAGTTCTTTAAACATTAACAAGAAAAGCGCAATGAACCCACATCAACAACACAAAGGATTTTTTCACTTGTAATGCCAATCCAACCTTCAACAACCTCGCCAAAGGATAGTCCCATGTAAATTGATAAGATAAGATTCAAGCCCTTCACAGAACAAAAAAAACAACATTAATGTATAAACAATTTGAATTCTATCAATTTAAAATGGAATTCTTAGGTTACGTCATCTTTGGAAATGGGATTCGCATGGATCTTCATAAGGTTCAGACCATTATTGATTGGGTTACTCCAACTTTTGTTCGAAATGTCCAATGTTTTCTTGGATTTGTCAACTTTTATTGACGTTTCATTGCCCACTATTTTTCAATAGTGGCCTGTTTTGCTTGGTTGACTAAAAAGGATCAATTTTGTTCTTGGGGAATTGAAGTTGATATATTTTTTCAAAGCTTCTTTCACAATATCCCCAATTTTGATTCATGTAGACCCTTCCAAACCTTTTATTTTGGAGATGGACACTTTCAACTTTGTAATAGGCGCTATGTTCTCATAACTTGGAGAATACAATCTTTTACATCCTATCAATTTTTGTTCTTGTAAATATTCTCTTACAAAAATTAATTATAAGATTCATCATAAAGAACTTATAGCCATTGTGGATACTTTGGAGGAGTGGCATCATTTTTTTGAAGGAACTCAACATGAAATCACTATGTATTCAAACCATAAAAACTTATAGTATTTCATAACAACTCATGTTTTGAATTGATGCCAAGTTCAGTGGGCATTATCCTTGTATCGATTCCAATTTGTCATCACATATCACCTTGAATGTTAGCAAGGGAAATTTGATGTGTTGTCCCATTGCTCATACTTAACGTGTAAGTAGGGAGATGCAACCTACAAGCAACAATGTGATGTCATTCTCAAGCCTAAACATCTTCAATTTTAGGCATTGTTGGTAATTCATGATGACAACCCTTCTTTGTCAAATTCATGAAGATTTGAAAACGGACCTTTTTGCTATTGGCATCCAAGGCAAATTAAAGAGTCATCATCAAGTCCAAGACTTTCCCAATGATCATGTTAATTTCAAATTTCAAGATGGTCTATTTTATCATGATGGTTTTTTGTATGTTTTTTATGACCATGTGCGATTTCAAATTCTCTAGGTTCGACATGATGCTTTGGTTGCAAACCATTTTGGATTCAACAGAACCATGGAGTTAATATCTTGAGATTATTGGTGACCATAATTTTGGAAATATGTGAAAAAATTTGTCGAATCTTGTGACGTTTGTGTTGTAGCAAATAATCCTCATCATTGCCCTCATGGTTTCCTTCAACCATTATCGATCTCTACATCCCCATGGTTTTCAATTTCCATGGACTTCATCACATACCTTCCACCTTTTAGTTCTAATGACTCCATTTTGGTGGTGGTAAACTATTTGATGAAAATGGTTCATTTCATTATGTGTACCAAAACAATAACTAGCGAAGGAATGGTTAAGTTATTTTTTGATCATGTTTTTCAATATCATGGTCTTCCTAAAAATATCATTTATGATCATTGTCACAACCCTAGCCTTGGGCTCACGACCAAGGCAAGGGTTTGCAAAGGTGCGGGCTAATGTGAAGCTTGAGAGTCACATTTCATGTTCCCAGGAATGTGGGAGGGCGTGAAGGAATGAACCCCATTTGGAGTCTCAAAACAAAATGACATTTGGGTGCTAGTCATGTGGCTAAACACAAAGTATACTATAAGGGGGAAGGTGGTGGCTTCTCTCAAATCCAAGCTATGGTGAGTCTTGTGAATTGTGTTTGCCTGTGGCTTGTCCATGCACCAAAGTGCTTTAATTATGCAATAACCAACTTGTTGTTTGGTTTGTACAGGTCTGTGTGAGTAATTGAACTACTTGTGAATGTTCCTAGTCCCCATCCTGAAGCTCTAGCATGCCCCTCTACCCTCGAAGTGTTGCAAGCTAGGGAGTGCACCCCAACTTTTTTTCCTTTTGTTGTTTTCACCTTTGGACTTACAGTTGAGTCCTTTAAAGAGCTTGGGGTGCATCAATCATGGGCTTTAATTTGCATCCAAGTTCTAAAAACAACTTTTTGAACTTTTAAGTGTGGAAGTGAAGTTATCATTAACTTGCCACCCCCATACAAATGGGCAAACAAAACGAATCAATCAAGTTTTAGAATAATATTTATAATGCACAACTAATTATCATCAAGATAATTAGTCAGAAATTTTTGCCATGGTGATTTTCACTTACAATAACACAATGCATTCATCAACCCAACAACACCTTTCTTTGCAAATCATGGTTTGCACCCCAAGTTAGACATTCAAGGTGTGCACAAAATCATGAATCCAACAATTGAAGATTGAGCCACATGGTTAATGAATGTTTGAATTCAACTTATATTTAACCTCAAAGAAGCACAAAGGTGATACAAGGAGAATGTTGATGAACATTGGAAAGAACAACCTAGTTTCAAGGTCCGAAGCCAAGTTTGACTTTAAGAACAACATATTAAAACAACAAGGCCATCATAAAAGCTAGATTGTCAAAGGTTAGGTCCATTCTTCATTGTGAAACAAATCAATGTTGTGGCTTTCCAACTCAAGCTTCAAGGTTCTATGATAATCCATCATGTGTTTCATGTTTCATTGCTAAAACCTTACCACACATCTACCATTCCAAGAAGAATTTATGATCCCCCTCCACCTATTGAAGTCAATGGTGAACAAGAATATGAAATGGAGGACATTTTGGATTCACGGGTCAATTCTAATATCTTGTTCATTAACATGGGGATGATGTGAGAAAGTGCATTTCAAAACCAATAAAAAACCCATCAAATGCTATAAAAAAGGTGGATGAATTTCATCAATGATATTTGAACAAGCCCAAGTCCATTCCTTGTGGAACTCATCCCTAGAAGGGGAGGTGATGTTATAGATGTCAATGTTATGGAGTTTATTCATTTGAATGATCATTCATGACTCGTAATAAATTTGTACCTAACTTTTAGTGTAATTTTAATTCATCTTTAATTAATTTTTAGTTATATTTTAGTTCATTTGTAATTAAGTTTTAGTTAAATTCTAGTTAAATATAGTTAACTTTTAATTGATTCTTAATTAAGTCCTATTTAATTTTTAGTTGATTCATAATTAACTTCTAGTTAAAAATGTTTTCAAAAACTTCCTCACTTAATGCACACATAAAAGCCTCTTTGGAAGCTTCTTTGAATTAGGTACCTAGAGGGGTATAAATAGAAGTACGACCCTTCTTGTTTTTAAAAATTTGTTTAACACTAATCTTAAGCATGATCTTACACCATAGCCTTGTCATGTTCTTTCATGTTCATGTTTACATATGTTAATATAATAAATAAATAAAAATCACGTTTGTTTTGCACATCTCATGTTCTTGTTTTTAGTTCTTGTGTTTTTATTTTTGAATTACATAATTTTGTTTTATTCCTTTCTTGATAGTTATACTTAGACCTTTCCTTTAACCTTTATTCTTGTGGTCCTTTGTGTCATGGACACCTACCTACCTACATTTATCTTGAATTTTTAAAATTAATATGCCACATGGCCCACTCAAAATGTGCCATGTTGCATAATCTAAAACCATCCAAACATAGAAATTAGACATGTTAAATTATTTAAAAACTTCATTAATAAAGTAATATTATAAAACAATTAAATCAATGACACGCGGTAACATATGATAAAAACACAAGGTTAACCAAATTAGTTACAAACTAATTGCAACCATAATATGTATAAGGTGGGTCAACGAATGAACATATATTTTGTCGACTTTTTCTTTCCATCCATGAATGGTTGTCATTTACAACTTGTCCAATGCAACTAAGGGAAAATTAGTTACAAATGTCATCTAGGACTTCAAACTAGTTGTAGAAACTAATTGCAAAAACCTTAATTTATTCTAACATAGGTATCCGAGCCTTATAATTAGTAATGGTTATAAATGAGGTGTAGGTGCATTGAAAGATGTTCAAATTTGGTCACATAGCATACACTAGCAAACAAATTGTTGAACATGGAATTGCATCCTTCACTACCAATATTGTGTCTAAAACAAGTTGTATGTCCACAAGTTTATAAAAATATAAGAAAAAATATCCTAATTTAACCAAAATATCATAGTTTAACAAATTTATATTATTTAAACCAAATTTAACAAATTTTTATCAAATTTATCCATGGGTTTAGGCTTCAAAAATATTAAATTTATAAAATGACCTTTCAAAAAAATGATTAAATGTAATTTAAAAATTTAAAAATTGTAATTTTATTATTATATATATATACTATATTTTTAACATTTTGATATGGGAGAAATGTTTTAAAATCAAGTTGGTTAACTACTAATGATAGAAAGGGAGGTGATAGAATAAGCAAGTTCCATCATCTTTGTCATTCCTTTTTCAAGCACACCCAAACTCAACCAATTAATACTTTCATAAAGCTTGTAATGATGATGGGATAAAAGGAAAAATGAATCTAATCTAAAACCTCCCCTTTTTAATTTTTAACTTTATTTCCAAAATTCTGAACCTAAAAATGTATATATTTAAAAACTTGTATATTTTCCATACAACTTCAAATTACAATGTTGTCTAAACCAATGAATTTCTAAATAGGAAGACTATGCACATGGACATTTTCAACCTATTTGCAAATGAAATTTTTCAAAGGATTTTTCCTCAATTGCATAGGAAATGGTATCCATTATGTTGATTTTATTGAAACTTTCAATATTAGTTTCTTTTTATGGGCTTCAAGTTTAGGGTTTGGATTTTGGCCAAATGGAGTCTTTTTAACATTATTAAGGATATCAAACCTCAAATTTTCATCAACCTTAAAAAGGTGATGGGCATCACAATTGTAATATGATGTTGAAGTGGCCTTCATGGATTATTTGATCTAGTTTTACCTCATCATCCTTTCATTCCTATCTTTTTAATGTTGTCTCAATCAATCTTTTCACTTTCACATGGTATGTTAGCACATTCTATCATTCATTTATTACATAATTATAACTTGTTCTCCACTCATAAATATTCACAATGGCCCCCCCTTTGCATTTTTGTATTTTATGTATGGCATATGATCATTTTCATGTAATAAGGGTACAATTTGTTCATCATCAATTAACACGTTTTGATCATAAACAATAGTCATTTATAGGAGTTACAATGATTTCAACACTACCAAATTCCCCCTTTCTTCTACTAGGGCATCGATCACATCTATAGATTTCATCAATATCTTTCATATGGGTTTATCACACCTTCATTGATACTACCATATTTCATGTTTTGTCATGTTGATGTTCAACGTGCCTTTCATATTCCTTTAACTTGTATGGCCATTAATTCATTTGACATTATAATTTGGGATGCATTTTTGTTCTTCCCTTTTGGGTGTTCTTTTTTTCCATGAAATGGTGAAAAAACCATTAAAATTTTTGTTCCCATTTTTATCAAATGATAGCAAGTAATTAGGAAACATTACCAAAAAAAAAAGAAGATCAAATCCCAAGCTTTAAATATCTAAAGATTTTTAAAAATGCTTTTGGATCTTCTTCACTTCCATTAGCACAATTGTGTTACACATAGGTAATTACACATGTAGGAAAATATGTATAAACATTGTGTACGTTAACTTTGAACATTCCAACAATCGCATCATCCAATGAAACCACATTAACCTTTCACCTTTTTCACCCATTAATAAAAATTGACTTCCTTCTTTTTGTCAATGATTTCCATTTAAAAATAAAGCTTAATTTTGAATTGGGAGGCATTTATTTTCATTTCGGCACAATCGACACATCTTTCGTCTAGCTACCCTTTAGGAATAGTGTATGAACTTTTATGGATTTTTTTTCAATGATTTTGTGAATGATTTTGATTGTTTTGAAATATATGAACACATTATTCGTGATCATATTACACATTCATATTGTGATTGTTTACAACATCACTACTATTAATTTTAGAAAGGTATATTGACAACATCTAACCCATTGCAATTGGAAGGTTAACTATTAATTGGTCATTCACAGATCCACACTTAGTTCAAAGATACATTTGCAGAGCATTTTCATCTTCACCAATTTGGTGTGGTGATACAATGTGGGCGTGAAATGATGGTCTATGGGGTTTGTGTTTTGTTGGATTTGTATCCAAATTGCATGTTGTTATAAGTGAATGTCTATAATACATTTGATTTCATATGATGGATAACCATTTTTCAAAGATTGAATATTTTATTAGTACTTTGGATCAATTTTTTTCATTTATCCAATAATTTTATACATGCATATCCTCATTATATTTCTTGCAAGATCCTTAACAAAGATATTTCATAATCATTTCATCTAAAGATGGTACATGACAAGGGGATCTTTTGGGTGAAGCATTGTTCACTTTAACACATTTCCACACTATTCGCCTTATTAAAACAACCCACCCTACTTGTGTTTTTCCTTCACCTACCAAATGCACATATTGTTGGTCATGTTTTGGATGTGGTATGCATTTTTTTACGATTATAAACAAAGTTTCCAACATTAAGATTTTCCATTTAACTAACAAAATGTGTAGGTTTTTTTACACTTGACACATGTTTCCATATTTTAAATGCGCCAATGAATTTTATGACATTTGTGAAATCTTTTGTCATAGAAGCATTTCAAAATATTTTCATCACCATGGTTAATTTCCCTATTATGATTATAGGTCCACATGTAACTTTTGTAATGCTTTCATTTTGTTATGCCTAACACAAAAACTATTTACTATGTATCATTATTTTGTCTCCGAGTATCTTATAGGATTATGGTAAGTTCGATGCACATATCACATAACAAATTTAACATGCAACAAATAAATAATGAAAATCATGTGAAGTTCATTCATTCATAGGTTCGTATATTTTACATATGAATATCATGCATTGAAAACATGTTTGACACATGAATAAATGTGTTTGATAAATAAAATACATCCCTATAAATGAATCAATAAATCATACAAATTTCACATCTTTTTATAAATCCATGTGTTAAATGTGTTTTCAATGCACAATATTAATGTGTGAAATGTATGAATTATGAATGACCAAATTTTGCACAATTTTCATTACTAAGTCATGAAATGTTAAGTTCATAATGCATAGTTAAAATAAATAAGTTATTAGGCTTGAGATCTTTTAACATTATGGTGAGTCATTTGGCTCATCATTAAATTATTTTACTTGTTTTTAAAAAATGTTTGGCTTTCTTTTAGAGATTTGACTTACTACCCCTATTTTTTTGGGATGTTGGGTGTTAATCATTTGTACACTTGTTATTTATTTCCAACAAAATGATCACCTTATTATTTTCAATGTAATGACACATGTTGAAATCGTCATTTTCCCTTTCCAATTGGCTTTATAAAGTACCTTAGTTTTATTACCCTAGATTATTTATTCTCATGTCCTCTTGCCCCTTGAAAATCTTCTGGTACAATCATATCCTCACTTACAAGTTTCTTTAACAAACCACTTACACAAACAAAAGTTTGTCACACTTTTAATAGATGTTCTTTTAAATGTCCCGCAAGTGCAATCATGAAGGCTTGATTATTAACATGTCCTATCACACCTACATTCTATTTGTCCTCGAGTCATTTTTGTACAACATTACATACAAACCTTGGTTTTTCCACATCATATAGTTGCACATTTTTCACATTGTCAATAAGAACATACTATTGCTTATTTGAGTATCCACTTGTTTTGTTGGCCATACGAAAATGAGCACATTACAATCCATGATATTCTTCAAAATACCATTGCAACTATTTGTTTTAAAAAGTGGAACACACGTACAAAGATAAGTTTCCCACTTTTTCCTTGTCACACTTAGTGACGAGTCAATATTACTAGAAATTACTTTTAGATTTCAATGAACATTATCATTGCTAATATGACCCACTAGAATATGGTATAGCATGCATTGTCCAAGACAACAAATGCAATGGCAATTGTCATTCAAGAAAAAACATAGTCATATGTAGAATGTGCATTAGAAAATGACTTCGTTATCCCATAAAGAAAGGACTTATAGTTGTTTTCATTTTTGTTTCGACTCCTCTTTGACTTCTTGTGTTCAAACCATTGTAGCTTGTCATCAATGTTCATCTTTAGTTCCCTTGTTTATTTCTTATTATATGTAGTGTGTCCATGGCTTTCCAACATGTGCAAGCCATTGCAATTCTTCAACATGCTACCATGCTTGAAAAACATTCTTCATTTCTTCCAAGGTAGCCAGTGCACCTCCATCGCTAACCAATTTGTGGCATACGAAACATTTTAAATTTACAATCTTCTATTTTATTAGTGTATTAGTGATGTCTAGATTGTTATGTTCTTTTGTGACATGTGTAATGTTGGGGCTCTGAATCCAGTAAAAAGCTGTAGTATAATATTTAATAAAAACCATTGAATGGGGGCAAACTTTTGAATTTTTAGCCCTTGGTATTTTTGACGAGCCCTAACACATCCTATGGAAGCAGCTAGAAGAACACATGGGAATGCACACATTGGAACGTATATAATGGGAGGATTGATATGTTCACAGGGTCACATGTGCTACTGATTTTCAGGATTTACTCCTGGAAGTTATCCAATCTATTAACACAATTGAGCATTCCATTGTGTTGAATAATTGCAAAGATTGTAAGTCCTAGACTCTTTCTCCTGGAATATAAAAGTACTGCTGAGGCAAGTGATGATCACTTAACTACCAAATTCTTTTTTGCACTAGATATATGGACTTTTTTGAGCTTGTTCATGGAGTGAGAGTTTTCCAGACATAAAAACGCAGGAGCAGGATGCAAGAACAGTACCAACTGCTTCTGAAAACATTGTTGTGGGGTTGTCCACATATCCATTTTAGTACCTGAGGTCAGCCAACACTGGAGCTTTCTGGTGGACTTGAATCATTTTGGTTGCCTCTTCATGGGGACAACCCATAAGCACCTCTTGCACTGGCTTGCCTGAACATGCAAGCAGACTCACCAACTGTGTGTTTTAACCACTGAAAACCAGAAACAGAAGACATTAATGAGTTTCACTTGGTTTCAGTTCACTCTTTCACTTAGAACAACACTTCATCACAGGCCACGGAACCAATGTCACAGCAGAACAGGAAAATGTGAAAAGTCTAGCTAGAGACAGAAATGAGAGAACTAAAGCAGCAGGATTTTCAGACAAAATGCCAAGGATGTCTACATTTCATATGTTACACCGTTTGGAGGCATGGAATGACATAAATAGGCTCATTTATCAATTTCAACCCTCTTTTTTGTCTTGGTTGGACATGCTAATGAATTTTTTTTCTAAAGTATGAGATTGTTGCCTTGCTACCTTGGACGAGACAACTTCAACCCTGAACTCTGTGACCTCTGTAATTTTCTGCGTCTGTTGTCAGCCTCCCTGCTTTTGAAGCAAATGTAATCGAGTGCATCTCTTGCCACCTGCCAGCAGCAATGTAGTAAGAAGTCATCTTGGGAGAACAAGATTAGGTACATTGAGCTGGCTGCAAGAGAGGTGAAGTGAGAGGGATGACAATTGGAGGTGAGAGCAGCTCCGTCAGATTGAATTCTGGGATAGACAAAAAGCATTTCAAATCAGCAAGTTAAAAACTACCAAAAGAATAAGAGCATTCCCATCTTATGCCTCTAGAGAGCACTTATGGAAAAAGAGTTTCAGAGGATTACAGGCAGATTTTCATATAAGACCTCAATGCACCCTGCTTGCACAATTGATGTGAGTGCGTGGGGGGGGCCATGCATTACTAAATACTTTATCAGTGTTGCAGCTCGACCTTTGGAGGCATCCTCGTAGGCAGATTTCAAAATATCCATGAGACCAGTGAGGGGTTTAGCTTCAAATAAGGCTTTACAGACTGCCTTTTGCAATGATTCATCATCTGCCAGCATCACCTAGGTCACATTGTACAACGTCATGAAGTGTTTAGATAAAATAAAACCTAAATAACTGAAATTCTTTCTTGTAACCACAATCTGATACAAGATGATATCAACTGCTCTGTCAATTGTACAAGTTCAGTAGGAGATTACCAATATCTTGGTGGCATAGACCTTGGCTTTTTCAGGCTTCACAGGTATTCTTTGTAAGATGTCAACTAAGACATCAACACCATTGTTCGTGACTATAACAGTTTTCCCGTGATCATCTTCTGCAAACTTCTCGAGTGCAATCACTGAATAAGTGATAACATCTGTGAACTCCATCTCCTGTTGTAGGTGTACCCGCAAGAGTTTTGTGATCAGAAAATGTGCAGCACAATCACCTTCCAGAAGCTTTTTGCAGGCATCAGACCCTAGACATTATCATTCCACAATCAAGGTTATGGTTGTGGTTCTCAGAGGTTCTTCCAGAATCTGTGTATCACATATTCATCTCAAATGGGAAACCACCTACTGATGGGATGATCCCTCTCACCTCTACATCCTCTCCAACAGGATGTAGAAACTATTGCTGAATGACTCTGTCTAGATATGGTACCTGCAAGACTAATGTTCCGTATGATGACAATCACGTTTCGCAGACCCTTTGATGACAATGTGTTAGCCATCTCATACAGGATGCCAGGAATGCCCGAGTTCACAATTGCCCAGCGGACAGAGTGCTTTTCTGTGTTGGTACTGTCTGTCATGATGTCACAACTTAAATTTGCTAAGATGAGCAACACCGAATCCTGCACAGCATGGCCACAGCCTGTCCACCCACATCAAAATTTATGTACTATTCAAAGGGTACCCTCACCCTGCCAGCACGAAATACCCCTCAAACTAATCAGCCACAATCTTCTGGAAACTTTTATTTTCCAGTTCCACTAGACTGGCTTTATCTCTTTCTTGTGAAGTTATTCTGCTTGTCCTTATCTGCTTCCTGAATTGAAGAATGTGAAAAGTGCCATTCTGATGCTTCATTGTGAAAGAAGCAGCTCCTGACCTGTATACTGATGTCACTGTTGCTCTGGAGAAGGGGAACAAGGAAATCAAGCACTTTCTCTTTATATGCACAAAGTTTGCCACTGGCCTCCCTAGTCACAACTTCAAGTGCCTCTAAGACCTCCTTGTACTGCTCACCAACCAGCTTAATCAGCAATCCACAATTTGTGATGATTTCTGTACGGTCTTCCAGCTCACTGAAGAGCCTATCGATCACCTTTGCGGCTGCCTTTTTACCCTCAGGATCAGGGCAGTGTTCCAAGAGTAGAAGCAAAGCTTGTGAGCTGTGAGGATCATTCTTCATGCATGTACAGCCTTCACTGCTTTCACTGAGTGTCCTCAAGGCCAGTGCAACATTGACATCATAAAATTTAAAGAAAACTATCTGATTCAGTGCAAAGTTGACAAATCCTGCCTTCATCAATGCTGGCTGGTTTTCCTTTGTCTTCAGAAGCTCTGCTAGACCTTTTGCTGCTAGTGGCTTCAGAGTCTCCTCCTCAAGGCATTGCAGAAGTATCTTGTGGCCACTGGCATCAATTACAGCTTTCTGCATAGGGCTCTGCAACAAGCATTAAATCAACAGTGATAAGCATCCCTGATGAACTGTGTAAATTGTTATTGTTGGGTATCATCATATGGTAATCTACTGTCTCCAGCCTAATGTGTTACAGTACAGGGAGTTGCCTCAGGATGTGACCTAATTTGAACTAAGTGGTCAGTGTGCATACATAAACAGCCAGACATTGACACTATCCTGAAGGATGGTAAAATGATAGTTCAGGGCTCATCCAATGACCAGTCTAGGATCAGCACATGTTGGTCCAGAGACACAGGAATTTGGCATGTCTTTGGCACAACAATGATACAAGCAACTAGTCTTCAGCATAGACTATGACTAAAGGTCAGGTGATTCAGAATGGATTCCCAGGCTGACTTGCAAACCAAGAACTTGAGCTCAACTTTCCAACCAAATTGGTGGGTGCACCTTTGAAATGCTCTAAAAACCTCTCAACAGGACTTTTAGTAGCTGTACAATCTCTGTTGAGTGTATTGCAGGTTACTATGCTAACATCTCCATTGCCTGTTTGGTAAATGTGTTCAGCATTGAGATGTGAAGAATTAATAGAGAGGGTGGTCTTATAAACCTGGGAATCCTCGTCCCCCCCACTTTGACAAAACAATATCAAAGTGGATATCAGCTTCTCTCTGTACTCCATGTCACTAGGTTGCAGGTTGAGGAGAGCATCAAGCACATTCACTTTTGCAATCTGCAAGCGGACTTGTGAGTTGGCTCCAGCAAAGTTTAAAAGTACATCAGCAGCTCTCCGTGCTGCAGTGGCATCCTGACATTGCAGTAGGTCTGCTATCAACTCTACTGACCTCAGAGCAATCTGTGGATTATCTTTTGCCACCAAACTGAGTAGGCCAACAGCAGCCCTCCGGCAATCTGGGTCCCATTGAGCACCAATGAAGGTAAGGACTTCATCGACCTGAAGTGAATCTGTCACAAGGACTGGGTTTTCAGGAGCCAAGGCCTCGAGTGCAACTACTGCATCACGTTGGCACTTTGTGCTCTCAGGGTCCAACAGCAATCCCTGAAAAGAGACAAAATATCACATTTTGAGTTGCTTGACAATCCTCCAAACATTTCAGTCAAATTCATCAAGAAAAATGAAGGGACTCGGATAGACAACACTCCTGGACTGATTTCATTTCTGGGAAAGGAAAATGCTAAGCAAAAGAAATGTCTAGTACTGTGCTCATCTAGGAAGAATATGATGTTCACAGAAAGAGCTCGAGTCACTAAACATATCTATAAAACTACAGAGGAAAATCCACAACACTTGGAAGGTAAGCACCGTGCCAGCTCCAATCACTAAACAACACAATTATTGCTACTGCATGCTCTAGAGAGATAGCTTAGGGTCTCTACTACTGACATCACTGTGCCTCATACATTCTTAGTTGTAACCACATGCATGAGGGACTACAATAAAGTTATAGCTTGTCTACCTTCAGTACATCAACAGCTCCAGAAATTTCAGTGCCCATAACCCCATTCTCTTGGAGTTTTTGAGCAATCTTCTCTCGACAAGCAACAACCTTAGATCCAGCCAACTTCAGTAGAGTTGCAGCTCCACCAGCCTCATATATAGCAGTTTCATGTTCATCACTCCTAAGAACAAGGATCTCCAAGAGTGCAAGAACGTCTCGTGAAAGTGCTTCTGAAATCTGTCCTTCTTGGTGAAGAATTTCAACAAGGATCTTGATGCTGGTGCTTGGAAGGACTGCTGTGCTACTTGGATGTGACAAACAAACTCCCAGCAACTTGATGGAACAGCTCAACAGCTCTGCTTCCTCCTCCCTATCATTGTGTCGAACCTCTCCAATAACTTTAAAAAGGGCAGAAACCAAATCTTTCTCCACAAGCAGCTCAACTTCATGCATGGATCTCTGCTGCTCCTGGGCCATCAGCTGCCACAAAATGTTAATGGTAGCTTTCCTTCCATCAATCCTTGGAAGCTGTGGAAGTGCACGCACAAAAAACTTCATGTCCCTGTGACACTGCTGTAATGTTTTGGAAATAATTTCATTATGAACACCGGATGTCAATAGTTGCTCTAGAGCAACCAGTGCATCCTCAACTAAATGTGATTTTGGGTCACCTGCAAACATAAACCAGTACACAATCAAGGCTTCATTACCAGGTCAGGTCTTGTAGAAGAAGGACAGCACTAGTAAATAAGACACTCTTTCCAGGTTAAATAAAGTAGAGTCCATAGCTCCCTCTCCTCCATCCACCTTCTACTATATAACAGATCCCAAAGTCAGTTGCACCATATGAAAAAGATAGGTTGCAGAGATCCAAGAAACTGCAGGATCCTGCTTAAAACTAGAGCATCTGTCAAACCAAGAGGTGAACCACCTCATTCAAGTTAGAATGGACTATCTCAATTTTCAACAGTCCTCCAATGGTTCAGGCCATAAGAAGAAGTCACAGGGGACAGCAAGCAGACCTTTTGCCAGACAGAGCAATGTCTTGGCCATTGTCTCAGTGGATTCAGCACCAGTTGCATCTGTTGAACAGCTGGCCAGCCGTGTTAAACCTTTGATGCATGTCTGCTTTACATCTTGGACATAAGACGCATCCCAATAGCTTATGTTCCAGAAGGTGAAAAATGCATGAACAATGCCCTTCTGATTTCCAAAAATAATATCCCGGATCTGTACAATGGATAACCTTCAGTCTTTTGTGCATGAAAAGAGAGAACTGATTAACATGTTGGGCACCACCAGACCAATCAATAGACTGAGGAGATGGTACATAACTTACAATTTGTTGTTTTTCTACACAGCATGTTGATCAGGGTACTCAACTGGACCACATTTGGGAATCTTATGCAAAGATCTGTTTCAGGAGAATACCCAAAAAAGTACATAAAACCTCAACACATGCCTCATAAATCACATGTGTGAATTGCTGTAGCAAATGAGAGCAAGGGCTAAGGTTCATTGCCTCTTTAATGACCAGGATGTTGGCTATTGTCTTTGCAGCAAGCAGGCGAGTTTCCAGTCCACCCTCTTCCATGAGCTGGACGAGTCTTTCCCGAGATTCTTGCACTAGGGTACAGATCTCAAAAAAGTAATCATTCTTGTTATCGTCCTTTCTTTCAGCTGTGAGAGCTTCCATCACCATAACCTGTTGATTGCAAGCACCAGCCAAGAATCAGCGGCATCCCCTATGCAAATCAAATCACTGCCTCAACTTGATGTCAACCCATGAACTTGATAATCCATGGTCCATGATCCATGATTCACATTTCCAGGCCAGATCAATTGACATACAACATACCACAGTTTTGGGAATTGTTTCATCACTTGATTGAAGCAGTCGACTAAGCTCTGGCACAACTTCTGCTTCTAGCACTTCATGTTGCCAATGTGGCCGAAGTGAAGTTGTTACCATATTATATAATCGGTTTAGAGTGAGGAGAACAAGAGGCGGCTTATCCGAACCCAGGCCAGGCACCAAGTCCAGCACTGCCAAACCCCGTGGAATTTGCAGCCTCCTTGAGCCAGTCTCTGAATTGCTAGTAGAAGCAGACATTTTCCTCCACCTATTTGGAAAACTTTTGTCAGGTAATATGTTGAGGAAGCTACTGTTTCTGTTGTGTATCTTATTCAAGCAGAAAGATGTCAAATTTAGTACAAATTTCCAGTCTGATGGACAAAGCACCTACACTTTCAATTAGCCAATCAAAAGCCCAAAGGGCAGAGGACAGACAGAAGACAGAGATCGAGATAGGAGCTGACCAAGCTATAACTCCTTTCAGAGCAAGGTTGTCAACTAAATTGTAAAAATGGACATTGCGCTGTGGACAAATGGTACGTCCTGAAATGCATTGCCGGCAGTAGGTGTAACCTGAATCGATCAAGACTGGATCATCCATCACTTTCTTGCATATCTTGCAAATGATCTCCTGTGGGGGTGGGGCCAGGTGTGGCTTGATGCGTCCTCTTTGGAGTTTCTCAGCTTCAAACTTCTCGATCTCATCAGCAATCTTCTTTGGCAGTCCACTTTTCATCTCCTATTGCATAAATACCAGGACAGGGTGCAAAGAGAATCAATAATTAGACAACCATTAGGTTCCCAAACCCAGAATGCACTGAGACAAACTAATGTACAGAACAGTAAAAATCAAGACCACAAGTGAAAAAGAGAAATATAGTCCAGAAACAATGAATGAACAATCCAGAGCTCTAGTATCTCCAACTAACAACTCCCAAAGAGGCACATGGACCTTCTATCATGAAGGTCCCTTCCATCAGCTAGCACATTAGATAGAGAATGCACTGGTGAACTTCACACAGGAGGGTGTGTGCTCGTGATTTCATGTACAAACCTTCCAGTCACTATTGATGGCTAGCCAATTCAGGAGACATTCCATGACTGGATCCAACTTCTGTTGCACCTGAATGCAAGAACCGCTTAAATATCATGAAAACCCACAACAGGGTCCAACATAGTCTCAATAGGTTCAGTGAAATCAACCTCAAATCACTCTCTGAGCAAGCATCATTTGTCACAAACACTTCTAATGCATACATATGGTTGCAGCATTTTGCTTACACTTCTTAGAGCATGGACAGCTTTGAAGACACATCATGCAGTATGACCATATAGTTTCCTGCATTTCACATACTGGACTTTCTAGCATGTTGTCAACTAACATTTAGCAAGTAGCTCCTAGTTAGCAGCTTCTCCTACACTCCAAACAAAGCCTTGTGTGGCTGGGTAGTCACAAGATCAGTGCCTGGCTCTGGTTCCCCTTTTCCTACTAATGTAGGAAACAATCCCCTTCAGTAGCACAAATTAGGTGAATGAACTACACCAGAAAGATGTCTCAAGGACTCTTGACTGCAATTGGTGTCTTGCATGGGGTTGGCAGAGCCCATTCAGTTACTGCAGAAATCAACAAACTCACATTTCTTTGCAAAGAAGTGAAATGTACCTTAGAGGTCAAGGCCACCCAATGCTTTTCAGATTTACTCTTATCAGTGAGTAGGCCATTAAACTCCTCCAGACTCTTCAAAATGTTGTCCATCTCCTTATCATTCTTGACCTGTGCCAATCCAGCTCCATTTACTCTCTTGTTCATAGTAGCAATAGCTCTATCAGGTTTCTGAGGATTTCTCCTCCTGTAGTGTTTATTCAGTTGGTTGGCAACTGAAGCTTAACCATTTGTCTTCCTTCTTGGGTGAAGAGTCCCCAAAGTGCATATCATCTCTGCACATAAACACCTCGACTGGACTTTTCAAAGCCTCTAGGCTAGGCCTTAAGGGCCTCACTTCAGCAACTGTAAGCTTTGGACAGTTCGCACATTAAAATCACATACAGGAGAAGGTCTGTGGGAGGAAAGCTGGAAATCTGCCAAAACTCTGTTGTCCCACCTAGCATGGGTGTGAGGCAAAAGCCTTATGAATACAGTCCTCTGAATTCTCCCTCTGGTCCATCAGCCCTGTGAGTTGTCAATGGGAAATGTCTTTCTCCTTCCTACCTTGCTTGTCTCTTGTTACATCCAAACCAGAACTCATGAGGAAACCATGGATATCCCAAATACTACAGCTGGATCTATTTAGTATTGTGTGTTACCTTTTGAAAGCATTCTTGAGCTTCATTTAACTTTTCACCAATCTCCTCAATGAACATGTCACCAAAAATGTCACTTAGCAGGATGAGGCGGAGCTCACAAGTTCTCCACTTATCTGCCACTCTGGTTTCAAAAATGTAAAGCATCACCAGCAACCAGAGCGTCAGTTGATACAAATGAGTAGGGGAAAGCAGATTGCAAAGAGCTATAACTAACTCTTAAGATGTTGGTCAAGGTTCTTAAAAATTTCAGCTCCAACACATTCACTCAATCTCTGACTATTAACAAAGAGATCCCATTCTTGCAGCATAGGATCCCACAAATGATAGAATCAGAAAAATTTCAGGAGAAAGGGCAAAATCAGGTTGTGTGTAGAGATACCTGAAAGTACCTTCCAGGGCTCCATAAAGAGCAGAGAAGGCAGATCGAGCTGCTAGGTCCGAGCAGCTCCTGCCACACAGCTTTTGTAACAGTGGACTTAACTTCTCAATCTGGTTGCTCAGCAGGCGTATGTGTAGGGGTGACTGTTCCTTCTGGCAAGAAATTGTCTCCAATTCTAAGATGAGCTTACCAACCTGTGACACCATCCACATCGGATAGAGCTCTTCCCTCACCATCTTTGCGAAATTCAGGCTGCACAAGAAACATACTCCATCAGCTAATAATCACTCTTAGCCCTGTAGTGCATTGTTGCAACTGCCAAAGTCACAACATGAGTCATTGACACCTCTTGATTAAACCCTTATAAGAAAAGCAAACACTGCATACAGAGGGACCTGCTGCTCCTCCATGGTAAGCACAACCTTTGACAACCACCCACGGTACACTCAGAGAGAAATGTCTTATGGACTTGGAAAGGAAAATCAAGCTTCAGATAGGAAACAAAGCAGAAAAGTTGTCTGGCTTCCATTATACTTGAAAGATCAGCAGCATATCGACAGATGGAATCAGCAGTAAACCACTGACCTAGCCTTAGAGAAAAAATCTGTTGTTCATCATCCGAGCATCCAATCTGAGATATCTCACATACACCTGGTCCACAGTCTTTGAACAAGTCATGTTCTGTTACTTTTTCACCATCAAAGAACTCCCTCAAATTTCCAGTTTAGTGTTTGCACTCGCCATTTGAAGCAACAGAAGAGCCCAAAACATATAACAAAGAGCGAATGTAAACTTCGCTCCAACTGTCTTTTAGTACTCTTTTTTCTTCTCTCTTCCCTCCCTGCACGCCTTCCAAGAAAGAGCCACCAGGTGACACAACCTTTCTTCCTGCTGCTAATTAACTAGGAACCAAAACCCTAATTCTGCATACAATAATCCTTTGCGAAAATGCTACGACTGCAACTCGAAAGTGGCGAAGTTGCTGGACACGTTTTTGCAAACAGAACAGGAATCCAAAATGTGGGAGCTGGAATGCGGATCAAGTATTCACTACTCCAAATGGGTTTTCTCTCAATCCTGTACACAACAACAACACCCATTCCTTCCTGCACAGACAGAGATTTTTTTGTGAAGAATCCAAGTTCATCAAGTTTTTAAAAAAATTCATCAAGGAATATGCCGGATTTCAAACAGGGTGCAGCTACAAGATGGCCCCCGAATTGTACTATTAGTGGATCCACAAAGCTCCTCGGCACTTCTGCTAGAATCTACAACCCTCTTTTTTTTGCCGAAATCTCTCTAAGAGCATGATGATGGTGGGTGTGTAATTGGATTGATCAAACTTCACCAATGTTCTTTGTTCTTTCCCAGTAGTTCCATCCATTGCAAGCCTCCTCGACCCGACTTGGCCCCCACCAACCCACCCCTAACAACGAAGAAACTGAGAAATTGCACTGTACCGTGTCGGGCGATTGCAAAAGCTGGAGTCCCAGCCATCTTTCTTTTTTACGGGCGAAATTTCGCCAAAACGAAGTGATTTTGAAGGTTTTCAGTCGCCTACAACGAGGGAAAAAAAAAGGTTAAAAATCTCCAGATTTAATTATTTTGGTTTTCTTTATGTAGCCAAAAATATAGAAGGATGATTAAATATATTTTTCTCTATTTCTGATTTATAGCCAGATTTGGCTAACTGTTCACAAGGATGATCGCCTATTTTTCTACATCTTCCTATATAGGAGTGCCACTTTGGCTACAAATAAAAAATTCCTGGGAAAAAAACACTGATACCGACTGAAAATTTGCTGCGCTTTCTAGTGTAAACAGATTTCTTGATTCCTGTTAAGAATCCAAGTGCGAATTGCCGGCCCTCCGCGAAGTTGCAAACGGCCTTTTGCGCGTTTGTCGACGCTGAAAGGATGTACTCAAGATTCGGCGTCCTACAAAGTCCAGTACCGAATTAGTGAAGTAGGAGAAAGTAAGTCTATATATAAAAGTCAAAGGAATTGACAAAAAGAAAAGTGCAAGATAAATGGTTTTTTTAAATTGCTAAAATCTATGTGAGCCAGTGACTCCGCGTTTTTTTAATTAAAAAAATCAATTTAATTTTATAAAATTTATATTTATAAATTTGATACATAATATTTTTTATGAATTTAATTTTTTAGTCAATTTTATGATTTAGCCAAAGTTGTGATGATCCACAATAATGTTTAGCCAGATTTATGCTATCTCTTTTTTGGTCTCTGGTCCTCTCTTTGTTCCTCCCTTTCCCTCCTTCCAGATTGGTCCTTTTTATGAAATGAAGTTTTAGCAGGAATTCATCATTTAGTGATATTTGGCTACAAGCTAAATTTGAAGAAAAAAAAATTTGATGGTGCAGAAGTAACAGAACATGACTTGGTCACTGAACATGTAAGGTTACATTCAGTTAATAGATTTAAGATTTTTGAATTTTTAAAAAAAAATTCATAGGCCAAAAACAAATGAACAAGATTTATTATAAAGCTTTAATATCTAAACAAAAATACCTTATCACATTTCAAAGTTATACAAGACAAAAAAAACACTAGATTGAGTCTCTTCCAATTCTGCTCTCTCAAATAAGCCTTCAAATTCACTTGATTCCTACCCTAAATCTAATTCAAAATCAATCAATTTTTTTCAAATTATGAAAAGCATTGCAATTCACCCTTGCATCATTTGACCAATTCTTACTCATAAAAATTAGTTTTTCAATGTTATCTTATTATAAACAACATTTCTTCAAATTGGTGAAAATTCCAACAAAGGAAAAAAAATCTCTCGATTTCAATTTCAAAACCTATAATCCTTAATATTCACCTAGCCAAAAAGCCAATAATTGAAAACATGGTTTGATGTTTCTTCCACCACTCCAAAGGACATTTGACATATTTTGCATGCAATTGATATTTATGAAATTCAGCAATTTTTTTTATTAACACTTCCTTTTCTCAAAAATGTCCAAGTTATTATCTTCATCTCTATAAACAAAGGAACTTTAACCTCAAATAATGGATGCAAATGATGATAAAACATTGAGAACATAAGAAACAAGCATTTCCTATCACAATCTTCAACTATGACAACCCCATGCTCATCACCAATAAATAAAAAAAGTTCAATCTCAAATTCTTGAATTTAAAATCTAACATCAAGGCTAGCATATATGAGTTCTTATCTCATTGAATCTTGTTAAGAAGGAAAGGAAAAAGTTAATGACCCCAATGACTTCCTTCTTAATGTTCTTTACAAAAGTTTTCAACTCAATATTTGAGTTAGGATCAAAGCATCCAATAAAAGGAGATGGTTGATTTCTTCTTCTAACTTCAAGCCCATGGATATGGTTACATTCAAAGCATCACTCAACAAACAATGACCCTTAAACCAATTTAAGATGCAAGTAATGAAACCAAGAGACAAAATGTATATTATATTTTATGATATATGCCATGTGAATGGAAAGGAGAATTGGCCAATGACCTTATGACCAATTTACTTGTTGTAACAAAGGGCAATGGCTTTTCAAAATTAAAATACTTTTTGAAACATGATTTTTTTGCTTGAAAACTTGCATAATTCACATTCCCAATCAAACGGCAACATTTCGGATTACAAATATCCACAAAAAACAAAAAACAACCTGCATTTTACCTTGTTTTAATTGGCATGTTCAATTTTCTATCCTTGAAACGTGTAGTAATGTAAGTTTTTATTCATTCCTATCTTCCTTTGCAAAAACATCATTGTGCCCATTTGGACATTCACAAATTAAAACTTGTAATAGCATAAACACATTCTACCAAAACTAGTAAAACATATGTTTATTTTATCTTATCAACTAAGTATGATAACCTTTCCTAACTAAAGGTTTTTCTAGAAGGGAAAACAACATGAGGGCATAATTGCAACATTACAAAACGCTTCCACCAAATACTCTCAATAATTTGAATGGGTAAATGGTTGACAACTATTAAACCCAAAATTTCCACAAAAATATTATGGTGCACATTATCCTTTTTGTGAAAAAATGTGGCCCCAAAAAAATTGGAGATTGCACTTGCACTCACTACAAGCATTGTTTTTGCAAGTAATTTTTCCAATGAACTTTTTAAGATGTTCATTGTTTTTCAATTTTTTGGCAATTAGTCCATGGTCTACATCCATTTGTTTTTGTAATGTAATTCTCACATTATTCTTGAAGTAAAAAACAATCCCAAGTTCTTCAACCTTGTTAACTATTCCAATATCACATGGCCTATTGATCCACTATAACACAATGCATGACTTGTGGCACCCTAACATCAATTGGTGATTCATCATTGACACAAAAAATGCCCAAGTTGAAGAATTTTTGCCATGGGATTTCCAATTTAATTTTTTTTTGTGTAATATTTTCATAATTAATTACAATGTATCATCATTTTATGATTAAAGTTTAAATTCTCTTTAGTTATTTCACCTTCAATTCTTCGTTCCATTCTTATTTCACTTTCATTCATGAACACATCACATCCCTAATCTAAAAAAATTGGTTCCATTTCAAGGTAAATTAATAGACTAAACTGAGAAAAACCAAACAATTACATTCAATCCAATTTTTTAAACTATGAAAAAGGACACAAACATTTACAAATTATTCACAATTATGGCTCATTTTTCACAAAATACATTATGCAAGTAAATTGCCCAAGGTTGATGGAGACATGCAAGTGCAAAACTACTTCAAAATGTCCTTTAACAACACAAGGTAAAAGTTCAAGGTTCCTTTCAAAGTTGCAAACAATGTTTCCACTTTGTAAGTTATTTTTGCATAAATAAACCCAAACATATTATCACACATTATTTTCAATATAAAGAATAATAATAATCAAAATGAACAAAAATCACACAATATTGAAAAAAAATGAACATACTTAACATGTAAAAGTTTTACCAAAGTTGCAAGCAACCAACAACCTTTTGCTTGCAACGAAATTACAACTTATAGGACAATGCAAAGGTCGGGGTAAAGGTAGGGATACTACCAACAACAAAAAAGGGAAAACAACACAATGAACATTAATAACAAATTGATAATGAACAATAGTGGTAATACTTGAAAAAGTCAACAAAAATAATGAACACCAACAATATGATGAACAATAGTGGTAGTACTTGAAATAATCAACAAAGGGAATGAACACCAATAACACGATGAACAACAATGGTGGTACTTTAAAAAATCAACAAAAACACTGAACACCAACAACACAATGAACAATAGTGGTGGTGCCTAAAAAATTCAACAAAGACGATGAACTAGAACAACATAACGGTGATACATGAAAAAGTCAACAAAAACAATGAACATCATCAACATGACGAACACCATCAATAACACAATGAACAACAACGGTGGTATTTGATAAAGTAAAAAAAAATGATAAACACCAATGACATGATTAGCATTAGGAACATGATAATCATTTGTAACAACACGATGAAAACCAAACGCACAACGAACACCAACAACATGAGGCATGACATAAACACAATTTGCACCTAAAACAAGATGAACACCAACAACTTGATGAACATTAATAAATATAATTGAAAAACAAGAAAAGCAATTGACAATGCGACAACGAACATGCATATAATCCTTCTTCCCACACAAGAAAAACAACACATCCCTAACCTTAAAGCCCACCTCCACCCTAAGACCCTAAACCTTAACTAACCCTAAACTCCTTATTCCAAGACCTTTAAGGATTGGACCGAAAGGTTATTCATATAACCTCCATGGGTATTGAATTTTATTTAAAAAATATTTGGTTATTGATGAACCATGTATCTCATATTTGATATATGGACATTGGAGTATTAACCTAAGTAGTAACACCCTAAATGATACCCAACTAATTCTTTCATTAATAACTAGTTGAAAACTTGGTCAATTCTAAACCACAATTTTATACTTCCCCAACACTAGTCCGCACGTTTAATGAAACCTTTAACAATGGGCTTAATAATCAAACCTTCACTTGGCTCCACCTTCTAAAAGCCTTTAATTGACCTTACTCTACACTTATAAAACTCAATTTTTAATGGATGTAGGTAGCCAAGGAAACATGATAGCAAAAATTTGAATGACATGTCTTGTTAAATTTTGCTTGGGGTGGCTTCACATGGGTGGAAATATGGAACAAAATATAGATAAAAGGTTTGTGTCATTGGGTGCATATTTTTTTCATTTGTCTTTCTATCTATCATGTGACCATAAATCCATAAGAATGGATTCCCATGTGGCTAGTGAGGTGGCAAGGTCCCAAAGTTGACGCATTTCTAGGCTCAAACCATTGGAAGAATGAAATTGCAATGAAGGAAATTGTTTCCTTGATCTTTTATGGTTTTTTTTGTACCCTAGCCAAAGAAATCTTTCTTTGCTTCTCTTTTTGCCATAGCCAAACAATTTTGCTTTCATGCCATAGCCAATCAACTTTCCTTTTGTGCCATACCAATGCAAGTTGCACTCTTGTCTTGTAGGAGTGATGGAGAACTAGGCAAAAACGAGTGAATTTTTAGAAACATCAACATATCCCTTTCTTCCACTTCCACAAATGCACCATCAAGTTGCATTGACACAATTTGCCAAATTCTCTTCCCTTGGTTTCACCATAATCCTACAAATTTTGTAGCGAGTGTGCAACCATTCTTGTCAAGCTCTCCCATGACATTATATCCAAGAAAAATAACTCTACAAAAGCACAAACCTACAATAGCCACCACCGCCAACTTGCATTTTCCTACCATGAAACATTAAACAACTAAACCAAAAAGGGATGAGAAATTGGATTTATAACATCTTACTAAAGATTAAATTGAAGAAATCAAACAAAGAGGGCCTTGGAAAGAACATTGGGTGGTACATTTAATCACATTACTAATATGTATTACATGGTGAGATGCATAGCACATTTTCCACCAAACAAGGTATGCATGCACAACTTTCTTGAATGTAATTATTCAAATTTCTTCACTTTGTTGTTTCAACATGCAATTTCAATTTTTTTTTCATTTTTTCATGATATTTATACGTAGATGTTGAACAATTGGAATAAATTGCATGTTAAATTAACAACTACTTGTATAGATTTTAACAAGGATGCCAAGGCATGTCAAAAAAAATGGCAACAAATTTATAAATATTACAAATACAACAAATTTGTAACGCTTTATCGGGAAGTGAAAGATTTGAAAAATGTAAATGGTACTTACTAGTTGATTTGAGTACATGTTCGACTACCCTAATGTCATTTCACATGTCCATGGAAGTGTTCATGAACTTGAAGGTGTCCAACCTATTATTCCACTCAATAAAAAATTTCAATGCTCTCAATAGATGTGAAACTTGAAGAGTCAATAAGGAATCATCCTTGACACATTTCAAAGAAAAGAATGAAAAGGTGAAAATTTGTTGAGTGAGTGTTTGCAAGAAGTCCAAAAGACTGGAATTTTTTTAATGGAAACCATGAAGGTTATTGAAAAGGTCAAATTGTTATTCAAAAGCATGTAAGAAACCATGTCCAAACTTGTTGGAAATTTATCAAATGTTCGATAAAACCTTCTCATATATGTAATGTAAAAAATACATATGGTTCAATGATGTGCCTCTTAAATGCACATTTGCATGATTGTAAAAGACTGGTTGTAGCCAATGAGTTTCACAAGCCTTTGATTCATGCTCTCATCATTATAAGTGTTTTAATGTTGACATTTACAACATTTGAATCAATTTTATTGTTTTCATTGATTTTAATGAAAATTTACCATTTTTTTAATATTCAAAATATCATAATTTCACAATGTTTATGTTGAATTTGAAAAACCTTGTCTTGCATGGCAATTTTGTAGTTGCAAGTGCCATATGTGCTTACATGTTTGCATTTATCGAAAATTGGGATTTGGAAAGTTGTTTATTTTTTTTCAAGAAGCAAAATTCTATCTCTTAATTTTTTTGGTTATCAATAACAACAAGTAGAAGGAGCTTGATCTCATGCTTCATCAATGGACTTGCATTATTTGCCTACAAGAATGTTAAGGTACATGTTCTACCCATGAGTAGTTGGCACCAACAGTAGGAACACAAAACCCAATCTCACATTTCTTTAATTGATTCCTTTTCACCTACAATTGTCATTCTTTCAATTGTTCAATCACCCTTTCCAATGGTAATGCTTGAGATGCTCAACTTTTCATGTGTCAACATCATGTAGATCCGCATGCAACATCAAATGTACATGGATATAGTCAAAATTAGAAATGTTATTTTGCTTTGCATTGATTCAAAGAGTTGAAAATGATTTGTGCATCACCAATTTTAGTGATTTAAACTACTACATTGTGGTTTTTAAGACATTTAATTAACATGAGATTAATTGATGAATTTTCACATTTCCTTCAAGTTTCATGAGCTATAATGTCATGTGTTCCTATGAGATGCATGTGGTTATTTATAGGTGTTCACAATCTACATGTTATGAACATGTATGATAAAATAAATTGAACCTTGAAAGAATACCTAGCTAATTCTTAAGCATTGGATACAATCTTTTAGAAAAGCAAGAGATCGCAATATGAACCAACAACACACAATGATAAAGTGATGATTGTATACTCTTCTTGGCATTCGATTGTTTACAAGTGGGTCCTAGTATATTACATGGAAAATAGATCCTCTCAACCTTGTAGTCATATCCCACATAACAAGGTTTTCCATTAATGCACATCAAACTATTTAGAATCAAATGGATTTCACCATATTCCTTTGAACTTTGAATGACATCCTTAAATATAATAATTACTGTTTTGTTTACTTTAACATCCTTAAGGCCAGAAGACGTAAAAAATTGAAAGGACAAATGGAGATTTTCAAACATGAACTTCAAATAGGTGAGTTGTTTGGAGTGGGTCATTATATGATATTTCTTTTCCACTAGTTGATTTTGACATTTCTCAATGGTAGTCATGTATTAGAGCAATGGGCCAAAAAAGATGTTTCAAGGGAAATGACATCCAAAATTCATGATCCAAATCCATGAATCCTAGTGGTAGCACATTAAACACAAACATAAAAGCAAATCAATCCAATGTGCATTTTAGTACTTGTAGTTCTCTTCTTTTGGGAAATGTGAAAACATGTCTATTGTTATCAATTGTTTAGTTCTACACCCCCAAGAAAAATACTAGACTCCAAATTTCAATTGAATTCTTTGTCGTGAAACTTGAATATTAGAAATGTTGAAAACTAATGACCATTCATTAGTTTATACATTCATTCATAAATGGGAAGAAGGGGATAGGTTTGTAGCAAAAATAGACAAAATTTCATGATTATTGATAAACAAACCTAAAAAAAAAACATGAAAGGAAAAAAAAAACTAGATTTGGTGAAACAAGAACAAAATGGACAAAAATAAAGAAGAGAAAAAATCTATCATTTGTTATTACAATTAGTTTTAATGTTGAGAAAGAGACTAACCTCTTAGCCAAAAAGGGCAAGAGGTGATTGCTCAATTGTTTTTAAATTAATAAATACAAAAAGTTTTCTTAAATGAGATTCAAACAATGATTTCACCATGGAATCTCTTCAAGTTGCAAACTCCTTTGTAGTTTTGCCATCATTTTTCATTGAAACTTGGAATGCATAATTTGTTGAATTTAACATACAATTCAATGATTCACTCATTGTTCGATGTATGGCTTAAAGTTTTTCAAAAGAGTCTTGGGTAACTGTTTGTTTTTTTTTTTTTGGTGTTTGTTGTTGTAAGATTGATGCATTCAAATTATCATGTGCACCATGTTCAATAGCAATAATCCATTATACATCAAAATTGTCTCCATGTAGATTGCACAAATTATGAAAAATGAGACATACACACACAATGTTAGGAACCAATATTAATGCCACATCTATTCACTTCATCAAGATCCTTTAGTGGCTTTTCAAAAGTTCAAATGCGCGTTACATACACATTTGTGTTCAACTTTGGATAAAGTTTCAATAATTTTTTTTATTATCTTGATCCATCTTTGTGGCCTTTACACAGGGGAAACATCCAAGGCCCAACTAGGTAGGCAACACCATTCACAAGAACATAAGGACTTAACCTACTAGCTTCACAAAATTGCCTTAACACAAAATGCATGAGTTTGAGCGATGCATGGAACCAACCCATCAAATGTCATAGTCCCTAAAACACATTTAGATGTAACCACCCCTTATAAAAAGATTGAATAAAACCTTTTTCAATTGTAATAATCTCCAACATGTAAACAAAGTGTTATGATTGGAACATTTGATCATCTACAACACCTACTACATAGGGAATCTCATGAAGTGATTGACAATATTTTGCAATTTTTACTATCATATTTCTTGATGGCCACTTGATATATGACTTTTTCATGATCATTCTTACTACAAAAAAGGTTCACGCTAATTTATGGATTAGGTATAAAACCCAAGTTTTGTGATCTCAAATCCCTCTTTGATGGTTTGAGATTCCATGACATAATGTTTTATGCTTTGTAGGTTTTTGTGTTTATGCAACTTTTTTGTAAGTTTTATGTTATTACTTTCTTGCTATGTTTTGGGCTTATATTCCTACTTGTTGCAAGTGAAGACACCAAGAATCACCAAAGAAAGTGTAGTAAATTGTTTTTTTGCTCCAATTTGTTTTGTTTTGTTTATGGACGGGGTTCTATTTGTATTTTGCATGAGAATCGATTAGCGGCAAATGTTGTTTTGTTTGTGTTGTTAAAAGTTATTTCTATAAGAGTTCTAATCAAAGTGGAAATCATGAATGTTTGTGCTTCTTGGTATGCTTTTTGAGCTAAAGAAACTACAAAATAGAATCTGGTGATTGTGTGGAAGTTTTTGGTTAAGAACTCTTTTGCTAGTTGAACTCAAAACAATGCTTGGCCTTGGAGTTGTGAAAAAAAAAATACACAAAAGAAGGCCATGGCATTATTGCAAAAGGTCCCGCCCCCCCCATTTTTTTTTTCTTCTTATCTTTTTCGCTTTCTTTGTTTTTCTCACAAGAACAACAACATATCAAGTTGGGTTGGTTGGGGCTTTGTTGCACAAACGAAGGTAGGGGTGGGGGGTGTAATTTTCTTCCTCTTCATTGATGTCATTATGAACAAGTGGCTATAATAGTAGAAGCACCACCACAACCATTGCCATTGCCTAAACTTGGTTCAAATTCAACACTAAAGAGAGGGGGTGACACAAGGCCTTCCCCATTACCATCACCATTTAACATGTGCATCGCATAGGAAATAACATAGTAGTAGAAAAAAATGAATACAAGAGGTTAGGTGCATGATGGTTATTACGAGATTTCATTGGATGTTTTGCATTCAATTTGAAAAAAAAAAAATCTAGAATGGGGTATGGCATTAATGAGATCAAACAATTTCAAACCATCCTAAGGTTATTATATTTCACCATATTAATTTAATGCATATGCATTATCTTGATGATGATAATGCACAAGTGAATCAAATTAATTAAACTTTCTTCTAAAGGTATTGTATGTTCCAAAAATATTGTAGTGGTTTAGTATTACCTTAATGGGGGTATTATAATGATGTTGTTGATGAGATAAAATAATTCAACCCCTTCCTTTGGGTATCAAATTTCAACAAAATGATATAATGTTTAAGTATTATTTGAACACGGGCACTTCATCATCCCCAAAATATTGCAATCTTTAGGTATTACTCTCATGAGGGTATTGTATGTGTCAAGTTCATATGCATTACCATATTGAAGGTAATGCACAAATGAATCAAGATGATAAAAAAAAAAATCTAAATATATTGCATGTTTTCAAAATATTATAATGCTTACATATCATTATAATAAAGGTATTGCACTATTGTTGTAAACGACATAAAATAAGTTAAATCCCTTTTAAAGGTCTTACATTTCATCAAAATGATGTAAGGCTTTAAGTGTTATCTCTATGTTATATTACATTGATGAAATATATGAAATAAAATAATTGCCACCTTTTTTTTTAAGGTATTGCATCCCTCCAATGCATTTGCATCATCTTGATGAAAGGTATGTATATGTGAATTACATTGATACAAATTAACATGAAAGTTTTGTATATCATCAAATTAATCCCCAATGCTTATGCATTACTTTGATGAAGATAATGCACAAATGAATTTGGCATGATATATTTTTTAGGGGTATTGTGTGAATGTAATGGATTAGATAAAATAATGTCAATGGATCTTGAGGATATTACATGTCAACATATCCATTCAATGTTCATGCATTACCTTTTTGAGGGTAATGCATATGTGATTTAGGCAAGCCAAGATATTGATTAGGATATTGTGAATGGGAATAAGGCTATACATGATATTTCAAACGTGGCAAGAGGGTATTGCAAACATTAATTAGGTTATTTGTGATGTTTTCAAGTTGCCATCAATGTATTGCAATTCAACAAAAGAATCTAGTGCATAAGAATTACCTTAATAAGGGTATGGCAAAAATGGTTTCTTCAATGGAATAATGTAGCTCAAGTAAAGAAATTAGGTTATTTTGCAATACCCACATATGGGTGTTGAGAAATAGTTTAATTGTTGCCATTTAAATACTACTTTTTAATGTAGTTGCAATATATTTTTTGCACATTTTCAAAATCATTTTCAACAATTGGGTTGCTTAAAGTGTTGATGAAGGAGATAGGTTTAGTCAAGTAAGTTCGTTTTAATAGGTACCTATCTTGATGGGTAGGAGGTAGGAAGGGTGAGGAACAACCTACTTAGTTTATTGCAATATCCTCGTTGGTGATCATGGTGCTCGCGTTGTTGAGGATTTAGTGCATAGGTAGATAGTTGGGTGAGCGAATAGGTAAGTAGGTAGCTAGGTTAGAGGGTACATAAATGTTTGGGTAGGTAGGTGGGGGAGAGGGTAGGCCTTCTTGGGCCATATGCAGGTAGTCTAAATGTAAGTAGGTAGGTGAGATTAGGGCGGGTGTGGGGCAAAAAATAAGTTCAAGAAAAAAATAATCAACATGTGTTCACCACCTTGGTTAATATAGGGATAGGCACAAACAAAGAAGGTATATTCATCAATGCACCATTCATCCATATGCACTTGTGTGCGCTAGTTTACTTTGGCTTACCATAGGGAGAAAAATTATGAATCATCCCAAGTTTGAGCAATGATGAGTTATGTGAGAGATTTGAGTTATGGTGAGTTGTGTGAATGTATCTCTTGTGGTTAATTCATGCACCAATTTAGCTCCATTTTGCATTAATTGTATTTATTAAAAATTTGTGCATATCGAACTTCACATTGAGCTCACTTCTTTAAGTTTGTCCACATGCCATCCCAAAACTCCCATGCTTTCGAAACCTTGTGAAAGCTAAGGAACATGCTTTGAATTTGCATTCCAAGAATTCTTTACCCCAATGCCATTTGACAAACCTAAAGGCACACATTATAACCCCATTCATCAAATTTGATACACAATCTCATTTGGTAGATGAACAAATATTTGGGCAATAGGGTGAATTCCTAACTAATGTTTGAGAGCAAATATACACTTTGGGATATAAAAACTTGCAATTCAAAATTTGGTTAGTTATAGGAACCAAATCAAAACTAGGTCTAATTTTCACAATCCAAATTGGATTTGTGTTTCAAGAACCATACATGAAATGAAATGGGCTCCAAATTCTATTTATGTGTTAGAACGGAAACAAGAACTGAGAAACATGTTTTTGAAAAAAAGAAAAAAAGAAAAAAAAGTGACTAGAATGGAGGTTACCAGAGGTTTAACTGGAGGTTAACCCCAAGTAAGTTCGGATCCAGATTAGTAAGAAGAATCACACTTGGGAACCGGGTTCTCATTTTCAAAACCAAAATGATTAGAAAGTATCTTTGCAAGGACCCGGAGCCGGCGGTTCTTAAGTAAAAACCAAACAACCGCCCAACACCTGTTCGTAACCGCATGAGCAGCGGTTAGGGTTTTCATTTCGAAGGTTCGGTTGTTTAGGGTTTGCATTCGAAGGGGTTGTTTCTCTCTCTCTCTCTCTCTCCGTCTCTCCCTCGGTTCTCCCCGTCTCTAACCTTGACGATCCTTTCTTTCTTGCTTTGTCTTTCCATGCAGTTGCTGGTTGGCAGGCGATTGTGTTCCGTAGTTTTTTGCTTTTTTCTTTCCTCTTCTGTTCGTGCACATGCTGTTGGTTGTTTAGTTCTTCAAGTGCTTCTTTATCTCTTTCTTCCAGTGCCTTTGTGAATTTCAATCAGGGTCTGGACGGAAAGGACCTTGCAGCGGACCTTGGTGTTTTATGGCAATGGCGAACCTCGCTTCTATAGTCTTGCTTTGCATGCTATTCTCCTTCCTCATTCTATCTATTTGCCTACCGCCTGTCTCCTGCTTGCAGTCATCACCTCCAACCAGGTGGCGTTCCTGTCCTCTCTTTCCACTGTCCTTTCCCTGACACTAAGAACTTCAGAACAAGCATAATAGGTTTTTGTTGACAAAGGACTCATAAGTTTGGGCGTGGATCCTCTATGATTTATCCTAGTCTGGGTATGCTCAGGATATATGTTGTCCAGGGCTTCTTGACAGCAGGACAGGTGAATTTGAAAAAGTACTTTGTGGCTCTGATTACTGCCTGACGAAGGAGTTGTTAGGACATGCTAATGTGGTGTGGGGTGGTTGTAGCATGCAGTAATAATAATGAGGGTTATGTTGTGGAGGGTCGTGTGAAAATGCAAGGTTAGTATTCTAAGCTTGGGAAACAAAGTGCATGAATCACCACAGTGGATATTGCACACACTTCAGATGACAACTTCCCTATTTCCCTTTTCTATCTTGTTCAATTTATTTATTTTCTTTGTGTATGGTGTGATGGATTCTGAACGTGAGTTTATGTTTGCAGCTTTAGCAGGAAAGGGTGTGAGCAAGACATCCAACATAAAAGTGGTGCTCAATGGTGGCCAGAAATTGTCATTTGTTCGAAGTGATGGCTCTTTTGCCTTGTATCCTTCTGCAACCCATATACAGCAGCAGTAAGACAGTTTTGAAGAGAATAATCTGATCAATTTTGTTTACTCTAGCCTTATTACCTTGAGTAGGGACAGGCAGGAGAGAAATATATAAGAGAAGTATTCCCTTGACTTTCTCCTGATGCAGCCAGGGAGTGCCAGCTGGCACACACTTGTTGGAGGTTGTAGCATTGGGCTATTTTTTCTCTCCGGTAATGTGCCTTTCTATGCTCCTGCACTGCCTTTTCCCCCTTTTATTTCCTCTTGCAGGACTAGTGCTTGACCCCAACCAGAGGCTTGTAGTAATTTTTAGCAGAAAACTGTTAACAAGATTATTGTGACATATAATCTCAAGTATCCTCAAGTGCCATCTTTTTCTTTCTGTTGTGGGTTTTCCAGGTTAGAGTGGATGTGAGTTCAAGGCTCCAAGGGCAGGTGCGTGCCAGCCTTGTGGAGACTGGCCGCAGCCTGCCTGACTCATTGGTTTTGGAGCCACTCCGGGAGGAGTACTACTATGAGGTGAGCTCTCCTTTCCAAATCAAAATTGGTAAGAAGTGGTTTGCATCAATTCAGGAAGTAGGTTACCATCGCTTCCAGTGCAGCTGTTTCCTCAGTGGTGATGCAGTACTTGCTGGAGCATCCTCCAGTTGTGGACCTGAATTGCTTGGAGAGATCCATAATCAATGTGTTGTGCAGCCATTACATTAATTTGAGTTTACTTGGTGGTATGCAGAAGAGGGAGCCATTTTCAGCGATGGGACTGCTCAAAAGTCCAATGGGTCTCATGATTGGGTTCATGGTTGTTTGTGTCTTCCTCCTTCCGAAACTCATGGACCAAATTGGTATGCAAACTACAGACCTTTCTACTGAGATATTTTTTCATCAATGAATGCAGAACTATGTGTCATTGTCATCAGTCCAATTGTAAAGAGAACCTTTCCTATGACAAGACAAGCAAGAGCATGTCAGAAAATAGATGTTGTAGACCAAGAATGTTCATTGTCGATCCTAACAAGAGAACATCAGGTAGTTCGGCAGGTATAATCTTAGCAAGTCTACAATGACCTTGGCTATTTTAGAAGTGCACACAAAGAAGTAATACAGACCCCCACTAACACATATAGCACTATAGGAAGTACAAATGTATATCATCATCCTCCCCCAGTTACTACGTCTATTGTATATAGTTCAGACTTTCTGGACTATCAGGCAAAAGCTCGTCCCTTTTGGCAGTAAAGTTGGGATTAGTGTGAATGAGGATTCTGAATCTGTTCTAATTTTGTCAGATCCGGAGGAAATGAAGAGGGTTCAGGAGGAGATGCGCAACAAACCTTCTCCCCTCTCTAACCTCTTGCAAGGACGCACATAGTATTCATGTTCAGGTACTGTTTTTCTGTATTTGTTGTAGCTTATAACTATGTAAGGGGTTGAAGGTTCCATTCTGCCCAAGAAGACAGTCTACCAATGATTCTGTTTGTAATGTATTGTCATTGGTTGGCAGGATGCTGCCATCAGGCTTGATTGGTGAAAAACACTTGTGTTGTGTCTGTAAGGCTCTTATTAGTTTGCAATAAATTTGTCAACTCGTGCATCTCTCTGTCTGCATCCTTCATGTAACTGAACAGCAAGCAGGCCTATGTTCGGTAGATTAAGAGGTTACCAAACATACTGGCCCACACATATAATGCACAAATTAGTTTTAACCAGATGCCATGATGTATCTAAACCCTAATCCCAACTTTACTGCCAACTTCATTTACTCGAGATGAGACCAGATGTGATTGATCCAAAGGTTTCAAGTATACACAAATTTCTTTTAGGGTCAGTCATTCTACTAATTAAAATAATATGTGCAAACAGTAGCAGAGGTAAGTTTGAAGGTAGGTAATAGTTATTGAAGGTCAGTTTGCAGGTAGGGAAGTAGGTTTGCAGAGGGAGGTCTGCAGGGTGAGGGATATATGTATGTAGGGCTCATGGAATAGATAGATAGATATGGATGATGATCATTTTCACCCACAAATGTCATTTTATCCATGTCACCCTTAACACCAAATAATGATTCATTTCATGAAATCTGTATCATAGATGTCATGAACGTAAAGTCACTTATGTGGTATGGTTCATTTCTTGACATCAATTTCAACCATATGTGTCAGTTTTAATGTTCTGGTCAATTTTATCAATGCCATTGATTTCATCACGTGTTATTTTGAGGTCAATTTCATACAGCTATACCAAAGTGGAAATATTGATCCCAGTAAGAGTTTTCAAATATTTGTAAGGGTGCTAGAACGAAGCATAATGTGGCTATCATATGGAGCAGACTTGTGAAATGAGAGGTTTATGATGTAAAGAAACAATCATAAAAGGTTTGAACTCCATAAAAAAAATTACAACGAAATTGCCGTAGCAAAAAGCGACTTTTATGCCTTCCAAGGTGTTTTCTAACTCAAAGCTTGTTGCTGGCTTGGACAAAAGAAAAGTAAATATAAGCTATTGCAGTTTGACAATTTGAGGGAAAATTGACTCACTTGGATTTTAAAATCCCAAGGTGCCAATTCATGGTTCTCTAAAATCTTTGAATTTATGATGTTATGGCTTTAAAGTGAAAGGTTGAAATATGCAATAATAATTAATTGTTTTTGTTCATTGCATTCCCCATGATGGATGATGGATAATGAAGGCTTCAGTGTAGAACCTTCTACATTTCATCACCAATGATTTGGTTGCAAGTAGCGTAAGTCTGTGGGGAAATTACTGAGGTCACCACAGCTGATGACTTGGAGGCCAGTAACAGGATGAAGAGGGAGAGGGCAACCTCATGATCTATGATTGCAGAGGTCTGATGGAGGCAACAATGGCATCCCAGTCCCAGTAATCCTTAAAATTTGAGAATTAGATTGCAACCAGTGTTCTGAGAGATCCAAGTCCAAATGCTGCAGCACCACATTGTCGGAGTTCAATGGTAGCTTAAAAATCAACTGTCTTGAACAAGGGATACAGTAATGGGGACAACAACACACCATGATCAAGTTCTACATTGAATATGGCCAAACCCAAATGACAGAGGGAAAGCCCATAAATTACAGCTGAAATGTATACATGTGCTCTCCGAGCAGTTCAAGCTGGTGCAATTATCATGTTCTTACTTTATGGTGACTCACTGTGTGCACTCACATACTATGCTTTTTTCTTGCAACCCTATAGAATACATTGACCATGTTTGTGCTGACCTGCAAAGACCAATGATGGACATTCTGTCTGAAAATAGTCAGAGTCAAATTTGTCCATTGACCATACATGCATGTGTTACCATCTAACTTGATCAAAATGTGAAACCAACACAAATGTGGTACACCAAGGACTGACAACCCCTACAGAATTGGGGGTGTATAGCCCATGCTATTCAGATCCAAGTATTGAGATAGGCCCCGGCGGCTTTGGTGAACTTTGACTGCAGCAACAAATGCCAGTGCTGCCACCAACACCAATATCAGAAGGACAACCCACACAATGGAATGCCCCCCACTGGACTTTTTCTTTGAGACTTCCCCATTTTGATTCCAGCTCCAGAAGGCAGCAGTCTTTGCCTGTTCACCACCTGCAGACATCAAGATTTCCTCCAGCCCACCCTGCAAGACCTTGTGTTCAGACTCCTGTTTGAGGTCAAATGACATTGCAAAAGCTTGAATCTGCAAATGAGGGAAAGAGGATACAATAACCTCCAATAATGTTTGCAAGTGAAAATCATGTATCAGAAAATGCAGATAGAATCAATCACCTGCATCAGGCCTGAAAACCACTGGGCTGTTTGTGCCACAATTTGCTCATCAACAATTCCTGGTCGTGGAGACTTGCCAGAGCACCATGAGCAGCTATCGTCAGATTCTTGTACTGTGCATACTCCAGTGAACCCTGGCATCCCAGACTCCACAAAAAGCTCACACACTGGTTCATCCCATACCTTTGCAAAAATGTCCTTCGCAGTTGAAACAGACATGTTTACATTGTACATATTTTGATGCTTGCCAGTCTGCATTGACATCATTGCCTGTTCATGAAGAATGTCACACATGGAATCATCAGTTCCATGGGCACCTCTTAACTTATATATGTTAGGTCAACCTGAATGGAACTGGGAGATGACCAGAAAACAAGGTAGTAGGGATTGGACAATGTAACAGCACCATATCAGCAAGCATGAAAAAGAAGAAACTCAACCCTAAACAACAAAAGGGGGGGAAGGGGGGGGGGGGGGGGGGGAGGTGTAAAAGCAGTTTATTGTAAAATGAAAGAAAATCACTGTTCAAACTTAAACCAGTTTTAACCAGTTTCTCTTCTAGGAATTTTTGTTTGTAGCCAAAGTGGTGATCATCACTAGGAAGATTTAGCCTGATCTAGTGATAAACCAGATATGAAGTACAAATCTTTAGTCATCCTTCTAATTTTTTTGCTACAAATGAAAGCCAAATATAGCAATCTGGCAATTTTTACAACCATTTTTCTCACTTCTGGTGATAGAAGCAACCAAAATAACTTTTTTTTCAATTTTTCAATTTTTGGCAAAATTTTGCCAGTAAAACAAAAGGCTGGTTTTAGCTTGTTACAGTGACCGCCATATGCATGTTCTAAGACCCTCAACAGCAACATTTATGATATTGACCACCTACCATAACATCCCCACTGACTTCATCAGCTCCCTGTAGTGGTGGAGGTCAATTCCAAACATTAACCAGCATACTGGGTTTCTGTCATTAGGCCAGAAAACTCAGCCAACTAGCGAGTCCAACAAAACCTGAAAGAGAAGAGGAAGACTGAAAAACCCAAGAATAAAGAGGAACACGAAAAGAAAGAGAAAAGAAGAAAAAAAACACAAACATGAAAGAGGGAATAAAGAGAGAGAAACAAGGTGAAGAACTTTAAGAGCATGATCTTTTGGAGGACAATGCAAGAACCATAGCTATCCCAGATATACAAAAGACCTCATTTCTGCAAGTTATTGACACAGAACAGTTGGGGCACCTGAAAGAGGAAAGGGGCAAGGGCGGGGAGGGGGGAGTACAGGTTACCTGGCCAAACGTGGTTGGCTTATCACAACCGCACGTGTGAGTAATAGCATCACACATCTCTCGACAGGGGAGGCCCAAGCTAGCCGCCTGCAACATCCGTGGCACTGCTTCCTGCAGTGCCACTGATGCTTTCTCCTTCTTTAAAGTCACTGCTGATATCAGGGGCTGCATAGAATAAAAATCCCAGTTTACAAAAATACAGATCAATATCCTCCAAATTGATCTACTTGACAGCAGCAATAACTGTTTTTACAACACCAGCAAACCAATTTGTAAATTTTGAAAAATGATGCAGGTACCAAAGATACAGAAGTTCAGTACATTGCACAATTATCAATGGAACTAACATTCAAACTCACCAGGATCTCATCAATAACCTTATCAAATATGCCACATGATGGAACAGTTTGCGCACACCAAAATTGGTGGAGAAGCTTATAGCAATCAGCACATTCTGGAAATCCTGTTGAAGAGAAAACACTGACGATGGCATCCTGATTAGGAGATGAATCGAACATGGAAATAAGTTCACTTGCATGGTCTCCTGTGTGGCTCTTTGCACTCTTTATAATAAGAAGGAAGAGAAATTATTGCAATGGCCAGCAGGTGAGGAGGTGACACACTGCTACCACAAGATTGGCATCTACTTCAAGAAACTGTAGAAGTCTCACAGTCCAATGAAGACTAATTCATGCCACTATGTGTCATCCGCAAATTGGTAAGATAGAAAATCCTTTCTAATAAAAAAAAACATTCCAAACACAATAAAAAGCATACCTTCAGATGACATCTTCTCCTGAAAATGGATCTCTGGATCTTTGGCAATGTGCTCAAACGCTGCCATCCGAAGTGCACAATCCACCTTCTTGTTGGCATCTGGGCATTGTTTCACGTAGTCAGAGTCAGATGGGATGGCAACACATGATGATGAGCCTCCAAATATGTTACAACGCCCTTCACCAAAAGAAGAAATGCTGTCACCCATTGCTTTCAATATCAACTTCTGTGAATGTAGTGGTAGATGTGCTGCCCCAGCCAGCACCTTCTCCATATTCTCCAATTTTTTCCACTCTGCATATTACAAGCCATTCACTAAAGGAGAATCAAATCTTTGCACAAAAGCCCTTGTTAACACATTTTCTCTGGTAATCATGTGTACAGAAGAGGCTACATATAAATATATCTTGCTTAAAAGATGCTTAAAAATTCAAAATTCAGCATGCAAAGTTCCACTCAGCAAAGCACAGTCAACTATGAATTACAGTTCTCTCTCAAACTTTGAAATTTGTATGCCAGTCCTCAAACTTGCAAGATCTGTTCATCCCCAAAAGTATGGGAAATTCTTTGCTTTCCTTCCTGCCTTCAGCCCAAGAGGTTGACTTTCTTTCAGAACCCAACACAGATTGCAAAGGAAATCAAGACTTCTAGGGTTTTGATCACACACTTAGGGCTCAGTTCAGCAACTTCAACGCAATTGGGTTTGAAGAAAACCCCTCCACCATAACAAGCCCTAAAACATGTGCAACCAACGTTCTTGCTCTCGCTGGCTATAAAACCCCCCATCCCCACTTTTGGGATTTGGGCCTCCGACACATCCATACACCACCACGACCCAGTTGTTGAAACTCTAGCACTCAAAACGCTGCAAGATCGTGTTCAATTCTTGCACTACGAAATTCTACAAAGATTTAACCCTGCAACGAACCAATGGAAAAAAAAGAAAAGGATAACAACAAAAACAACAACGGGTTCTCAATTCTCAACCACTAGGAGGAGGAGGAGGAGGAGGGGGAGAAACGTAGAAGGAACAAAATTTAGCAAGAGGAGAAAGGGGAAGGAGAGATCACCGTTATTGGCATAATGAGGATCCAACTTGCCCATCACATGCACAGGACTGGTGAGAGGACACAGCAAGAGAACAACAAGGAAAGCCCACAAAACCCCTGCTGCTCTTGTCCTGGCCATCGCCACCCACATACTCCGTTCGCCCCCAAACACAACGCAAGCAAGCAACAAACAAACAAACAAACAAAAAAACAATTTTTAAAAAATTGTTGCTTGAATTCTCTTCCGATTGCTCCTTCCTACCCGACGCTTGAAAGATTGAAAGGATTGAGGAGAGGGAAGGACGCAATTCACAAAACAAATTGGGCATGTGTGTGTGTGTGTGTGTGCGTGCGTGTTTTCCTTCTCGCGCAAGCAACGAAGCAAAAGCCAAGTGGGTGGTGGACCTAGTACTATTTTTTAAATAATTAAATAATAATTGCTTTATAATGAAATGATACTTTTAATATATTAGTAAAATATTTTTAAATAAAATATTTTATAAACTTACATAATTATTCTTAAATTGGAAAGCTAGATAAGTACTTTCATTTATTCTGTTATATTTCATTATTATTATTATTATTACTATTGAAATTGTATATAAAACATTTTGCTGTGGTTGCAACTTGGGGGGCTAATTTTAGCACTATAGCTAATTAATTAATTAAAAAAACAAAATCGATTGTGAACTATATACAAAGGGATTATTATACATATATATATATTATTTATATTTATTTCTGGATGATGGCTGGCCCACCTACTTGGCAAAATTGAAAAAAACAAAAACCCTAGAGTGGGCACTTGGTTTTATTTATTTATTTATTTATTCATTTATGGACCCTGATAATTTTCATAATTTGATTTGCAAAGTTGTGGATTTTCCTTTTATATTTAATAACATTTTTTACTTATAATTTAGAAGGGTATGTATTTAAAGGATTTTTTGTTTAAATCCCCAAAACCCCTGTTAGCCCAGGGTTTTTTTTTGTTTTTTTTTGTTTTTTTCAATTTTGACATTAAAAAATTGGCTAATTTCTTCCCCGAAATCAGCAAAACTAGTGGAATTTGCACTAGAAAAACAAAAAGATTGTGTGCACTGCCTCTTCTATATATCCTTGAAATGTTCATTGAAAAAAAGTTTTTTTTGAGTGATCTTATGCCATGGTTTTTGTTATAACTTTTAAAGCCCTTTGTTCTTCCCTTTGGACAAATTCCTAACATCAACTTACATCATAGAAGGGTGGCATATGTAACACATTGTAACATTTTTAAATTGCAAGAATTTATTACAACAACCAAAAACACCCAAATAATTAAAAAAATGTGATGAATATGGTACCACAACTTCTAATTAATCACTTCTAGTTAATTAGAAGTGATTTGATTGGAACGTTAGTTGATGAGATAAATTCATCATGTTCATATAACATTTCAAGTGTTGCACTTGTTGATGACAACCTTTTAGTTGCAAGCATAAAACACCCAAAAAATGAAAATATAAAACCTATATAGTTCACACCACCTCAAAATTTTAAACAATTACAACATAACCATATAGAATTGGATATCATAGTTTCAAAGTTCCACAAAATTATAGTAGAAAATAATGAAAACACATAATAGAACCATACATAATTAGATCTCACACATTTATGGCTCCACATAATTACATTAGATAATATTGAAACCATTTGCAAACATACAAAATATAGGTACACCAAAAAATAAACACTTCAAAATTGAAACCATATAAAATGCAATTCACCTCAAAATTGGAATCATATAAAATTGGATCCCACAATTCAAATTTTGAAACCATTCATGATAAGTTACAATTTAAAAAAACACCTCAAAAGTTGAAACCATACAAAATTAGATCTCACCTCAAAATTGGAACCATATAAAATTGGATCCCACAATTTTTAAAGTCCCACTCTTGCAAACCATTATAATAGAACCATCCATAATAAATGACACCAAAAATTAACCACCTTAGAAAATTGAAACCATACATAATTCGATTTCACAACTTTAGGGTTCCACATAGTTTCCATAATAAAAAATGAAGCACATACACCAAAGAAATCAAAGTTCTTATATACATACAAAAATTGAAGCTTCCAAATAAACAAATACGCCAAAGAAATTGAAATTGAAATTGACAAAAATCAATGCGCATACACCAAACAAAATCAAATAAACAAAAATAATAACTCACAATTTATACACTCAAATAGACACAATTTGAAACACATGCACCAAAAAAATTGAAAAGAAAAAATTGAAGTTTAAAAAAAAAATTGAAAGTTCTAAACATACACCAAATCGTATAGGAATTGAAGCTTGAACATACACCAAAAAATCAAACAAATGGTTCAAAACACACTCAAAATAGCCATCATCATTATTTTGTATTAGGATTGCATGTCCTATTTCCCCAAAATAACTTTCCATACAAATGAACTTTTGAATCAATGTTTTTACAACTTGTTATGAAAAATGATTAGAGTTGCCCCAATAAACTGTTTTTTCTTAATCATTTTTTAATAAACGAGATTTTGTGAAAGTGTGTAGATTCCTTAAAAATTATATGATTTATCTTTAAAAATCATGATAATGTCAAATCATACCAAAAAAAAAATCATTATTTCAAAATTTCAAATTTATTGTATTTATAAAAAATAAAATTGATACATCATGTGCATTATACCCCATATATGTGTGTGAAATTTTTGAAATTCTAAAATATATTTTGAATTTTCAAAGTTCTAAATTTTCATTTGAAAAAAATTATGAATGAAATTTTAATGTGTTTAATAGGTTATTATCATTTAATATTTTTTATCATCAATTTACTTTTATTATATGATTCCTTTGAAAGTCCTTTATAAAAAAATTCATTTTCTAATGAAGTGGATTTTTAATTTTAAAAGTTTTTAAGTAAACCAAGACCTAAAATTGGATCAAATGGATTTTAAATTTGAGTTTCTTAACATTCATTTGTATTATAAACAAATAACTTGTAATGATTACCATGGTTTCAAATGGAATAAATAAATAAATAAATCTCTATTTTTCAATGACAATTTATGACATCCAACCCCTTTTTGTCTCCTTTAAGTGTGTTTTGACACAAACTGATATGAACTCAAATAGACAAATACACATTTCAAACTCTTTAAAGAAGTTGAAATTTTCTAGAAAGAATAATCACTAGAAAGCAAAGAAATTGAAGCTCAAACATACATCAAAAAAAGTCAAACAAATAAATACACATTTGGATAAACAAATACATTCTCATAGCTTTTAAAAGAAATATGAACCTCCAAATTGGAACTTATAAAGAAGCACAAACAATAGAAAGTACAAAAATCAAAGCTTCCACCACAAATACATAAACACTTTAGAGAATTGAAACTTCCAAATCAAAGCTTCTAAGAATAAAAAACACCAAAAAGTAGAACTTCCCACACACATACTCACACGCACACATTCATTTGTTCTTTGAAATGATCAATGAGAAAATTTACCTCAATGAAATGCAAAGAGGAAACATATACACACAAACTCAGTGTGACGGGGAAAACCCTAGACCTTAATTGTACCCATCTAAAACACTCAAACCTAGGGAGGTCTTCAAGGGTTTTTTCCATTGAAAACATGTGGGTAGAAGGTTTCAAGTTTTACCCTACATGTTTTATCATGATTGGTGGTTCAATATAGGTAAAGGTTTACATTGAATTCTTAATATTTGAATATGGTCAAGTTAAATGTTTTATACCCTAATTCAAATATGATGATTTTCACGCTTGGATTTGGATACTTGCACAAAATTGGTAAAAACTTTTTAAAAAAAAGTTAGTGTAGTTGGAGGGACATTTACAATGTGTAAGATCCTATACATGGCATTTCAAGAGATTGGAATGCTAGGTATTTGCCAAGTATTTGTGGGGAAAAAATAGAATTTTAAAAAAAAATGTTGAGTTTTACATTGTGTAACACCTTTGGTTGCATGCATTATTGGAATGAGACATGTTTTAGCTTGGCGTTACATTAGCCCTTGTTTCAATAATGCCAGCCTTAGGCATTACACTACACACATTTCATTTTGAAAAATGTTAAATTTGAAGTCAAAGAATTTGATTTAGTTTTAGGGAAAAATATTTACAAGGGTGTGGGCAACCTTCTTTTTTTTGTTGTTGAGGTTTTTAGGTTTTTACCAAGGTACCATTGTGGGTGTTGGTTCGCCCAAGTGTGTTAGGTTGGCTTTTGCAAAAGGGATATTTTGGACAATAATCCCAAAGGGTTGAATCAAGATGCATAATGGTAATATGTTAGCCAACATCATGACCAAAATATGAAGATTCAACACCATCATACTTATTATGATTTTCCCATGGTCCCTAAAAAGTGCACCAACATTCAAATATTGGAAAATTCCAAATGATTTCAATTAATTTCAAGTAAACTTATGATTAAAAAAAACAAGGTTTGTTTTAAAGATTTTACAATGTGGTCAAAATGGCAGTCATCCAAAAAATATCTTAGCCTTAATTACATGTTAGATATGAAAATAGGAAAAAAAATACCTTTTAAATTCTTGGCTAACTATTGGAACTCATCATTAAAAATTTGTGATTTGGATTTTTTTTCAAAATCTAGCAAATTTGGGTCATTATTTTCATGAAAAATCCTTTCTATAGGTTAAATTTATATTTTTCATGTGAAATTAGGCAAATTTTAACTAGTAAAAAAAATATTAACAAAAAGGAAACAAAAGCCTTATTAACTTTCAACAAAATTAAATTTCAAGCATGCACTATGGATGAGAAGGAAATGGGTACATGTATGTCATAATACGGATGAAAAAGAAAAAAATCCTATTTGATTATATTAACAACCTCAAGTATAATTATACATTATGGATGAAAAGGAATTGGCTACCGCTACATATACTATGGACATGAAAGAATCAAAAAATTTAACTAATTTCAATCATTTCAAGTACAAATGTATGTATCTTGGAATAAACAAAGACCAATATATATATATATATATATATTGGAAATGAAAATAGTTCCCATATTTTTAAAAAAATAGTGACTAGAAAGTAACAAAGTGCTTTCCAATGCCTACCCTATTATTTAATAATTAACATGAGCTTTATAGTGCCATAGACTAATCAATATGTTTTAAATTGTAAATGGCTCATTGGGAATTACAAACATAAAAATGAGAAATGTGATTTTAGTAGAATTTCAGATCATGTCCCTTGTGAATTAAAGATAACATAGCACATGGATTATGATAATAACTTTTTTATGTGCATAAATCCTAGTGCAAGAGTTGATCAAGGTTTCAACCCATTCCAATGTAATTGTCAAGTATTTTTCATAATATGTAAAACACACAACTCATAACCAAGGAATGTTATCTATGTATTTCTTTCTACTCAATGAATTCATTAAACTAATTTTTGAATTTTTTGATATCTTGTTTAAAGACTCAATCCTATAATCAAAAATAGTCATCTCAAAAAGGTTTTAAATTATAATCTCACATGTGAAAAACATCAACAATCTAGAGGAAGCTAAGAGAATAAAATAGTTGTGCCACATTTTTTTTCATGGTTTTAAATTGCTTGCTTAGTTGCATAAATTTCATTTAATTTGAAGCTAGACTAATTATGGCTAAATCTTTAAATGCTTTACTCTAAATCTAAAAGCACTAGTTCCAACAAAAATTCTAGTCCCTCAATGATCCATCTACATTACCCAAAAAAAAGAAATACTTATTAAAAGATAGAATACCACATGTATACCTTCCTCATAATTTTACATTATTTTCATTGCAATCCAAAGGTTGAAGTGTTTAACCATAATTTGTATCTATGAGCGAATGTGACGCCTTGGTTTTCCAAAACTTCTCAATTCAAGTTTCACGTTTAATTCAATTCTTCAATCATTGTTGTGTGCTTATAGCACTAAGGCATTCATTCATAGTTTTTCTTAACTAGCATATTCATCATTTTCCATTTCAACTTTAAGCCTTTCTATCATGTACATGATATCTTCATGTCTACACCTTACTTCATTTTCTAGCATAATAATATGCTTCCTTTTTTCCTCCTTCTCTTGCACCATATCTTTTTGAGAGGTGCACATTTTTTATTTGTTCAATATTATCAACTAATTTTTTACATTTCTACATTTCCAATGACCCTTTGTAAAAGATGATTGTTGCATTCAACAACTATTAACTTCAAGTTTGCATTTACACATTCTTTCTATTTACTTTGGTTTTGTGCACTTCATTCTCCTTTAAAGCAAAATCATAGTTCAATTCATCCTTTACCTTTATTTATTTATAGCTTAGTTTTCTACAAGTTCAAATTCCTACCTTGGTTAATGGTTCAACATCTTTTCATGTTTGAACTTGGCTTGATCTTGGTTTTAGCTTGGTTTGAATTTCATCTACCAACTTCTTAATTACAACACCTCTATAGACCTTTAACCTCACATACTCACTTCAATGAAAATGGGTATGTGCCAATTCATTTTCTTCCAATTCCCAACAACTTTGGATCAAAGTTTCCCTTCTAATCTTGCAACTTTCCAAGCTTTCTATTGCAATTCTTTAATTTTTGTCTTCCCTCCCCTTTGCCTTTATATGCTTGGTCTTTACATCCAAAAACTTTGTTTCAACAACTCCTTCCTTGTCTTTTGAAATTCAAATCATTAAAGAAATTGTGTTATCTTATTTAATCCAAAGCTTACAATATTTGGATTATAAGATTATAAAATATTAAAAAAATTATCTTCATTATGACATTCAAAATTGATTGACATGGTTGGCATTTTCAAATTCATAAACCTTAAACCATAAACCATCTTTCTTGTGATCATCAACATGATGACTTTCCAAGGCTTTAAATTTGGTTTGACTAATTTTCCAAAGCTTTGAATATGGTTAGTTTCCAATTTATATTTGTTGAAAACTATAATGAATGTTCTACCAAATGTTTTAGAATAACATATGTCATCAAGCATTACCAACAATCATGTGAAAACAAAGTTGATCTTAGTTTAAAATTATCATGATTCATGTTTAAAAAATTATAGTCTTCCATTCATTTCTTCCCTTAATATTACAGACCTATTAACACAATGAAAATCAGATTCAGTGTATGTTTTTCAAATATTATGTATATACATGTATAAAAGAAATTGAAAGTGAAAATTGTTGATTTTTCTATTGGTGAAGTTATTCAAGCTTAGTCATTTATCATATTTAGGTTCCAAAGAAGTCATATTGTTTTGTTAAACAACTTGCAACTTCACTTGATGCCATATGATTTTTACATCATTATGAAATTTCAATTAGATTTGGTTCATTAATTTGCCTTGTTTCAAGTGATTTTACCTACAAATTATTAGAATTTCCCAACATGCATATCTATTGGGTGCAATCTTTGGCAATATTAAAATTTGGCTACTAATGTGCATTCCTCGGATGAATATCCAAAGTGACATTGAATTTAATACAAATTTAGAAAGCTTCAAAATCATTCACTCACAAAAGATATAATGGATCAACATAATGCTCTTTCTATCTTGCACAACACCTATTCTCCAAGTTATTATAAAACCATGAACCCAACTTTATGTTTTTAACCTATGCTTATTCACATGCCTAGTTAAACTAGTGACATCAATATGCATTTAATCAAATTCCAAATGACAATTAAACAAGGGAAACATTGTTTGGTTATGATGAGTGATTAGAGCAACGACTTTGAACATTATGTAAACATTTAGAATTAGCCATAAGTTAATGTTGATTGCTTTCAATTCACAAATTGGACCATTGTATTACTATCATGCTAACAATTGGAAATTGAAAATTATCATAATGTGAATTAAATCCATTATTTCTAAAACTACACATAAGTTTGGAATATTTTGTACACCGGTAGACCTCAAAGACAAACATATTAATGGGCCAACAAATGTAAATGTGCCACATTTGCATGGGTTGGAAACAACCATTTTTTGGTGCAAAATTTTCACAAATGAACGAAAATAAAATTGAAAAATGAATATTCCATCACATGTCCCTTTTTGTGGGGGGAGGGGGGGGGGGCAGGGGGGGATTTGCCATTTTTTGAAAAAAATGATTATTTTGGCTACATTTCCAATTTAATTTTTGTTTGGTAATTTATTTATTTTCCATTTTTGAAATGTTTAGATAGGTTCCTAGAACTTGTCATTTAATGTGAAATCCTTCTTGGAATGCTTGAAACTAATGTGATGTCAAAACAAATGAAAAAAAACATTTGTTGAAAGGTTTATTTCATGCAATATTGAATAGGCATTCAAGATATTGTGCATTTTTAAAAACATATTTACAATCCAATAAGGTAAATGATAGCATGTAATGCATGATATAAGCTTATACATACTATCATAGCATTAGGTAAAATAAAACCAAAGGGATAGGTAACATTATGGAACAAGTACCAATGAACAACCAGATTTGTTGGGGGAGCACAAGAAATAAAAATGAATAATTAATCAATTTTATAACATTTACATGCCTAAGAGTTGAGGTGCACACACCCACAAAACCCATTACATACATCCATGCACCAACTTGCTCATGCATTCAAAATAGTCAACCTCAATAATGAAAATTAACATTCCCAAAATAATGTAAAATGAATTAAAATTGCATGTAAAAAATAAAAATGCCAATGAATTCAACTTGCTTATATTTGTTTAAACCAATTTTCATCAAACTTGTTTTCGAAGACCATCTCAAGATCCTTGATGAATAATGCACAATGGGAACACATTTCAAAAGGTACAAAATGATTTTTAAAAATATATATTAAAAAAATCGATGTCTATATGCTTGTCTAATGCCGTTCATACCTACCATTTCCAAGCCTACTATTTCACTCCTTTCACAATAATTATTTCATTCCTTTCTCCTACCCACCTACATGAACATGAACAGGAAAATTAACATGTGCCTTTTCATGTTTGTGTCATGTATATTAAAATAATATAGCTTTTTCAAATCTATCAATTTAACCCATTTTTCCTCTACGTGAAAGATTTAACTAAATAAATATTTAAAAAAAAAATCAACATATTCAAAAATAGATTTTCAAAACCTTCTTAGCCACCGATTTGCATCCCATTTATTTTCAATTAAATTTGAATTCAATTCAATTCAATTGAACCTTGATCCAATTGTTGAATTGGAATTCAATTCAAATTCCAATCTATGTTTTTTGAATTCAATTGTTCAATTCAAGAATTTGAATTGAATTCGAACTTTCAATTTTCAATTAAATCTGAAATCAAGTGAATTGAGTTTTCAATATTTGAATCCATAGTGCAAGCAATGTAATTTAATATTTTCATTTGAATAGAATTGAGTTTTCACAAATTTCACAATTCATTTTTTCATCAATTGATTAGTTGATTATCACTAGTAGTGACAACAACATATAACCCAACTTGGTAAAATAGATGATGACTTGGAAAAATTAGGCATCCAACCCGTAAGCGCAACAACCCAATTACAAGGGCGGCGCTCTACTAGATTTTTTTTATTGTTGAGTTCTCTTCTCACTTGGCTTGTAGTTTGATTGGGCCCTTATCTTGTCCCACCTCAATGTGCTTATGGCTAACTATCCAACTTACTTTGACCATGTAATATTCTTTTTTGACCTTAAAGGCCGTTGTGTAAGAGTCATACAAAATCCATTTATCTTGGTGTGCTTTCCCCTGAAATATCTAGCTTTTAGTTTTGGGGAAGTACTTTTGTTTTATTTTATCATGACCCTATGTTGGATGCCATCAATAGACCCTGCTCGAATCTTTTGAAAGACATCATGGTCTAGTCTTTGAAATACATTGTTGCATTCAAAGTATTTTAAATAATTGCCCCATTTTACTATTTTGGGTACCATGATTGTAATGAGTTGATAGGCCACCTTTCCTTTTGAGAATTGAATGGCCTGTAAAATTTCTTCAAGAAATTTCCAACGAGACTCATGAGACGGAGTTATTAAAGCTTTCACTCTGCCCCATTTCTAGATATGATTGATTGAGAACCCTATAAATTGAAACCCACATCCGGTGTTTACTATCTGGTTTTATCTGGGTGCAATTTCAGTCCCATGCACTTTAACCATTCCTCCAAGAATGTCTGAGCCTATTCTATGACCTCCTTGGATTGGTGAAGTACAACAAAGTTGTTGACATATTTAACTAGTATTGGAATCGATTTTTTAGGGTGTACTTTTAATGCCCACTCCCTCAACGCTATCTCCATCCCATGGAAACCAATGTTGGCTAGTAGTGGAAAGAAGATAATTCCACATGTGCCCATATTTATGATTTCCATGTACTGAGGATTATTTCCCAATTTAGTCATGATGTCGGCTTTAAGCTATGCTTTTACTTGTTTGGCTAGACTAGGCAGAGTTCTGAGTTTGTTTAAAAGGGCTTTGTGGTTGATGCAATTAAAACATTTGGAAATGTTTGCATTCAAAACATATGTAGGCTTGGCTCGAATAGCTAAGAACATGGCTTTAATGGTGGGATGTTCAAATGTAAAGAAAGTTCACTAAACAATCACAAACACAAAAACTATGACAAAGTAAACATGATTAGCTTACAAAGAAATAAGATTAGGGCACAAGAATAAATCAAATATCAAATGGAAAAGACAATAAAATAATTGGTGAAATTGGAAGATATAATCATTTAGCTCACAATATTGTGATAATATCAATGGAAAGAGTAAATCATAATACCATAATTGAATACTAGGTTCGACAAATTTTTATTTATTTATAAACATGTTGAATTTTCAAAAAAATATTTTTCTCAAATATTTGTTTTGTAAAAACATGAAGCATCTCTTTGGAATATTCTAAAATACTGTATTTGTGAAAATGAAATCTTTAAGTAATTACTTGGCAAAGACCTAGTGAACTTGTTGTTCAACTATGGTATTGTTGATAAAAAAGATATATGTTGTATTACATCTCTTTTTACTAATGCAACTACTCAATGATGGTTGAATTTCATACATGATCTATAAGTTACCCAATGGTATAAAGTTAATTATGCATTATTGAAGTTGTATATTCCATGCAAATTTGCCTCTAAATTATTTTTTAATTACAAGTGAATTATAAATCAATGAATGTCATTTTTTATTTCACCTTTTAAAATTTTTATGTTTTGTCACAATGTTTCATTATATAAGAAAATTATTTTAAATCCTTTTATGTTTTAATTTATCATTATATTGATGCATGTGATAATTACAAGCAATCAAAAGTATGATTATTGATTATAATAAAAACATGTAAGGATGTTCAAAACCCAAAATTACGAACAATTATAATACAATGAAAATGGATTTTGATGAAACAAAAATTTATTTCACAATGAATTGAAAGTTGAATGAAGAACAATGTACATATTTAAATACCGCTGTTTTCTATTTTGTTTAATGATACTCTACACATGGGGCAATGGGAAAATTAAATATTATATTATTAATTTCTAAAAAGCGGAGAATATTATTGACAAATCAACAACACACTCAACATTAACAATTACAAAATCACAATTTGAAAATTGAAACCCACATATATGAAGAGGGTTATGGATGAAATTACTAGTGTTGTGCGTGTAAATGTAGAACATGAAATGTGTAAGTGCAAGTGTAAAATCGTGTAAATTTATTTTAAGTTGTGTAAAACCGTGTAAGTGAAAAAAATAAAAAATAAAAATGATTTTACATGACCATGAAAAATAGTATAAGCATAAAAAATACACTTATATCATTTGACATGACTATGTTATATAATGTAAATGTAAATCAATGTGAAAAATGTGATTTCTACTTGAGGAAGAGGGATTTCATAATTTTTTGATGATAGGCCAACCAAATGACATGTTGCCAATAAAAAAGGTCAAAACAAGCACCCACAATTAATTAATATGAAATTCTAAAAAGGGATAATCAGTAAGGGATATGGTAAAGTTATCTTTGAAGCTAGGAAAACACAACATTATAACCCTGAGTTTGGTCATAAATAAGGTGAAATCTTTTTTTTAAACCCAAACAAAATACATTAACATTCAAAGCCAGGGGGAGAGGATTTTAGAAAACCATCAATTTTTGTGGTAAACTAAGTTCACCATGTCTTTCCTTTTTCCTTAGTGCCTCCATAGTTGCTACATATAATTCACTACTCCTACATAAAACTTAAGTTTATACACTTACACTTACATGCCCCCAAAACATTTAGGTCATTTGTGTAAGTGTATTTGACAAATATTTTTACAATGGCCTTGTGTAAGTGTAAAAAAAAATGTATGCATGCCAATAGTGTAGGTGTAAACTTGTAAAAAATTCAGATGTGTAAGTGTAAATGATTTACACTTACACAAGATTTACATGCCATATCTATGAATATTGACACTTACACACACACCACTGAAAATTACATGAAGATGTGAATATGGGATTTACTTAATTTTGCCTTAAGACTTAACCTTATTAAAATCCATTTGGATTGAAAACATGGTTGAAATTCTACATTTGGACCAAAAATCAGTTAGGATGAACATTTGAAATAGATGTGGCCTAAACAAATCAAACAAATGACATGAAAATTTCAATCAAATGTAAACAAAACTCAATCAAAATTAGGTCAAAATTAAACAAAAATCAATTTAAAAATCATATTAATTATAGATGCATTATAACACATCTACTATAATTTTTAAAATTTTAAATTATAGACCAAGATCACACCAAGATGGCCATGATGCAAACATAGACTACAATTATTTTCATCAGTAGAACATCTAATCACAATTGGTGACATTGTTATACACACACATGTAATTCCATTTATTTATAAATGTTTGTTGATTTTCCATAAATTTGGTTGAAATTTATAAAATTATGAATGAACTACCATTTCACAATTTTGATGTGATTGTGGATCGTGGGGTTCTATTCATGCATCACCAATCCAAAACACACATAAATTCTAATTTATTGAATGGATTGGATGTTATTAAGGGAAATTTTGCATTAAAAACATGAAATGTATTATTTGTTATAAATTGATCACCAATAATATTAGAAAAATAGATTAAATATAATTATAAAAACCAAATAAACATAAGAAGAAATAAATAACAGAAGTCATATTTTGCAAAACTATTTGACCAACCCATCATTCCCAAGCTCCAATATGAGAATAGTCATTAGCTTGCATGAGGTTAGGAGTTTGATCCCTTGGTTTTCAAATTTTCCAACAATATAATTTATTTATTTTTATTTTTTTGGGAATCATGTAATGCCAAACTAATTAATGGGAGAGTGGTAGTTGAGTTGTTCAAATGACGAGCTAAATGTCCCTTTTTTCATCAAAGTATAGAGGTTTGATTTTAGGAATTTATGCAGAAGACATGAAAATTTGAATTTGATCTTGATGACCACTTTAAACTATTTCCTTCCCTGTCATTAGGTTTAACTCCACTCAAGATAAACATTTGTTTCAATATGATATTGGATTTCTTGTTAGACTTTTCTTTCTTTATAAGAACAAAACACAAGTTTTGGTGAAACCAAGAATTGTTTTTTGGTTGCACTAGCCATTGCACCAACCCAACCTAACAATGTTTTAAATAACAAACCTGGCTCAATGCCATCATTAGTATTTGTATGAAGTTGTATTCCCCACATTGTTGTTGCAAGAATCCTAAAGCTCTTTTTAATTCTACCCAAATTTGAGCACATTGTGCTTTTTTTTTTCATGTCACACATTTGAAGATTTCCACCAATGTTTTTTTGGCAAATGTTTGCCATTTGGTGACCCAAAAAATCCAATTTTGCAATTCATGCAAAGGATTATTGTAGAAAAAATGTGCCAAATTTACCATATTTAAACAATATCCAAAAGGTTGCAAAAATATAACATGATTCTTTTTATTTTTTTATTTTTTTCTAACATGTAGTTAGAATTTTTTAAAAAGAAGAAAACATTGCTCTTTACATTACCCAAATAGGCTTGTAATGTTTTTTTCATTTGTCTTCTCATTTTTTTCAGTTCCTTTTTTGTTTAGCTTTTTTTCCAATATTCATCCCATCTCCAAGTGAAAGTAACCAAAGTTGTGCAAAGACAATTTGTTTGACTATTATATAAAACTCGGATTTAACTAAATATATTTGTGCTTGTTTATATGAAGATAGTAGAAAAATCAAAACAAATCTTTAAATGTAAAATAAATTATTGCAAAAATAAAATGCAAGGGCCAAATAGGTTTCAAGCACCCAAATATGGAAATGCAATTAAATAGCTACATGTAAAAGTTTTGGTCAGAATGTGATGGATAGAAAATGTGGCATGATCTTATCTAAAATGTTTATATTTAGCATGAAAAATTTGAAATCTTTAGGACAACATTAGATGGCAACATTTTTATTATGATAAATTAAGCTACATGAACAAAAAGACATTCAAATTTAAAGCCAAAATTTGTGTACAACACAACTATTACAAATGAACACATGAAAAAATGCTATCGAATTTCAAAACAAATTTGGGTTATAAAAAAAAATTCCTTCATAAAAAAATCATATGATTTTTAAAGTTTATAATTAAAGAAATACTAGTTGTGATGTTCATGATTTTCATCTTCTAGTAGTGAAACAAGCTGTTCTAATAGAACTTTGTGTTTAAAATACACCCAAAACTAAGTTCGCAAAATCCTCTCAACATTTCAATATCATATGATGGGCTTTGCTAATAGTTGGCCATAGTGTGACATGCATGGAAATTAAGGAGGTGGGGCTAATTTTGTTATGTTCATTGGAAGAAATAAAAGCCACTAGAAGAAAGTGAATTCTTTGAAATGTCTTTTATGATGGTTGTAGTCAAGTTGTAAAAGCAATTGGATTAACAAACTTTGCAACTATCAAGGTAAGACAATGTTTGATATTGAGACTCATAGAGAGTGCAAAACACACATTGTAGTGTGGGATGGTGAAGAAATGATTTAAAACTAGGTGACATGAAAATCAAATCTTGTGAGCAAATGAGATTGAGTTTTCAATATGCATATAGATTAACATTCTTCGTATAAGTACTCATGAACTTTTGTAATATCCAATTCATGTGGTGCTAGGAACGATAATTTAAAATGTGTACAATACAAAGATCCAAGGTTTAAAAGGGATATCCTTGATCATTTTCACACTTGGGCCAATAACACGTGCCACACTAGTTTATATCATATACATCAAGCATTTAAAAACAATTAAAATCTCTAATGGTCACAACTAATGTATTTTCTAACTAAGCACAACCCCCCCTCCCCCTTCCTTCACTCACTCACTCACTTTAATTGCCAAAATTGCACTATGGATTATGGCAAGCACAAGTGCTATTGAATGGGGAACCAAAAAGACCCCCTACCTTTTCATTAGTATGATTCACCTATCAACAAAAAAAATGTACTACAAATAAATCAGGCAGCTCCCAGCAATGTCGCTACTCAGCTTATGAATGTGAGCTCCAGAAGCGCAATCAAATACCCCTGGGAACCCTCCTCAAAATGTTTATGATTTCTATTTGATTACAATTTGCATGCTGCTAAGTTGATGAAGAAGCTACTACCTTGCTCCAACTCAAAACGCAAGAAGGATGTGCTAAATTTACAGAGCATGGGCTAGGCTCAGATGCCCAGCTGACGCTTTATCTATTCATGCCCAGCTGGTGGGCAGTGAAGAGCATTACTAGTGCTCTCAAGATTGCCTCCATAACCTGTGTACTCTCATATGACTTTGCTGAAAGAAGAGAATAGTGATCCAGGCCTTCTTATACTGTCATGAGGAGCATCAGTGATCACATTGGGACTAGGAGGAGACGCACTTGGAGAAACAGGGGGAGTGTCGTAAGGAGTGCTAGCAGCAGTCAACTGTGTGTTGAATGCACCATCTGATCTATCGTGACAGGGATGTGACTCTGTATTGCAATCTCTTTCTGGTGCAATTGCTGGTGATAGTGCACGTATCGCTAGGTTATCCGCATACTGAACATCATCAATCCGTGCAATGATGTTGAATGCCAAACTTTCAAGCACTCGTGAATAGCTCTCCAATATTGAATACCCAACATCCTGCAAACCCATCCACAAAAAGTCGTCAGTTCTAAGGGAAGCTAATGCCTCTGTACACATTTCCTGCAACCTCTTTCTTCTGAGAATATGGAGCTAATAATCCAGGAATGCTTGCACAGGTTATTGACTACTTGCATAAGTCCTCAGAGATGCCCACCCTGTTGAATTGGATTTTGTTGGTGTCCAAGGAAGTCTGTGGCAGCCCTGGGACACGCTGCTTCAGACTGATTAGCACACTCTCTACTCTATCTGCTAACAGCACCCTTCTATCCACCTCACCGACAAACTCCCTCACCTTTCCCCATGATGCTTTTGCATTGGATTTCATTCCTTTAGCCCACACCTGTGAGTGTCTCAAGTGAGTCTGCTGCCCCCATACAAGTACTGTGGTCTCTAATCGGTTTGCTAAATCTAGTATGCTGTGCTCATCTGAAGTGTCCAGTGTGGATAGGAATCCTTCAGCTGAGAAGTTGTCAGAAGATATAGTTCGGTATAGTACATCTCCAAGGCTTGACCTCCCATTCTGCAAAAATCAAGTAGAATATCAGACACTATGCAAGTTGAAATGAGAAGCAAGCATGTGAACACAACTTCCATTTTTTCATAAGTATCAGTAACTTTTGATCTTCTGTCAATCTGATTAAAAATAGTGGGATAAACTTCTAACAAGATTAGAGACATTTTTGACCAGACATAAAAGGGCCCTAACTTCTCTGAAATAAAACAGAACCAGGTGTTCAATCAAAGACATAAACCATACAGGGCTGATGGATTAGAGCTAGTGATGATAGTCACCTTGGGAAGAGAGTTCAAGTAGATCTGTGGAATCTCCATTTCAGACAAAACCTGGGAATTAATTGCCATGGCTGCTTTGAGGATTTGACTAGTGGCATCCCTTTGGTGATGCAATAGTTTCCTTGATGCTTCACTCAGACCACTGGCTGGTACCTTTGGAGTTGGCAACCACCATTTCTCTTCTTGCCTTTGAACAGAGTCCTTTGAGTCCACTTGGTTGATTTTCTCAGCAACAGCAATTCCACGGTCAACATACCAGAATTCTGTTTCGCGGTAAATGTCTAATGAGTTCTGGCAGAACAAGAGACAAAGAGAGGGGAAGACAAGTCAACAACTTTGTGCTAAACAGCCATGTCATGTGGTATAGTACTGAAATTGGTCCAACCTTCAACTTGTTTCCAATTGTTCAACTTGGTTGATACCATTATGACAGGCTTGAAATCAAAACACAATGCTTGAGACATATAATTTCAAGAGAGAAACAAATTTACTGGGAAAAGCCTATCAGCTTCAAGAGTTACTGCACATACAAGGAGCATGTTCTCTAGCTTCTGCAAAGCTGGTAAGTTCAATTGAAGGTCTGACCGTGGCCTACTGACCATCACCTGCAGCACCGAACGTGGAGTTGCCATAAGAATATGAACTAGGACTCTATGGTACATCGTTGCAACCTTTTTTCAGATTGTCAGCTTCGTAGCTAGACAAAACTCAAGTATGTGAACTAACCAGACACTACAGCAAGAACCAAAAAACCAACTGAGTCATCCTAACCTCCAAAGTACTACAATCTGGAAAAGTTTGCAATGTAGGAACAAGCTCCACAATGTGATCACTGACAGAGAGAAGCCATTCCATTTCTCTCCGCCAGACGGTGCGTCGCTCTGCAGGGAATGGCTCTAATTTCCAGAGCTGCCCAAAGATGGAAGCTGCATCAATGTCAAGAACACACTAACTGCTGAGCAGAAAATATCCTTTCGTGTGGGTATAAAACACTGACAGGTAAAAGAAAAGGGTGTGCAGATAAAAAATGGCTACAAAAGTGTTTTGTATATACAACAATCCAAGGTGCTGTGATCAAACCACAGTAGCTCCAAGGAAGTATAGAGTTAGTACCTCAACCAAAAGTACATGTACCTGAAAGGTTAGTGATGGCGTTTGAAATGGCCATTGCTGTGCAGACACCCTTGGCACCACCAGACATATCTTCTCCCAACAAAAGCTTTGCAAACTTCTCTTTCATCATCTCCACCTCTGTATCACATGGAAACACAAAGAAGCCCCACAGGAATCAGACCATCCAGCAGATAAGGTACATAAACCGTACACATGAAAATTCAAGTTCCATAGCTATGGATAGTGCTGCTTTAAAAGTAGTTCAATGGTTGCTATTGTCTCCAGACAACCAGAAGCAGAACAGTGTCCAAGTGACTCATGAAGAAAATTGTGGATGTTTTGGTACCAACTATGACATAATGCCAGTTCTGAACACACTTCACAAAGGATCTCATACACAGATGAGGAAATGCTTCAGGGTTTCACACATATGCTGAGACAATCCCCCAATGAGTCCAATATTTGAACCCACAGAAATGATTTAATGAAGTGCAAATTGAATAGACTATTCTGCACATCATTGCAGATGCATCAATATGTTGACAGGGCACAAACATTCAAGGTATTCTGAACAATTCCTGAGTTGTAAAAACCTTCAGGTATAATCCATGTTGAGGTAGGATTTGTGACAACTCCTCAATTCCAACAATCGCTGGACATCTTGAAAACAAAACAGGAAAGGCCAAAGAGTCACAATGCAAAGTGAAATCACCTGCAAGGTCTGTTTCTCTGATCTCCATTTTGTGTTCCCATTTATATGTATCCCTTCCATTGGTTAAGTTAGATGAAGATGGTGAAGGGTCTAGACTACGTCTCTCCCTTTTGCCCAAAGGCCACCCGAGGGGAGAAGATCCTCCTGAAGAACTGCTGCCAACATCTTCTCCATGTGTAAGACTAAAGCTCACGGCTCCATCCCCTAACATATCTGAGCTAACGGCATCCATACTCAGGCATGAGCTTGCACCATCCATACTGAACTCATATCTGTCTTCTGAACCTGCCTCCATCAGATCTCACTCTGATTCACTCAGAGACCACCACCAGGCACAAATACATTGTCTTGCCAGAAAATCTGTTTATTTCCACACACACAGAGGTTACAATCAGGGCAGTAATCGCGACCATCAGGAACATCACCAGCAAGGGCATGTTCAAATTGGAGATCACTTCTGAGGAACACCCGCCAGGAGCAGAAAATCATCTAGAGCTTTTCTGACATGGGTACCAACTCTGTCTGCAGCACTACAGATATATACCAGAAAAGTAGATGGCCTTTGCTTTTCAGCATTCAGATGAGCATTTGGATTGAATGCATGGCCTAGATGGACCCTTTCTTGTGCAGCAGTGCTCATGATTCATGGGCTATATTTCTCCTCCCTCATGCTACAGACTCCAATCTGCCAAGCAATTCTGATCTGTCAGCAAAACAACAACATCCTTACCCAGCTTGACAAAAAATCACAATGACCATGCTGCAATACAGCTGATGATGATACAAAGAATGTGCAAACTGGCACTCAAGAAAATAGCAACATTTGGAGAACAGATTGATGACCGAACAAAAACCCTTGAGTGGAACAAGAACGCCCTAAACCATTTACAGCTTGACAAAAAATCACAATGCTCCAATAAAGCTGATGATTGATGGTACAAAGAACGTGCAAACCAACACTGAAGAAAATTGCATGGAGAACAGATCGATGACCAAAGCTTAAAGTAGATAGATGTAGCAGCTGTTACAATGTGCACATTCTGAGAATGTAGCTCAAGTTGCACAGTTACATAGCTAGAGCTTTGAGGAGGAACATACATTGTTTTCAGTCAAGATTGCAACTGTGAGAACAGTCACAAAAGCGGAACATACAAATTGCAGAAAGAATAGCCCGCATTGTCAAAAGCATTTGCACTACGGCTATGCCATTACCTTTCTTCCGAGGCTTGCTGTTCCATGCTCCTCCGCCTCCTAACTGATTTCTTCCTCGTTTCACCTGCTACCTTTGTTCCATGGACGCCTCTTCTTCCTCCCTCTCTATTCCCTTCACCTGCCACAGACCTTGTTCCATCCACCTCCAAAGGCAAATTCCTTTGTTTTCCCGCCACGCTCCTGGCAGTCCGAGAGCTGCTATCAGGTGCTATCAGATCCAAAACCTGAGCACCACGACGACGACGACGACGACGACGATCAGCACATTACAGTTATCATAGCACACCCGTCTTCCTTCTCTTACTTCCTTCCTTCATTCCTTCCTGCATTCCTGCATTCCTTTCACACCTTTCACGAAACCAAGAAAACTACAAACCCTCTTTGCGGGGTCATTCATATGACTCATATCTTCTTGTTCTCTATTCCCTCCCCCCTCGCCTCCAGTCCGACAATGCAATCACACTCTCCCTTATTACTCTACCAAAAAAAAGAACTAAAACGTATTCCCTTCCTCCTAGTCCTAGTCCTAGTCCTAGTCCTCTTACCTTCTCTTCCCTTCTCTTCTCTTCTCTGTTTCCTGCTTCCAAAACCACGGCTACATATCTCTTCCTTCCACGGACTCTACGGGAAAAAAAAAAGAAAAAAGAAAAAAAACCAAAGCTCACTCCCTCTTTCTCTATTTCTCTCTCACTCTCGCTGGCAAAACTCCCCAAGAAGAAGAAAAAGAGCGACAACAGACGCGCTGCTGCTTCTTCGTCTTCGTCTTCGTCTTGCAGAAGAGAGTGTGCCTGCTGCTGCTGCTGCTGCTGCTCTTGTCTGGGGACACAAACAGTTCCTCATTTATATAATAAATAAATTTATAAAATCAATTAAAAATAAATATTTATATAATAATCTTTTTAAATATTTTCCTATTGGGCAGAGCCATATTTTATTTTATTTATTTATTATAAAAATTAAATACAAAAATTTTCAAAATTTTCAAATATATATATATATATATTCCACAACCACAGAAGAAGGGGTGCAGTCCTGTACATTTCACCAGTTCACAAGAACTGGACCAGTCAGCTGTGACAAGAATTGGCTTACAAAGCCAACAATGATAAATTTTTAAAAATAAATAAAAGGCTTTTTTTATTATTATTTTTTTGCCCTTTTTTCCCCCCTAACTGGTTACCTCATAACCCTTGAATTAGTCTAAGCAATGGGATATTTGTAATATTTAAATATTTTAAAATTTTATTTATTTAGATGAATTTTGAGTCTTTTACCATGGTTCCAATGTACGTGCTTTGGCTGGTTGGTTCAAACTTCATACCCAAAGGAGTGAACCCTAGCACCTACATTTTCTTTACACCGATACCATGGTTAAAAAAAAAACCCAACCCTGGTTATTGTCAATAGCCTCCATACTATGCATTGAATGGTTAATTCACTCAAGAAGAAGGGTTAAACCCTAAACCCTTCCAAAAGCCTTCTTTGGGGGGTTCCTTCTAAAGCTTGACCTAATAGGTGCTACCTAGTAACAACTCATGGGCATTTTCCTTTCCTCAAGGTGAAGTGTGGTGTGGTGTGGTGTGGTGTGGGGCCAAATGAAAGTTCCATAGCTTTCTATAATTTTTATTATTATTCATGTTGTTGCTTGCAAATTTGATGAGCCTTTAGGAATGGCAGTTGGGTAAAAGCTTTTTTTTTTGGTGGAAGGTGGGGTTGGGTGGGTCATTGCTTCTTCCCTCAGGAACAGCCAGCTGAGGGAGGACTTTTACACTAGAAGTGTATATATCAAGGCACAAAGAGCAAAAGAGAGGACTTTACAACAAGAGTGCATTGCAAGGCAAAGGAGAGATGAAAGAGAGAGAGAGAAAGAGAGTTGGTCATCAGCTCCCTCCCTCCCTCCCTCCCTCCCTCCCTCACTCTTCATGGTGATGGGTTCGTGGTTTGTGTTGTTGTGTCTTTCTCCAACTCTTATTGTGTCATGGAGATGATTGTCGACTCTCCACTTTCTTTTCTTCCTTTGTGTGTTTTATTTTTCTTTGTGTGTTCACAATGTCATAAAAGAAATGGCAAGCACTATCTACATCACAACTCTTCTAAGTGTTTTAGATCACTTGCCTTTGTATGTTTGTAGTGGTTGATTTTATTTTTATTTTCCTATAAATTCCAAGGTTTTTTTTTGAAGTTGTTGAGTTTTGTTGCAAATCTTCTGTAGTGAATTCCTTAGTTTTCTCTTGAGTTTTTGTTTGGATTCTATTGTTGTAAACCTTTTGTTGAATTCCTAAGTTTCCCCTTGAAAGTCGAGTTGTTCCTCTTCTCTCTCGCATGTCAAAGATTCAACTTGCTTGATATTAGAAGAGAATTTTGATGAGTTGGGAATCAAGATTTTGAATTTCATTGGATCAAAAATATCATGTTTTCTATCCTTTCCAAGCTTGTCAAATTGCAAGAAGTTCTTCAAGAGTTCATGAACATGTTGTGCAAGAGATGTGAAATTAAACGTCATGCAACAACTTCAACCTCATTGTTTTATGGGTCAATGTTTTTCTTGTTTTGAGAATCCAAAAAATGAGAAGCATTTTCACGATGGGAACTCACATGTGGGTAGCATGCATGGAGTTGTGAATCTTATGAACCCCATATCATTATATATGTGGATCATGATGTGACCACAAAGTCAAATTTTTGTTCCCATGGGGGAATTGGAACCTAATTTCAAAGGTGCCAATAGTTGTGTGTGATTTTCTTTCATTCAAGGATATAAGAAGGAGAATTTTTTTTATGGAATGTCTCTCTCTCAAAAGGAGTTTTTGGAATAACTATATTCGATTTCGAATGAGTCTTGAGCTTGTACACTCAATCAATCAGTAGTATGTGCCTGAATTGCTTTTGGCTATAGTTGCGGAAGTATATCCTCTTCGAAGATGTCTTCATCAACATCATCCATGTGTTCCACAACCTTCACAATCTCGACAGACATACTTACCCAATTGGCAAATGTGCTTCCCACCGGTACGTTCTTGGTCTTTCAATTGTTGGTACCACTAGCTACCAACAATGGCAATTGCCATACAACGGAAAAAGTCGTGACCATCATCACCCTCATTGTCTTGAGCATCTTATGTTGCCTTTCTTCATTCACAGACAGTTACAAGGCTGAGAATGGTGTGTTGTATTATGGAGTTGTGACGACAATAGGATTGTGGAATCCAAATTTCAGGAATTTGAACATTGCGGGTATACAAGGTTCGACCTACATAGGTGGAGGCACGAAATATATGTTACAATTTGACGATTTTGTGAATGCTACTATATCTGTAATAGCCTTTGCCACCATTTCACTTTTGACGACACCTATTACCACTTGTTTATATTCAAATATTTCTGGTACCATTGTGAAAACGGTACCTTTATTGGTTGGTTTAATTGTATCAGTCATTTGTGCCTTTGGAACCAACTCCAGACATGGAATCGGATTTGCTATTTCTTATGGAAATTCATGTGGAAATGGAGGATCCTTATTGATGAGATCATCTAGCACAACTTCCAGCACGGTATAAAAACATTGATGGCGGTGGGTCATCATTATCATCATTCCTTAACACAAAAAGATTGCTTGTTCATTATATGTGCACTAATTTTTTGTTCATCACTTGTGAATTTCATAGAATTTCAATATTTCAAAACCTTGTTTTGGTGAATTTTCTAAGAATTTGTTTTTGGATTCAACTATGGATTGTAGATGCAACACTAATTCTTACGTTTGCTAGTTAGTGTTATGCAAGTTTGTGAGAATTTTCTTAAGAATACACTTGGGAACTTGCATTTTTTATATGATCATGTTTAACTATTTGAATTTTGATATGTGTTGGATTGTTTGTTGGATTGTTCATTGAACCAGGAATTTTGGACATGAATCATCATCGCTAAAAGCTTGTACAAATTTTGTGTTGGCAACCAAATTCATATGAAATGCATAATCAACATTGAGATGGAATAATACATATCAACTCAGTGTGCCTGATAAGCAAATCAATATTTTAAAAATTTGAAGTTGCAACTATGAAGACAAGAAATTAAAGACTAGCTATCAATTATTGAATCATGTCCCAGTCAAGACAATATGTGAGCTTTGGAAAATTCCCAGCCCACTTGAACTTGATGTCTTCAGATGAACATGGTGGTGACAAGACTTGCTACAAAAAGGATGGAACACACTACACCCACAACAACAATGATTTGATGATGTTTGCTTATTTCAATTTGCCTACAACATGAGTTTTACCCATATATTGAACTTTCAATAGTTGTAAGAAAAATGTTTGTTTTGAAAAACCTTGAAACACTTTACTTAAATATTTTTGCAACGTTGCCATTTTTTGTTTAATTCAAGTGTAATAGATGAGCTTTTTAAAAAAGCTTTCAGAATTGTAACTCCCAATTTTATATGCATTTTTTTTCACACAAAGTTTCAAAGTGAATTTCATTAAAAAAATTAAAATTATTTGTGGTTTAACATCATTTAAAGTTTTTCAAATTTTTTTCAAAAGAAAAATTCCAATATTTTCAAGACTTTTGCAATATGGCAAAAAATATGGCATGATTAACTGAAAAACTTTAAATTGGGTAGGTTAACATTTTTTGTTAGAAATTTCATTATGTTGTATTTTACCACAAATTTCATGTAGTTATAAAAACCAACAAGATATTTTTAATTATAAATAAAATTCATTTTAATTTTCAATTGTATTAAATTTGATATATGAAAATTTGAGTTTTTTTTGTGATATATTTTGAATTCCAAATAATGTTATTGCATATTATCAATTCCAAAAAATATATAAACTCCTGAAACAACTTGGGTTTATATTAAATGGAAGTACACAAAAAAAAAAGTCTTTTGATGATGGCAATATTTATTTTGTTTGTGTACCATTCAATATTAATTAATATTTTGAATAAGTAAGTCATTGTGTTGACAAATAAATTGTGCAAGTTGATAGCATTTACTTTCAATCCAAAAATCTAGTCTTAAAAATTTGATATTGTTCTTATTTCGTTAACAAATTGAGTATCTATAATTAGTTGGGCTTGATAATAATCACTAGTTGTGATGATGTTTAGATAAGCTAGATGACCAAATGAATTTGTGTGCATGCATTTGATAGATCTCAAATTTTCAGCAACAAATTTTAATATTTTATTGCCCACCATTGAAATTTCATCCAAAACCATCTTAATTGTAATTTGTAATACTTTTAAAATTAAAATATCCAAACAATCAAATCTGAATGATGGAAAATCCTTACAATTTGGTAAATAATTAAGACTTGAATGAATAGTTGATCCATCTATACAAAATGTTGTTTTACCAATGTACACCATTATAAGATATATTTTTTAGAAGGTCATATTCAAAGTGTTCATTAGTTAGTGCAATAAATCTTGAATAAGAAACATTCCAATAATGTGAATGTTTACCTATTCATGACTCCAACAAAAACAAGTGAATAGTGTGTTGCAATCAATTATTTTCCTATACATTATGTCATAAAAAAACTAGATTGTTTAATGTTGAATTTTTTAAGTGATGGTTGAATTCTTCCTCTTACAACACATAATTTTCAATCCTCCATTATTGGGATTTTGAATGGTGGAGGTTTGGGTTGTTACAAGATAAAATGGGTCAATTTTTGTGCCATAATTTTTTGTAAAGTGTTGTGCATTAACATGTCATAAAATCATCACTATGCAAAATTTGACATTAGATTCAAACTGTCAACTGGAATAAAAATACGTTTATATACAAAATTGCACTATGTATACACCAAATATAGAATAATGAACATTTGAGGTTGAAAAATATGGAATAGTCTTCTATTTATGATTTTATATAAATACATTTTTCTTTATTGATTTTTTGGGATATTTTATAGGGATTTAATATATGATATATTAAAGCAAAAAAACACACAAATGCAAACATTTTGTGGATAAAAACTTAACCAAAAAAAGTCATCGATTTTTGTTTTGAATGGACCTTATTTTCAAAATTTTGTATCATAATTAAATTTTGATAAGTTTTAAGAATATAAATATTAACAAGTATATTAAATATTTATTTAAATGGGTTTTATTTACATAATGTTTATTAGTTCATTAACCATTGTTAATAGCAAAAATTACGGCCCCCAATCATTACCATCCTCGGGGGGGGGGGGGGGGGGGGGGGGGGGGTAAGACCAAAGGACAAGGTTGATACTTTATTTCTCTATGTAAAGAACTACCCTCCCTATTTTACTTTATTACAACTGCTCAAGTAGGAAATAAGAGGTCATACCATGAATAAAGAAAATAAGGTTTTGATGTCCATGACCAAACCTACCCTCTTATAAGTAATTTCAATTAAAGAATGGGGAATGGAATGTATGGAAAGGAGCAATATGAAAAAGGAAGAGAAAACCTAGGAATGGTTATTCTCCTTAGTTCTATAATACCTTCAATGCCCCCAAAATATTGCCTAGGGGTTTTGCAAACCTTTATACCGTTGTTGTCCCTCCTTCCCCTCGCATGCTAATTATTTGGTGGTTTGTTTGCCACCTAAAACCTTCCAAAAGTCCTTCCTTTGCTATGTACCTTATGTAACCATATGTCTTCCCTTTGAGCTCTTGCTTGTTGCCTACAACAATGCCTTTTGGCTTACAAAGTGATAACTTGATAGTCTACTCCTCTTCTAATTCCCACCACCCAAAGATTAATTACCACTCTTCTATGGCAACCAGTAGCTTGGTGTTCCAAAAACTACCCATGGTTAGCCCAATACTCTCTATCCTAAATAAATGCAAAAAGATTAACTCTAGGAAACATCCTACTTACATAAGATACTTTACTCTACCTTCCACACTTAATACAACAATAATGCAACACAATAGACTTGAGTCCTTTAACCATATTCCATTAAAATCACATATTAAGTACATACACCTTTCTTTATTCCTCATGTCACTTTCCAAGGAAAGCTTTCCATAGCTAACACAAATTTTAATGAATCCCTTCATCCTCTCCCACTTCCTTTATCCCCCTTCTCCACATACCACACATAAGGCCCACATCAACCCTTAGGAAACATGGCATTTATCTAAATCCCTTCCTAGAAATCTCTTAAATAATTCAAGAATTACCCCCGACCATTCACTAACCCAAGCTACCTAATCCCACTAGCTTCACCCCTTGGGTAACGGATAGTAAGTCTACCATTAATAACTATTAATCATAAGGAACCTTATGGAATTAAATACTCTAGAAATTTCTACATGTTAACAAACACCTTGTAATCCCCCACTTAAACAATGATATCACAATAAACTATCATTTTAACACTATCAAATAAACTTTTTGTGGATTATTTATTGCCAAAATTGATTCACCTTATATTGTGGACAGGTACACGTAATCCATAAATCACTACTTAGTTAACAGTTTTTTATGCCAAGACAATTTGCAAAATCTTGAGTCAGTGATGTAACTTGCGTAAATGGAAAATTGTCAATCTATATATTCATATCATTTGTGGTCGCCAAATTTTGAACTAAGTTTTCCAAATCTTCCCAAGGAGATATATGCTCATTGTGAATATGAAAATCATAGACATATTCTTTTCAGATTTTTATAATTAGAGATTCATGAACTTTGTATGTGTCATGCCAAGTTGTATGGTTTCCTTTCAGATTATTTTTGTTCTCCACAAGTGGATGGAACAATAATAGTTATTTCATGCAATAGTCATGTATAAATGTCAACTAAATAATTATAACGTACATATCAAATAATATGATTTTTTTGTCTTCTTTGATATTATGATCATACAAATTATTGAATTAACAATAGATTCAACCAAGTTTAATTAAATCTATGTTTGAAATCTACATATATATATTTATCTATAACATATTGACATTTAACATTTGTAGAGTCACGAGGGAATTGTTTCAAAACATGGGGGTTTTTTTTTTAAAATGTGTGTTTTCCCATTAGTAACAAATTAAAAAATTGTAATGTGATTTTTTTTAATAAAGTGATATTGAATGAACCACATAAGTTGTTAATTGTGCTAGCATTTTTTGACCATTCAGTATAACATTATTTTTTTCAAATTATAATATTTGGTTTTATTTTATTTTGGTCACATTGATCTATTATAGAAATGGTATTATCAACTTGTGAGAGATTTGACACATTGGTGTAATAGTAGTTAGCAACAATTGAAAGACCCAAAATGGATCGGGCATTTATATTTGCTTGCTTGCACATGTTTCTTAATCACATATGCTAACAAAAATATTGGTTAGGAATATGTTGTTGCATGCATAATATTTTTGGTGTTTACTTAATTGATATTGAAAAAAATGTAAATATGCTTATCAATATGAAACATTTGAAGATTTTTTGAAAATTCATCTCATTTTTTAGATTAACATTATTTGGAAATTCAAGATGTGATCATTCACAGAACAAGGTGATTCTCCTTGATGAATTTGTAATTGTGGGATTTGATTCTAACATGGTTGTTTTTTCCATTAAAGGCCAAGGATAATTGAAATGGCATATAAATTTATTTTTCCAGAGAAATTTAACAACTTATTTTAGGTTTTCTAAAGCCATTATCCAAAAGACTATAATCACATGTTATATGGATGTCAATGAAAATTTCAATTTCGTTATTACTATGTATTCCATGTATGTGTGCATTTTATCCAAAAAATCCCATGACAACATTACTTCCACAAAATTGATGAGTCTCTATGTTGGAAAAACATCTCTTAAGGTTCAAAAGTTGAACTATATTTCATTACACATATACCTAGTACCTTCACCATTTAGGCAAATTGTTGCCGAATAATTAATTAAATTTTAAATTTTAACTTCAGCACTTGGTTTTTTAATTCTGCAATTTTCGGTAGTAATGATTATACAAAAAAATAAACAAGTTGTTGTTAGAGTCATGGAAAATTCTAATGGGTCTAGACTAACTCAATTCTAAGTTTTGGTCCTAGAAGGTTTGCGGTTCAAACTTGATAGTTGAAAATTTGATTTTATTAAAATTTCAGCACAAATAATAAATAATTTCTTAAAAGTTCCACAAAACTGAAAAATATTTTAATTTATGCCAAAACGAGAAAGGTACTATGATATATATTTAATGCATTCATGTGACATTCGTAGTATCTTGCACAAGTTATAAGATTAGTCCTTATCAAATTAATAATATGCTTAGATTCCAAAATTAACATTGATTTAAAATTTTTTATGATTCAAGTTCTACAACAATTTGAATAATGGTGTCCGTTTACTTTCAACACTTGTGAAAGTAACAAAAAATGTTGGTGGGTTCAATTTGTTGAATCATTGCCAAAAACAATTTTACACATTTGTTCCAAATAGTCAAAGGATGTTCATAAACTTGAAATGTAAAATGACGTCTAGATTTGGTTTATCCTTAATACATTTGACCTTTAAATTCACACCCTAATAATTTCCCTTTTCTAATTTTAGTTGAGGAGGAACAAAATTATTTTTATGAATTCGAAATTGTATTCCTTTTAATAATAGTTTAGGCATGTAGGTTGTAAAATTGTGATCTTTATGGAAAAGTTCCCATTGAGCAAGTTTTAGGTATGAAAATTTTGATGTGATTATACTTCCACAAGGTTGTTCAAAAAAGTAATATCAAAAAGTTGATTTTTTCACTTTGTGTGTGTTGATATGGACACAATGGCTTGAATTCTTTACTTGGTGCAAGACTTAACATATGTTCATGGTCATCATGAATTTCATTTGAAGACAAAATGATTTGTATCAACGAATCAATAGATATATGTTTTTGAATTTCTTCAAAACAATATTGTGATTTTTTTTCCATTAAAAGATTCACTAATATCTTATTCGGTGTAGATTGTTAGCATTGTTGCACTAACATGCAAACATACTACTCCAATTGGGACAAATTGATGTATGTAATGTTTCATATAGTAGTTTTCCCAATAGATCATGTAATGCTAACATGATAAAATTTAGTTTAATAAATGAGCAATGGAGATTGGTAATCTAATCGTTGTTTTAATTACACACCAATAATAGTTTCATCATGTGGGTGTCAATGCAATATGGGTTGAGTTGATTTTACATTAGTTAATACCATTGCTACCATATTATTATGTGCATGTCCTTGAAGTTACCAAATTTGCACAAAAGTTATAAGACGTCTTAGTTGCACATTATATATATTAAATGTTTTGATTTTTAAATTTGATGGATTTGCCACGATTTGATACCTTAACATTGCATCACTATTTTATGTTTCTAATTTGGTTGTTTTCATTTTCAACAATATTGGTTTCAATAGCACACATTTTGTAGTAATCAAAGGGATAGGTTGTTTGATTGTGCTCATTGTGGAATGTTACATGATTGGAATTGATCATGATTTTAAATGATTTGTTTTAGTTAATTTGGTTTTACAATGTAAGTTATAAAGGTGTGAATAGATTTGATCGAAGGTGACAAGAATACTTGGGTTATTAGTTTGAAACATTGAAGCAATGTGGTAAGTTTATGATAAAATGACCCATTGCACATGAAATCATTCTTGAATGCTACATTGTAAATTTTCAACTCAACTTTGGATTTAATATTTCTCATATAACCTATGTATTATGTTGCAATATATACTCGACATATTAAAATATGAATGACTTCTATCAACAATTGAAGATGAAAAAAATTAATTTAACACTTATAACCATTCATAAGGTCTTGAATAAATTGAATAAAAATTCTAAAAATTGATTCAATTTGTTTAGGAAATTTTCACTTTAATAAAAATTGAATAATTCTTACATTTTACATGGTTTGGGATCATCAATTTTTTGATTTATGTATAAATAAATGGTAAAACAAAAAATCTACATGTTTCCTCCCCCCCAATCTTTGAAGAAACGTAAAATCAAATTGTAAAAGTCAAAATTATAAAAATAAATGATGAAACTCAAAACATAGTTCAAACATAAACTTTGTGCAATGGTTAAATGCTACATCAACCTTGAATGTCAACTTTTTATTATTGTGCTTTTGGAAAGTGAATTGCATGTGGGTGATTTTACCATATATTTACCCAATTTTTTTGAAAATCTACGTTGCAAATTCAATGAAAATTCCCCAAGAACACCAAAAATTGGATAAAAATTAAAAATTAATTTCAAAAGCAAGTTTTCTTTACATGGTTCAAGTAGGATGTATAAATTTATTTTTTTCGTATTTTTTAGTTACCAAGTTTAGCTAAATTAATTTATGGGCAATTCCCACATTGGATACATCACAAAATTGGAAAAACAAACACTATTACTAGCAGTTATCATTTTTTTATTGTAGAACATTGCACGCACCGTTTGGTGACTTCCAAAGCAAAAATCTTGAAATTGCAACCAAGCAATGTTCAAAGAAAATCCAATAATTGCATAGACAACCTCTATTTGGGAAAATGTTAAATAGGTCAATGGTCAAAAAACACCATTGAATGTTTTTCTCCACCCTTACCCTTTGCCCATTTGACATGTAAGTGCAACAAAAGAAAACCATGTTCATAACTTGCTTAGCAAGATATGAACATTACAATGTCATGCTAATAACATACCATATTAAGTATATAGCTTGAACTACCTAGTTGTGTAACATAACCTTTAGTGTCCCACCATGGGGCTTTACCTTACACTTGTGCCACCTTCCAAGGCACCTTTTACAATCTTCAAAGAACCTTTTTTGTTTGGTTTGAGATGGAAATAAATAAATAAACAAATAAACCATAGCTTCAAGACCTATATTATATTCAAAATGTAAAATTTCCATCATATTGACATGATCACCCTTCTATGGGCACACCCTATTCGCCCGCGGGGGGGGGGGGGGGGGGGGAGGGGAGGAGGACTTTCATGAAACAAAATAGGTGCTTGCAAGGTTCTTACGCCACAAAGGAGAATCCATTCAAACACAAACCAATGATGTTGTGGTGAGGGGAAACAATTGCTAAGTACTACTACAATGCCACTCTTTTTTGAAAATGTTGAGTTCATTCACTCTCCCCTTATGTTTTTGGCTTGCCTTACACATTAGGTTTTGACCCTTGTGGACATTTATCATATTACATACAAGTTGTGTGCTACCTATTGCATTATAAATACTTTCCAACAAACAAATAATCGAAGAAATTCACCTTCATGACTTTTTACAAGAACACACAATATATTATTTTATAAATATTCATCTATTATTTTATGCAGCAGAAAGAAAGTACCTCAATAATTCCACCAATAACTAGAGAAAGAGTGTAGGCTAATTTACAAATAGATATATATATATATATATATATATATATATGACTTTCAAGTCTTCAAATTACTCATCCACATCCAAGGCATGGGTATCAAGGGAAGTATAAATAGAAACTCAACATAAATGCCATAAGAAAACAGGTTACTAGTTGCTACTGATCACCTTAACTTTCACTTGTTGGTGCTTTTTAAATATTTTTTAGTATTTTAAAATATTAAAAAAATTATCAACTTTTTTGAAATTAATTAATTAATTATTTAGTTTTGGGGGTGCTTGTTGGTCCAATTTCTTCAACCCTTCTTCCTTTAAAAATGGTGATGATGAAAAAACCTTTCTCAAATTCACAAAAGAAAAGTTCAATGCCAGCCAAACTAAAGAGAGAATAACCCACTAAACATTGAATTTGCAATTGAACATTTTATTACTTATTGCAGAAGGGAAGATCTAGAGAAAGCTTCATTTTTGATTTTTTTTATAAAATATAATAAATATAATAAATAAATAAATAAATAAATAATTGTAAAGAGAATCCTTGGTGACTGGAGTTTTTGAACATCCTACAACTTCTTACAGAAGCAAAAGCTAAAAAAGCATCTCTTTGACCAACACTAAAAGGGGTGGTGATGGTGATGAAAAGCTGCCAATCATCAATAAAACAAAGCACTCAACAAAGGGGGAAGAGAAAATGGGTACAAGATGGAAGGATCCCAAGTGCTTGGTGGCTTGATGAGCTTTTCTCAGGTGTAAAGGGAAGAGGACTCTCAATTCATGTTTTCATCAAAACACCCATCTCCCCCCAAATGGGTTGAAGTACAATGGGTGGCCCCATGGCCAAGCCAACCAAGCTAGTCACCCATGATGGGAAAGGATGGATGTTGGATGTCAAGTTAGTTGTAGTTGTAGTTGCCATCTTTTTTTGTTGTTGTTGTTCACAACTCTACTTCACATCCATTTTACAAAACCATCAACTACCAAGGTGATGTGGAAGAAAAGAAAGTAAACTTGAAAGCTAATAGGTAGTGATGAGCTAAGTTAGATGAATGAATTCTCATCAAAACACAATCTAGTTTAGATTAACATCCTACCAATAGTATTCTAATGCCTTTGTAAACCATGATTTGCATGTCGTTCGTGTTCATGATTTAACTAACAAGAAGAAATTGAGTTTGAGCTTTTAAATATGCACAAATGCTCTTTTAATGGGCGAGTAAAAATTAATTATAATTAACTTTTTTTAGTTGATCGTAATGGTTGGCCCATGTGGTTGCATATAGTTGATCCTCGTTCTACACTCTTTCAAAATTTCATGATTATGGGCAGGGTCCAAAAAATAAGTTGATTTTGAAAGAATATTATGCCATTTTCTTTTAGGGTTTCCTAAATTATAAAATCCTCATCTCACAAGGTTATGATTAATTACATGTCCTAGTCTTTTGTCTATAATTTCACATAATAGTTAGATGACCATTTCAAGGATCATAATTTAACATAATTTATTTTTTTTCAAAATTGTAATCTTTTTTTTTCCCAAAAAGGTGAGGCCAAATCCTTTACATAAAAGCTTGGGCACACCCTTGACCATTGCATCAAGTGGCCACCTACTAGGCTCCACTTATAAGCTTCCGTGACACAATGGTGAAGGGCTTGCCCATTCCCTAATACACTATCTTGGATGTGATAAACACTTGTAGAGAGGCCCATGAAAAAAGGGGTAGGGTTTAATCTACTCTAACAAGCTTTGTTAGGCCCCACAAGGTGAGGAGGTCCTATCACAACTAGCAACGGTGTCGGCGCCTTACCTTAGTTGGCAATGTTCACATCAAAAGGTTCAGGTTCTGTTTTGGCGGTGTTCACACGGTGATGGGTTTTTGTGGGAAGCTTAGGGTTAGGGTTTTTTCATCTCTCTCTTTCTCTCTCTCTCTAACAAACTTTCTAAGTGCTCTTCACATGGCATCCCAAATTATGAAAGCTTGAGTAAGATATACAAATGAGGAGCATCTAGCCAAATTCTCAGGTGGGTCAGTTGCCTCAATACATATACATACATACATACATACATGCATGCATGCATATACTCTTGGCAGTTTCAACACATGTCTGTGGAGTAATTAATTAATTAAATAATATTGAAAATTTAATTTCAAGAAATAGGATATTCTTGAATGTTCAACATTTTTCCTTCCCAAATTTTTTTTCAATTTGAAAAAAAGTAATTCTGAAAATTCCAAATTTTCCTGAAAATAATATAATTAATTTAGTGACAAAGCTGCCAAGGTAAGGGAGTAGTAGTAGTAGTAGTAGTAGTAGTAGTATCATGATAGGCTATACTGGGACTTGTCAAGTTTCAACTCTGCTTGAGTGTTGCCAGAAGTGTTGTGTGAAAAAAGTCTTGGACTCTTGTGATGATGATGTATTCACCTAAGTAAGTATCTCTTGTCAACTCATGGGCATTTTTTGGCTTTTAGTCTAAGGATTTTTGTCCCATTAGATTTGCAAGGATGGTGCTTCTCATCAAGTCTCAACCATTTGTTTTGGTTTCTGGCATAAATCCACCAACAAAATTTCCCACAAGGGCTGCTAGCCTACATGAATATGAAATAGGTGTCAACAATTTTTGTGGGTTTCCTGCAATAAATAAAAATAAATAAATCCAACCATTTTTCATCATCTCCCTTCATATATATTCTCAATGATTTTTTCAAGCTTCTAGTATACATCCAGAAAATTTTAATTCATTTTCATATACCTCACTTGTCAAACAATTTCCAATGAGGTCCCTCACTTACCCAGCATTCATCAAAAATGTTCCTTAGATGAAGGTACTAGAGCATCTCCACCGACACCTCCTATTTGGGCCCTCTATCCACGGTTTACAACATCCAACATAGAGTGTGAATTATTTCACAATCCTCACACAATAAACATGAAAAAATGATTAGTATAAAGTGAGAGACTATTTAAATGTCACCACATGAGTCAATTTTAAAGAAAAAAAGCCATTTCCTGTTACTGGGCCTCTTGAAGGGCACTGTATCTAAGGCATACATACATTACCCAAATTAAGTTTCCCGTTATCAACCATGCCGTGACTTGTTTGTTGTACATTAGATACTTCTTGAGAGGGTGAGTCTGAGTATATGGAGTTCACTCCATTGGGTTTTGCCCAAATAGATTCAAAATATGAAGGAAACCTTTGCATTTAGTTATACTTGGTTATACTTGATTGTCAAAAATATTCAATTTGGGGTTTTCAAAGTCTAGACCCATTAGAGTTTTCCTTAAAGTCACCCTCTCTTCACCCTCTCTTTGGGCCTCCTTTTAACCCCCTATCCCCTCTTTGAGTGAGGTCCACAAAGTAAGGAAACTTGATTAAAGCTGGATATGGAGTTCACTCCATTGGGTTTTGCCAAAATAGATTCAAAAATATGAAGGAAGACCTTTGCATTTAGTTATATACTTGATTGTCAAAAAATTTCCTCAAATATTCAATTTGGGGTTTTCAAAGTCTAGACACATTAGAGTTTTCCTTAAAAGTTACCCTCTCTTTGGTTGCCTCCTTTCACCCCCCCTACCCCCCACTATCACCTCTTTGAGTGAGCTCCACAAAGTAAGGAAAACTTGATCAAATCTGGATATGACATCGGCATTTAATGCACAAGGTTGGAGAGTAATTATAGTAGATGACGGGACGGATGGATGGAAAGGACGACGACCACCGGACAAAACCAAGGATATTATATAAGAAGACAAGTAGGAGCAGTGAAAATATCTGTTGCAGGAGTGGAGGCGTTCAGGAAAAGGAAAGAGGGGATGAAAAGAGGATGAAGTAATTGAATATTTGGATGAAAATCTGCTGATTTTCAATAGTGGGTGGGTGGGTGTGGTATTCACCAGATGAACTTCATCCAAAATATCTTGTACAAAAAAACATTTTTATTGTTGTGGGTGGGAGATGCTCTTTATCACTAGATTCTGCATGTTGTTTGTTGATGATTTCTAATGCTCTACATTCAAGCAAAAGCAATTATATCAAGTGGGCTTAAAACCCACTCAAACTGGACATTCACTGAAACTAGACATCGTGTACGTTTTTGACCCACTTTGTTCGAATGATTTCTTCTTCCTCAATAAGCTTTACTTTACCGTAGTGAAGAAAAAAAGTGTGTACAACACACTGATTTCCCATGCACTCACAATTGGCAAAAGTAATTAATTGCACCTGGATCTCATTACCTTGCAATTGAAGTTGAAGAAGTGACACAAATGCTAATGATTCGGACCTTGCATCATAATACTACTCATCATGGCAATGATATGATGTTTATGTTGTCATTCTTTTGACTATCGGCCTCTTCAAGCATCCTCTATAAAACTCCCCCAACAAATTTTTTTTTCTGTGGCATGTCAATGAGGGCCAGTACTTAGAAACACATTAGATTGAAAACCGCTGAGAAAGTAAATCTCGTAGGGTGTAAAACTAGAAACACATTAGATTGAATACAGCTTGAGAAAGTCATCTTTTTGAGGTTCGAAAACTAGAAACACATTTGATCTCGAAAGCTGCTGAGAAAGTAAGTTTTTTGGAGTTTATGGGTTTGATGCTTTTGTGTTGCACCCTCCCCTCCCTGTTCAAGTGCTTTGTATAAATTGTTCTTTGTGGATGAAGCAGATCTAACCCTTTTTCAAATGCTTGTGAATGCAGTATAGCACACATCTCCTCAATGAAAGTGTTACATATGTTGTTACAAAATTCCTTCTTACAAAGTTCCTTCTTTACTTCCATGTTTTTGTATGGAAAAACTCCAAAACTATTTGTTTTGGTTTTTGGAGTTCTCATTTTGACTGGGTTGTAGCAGCTATGGAATTTTTGATGAGAATGGGATGTTCTTCACAATTCGCCGACAATCGGATCAATCCAAATTCCAGCCAATCAGCTGTGTATTATTTTTCTTTAGAGAGCCTCCCTCTTGCAAAAAAATCAGTGTACTAGTTGAAATCACAAACCCTGAATGATGTTGTGTTCTGTTGCTGCTGCAGCAGAAGCATCAGCAGCATCAGCAGCATCAGCAAAGAGAATTGTAATAGCAATCTTTGTCTGTGAAACCTTTGCTCTGTCAAGATTCTTCCACCAAATTGGTAGCTCCCCTCTCCATAAATGCTATCCATAGCACCCCCTTCAAAAGAACCTGGTGGGTGGGTGGGTCCCTGTGCCCTTGGCACAAGTATGTACAAATAGTAAACCCTAAACCCTAAACCCTAAACCCTCTTTGTAAAGTAAGCTCCACCCCTCCCACTATCATTCTGTTCAAATGGGCTTTTACCTTCAGTGCTCTTATAGAACCTTTGCTAAATTGAAAATTTTAATCAATTTGCAAAGAGAAAATAAGCACTCTAAAATTCCTAACTTTTGCTCCGTCGGTCTGAAAATTTGTGAAACAACAAATGTGCACACTGCCTTGTCGAGGGCTTTCCAACAGTATCATAAAGCATCGCACATGCATGCGCTGTGGGGGGTGGCATGGGGAGTACTGAACCCTAGTTTTGCCAAAACTGAGGATGAAATAACAAATCAGGATGAAAACAGTACACAAAAAGGGGATCAAACTGGTTTTCTCATCTAAATTGGTTCTCCCCGGAGTTTCATCCCCAGTTATGGATTTGCTTTACCTGCATTAAAAAAGTCATCGAATACTAGTCAAAACAATGTATTTATTTAGTCGGGGAACTACTTGTGAAATTCTAAAGGAAATCTCCAAATGGTATGTCGTATAATCATATAATCATCCTCAATATACACTAAGCAAAAGAATCAATGGGTGTTATTTCTCCCTTTGAAATCCCCTGGAAAATTGCACTATTTTTTTCTTGGATCCTCATATGGCATTCCCAACATGCACAAATGTGTGCCTCCTATGTAGTTTTGGGGATCGATATTGGACACACCATTTGACATGGTTACAAGTTATAACATATGTGGTTAGTTAGTTGAAAGTGTTTGAGTACAAAACAATTACACCATGTTCAACACATGAAATCCAAAAGATTAGCCTAATTAGTTGTTAGTTGAAGACATTAAAAGGGTGCAATGATTCCATGAAGTTAACAAAAAAGGTTTGCCTTGTCACACCCAACAAGAAAGAAATAGCTTTCTTCCACAAATTTTTTTTTGGAATGTGCTTGGTTTTATGATGGAACTCCATCAATTGTGCTTGACATTAAATGCATTTCAACAAAGCATGTCAATGTGTTGGGTTGAGGATAGATTCCTAGACCAAGAGGAAGGATGATTTGCATATATGATAAAGAAAACTTTAAAACTTGTTCATCTTCCCCATCGATCAACTTTTTCCAATTCTTTTTATCATTCACCAAAATTTAAATATAACATTTTTCTTTTACTCCACCTTCCATGTTATGCAATGATATTCCATTGGATGATAAGTGGGTTGAAAAAGTTGAGCAAGTTGAAAAATGGTGAAACGAAGGAACTAGTTTGGAAAGCGTAGGGTGATATGTAAGATAGGGAACATCTAGGAAAGATAATCCATGAAATGAGATGAAATTTGCAAAAGTTAAAGCATTTGATAAGATGTGGATTAGGGAGGATGAAAAATATTGGAATGACAATGGATGAAATGAAGGTCTAAAATTTAGGTACGAATTAAGAAAATTGAAATCTAGGGAAAATAATGTTTGATGAAGGCCAAAAAAAAAGATTGGATCCAAGAAAGATGACAAATGAATAGGAGGGTTGGGGATGATAGGATTTAGGGAAGTTAAAATTGTGAAAACTGATTGTAGATGAAATCAAGGTCAAAAAAATAGAAAATGCAAGAGAGCTCAAACTTGGCAAAGAAAATGGTGGAAATGAAAGGCAAGGGATGAAAATACAAAAAATAAATGATGAAAATTGTTTGATATGTGAAAGCCTTTGTCATATGTAGTAATCAAAATGTCAAAGAAAGTTTGATCTTAAGATGAACAATCGAGGGCTTAATGATAGTCATGCTCAAACTTGTGTACCCTTTGAATTGGAGATGATGTAAATTGTTACATTTATTTAGTGTTTGCCATGTTAGGGACTAGCCATCCAAGGTCACAACCGCCATTTATATTCTATTTATAAACAAAGGATGTACTTTGAACCCAAACCATGTTTGCATTAGCTTACATGTGTTGGAGAAGTGTGCACACTATAACACATAATGTCCATCTTTTTCAATCAATCGGCCATTGGATGAAGCTAGATTTGTTGCACATAATGCTTCATCCAATCCAATTAGTATATCACTTATAAATGGAACCCAAAGCTGATGGTGGCCATGGCCACCATGCTAGCATAACTATGTCCCCAAATGGTGATGAAATGGTTCAAATATTGCTTCCAACACTCTAATCCCAAACTCTTGAAAGCATGGTTCACACATGGTGTTAAATTGATGGTTAGTCAATGTTAAGTTTTCCTAATTTTCAAGCACATTCATATGTGGATTGTTAACTAACAATACTAATGACATGGCATCCTAGGTGGCAAGTGGTGTTATCTTTGTGTTAGCCAACATCCAATCTAGCCTAAAAACCTATATTTGAAACATTTTTTTCAATGTTAAGTAACAAAGCCAATGATTTAGCTCAATGTTAGCTAGCACATACAAAATGGTAGGGGTCTCGATCCCACCTCCTTCCCACTTATTGCACACATAGAGCCAAACTATAGACAAGTGGTCTCATATGAATTCTTGTTTCTAGCCAAAGTGGTTATCATCAATAGGAAGATGTAGAAGAAATGATGATCATTCTTAGGTAAATTTAGCCAAATCTGGCTATAGACAAAAAAAAAAAAAAAAACTAACCATCCTTCTATGTTTATGGCTATACAATGAAAACCAAAGACATGAATTTAGTAGTTTTGACCCCTTTTTTGCCCCCTCACTTTTTGGCAACTAAAAAGCTCAATAATCACTTCTTTTTCAGATTTTCAATTTGCAATTCCACTATTTGGCAAAATTTCACCAGTTTGAAAAAAAAAGCTGCTCCAAACCCCTAATTCCCCCCACCATTGTTTCACAAGACAATGAGATTGCTGCATACCTTCATTGGTACCATTGGTCTGAATGATCCATGATGTTAGGGTAGCAAAATAAGTTGCAGCCCATAGCAATGTTTTTTTAGGTATGAATGCACAAAACTCATTTGTCCATGAAGTTTCATTGTTGCCTAATATAACGGCTATGTTAACGTTAGCCTATTTTAACAAAAACTCCATAACACCAAAGTGCGAATCACGCTTAATGGGAAATTTCCAATTTGAAACTTGTCATGTTCGAGGTTTTCCCAAGGGCATGTAAACCCAGTACATGAAAACTTTGATTGGTTGGTCACAGCCAGCGCTTGGTGCCTGCCCTCAGAACCATACATGCAGAAGCTGTTCAAATTTGACTCAAATAGAAACAACACAAGTACTTAGACTTTGAAAACTGGGATGCGCTATCTGATCCCTCATCTTGCACTATCATATATATACCTACTTGCTTGCACAAAGAGACTTGACAACAGTAGACTAGAAGCTGTTCAAATTTAACTCAAATAGACAAAGATACGCAAGTTGCAAACAACATCAAACATAACTCATGAGACCATAGAGAAAATTCGAGAACAAACACTTCGGTTGGAATGCTACACAATTGACCACTGAGCAACAACATCAAAGAATAAATTACTCTGTCAGCCTTCACCAAAATGAGCAGACAAAAAAATCTATTACTGCACAAAGGAGGGACGCATGCACATACCCTTGGTTCACAATTGAGATGCTTTCAAGGGCAAAACTGTACTGGTACTCTTGAAGCTTGACAACCTGCAAAAAGTTTTCAAAGGGTAACTGCTAGAATCAATTGTAAGAGAGAAACTGGGTGATGGATAAAGAAACAAAAATGATCTACAGTTGGCAAGCTATGATTTGCACATCATTTAATGTGATGGGTTGCTCTACAGATGAGTACAAATTACCTTGGGCCAACGTAGATATAAAGATTTACAACCCAGTACAGGTTTCACCTGTTTGCAGGAAAATAAAGAAAAAGAAAAAGAGCATAGACTCTCAAGATCATGTTAAACTAGTGCTATTTCTACACCTAGGTTCACACATTCCAATTCTCAATTCACAAGCAGCAGCTTGAGGAGTCTTCCACAAATCCTCAACAACCAAACTTGATGAATGTCTTTGGATACCTGAGTCCATGTTGGGGCATTCAAGGCTTGCAGAAATATCCACATGAGAGAACTCTGGTTTCTTTGGCTGTTTCACAGACTCAAGGCCCTGCTGGCAAATCCAATGCCCCAAGACCTCCAGTTGTTTCATTGTTGCTACTTTAGTTAGAGGCTTCTGCACCACTGTCCTATGTACAAGGTACTCTTTGTCTGAAATTGCAGGAGCACCCACTAACTCTGTCACTAAGTTGCCAGCACTAGTCCAACTGCAAGAGGCCAAAGGTCGCACTATATCATAAGCTGAAGAAGAGAAGGGAACTGTCAGGCAATTGGGAGCTGCAGGAATGAGAGCAGAAACAGGAAGAGGCACAGATGACACATAAGCAGGTTAAGATATGCTAGATAGAGTCGGAGCAAATGTGGGTATGTGAGGGAATGGGGCATTGCCATCTTGACTGGCTTGAAATTTCATGCCACTGTAAAACCAAGGGATTGGCACTAGATTGACTCATCCGCTGCAAGCCATAAGCACTTGGTGTTGCAGGGATGCCAAGAGTGGTCTATGCTGTGTTCTGTTCACCATTCCATCTAGGCAGTGAAGGAGGCTGGTGCTTTGCCATCCTGATTAAAGTCCTCCATTAGCATCTTGATGAGATAATCCTGAGTTGAACTCTTGCCTACGAAAGGCTCCTTGATCAATGTCAAGTTCTCCTCCTGAACTGTTGTTCATGCAGATGTCACAGCATTTTCTTGAGCTGATGCATTTGGAATAAGAGTTTGCTTCTCTTCCTAAAAATTTTTGTTGCTGTTGAAGAAGGCCCATTTTCACAACCTACAACTTCATACATTGGCCTCTTCAATTTGCCTTTCCCTGGCTCTGTTCACCACAGTAAACACTGCCTCTATTGAAATTCAAGAGATACTGTACCCATGACTGATGTTTGACACAAAATAAGCTGCAAAAGGTTGACCTGAAAATAAGAGAAATTTTTATTGATATTTATTGAAATTGTTGAAATTGAAAACCATTGGGTTACTATTACAAGTGCACGACACAAGATGTCATTTGCATATTTATTCCTCAACTGTTGAAATTTGGAAAATTAAATTTGAAACTGCCAAACCTTGCTTTCTAAAATAAATAAATCTTCAGCAAAGAAGTGCCAAACATCAGTCATAGGTATGGTACCAAGGCTTCTGTGCAAGCATATTACACAAAGCAAGAAAAAGAGTTGGAACTACCATGATCTGAATCACCCCATGTGGATCAATAACTGCTCACTAGGCATCCAGTCCAAAGAAAAAAGGGACCTACAATTATACCTTGCTCAGGATGCTTCTGTTTGAGTTGGAATATCAACTTGCCCCAGTTTTCTGTTTCTTTCTTTTCTTGACCCTTTGAGCTAGGAGCTCTGTCTACCTCTGAAGAGCTTAAGACCTGAACAACTGCCATGCCTCTTATATCCATAAGACCAGTTCCTGCTCTTTGGGCTTCCTGTATCTGTGAAATCGAACCGCCCATGGAAGCCAGATTGGCTCACTTGGACCAAACACTGGTGCCCATGTTGCAGGTGGAGGCACAACATTGGATCCAGGCCTTGAAGATGGTGCATCAAAATGTGCAGGAAGACTGGGCTGATTGGGCCAAGTGGGCTTTGCAGTCACAGATATCAGTCTTCATTCTGGCAGATGAATGGTTGGAGGATGGAGATTCCTGTGTCTGTTAATTGGGGGAGTTTGCCAGGTGCACTCTAAGAGTGAACTTTTGCTATTATGTTCTGACCAGGGACCTTGGAATTTGACTGGGGCTTCAGTCACCACCTCTTGAGCATTCCCCCTTCCAGATACTCCTGCTGCAGTCTGGATGACTGACTGCTCAAATTCACGAGTGATAAAGAGGAAGGGGAGACAGAGAGGGAAGGAGTAGAGCTCAAATTCAATTGACAAATGAGATACAGATGGTTAGATAAGATGTACATGATCTGAATAACTGCAAATCATGACTTGTCCAACACACAGACCCATGGAGGTAACCTAACATCTGATGTTAGAACCTGTTGCAACAGCTTGCAGACCCTCAACAACTTGCACCAGGACAAGCAAAACGTGTAAGCACCAACCCAGTAACAATTGTGCCAACCAATTCCATGATGAAGCAGAAAGGGGGAAAGTGGGTATGATGATGAAGAACTAACTGAAATTGATCTAGAGTACCAAAGCTCCCCTTACCCAAGAATTAACAAGCATAGGTATGTATACAAACTGAAAAGTTGTAACACAAACATCATGCATCAGCTCCAAAGGAATCCTCCAAATCCATGATCCCAGGGATCTGATGACATCTCTCTCTCTTCTTCAACAGCTAAACCTACCTGCACATGAAAGCAAGAAAGAGTCACAAATCCTAACCTACCTCCACATGAAAGCGAGAAAGAATCACAAACCCTAACCTTCTTACACATGAAGAAAGTATGAGGCAGAGAAGACAAACACCACAAACCACAACACCATATGAGGAATCCAAGCTAGGCAACAGGAATTCAACTAGGGCAGAAGGAAGAAGACAAAAGTACTGGAAATCTCTCACTCTTCTGATCATCCATCCCTGGCAGCAGCTGCCAGAAAGACAGAGAAGAATGAGGTGAGCACATCCCAAACTACTCCAGTTGTTTGTTCTGCATGTTGTTCTGCACCCCTGCTGCTCTTCTTCTGCTCCTGTTGCTTGCTGCTGCTGCTGCCAAGGAAATCAGGTCTGGAATCAAAAGACTGGACCTCTCTCTCTCTCTCTCTCTCTCTCTCATCACATCACCATCATCCCTCAATGACAGCCAAGATCCAATTGCTGCATGCAGGCATGAGATTCCAAAGCCAAGAGACTGCAATTAGGTTAAGCTTGGCTTGCCTAATCCTGCTTACAAAGCTGAGACCTAACAGCTGTGGATTGTTAGTCTCAAAGAAGATGCAGAAGAAGAAGAAGGTTACCCATCTCATATCCTCATCCACTTCTTGTTGCAGATCTGAACTGACAGCTGCTTCTCTCCTGATTGTTTCTTCCTAAACAATTCAGCAAGGAAGTGAGCATCTAGGCTTTCCTTCCAGAGATGGCTTTTGTGTGCATAAGAAAGTATCTTGCAGAGATGCTCATCTTGTGCACAAGGAAAACAAAACATCTGAGCCTTGCTCTCAGAGATGCTCTTCTTGTGGATAAGATAACATCTAGCCAAGCTCAACAGACTCATGGCCATCATCATCCTCTGTGCATTTCTGGTTGAAGTTTTGCAGAAAATGCTGAAGAAGTTGGGAGGGCTGGATCATCCTCTCTGCACATGTCTGTATGATGACTGCAGAAAATTGCAAAAGAATTTGGGAGGTTGCGGAAAAGTGCATGTTTCCATGCCACAAGCCCTTAACTCTGCAAAATCTGCTGTACATGCTCCTAATCCACACTCTCTCATCTAATCCTGTCTGAACTCAAAAACACAAGTCAATTCTCATATGCATAAGAAACTTGAGTATATCACACAAGTTTTGTGAGATGAATATGTGAAGATTGAGCTTGCATTGAAGCCTCAGACACCACAAGGGGGTATCTGCACAGTTGGGTAGCTGCTGCACATACTGTGTTCCATAAGTTATTCCTGAATTCAAGTCATGGACACAGCATAGCTAGATCTGAGGAGTGCAAAATCAAGTATCAACAGAGCAGCTGCAACATGCAACCAAAAGCTCAAAAACACAAAGAATGTGGCATGGACCCACCTAGTAGTAGTGCAAGCAAAAGGGGGGGGAGATAAAATTTGCTCGTGAAGCTTTACAACACCTCTGACGTTGCTAGAGGTTTGTTCATTGTGTGAAACAAGCTCCACCATTTGCATTTGCCAATACAGCATGAAGAGCACTGCGTAACAGGACCCAGTGGTAGAAGCCTGAAGTGCCCTTGAGGAATCCAATTCAAGAACTCAACAAAGGCTCTAGATACATACATAGGCCTCATGCTGATACCGGTCTTCCAGAAGTTTGTGACTTTCATCTATTTCAGAACACTAGCATGCACCAACATACCTCATTAAAGGCAATGTCTATCATGGTCTACTTGATCTGTTTGAACAACAGATGAGATGTAACATAACAGGAGAAACTCGTATTCTGCAGCGATAACACAAAATCCACAACAGTTGTTCAAACTGTAATTTGATCCTTGGGGTGTAAAACTCCAGGAAACAATCAACAATCATGGAATGACAATTTTGAAAGAAAAAAGATCTGGTATATTCCTGGAACAACAATGCTACCTGCAAAATCAATTTACATGAACCTCCAAAGTTGGGAGGGCAAAAGGCATCCTATGCAGGAAGCAAATACTTATTAAACAAGTTGTCCAGACTAAAAATTGTACTACCAAAGGTCAAAAGCTAATTCCCGTGCATAGAAACAACTCCCGACATCCACTGAAACTCCTTCACCAAGCAACCCGCATGTTGCATGACCCTAACTACAATCCCCCAGAAGTCAGTTCCAAGAGTACACTTGCAGGGTAAGGCCAGCTTTGTAGCACAGTCAATTTTCAGCATCTGAGTGCAAAGCAGATTAGACCATTCACAAAGACAGTACACTACCCAACACAGCACTTCTAACTTCCCTTCCTTATCTCCCATCTTCAATTTCCAGTCCTTGAATGTGTGTTGTTGCACATGTGTTGAAGCCCATGAACATCCGTATACATGTCAATCTGCACTAAAGCATGCCTTTTTCAGTCTGATGTCAACCTATCAGAAAACTCCTAGCAGTGTGATTCCTGATTCACATTGTCAACACCTAAACCATCTTGAAAATCATACTGGAGATTTCTCACTAATAAGCTGCCTGGTAATACTTTACCCTCCTGACTGAATTAAAACGATGAGAAGTCAAAATGAATTCTGCACAAATCCCATAACTGACCTGGTGCCAAAGGCTAGGTCTACATTGTCACACTCAGACAGCATGGGTAATAGGAGGGCAGCAGTAAGACAAGTGCCAGAGAAAGAAAGTACCATAGTAGTTGCCCCAGATGATTGCTGTGCAAGTACATCTCTGATTACTGCAACATGCTTATGCAACACCTGTAATGAAATCTTCAACCTCAGCAACTGAAGTGAATCCATTTTTCAGGGATCCCCCAGAAATACACTGTTCCAACACCTTTCTCAAAATCAATAGCATAGTAGATTCTTTAACAAAGGTGCTCATTCTGATTTCTCCTTGTGAATTCAGACATCTCACAAACACTTCATCTGGGGAAGAAACTTCAGTGATCCATAACTATTAGGTGGGTATCTGAATGCCTAGAAAAAACACCTACATGAATGCTTGCCTTGAACATCTTTTCACAGTTCTTTCATCACCTTATCCTTAGTTGAAGTTAAGGGCATACCTCTAGAGGTGGCAAGGATGGCTTGTTCTGAGAAACTATTCCAGCACACAAATAAACACCAGAAAGTTAAGGAAAGGAACTCCTCAGACAATCTTTAACCCAGTGAATTGTCCTTGAGAAATTCTACAGGTGCATCAGACATTCATGCCTAGCTAGAGATATATGATGTACCATGCTGTGATAAGATAAGTGCATGATGCAAAAATGCTGAGAAATTGATGCTCTTGAGTTCATTCAGAGAGTGATCCTCATGGTTCTCACCTAGGATGGCTTCATTAAGAGCCTCAGCAACACATTGGCGCCGTGATGCCTCAAACAAATACCCCAGTGGAGAGTTTTCTGGATGTGGATATGCCAGCAAGGAGAACACCTCCTGTTCCAGAAAAGGCAAGTGACATTTGGTTGTTACTGCACAAGATTGAATAAGAAACTTTTTCTTGGTAGGATGACAGCAGAATCTTTTTGAGAGCCAGAAAACACCATGGAGAGTGGTATGAACTTGGAAATGTGGATTTAGGTTGAGCTTTGCTTTACCACAACCATGCTAAATGTGGACAAGGTGTTCATAACATTCAATACGAGGTCAATTACCTGTAGATGCAGCTTGTTGTCCTCTGATTCAGTTTCAAAATCACACAGTTCTGTACGACCATATGCCATAGTTGCTTCATCATCTCCATTCCTCACCTGCAACACACACCACTCTACTCAGGACTTCAAATAATATAACCCATTGCAAATAGTAACAGAGTATGTGACTTGCCACCTTCCAACAGTCCACCTGCCTGATAATCTCCTTTGTTATTATGTTTAGTCCTTGTCTCTGAGTCCACAAATCATAAGAATTTCTTACTGCTTTGAAACTGATCACATTTTATCTCTTTCACCAGCATCTTCCCATTTCCAGACATATCAACCCACTTCAAAGACTTCTCATAGCATGAAAAAACAACTAGGTGGTGGTGGTGCACATAAGGATCTGACATATTAAGCTACATATCAAGTAAAATTTCAAGGTTCACATAAATGGGACTGACTACCAAGGGCCACAACAAAACTAGAATTTGAAGTTGAAACTTAAGGCAAATTGATGAGTGGATGCAAAGGGGACAAGTTCAAGAATTGGATTCAGGTTGTCAATAGTTGAGTTTGGTAGCCTAAAGTCAGAGCCATGAGGGTTTAAACTCCAAGAGCTACAATCTATCAGACAAGGAAGAGTGGCCTGACTTCCAGCAGAGCTAAACCCTCCTTTTTCATGCTATGAGAAGTCTTAGACAAAACTGTGGTTCCAATAGGGTAAGAAAAGAAAGAAAAAATTGCACCCACAAAGTAACAGTCACAAAAAAATAAGGAACAATTTAGATTGGAGTTAGAAGTTCAACACAAAAATGCTGGGAGCAAAAAAGAACAGTGTCTTTAAGGCTTATGCAAGTAGTTTGTTCAAGTGTACAGATATGGTGTTTGAGAATGTGAGTCGATAAAGAATTACAACTCTATGTTTCTGAGCAACAATTCTCAACTTCAGCCATTTACTTGCACAAGACATTTCCTCCACACATACATACATGCATAAAGCACAACAGTAACTTGAGAAATCATATCCAGCTATAAATGTGACATTGAACAAGGGGATACAAAGTTTGACATACCATCTCAACAAATTTTTGGCACTTCAGTTCAAATAACACTGATGGCTGTGACATGAATAGCTGCAGACCCACAAGCAGCACAGGTGATCACCATCTTGAATCATTTATTGTTTTCAAGAGACCACCTCACTGGCAAAATTGGGATAGCCAAAGTACCTCTGGGGCAATGAGGTTTGTTTGTTCAATCGCCTGCACCCATCAGGAGCAAAAGCACCAAATAATCAGCAGGCAGAAAGTATTCAGAGCCAGTGTGCAGAAGCACCAGCCAAATCACCAAGGATCACAGGATTCTAAATTGCAGTGCACAGTCTGTCCTATAACACTCACAATTTCACATTGGCTGGCACCTAAGGTTGCCAGCCTGCACTCTAGAGCTATATGTACACTGCATTCAAAACTCTGCCAGCAACAATTACTATTGAAAGTTCTCTGAGGCCAGCAAGCAATTCATAAACTGAGCCTTTGGAGCTGCAGTTGTCAAGGAAGCAGATAAACTGACCTCATCTATTTCACCTGCAAGAACTGCATCACGAATCCCTGTCAACATTCCAGCATTCCAAAACCAATGTCTTAACAGATATGCACTCCATCACACAGTCCACTGGCTCACAACAGACATGAAACAAAAATTCATGCAAATTCACAGCCATATGAACCCCCTACTATCCGACAACAAATCTCGAGTAGGAAAACAGTACTTTTTCGTTGTTGCATACTCTCCCCATTTTTTTGTGACAATGCTTTCTCTTCAAGAGCAGATTCCCTAAGCATAGCCATTGCAGTCTCATTGTATCCAAAGTGCACCAAATAGGATAGAACCTGGCACCACCATGTAGTGGAGCAAAACAATTACTCATCTGTTTCTCCTTCAGTTGAACTCTCACATGCAAAAACAGCAGAACACCCAATTTCCAGGTCCCCATCTTCTGGATTCTAAGCTCCATGTTTCTGAGTTAATACCCAATACACCATTAATGAGCCATCCTTGTACAACCAAATTGTTGAGGGGCAACTCTCATGATTTTTGCAGCACCTTCATCCCTTATGGCTAAATCTTATGGTAATGCTCCTTCCACAGGAGAACACTTCTTAAGTATGCTGCAAATCTGCACTCAATTCTTGCACTTGAACTGAGGAGCAGTTTGAACAACAGTCACATGCATGTTCAGTGACCTTCATCAGAAAAATGTATGGTAGTTACTGGCTACCATAATAATCCCACTGACTTCATCAGCCCCTGGCAGTTGGTGGAGGTCACTGTTGTACATTAAGCATATCTATAGGATTGCAGAGAAAGTTTTACAAAAACACTTTAACACTTTACATACATTAAAAAACATACTGAGTTTGTCACAAGACTGCCAGCATCAAGAAGACTCAGCCATGATGCTGGCTAGGTCAGCAGAACATAAAAGAGAATGATACAACCAAGGACACTAAGAAGAAAACAAAATGAAACAAAGTAAAAGGGAAGAGAGAAACCACACAGAGGAACCTTGAGATGACAATCTTTTGAGGCCATGAAAATTGAAAAGGTAGAAACACCAAAAAGAATAAAAATCTTCTTAAGTAAACCTCGGATTTGGTTTAATAGAAACTTGGAAGAGGTATGTTGTCTCTTCAGAAGACTAATTAAGCTTGCCATTTGAGCTACAAAGAATGGTTTTGGGCCACAAGCATTAAGAGCTTATAGAACTGACTATTGACTTCTCCAAAATTTGGTTGAATCTGAAATATTGCAATTCACATTAGGCATACAAATCACATCAATACGTGCACATTCTGGCCAAGAATTTGTCAAGAATGTCAATGCCTTCTGAAAGTTACGTTCCTGCAAAATCCAAGAAATCACAAGAGAAACCATTTTGAAGTACAATCAAGCTCATGGAATTAAGCTTACAGATCACCAAGAAAAGTCTCAGAGGCCAGGACTACTGGATCCTCACAAGAAGGTCTCAATTTGCACAAATACAGAAACTTCCAGCCATGATGTATACCAGTGAGTGAAGACAAGAATTTTGATCAGGTATTCCAATGGCATCAATGCTCACTATTGTCTTCATATTGAGCTCCTGCAGAAAAGAAATACCAAATCAGTCAAACAAACAGAGACACCAAGGCCCAAAGCTATTTGTGATCATAAAAAGTTAAATATTCTGGATTCAGCGCTATAGAACAACTTCAAAAATGGAGCAAGAAACCCAATTGCTCAAGCAACACTTAGTTACAAGTTGTTTGGCAGACTGTGTATCATTCTTCAGACTGAACAATAAGCAAAAGGACTCACAAACAAGAGTCCAAGGCTGTGAAGCTGCCTATGATTAGTTAAGCTGAGTATGGCATGAAAGGGTGCCACTGAGAACGACAAGGCCATCAAACCATGCTGGCAAGGTGCAATGGTGCAATCAAAGCTCATACTTGTTGAAAGCCTTCCAGGTTGAACACGAATGGCTTTGCACCAAAGTTTGCTTCAACTTTCTCGCCTGGTGTCCGTAGGCCCACTGTTGGATAAAGAACCAAACCTGCACAAGTGCAAGTTATGCTCCTATGATAATTCATTCTGCAGGTTTGGGATCCATATCCACTTTGAGAACAGGTTATACAAATTCAATACATTAACAGATGTAAGAAGAAACAATTACCTTTCACATTTCTGAAAGCAACTCCAAGGTTGGTCCCATTTTTTGTGTATGAGATTGTGTGGTCCATCTGCAGCACAGAAAGCAACATTACCGGCAAGAAATGTCTAGTGTAAAAGAGCACTGAGGTGGAGAAGAGCAAGTGCACATTAGCCCTATGTAGCAAAGGGTGGCAAAAGACCCAGTTCAACACTTTCACAAGATTCCAAACACAAAGAGAGTGACACACATGGAACCATCTAAATCATGAAGGATTTGTTCACAGCACCTGATTGAGGAGGCATCCAATGACATCGTTTGTGCCAAATACAGGACCATATGAGGTACCCTCATGGCTAGAACTGCATGCACACCTGCGAGTTCAATGCTGAAAGTCACAAACTCCTGCCAATCTTCCAATTGGAGTTCAGGCAGTGGGCACGCTAGTGTGTTTCTGAAATTAACAACTCCTGCATACCTCCTGGAATCTGAAAAGCTCTCATAAAAGATCCTTCAAGTGATCCGCACTACAGTAGACCTTTAAATGACAGGAACAGACACTCACCTACCATTGAATGCATTGCCATCATCCGCATGGTATCCAAAACTATTCCTCTCGAATCCTGTTCAAGGAGATAGTAACTCAGTCTTAGAAAAGGAACCAAACCTGCCTATCCTAGGCAGGAAATAGAAATGGCACAGTCAAGTGTTTAAGACATGTACCAGGGAGTTTGTTGAGAGAGGCTTGTTGTGCACTTAAGCCAACACCAATGTATCTGCCACATTTGCCAGTTGAGACACAAATTGATAAAAACCAGTTCTGTCAGACACTTGCTAGTTTTGTGGAATGGCCAGAGAGGTCAGCCTAGTAGAAGTTAGATGATCCAACTGCCTCTGAGAAACAAAAGCTCATCAGCTTGAGCTCAGATGACAGTTCCTGCTATTGCATCCACCATCAGCAGTTTGCAAATCCCACAAGCAGATGTCAACCTAATAAGGTAGTTGATTGAACTGCCTCTGAGAAACAAAGCTCATTGGTTTGAGCTCAGATAACAGTTTTCTTTGCCATTTCACACACTACTGTATCAGTGGCTTTGCAATCCAGAATAAAATTCATATGAGTACTAAAGAGAGACAGTAACACACCCGTCCCTGCCTTTGCTTATAATAGTGACCTCAAAGTAGTAGAGATGTGCACTTTCAGGAGCAGGATTATCTGACCGAATAGCCCCTGCATCTGAGTCTGCTTTGCCAGAACCTGTGACCGACACATCCAAATGATTTGCCACAGATACTGAGTGCTTGATTCCACTTGTCTTTACACATATGGAGGGATTCCTAGAGAAGGCAGAAATTCCAGATGCTGAACTGATGGTCTGCAGACAGAAAGGCTACATATGCACTAGGGGACTCTGGAGGGTCATAACCTCAAGATTGCAATCACTGGGACTACAAAATTGTAGTTGATTTTGTAGTGCAAATCAATTCCTTTTCACTGTTCTGCACTTGCTTTAGAATCCATCAAACAGTAATAACCATGGAAATCTCTGCAAAAGCTAGTGTCACATTGTGAAGCTTCTTTCCATATGCTGAAACACTAAAATTGGAGCCCCCCCTGGTTACTCAAATGTTTTTATTTCTCCTCCAGACAAACAAAACCAAGAGCAAAGGGAGTTCGATTCTACACTGAAACCCTGAGTGAGAAAAAACATGAACCGAGGACAAAACGCGCACACACTGAGGACAAAAAAGAAAGAAAGAAAGAAAGAAAACCCCAAAATCCCAAAAGAGTAGCGAAACTGGCAGCAAACAAATAATGGTAAAAGAAGTAGAGAGGAAAAGTGGGAGGAACAAAAACCCCACACACATCATACATACATACATACCATGGTAGGCAATTTTGAGGCCGTGATCATAAACGTACAGTAACGTCTGCTTGGAGTCTTGCGAATTCCAGGCTGACGGCAATCGCACAGTGGATGCAGTAACTTCCGATCTGATGATGGGCGCCATCATCACTACTACTACTACTACTACTACTACTACTCCTAACTACCACAGCATCAAAATGCCAATGACTGACAAAGCGGACAAGGCAACAACAGTGGAGGTAGTCGTCGTAACAGTCCGTGTCATGGGGGTGGAAGAAGGTTTAGGGTTTGCAGTTGATGCAAAACAACCGCAGAAACACCACCGAAAAACAAAAGGGCAGCAGAAACAACGCACTGCAAAGCGGAGCAGGAGGAGGAGGAGGAGGAAGAGGAGGACATTCTGTAGTCCGGAATGAGCAAGAACCACCCCGGAAGCGGCGGAGGAGGAGGACATTCTGTACTTTGGAATGGGCAAGAACCTGTCCGGAATCGCAGGAGGAGAGGGAGGAGCACATTCTGGAAGTCCGGAATGATCAAGAACCTGCCCACAAACTGGAGGAATGGGTAGGAGGAGGAGATTATGTGCTCTGTAATTTGGGGGGCAGGGACTGCAGGAAATTACCATAATATTTCTGGAATGGGTCAAAAGAATTTGCCCCATGAAAGTATGTACTGTAATGGGGGGAATGGACTGGAGAACATAATCATGTATTTGTGGAACCTGCTAGCATATTATGCCGGTGTAATGGGACAGGGATTGGAGGATGTGTCATGAATCTCTGGAATGGGCAAGAACCTCACCCATTATGCCAGTGGAACAGGGCAGGGACCGGAAGAGATGTCTTATATATCTGGAATTTATGTAAGAACTTGTCCCCCATTATGCCAGTGTAAATGAGGCTGGGCAGAGAGGGTCAAGGAACCTGATTGAGCCATCATTTTTGTGTCATGGGTTCTTTTTAGGGTTTGAGGTTTAGGGTTTAAGGGTTTAATTGATGACTTTTGTAGGGTTTTAGGCCTTAGGGTTCATTGAATGAGTGACCCTATCTTGTTTTCCTTGGCTTTATGGTTTAAGTTTCAATTAAATCATTGTTGATGATTTTGGGGTTTGGGGTTCCATCATTTGTTATGATTTAGGGTTTGGGGTTTGATCATTTGTGATGATGTTAGGGTTTAGGGTTTGGGGTTCGATCATTTGTGATCTTCTTAGGGTTTAGGGTTCGATCATTTGCGATCGTTTTAGTATATATGCTTTGGGGTTTGATCATTTGTGATGATTTTAGGGTTTAGGGTTCGATCATTTGTGATCATTTTAGGGTTTGGGGTTCAATCATTTGTGATCATTTTAGGGGTTAAGGTTTGAGGTTTGATCATTTGCGATCATTTTAAGGTTTAAGGTTTGATAATTTGTGATCATTTGAGGGTTTATTGTTTAGGCTTCAATGAAATGATTTGATGGTTAATGTGAATTGTGGTTTAATTGTGTGACCAATTATGAATTTTATTTTATTTAGTTTTATTTTATTTTTGAAGCACAAGAGTAGACTTGACCTAACAAGCCATTGGAACCCCCCAAGTCAAGCTCATTGGCAAAGGGCTGGCAGGAGTTTGAACTGCACTCCACAGGGTTTGAACCCAGGACCTTTTTCTTTTTTTCTTTTTTTTGAGGTCTCAGGGTCTCAGAAAGGATTTTGAATGAATTTGAAAGGTGTAAATTGATTTGGCAATTTTATTTAGCCAAAAAAAAGCAAATAATTGGCAAAAAAAGCAAAATAATTTGGTGTGATATTCTTTCAGAAAAATCAAAATATAACACATAATAATACAACATCATAATAATATTGTAGTGCCTTGGCAGCTTTGACACAAATTATATTAATTGTAGAAATGTTGAAAATTTCCAAAAAATTCTTTTGTCAAAGAAAAAAAATATGAAAAAAATAGAAAAATATTTTAAACAACAATTTAGGAATTTTTTTCATTTTTGAAAATGGAATCTTCAAAATTAATAGATTATTTGACAGATGCAAAATTAATAAGTTATTTGACATTGTATTAAAGTATGTGACAATGGTTTGGATTTTCCTATTTGTTCATAGAAACCATTTGTTTTGGTGATTACGGTTTAAGTTAATAACATGGGTAAGTGGTGTAGTTTGTGATCTATATTAATTAGTTGGGTGAAGACCCCTAAAGTTCCATTGTTTTATTTATTTGATTATTTATTTAATTGGCCCATCCCCCAAAATTTATAATTTTTCTTTTACCCAAAAAATTTATTAGAAAAAAGAAAAAAAAGAAAAAAAAAAGAAAAACTTTGGGTAAAGTAAAGCCCAATACTTTGAGAGCATGGGCCACCCTTGTGCTTTACCCTCACACTAGCCAGTAAAATGTGGGGGTTACATAACTTGGATTCAAACTTTCAAATTCCTTTTTCCCTCATTCAAATTATATGAGAGAGAAAAGTTTCATCACAAGTGTTTTTCCCCCAAAAAGAAATTTTTTTATAAAAAAATCACAACCAAAAACTCCTCATTCCATTCAAAATCACATTACTAGAATTACTAAAATTGCAAAAATACTCGTGTTTAGTTTGGTTGTTTTTTGGTTGTAAATCTTGATGTGTTTTTGTTTGCATTTTGGTTGTGATTTTTGTATTGAATGATGATGAAGGAATTGTATAACATGCTTGGTTGTGGGTTTTTTTTTCTTTGGGTGATTTGGGATTTTGAAAGATTGAGAGACTTATGAGATTTGCTTACAGTTTTCTCATTGGCAAAAATTCCACTGCAATTTCAAGATGTAATAAGATTGATTGTGTGATTATTTTTTGTTTTGGGTTTGATCCTTCAAGATGTTATGTACATAGCAGATGGATTGATTTTGGTTTTTGTCTCGATCTTCAAGGTGTAGCTTGAATCCAGATTGATTTGTTTCCTTTTTGTTTTGGCTTCGGGTTTGATCTTCAAGAGGTTTTGATTGGCTTTGTTTTGATACAAAAGATGATGATGATGATGAGGAGGAGGAGGAGGAGTTGATCTTAGTATTGTATTTGTGTAGATCTTTTTTGGGAAGCTTTTTTCAAAATCTGTAGCATCTTTGCAGCAACAGAGACAAAAAAATGGTGTACCAATTGAGACATCTGAAGCAGCAGCAGCAGCATCATGTGGAGTTTCATCTGTTGGGGATCAGGAATCTTCTTCTTCATCTTCATCTTCTTTTTTTGCTTGGTGTGTGCAGCAGATTGAATTGTGTATCGGGTCAGATGGTTGTTGTTGATCAGTCTGGAGATTCTGGTCAGATCATTGATTCTCCTCAGACCATAGATGGACCAAGTACTCGATACTATGACTTCCAGGTACCAGACATACATAGATACATTCATGAATTCTGGAGTTCCATGCAAAAGATTTATGAAACTGTTATGTGAATCTATGTGCTGCAAATTTCCAGAATAGTATTCATTGTGTTGATCAATTTGCATGGGTGGGAGGGTGGCTTGTGGGTGGATTGGAAAACCAACCATCCATCTATCTGGGAAAAAAACCCATTTGTGAATTCAGGTGGCGTACAAGAGTGTGACTCGCCTTGGCTGCACCAAGCAGATGATGCTTGTCAATGGCCAATTTCCAGGGCCTACCATCCATGCAAAGGAGGGAGATACCTTACTCATTTCTGTCACCAATCTGGCGGAGCACCCTCTCACAATCCACTGGTAGGTGTACTACTAGTACTTAGTCTGTGAACATTCTTCTTCAACAATTCCATTTTTCTGCAGCAAACCCAGAAAACTTTCTTGTGAAGATTTATTTTTTTCCTTGTGAAATCAATTTCTGTTTCTCAGAAGCATCTCCAGAGCAGGATCATGAAAATTTTCCCTTTGGACCTCTTGTACCCATTTGTTGCTTTTTGTTTGGAATTTGGAGGTTTGTAAGTGGGTTGATTGAGCTCCAAGAGACCTGTACAAGACCTTTTGCAGACAGACAAGGCAGGCAACAAGATGGAGAAAGAACTGCAGGGTTTTGTTTGAGCTGCAAACAAGCAAGCAAGGAAGAAGATCAATGATCCATGATGCACATTTCATTCAATGTTGAACTTTGTTTTGCAGGCATGGTGTGAAGCAAATACGCACTTGTTGGGCAGATGGAGTGCCATACATCACTCAATGTCCTCTCCAGAAGTTCCAGTCCTATACTCACAGGTGCATGCAGCAGCTAAGAAGGACATGATACATATGTGTAGATCATCATCATCATCTTCTTCTTCTTCTTCATTCTTCCTCTATGCTCCATGATTCACTCACAGACCAAAGCTTGAACCCATTGCCATGCAATTGATCTGACATGTTATGTGCATCACCATATTAATTGTTGGAATCCTGAACACTTGATTGCAGGTTTCGGGTGCAGAATCAAACTGGTACACTATGGTATCATGCACACACATCTTGGCTCAGAGCTTCAATCCACGGAGCTCTGATTGTCCAGCCTCATCAGAACTACCCGTTCCCACAACCAAACACAGAGGTCCCCATCATCCTTGGTAAACAAATCCGCACATTTCTTCTATATTCTTGAACTGTCACTGCTCAGGTCCAACAGGAAAAAGAAAGTCTTCTTCTTTACCATTCATACCTGAAGTTGTTTCTGGGTCTTTTTTCTTTTTTCAACAGGATTGAAAGCATCAGATCAAGTTGGTTTTTTGAGGAATTCTAGAAGTTGAAAAGAAGTTGTGGTTTGTTGTCACTCCAAATGTGGGAGGAGGGGATCTGAGCAATGTGGGTAATGGCAATCTGCCAGGGGAATGGTGGAATGAGGATGTGGAAGAGGTGATTGCACGAGCACTGGCCAGAGGAGGGAGCTACAATCTCCCCAATGCACTGACCATCAATGGACAACCCGGTTTCCTCTACAACTCATCAGCAGCAGATGCCTACAGACTGCAATTGCAGTCAGGGCACACTTATCTCCTTCGTTTGGTGAATGCATGTATGAACTTTGCTCTCTTCTTTGCAGTGGCAAAGCATCGTCTTACGGTGGTGAAATTCGACTCTGCCTATGTCGTGCCCTTCACTGTCAATGTTATCCTCATTCAGCCTGGCCAAACACTTGATGCACTTCTCACTGCAAGTCACCAGAGAGGCAGATTCTACATGGCTGCTTCTGTCTTCTCCATGCCCAATAGCTCCATTGTATTCGCTCCTCTCTTGCTCTCCATCTGTCTCTCTCTGTGTTGCTGCATTTTTGTTTTGCAGCAGTGGGTAGTTCCTAGATGATGTGTGTTCTGTAATTTTGGCTTTGAAAATAGGAGCTCATGAAAGAGAGATCTTCAGATCTTCATTCTCTAGGGCCTTCATCTTTGTGGGTCTTTGATTGGCAGATCCCATTTCCAACCATACCAGCAACTGCACTTCTAGAGTACCCAGCCTCAGGCGGATCCAGCCCCATCATGCCCCGACTGCCATCTCACAATGATTCCTCATACAGAGACTACTTTGAGGCACAGCAATTCACTTTGAACAACAGCAACCAGCTACTGTTGGTCCCAAGAACGGTGGACAGACACTTGTTCTACACAGTTGGATATGGTCTTGCCAGTAACCACAGCTGCCCTCCTCTTCCGACTTGTGATGGCATCAATGGAAACAGGCTTCGTGGGTCTGTGAACAACATCACTTTCAACCTTCCCACCACTGCCAGGAAATCTCTGTTGGAGTATGGCTACTTGTCATGTCGGGGAGTGCTTGTGTCCGGAGCAGACTTCAATCTCTCATTTCCTGACCAGCCTGACACTCCATTTGATTACACAGGACCTCCACCCCCAAGATCAGCATGGTATCCAGAGCATGGAACACGGCTGAGTGCCATCAGATTCAATTCCAGTGTCCAGGTACTCCTCTCTCTCTCATTTACATCACCTTACAGAGAGGAAAATTGCATCACAAACATAGTCAATCTTCTTCCAAGTTCATACTCAGATCGAATCATTGACATTGGGATTTGTGGTATGCACACTGCTGTAGTTGATACTTCAGGACACTTCAATCTTGGAATTTGAGACACACCCATTCCATCTCCATGGCTACAGTGTGTACATTGTAGGCAAGGGTTATGGGAACTATGATCCTGCAACGAGCCCTGCCAGTTTCAACCTCATCAACCCTCCCCTGCGCAACACATATGGTGTGCCCTCAGGAGGCTGGCTTGCTCTTCGCTTTGTGGCTGACAATCCTGGTACCCATGATCTCCTGACTGTTGCTTCTATCTCCTCCTCATCAATGATTTTCCTTTGCAAAATATATCTATCTATTGAATTCTTCCTTGCCCTACGTTATTATCCATTGATGTTTGCAGAAGCTGGTGGTGAGTGTGATCATCATGGGATTGCAGGAGTCTGGCTTCTTCACTGTCACCTAGAGATTCATACTTCTTGGGGAATGGAGACTGCATTTTTTGTACGCGAGGGAAATGGACAAGACCAATCGCTACCTTCACCACCCCGAGACTATCCCAGGTGCTGAGTATGGACTCATACACACCCATATCTCTCCCCTCCCACATAACCTTCTCACAGAGGGCCCAGCATTAGTTCCTCCTTTTTCCTCAAAAAGAGTACGCCTTTGATGAGTGCTCCTGCTCATTCTGACTACTAAGCAGTTGAACAATCTGATGCAGCAATGAACAGTCTAAGATTTTTCCCTTTGCATTTGTTTTTCAGTTGTCTTGCTTACTCTGGCTACCTTAACAAGATCTAATGTGAACTTTTCCAGATTTTTCCCTCTGTCTCTCTCGCTCTCTCTCTCTCTCTCTGTGCAATATTATGTATTAGAGTTTCCTGATGAGAGTTTCCGGATCTGCAAACATACACTGGCAACTGTGGTGTTACAACACCTTGAGAAACAATGACACACTTCGTTCTCACCACCACAGATTGATAGCTCTTGTGCTGCAACAATCAAAATTCAATACTTGTTCTTATTTCTTTGAAGAAAGAATCAGCCAGTTCTATTTAGGGTTGAGGGTTTAGGCGAATCAGACCAGTTCTATTTACTGTTTAGGGTTTAGGGGATCAGACCAGTTCTATTTAGGGTTTAAGGTTTAGGGTTTAGGGTTTAGGGAATCAGGCCAGTTCTATTTAGGATTTAAGGTTTAGGGTTTAGGGAATCAGGCCAGTTCTATTTAGGGTTTAAGGTTTAGTGAATCAGACCAGTTCTATTTAGGGTTTAGGGTTTAGGGAATCAGACCAGTTCAATTGAGGGTTTAGGGTTTAGGGATCATACCAGTTCTATTTAGGGTTTAAGGAATCAGACCAGAACCAAAATTTATGAAAAAAATGTTTTTGGGCAAAAAAAAAGATAAAAAAAAAGACAAGAATCAAGAATTAACTAGAGGTTAATTAGGGTGTGTTCAATCATGATATAATAAAAATATTTTTTAAAAATAAAACCCTTATGCACAATGTTTTTTACAAATGATTTTTTTTTCATTTTTAAAACCAATAAAATTGGGGGTTAATTTCTGTTTTTTTTATTAATTTTGGGGGTTGTAAATTCGACTAATTTCATATCTCTTTTTCTGGGAAAAAATTGCAAAACTTTTGGTATCACACAAAAATAGAAAATCATGTTCAATAATTTTGTCTTTTTTCAATAAATAAATATTTATTAATATTTAGATAAAACTTACAACTAGCTCATGAATACTAATTCCACAATTGGAAAACTAAAATAAATGGGTTTTATTTTTAAGATTTAAAAAAAAGGGGTGGAGGGGGATGGATGCTTTGGGGGTTGTTAGTAAAAAAAACCCTTTTCTCACACGTTTGCGTTCACAAGATCCACGTAAGCGAATGTGGTCACCTTCCTCTTTCTTGCGTGTGAACACGGTAATAGCCATTGCTTCGTTGGCGATGATGCCCGCTGCTGCGCGGCAAGGAGCTCTCTTGATACACTTGCTCTTCGTCGTCGTCTCCATCACTCCGCTCTTCTCTCCATCTTGCACAATTTATTTTTTTTTTTTCGATCGCGTCAGGAACAATTTCTCCTTTTGAATCCACCGTCTTCTCTTTCCCTGCATAATTTTTTTTATTTAAAAAAAAATTCCTTCGAATTTCGCACTGAAATCGTTGTTTTTGTTGTTTTTGTGTCATCGTCTTTGCGTCCTCAGCGTGGTGATATACGCAGGAGTTGTTCTTTCCCGTGTTCAATACAGAAGATCTCTTTGTCAAGCAATCATCCCATTGCAAAAGCGAAATTTCGCCGCGCCATGAACTGAGCAAAGGATTCAGGGGACATAGACACAGCAAAGCAGAACCAAACTCTGTGCAAGGATTTCCGACACAGAGACAGATAAACAGACACTCTTTTTTGTGAAGGAATTGGTGAAGGGATGGGGTTCATGGGAGGGCAAGAGGCTCCGGTGTTAGTAGTTGAAGAGAGATCTTACACTGTTCCTCCGAGTGGGGGATACTACGAACTACAGCCGTATCCAAGGGTGCGGAGACGAGGAGGGCTGTGGTTGTCTCTTACTGGGAGCTTCTTCATCTTCATCTTCATCATCATCATGCTCTTGTCTGTGTGTGCGGGATTCTTGTTGTGGCCTTCTCAACCAGTGGTAGAATTGAAGAGATGGAAACTGGATGGAATAACCATCGATCAGAGACATGACGGTAAATCGATTTTTCCTGTTGTGGATTTCAACGTGACCTTGGATGTGTTGCTTGAGATTAAGAATCGCAACTTCGCGGGAGTGGAGTATGACTACTGGCGGACGCGGATTCTGTACAGAGATTCTGAAGTAGGCGATGTGAAACTGAAGGGGGGAAGTATTAGGGCACGCAGCGTTGTGCGAGTTCCTGCCGTGATCAACTTGGAGACTAGACAAATCTTGGAGAATGCTAGCGAGCTTTGGATGGATTATGTGAATCGCAGACTTCCTTTAACCACTCGCATACAATTCATTGGGGCTTTGCAGTTTTTCTTCCTCAAACCCCACGTGGAGGTAAAGAAAAATTTGTGATTTGTTTTAAGCTTTTGCTTGTGTCCAGTTTTGGCAGTCAGTTTCAGTTCATCTTTGTTGCTGTTGATGCTCTTTGAGCATCCTTGTGACAGCATTTCCTGCATATGGAAACCCTAGTGCTGTAATGTGAGATTAGGGTTTTCAGCTCTAGGTGTTTGTTTGCTTGATATCAAACAACAGCTGTGTGTTGCTGCTGTCACAGTGGTGTCATCTCCACGGTTGCACTGTCAACAGCACTTGCTCCGAGGTCAATACATCTGCAGTTGCTCTGAGGACAATACATCTGCAGTTTGTTTCACTGAGAACTATGGAATTGCACATAGTAACCACGCTGTTTTGCTACTTATTCCAATGGAACCACATGTGTTTGTGCAGGTGAATCTATCATGTGATGTTGTGGTGGACCCAAAGGACAAAGTCATTTTGAAGGAAGAGTGTGGTCTAGACTTCTAAAGCCTGGCTGTATCCGAGGTCAGAGCCACCTTGATCTTTGTACTATTTGTCATGTCTTAATGAGTATCAGCTCACTAATCCTGCAGCCTCACTTCCAATGACCATTTATAGCTGTCCTTTGCTCTTTTTTGCATCTGCTGTAGTCATGAGACACATCCAAGCAGATCTGACAAGAAGCACAAACAGGACACAATCGTTGGAAGAACTAAAAATGGCATTGCTGTGACTAAATGCCCAATCCTTTGTTTCTATTGGTACCTAACTTTTAAGTTGTAAAAATCTGCAAGTATTCAGGAGGCTGTTGGTTCGAACACCTTGGTTTCACTTACCTGGATATTTTGATTTGGGCTTGATTATGAAGATGTTAAGGTGTAGTTGACAAGCTTTGATTGGAGGTTTGAAGATGCTTCATCTGTTGCATGGTTGACTGGAACTTATTGTAATTTTCATTGAATGTTTGTGGGAACATGAAGAGTATGATGAGCATGTTGTCAGCTGTTCAGCAATCTTAGAGTATATGCCAATGGCTCTTTAGTACTGAGTCTTCTCATTGCTTCCAGAAATGCAACAGAATCTCAGGGATAGATTTTCTATGATGGTTAGCCCAGGTCTTGGGCAGATTATTATATACTTATCTACAGTCACTGTTGGGATCTGATGAAGTCAGTGGGTAGTTGTGGCAGCTCATCCCTGCTATTCATGATCAAGGTGAAGGTTTGACACTTTGTGAGTGACTCTCATAAAGGTTATGACTGACTTATTGTAGTGTCACCTTCAAATTGTTGTTGTGGAGATTTCTCTGCAATTTCAATTTCATATATATATATATATACCAATTGTGAGATATATTGATGGAACACTAAGTTCTACCTATCTGAGGTCAATCAATTGACAGTAGTTGACTTGTACAATTCTTGAAAGCTTGTACCGATTTCACTTAGCAGAAGGATGCAAATGAAGTAGTTCGTTAACAACAATGTGAATGGGAACTTTTTTTATTGATCTCCCAATGTTTGCATCCAATCATCACGTGGTGCATTGGGAAGGATGGAGACTAGGCAACAAATCATGATACCTTGTCTGAAGGAAGTCAAAAGTATTCCAATACAAGTTTGAATTAGCTCTCCCAAGTGCAACACCATTTCAAGGAACAACAATGTGGGCCGAAATTTTTTTTATTGATCTCCCAATGTTTGCATCCAATCATCACTTTGGTGCATTGGGAAGGAAGAAGACTGAGTGACAAGTCATGATACTTTGTTTGAAGGAAGTCAAAAGTATTCCGATTCAAGTTTGATTTGGCTCTCTCCAGTGTGACACCCTTTCTCTTGCAGAAGAAGGTATATTCTGACTTTTCTGGAGATTGGTTTGTCTGATGAATTAGAGAAGTGCTTGGAGAGTTATTTGGTCATGGTACCCAACCTTTTGCCTCTTATCATTTCTATTTTTTCTTCAAACTTTTACCATCTGTAAGTTACTCATCGTATGTCGTAACTTTGCTTGTTGCTACAGGAGGATCCCAAGGACGCCACTAAACCTGAAGCAATAAATCCTCTGACATGATAATGTACAACCACAGTTTACCGAGACTTCCAGACTTATCAAGTTTTGCAAATAACCAGGCAAGTGGTCCTCTATTTTACATCATGCCAACACAGAAAACTTTCTGAAATTCACTGCTTGTGATCAAAGGGGAATCCTTCTTCACACAAATCATGAGCAATAAGAACCATGCCCAAGTCCAACAATAAATGGTCATAGATAGATAATCCTGTTGCTATTGTTGCTATCCCAATTGTTCTACTGTCATGTCCTCTGGTGAAACATAAAGGCTAATGTTGTTCTCAAGCTTGATACCATGTGAACTCGTCAATGTGAATCTAGGTTCACACATGTTTGGACATATGTGAGATGTAATTTTAGACATGTGCACAACAAGGTATGGATTACAATATGTTGTTAGGCAATGGGAAAACTTTGAAATTAACCATTGACATCATCCATTTGAATGTAATTTATTAAGTTTTCAACACCATGTGTTCATGGATGAATTACATCTAACCAAAGGGATGCAAAGAACATGAGTGCAAGAGTAGTTACATATTTATTTTACCTTCCTACTTGTGTAACTACCTTATTTTTAGTGTTTTTTTATGTTCAAATTTTTCATTTGATTTTTATTTGAAATTTGATTTTTAAAACATGAGAAGGATATAAGCTTAATGAGAAAGCGAATGGATGTTGATGAATTTAATATGCCTTGTCGTTAATGTTTTAAGAATATTATTATGAAATGTTTACAGAAAGTTTTTGATAGTTCATTCTTTATGTTAATCTAAGGTTTTTTTTTGGTTGTTGTCTTGTAGTTTGTGTCATTACCATTAGATGTGGCTAGAATGGTGACAAAAATCTTTGGAAATATTATTTTATGCACCCAATGAAATGATTCAATACATTCGTGAAGGGTTCATTCTTTTTTTTTTTTGAGCAAAGGCTTTTGTTCCAATTATAGGCTTGTGGGTCAAAAAGCATTCAAAGGAGCCACAAGCATTACTTTAATTAGGATTACTTGTCTTTTTTCCCTAAAACAATTTTTTCATATGAATGATTTTTTTTGTAACTTGTTTTTACTATATGTCACCTTCAAATATTGAAATTTTATAAAAATAAAAATAAATCAATCATCAACTTCTAAATCAAACCCTTTATATCTTCCAAACGGTGAATAGTTAAAAAAAAGTAAACACACCATGGTAATCAAAAAACTTGAAAATGAGGGATATTTCATTTCACAATCTCAAAATAAAAAGTGAAATTAAGTTTGGACACCCATGTAACCCTAAACTTCAAATCTTTTTTTAAAGTTGTGGATTGAGATCCTTCTTCAAATTTTTGAATTAGATAATTTCAATTTAAAAAATTTCATACTTGAATAGGTGGTGCATATTCATTAAGGTCGAAATTTGGTCGGAATTTTGAAAAGTGATTTGAAATATAATTTTGATTGAATTCATATGTTTGGAAGGAGGATTTCAATTAATTTTTCAAGTTGTTTCTTTTGGTGTATTACACATTTTTTAATTCATTCTCAAAATTAAAATTTGAAAGTTGTACATTGATATTGTTGAATCCAAAAAATTTAATAACGATTTGAAAAGCAATTTAGGTTAAATTCAAATGTTTAGAAGGTGGATTTTGATTTCTTTGTTAATGCGCTTTTATATATATATATTACATGTTTTCTAATTTGTTTTTAATCAAAAATTTAGGTTTGCGAATTATAGATTGAAATTTTTTAATTCGAAAAAAAATTCAAAAGGTAATTTGGATAAAATTCAAATGTTTGAAAGGTGCATTTTGATTAATTTTTCAATGTATTTATTTTGGTATATCATACACATTTTGATTCATTGAGGATCAAAAGTTATGATTTGAAGGTTGTATATTAAAATTATAAAATTGCTTAATATCAAATATATGAGTCGTTTTGTGAATATTATCATATCACAAACACGTCCATCAATTGTTCTAATGCACCAAACTCCTACTTTGATGCATTAGTATATTCGTATAACCCATACTAATATCGTGTGTTTTATTAATTTAGTCTTTTCCTTTTAGTGGATCATGCACTAATTTCTTAAAACATTTAACAATTAATGATTCAATGTATGTGGATTTGGATGTAATTTGTTTCATGATGTTTATAAAAAAAATATTAACATTATTTGGGATTATCGCTCATTTGATGAATTGAAATGTGATAATGAAAAATCTTCCAAAGTTTGATGATTATTTTCATGTGATTTTTTATTCACTAATGGTGAAGGTGTATAATGAGAATGATGAGGATAAGAAAAGGTGAATCCAAAAATAAATTGAAAAATAATTTAAACTTTACTTTTGGTATGACATTAACTTACAGTCGTGATAGTTTAACATTAACATGAAACCAAATTAATGTTCTTATTTCAACCATGTCGGATGTTTTTCATTTTTTGGGTTGAAATTGGAAATTTTTAATGCGAAACTTATTATTGATCAATTTATACAACAATTCGTGCAAAGATGGGTTCTTTTATTCTAATACAAAATAATGCATTTGATTACATGGTTCAATTTCCTACAAGTGAGCTACAACTTTACAAATTTAATCAAGGTGCAACACAAAACCCGCAGGTTTAGAAAAGGTATTATGCACAAAATGTGCAATGTGTAAGGTTATGGGTCTTTGGATTTTAGACTAATTATTAACCAACATATAGTTAAATTCAAGTTTATTAGGTATTATGTCATGAAATTTTTTTTGTGATACAAAAATATTGTTAAATCATATGTCAACTATTATGTGCACGATGCATACTAAAATAAACCAGTTGTAAAATTTTATGGAGCATTGAAAAGCGATGACAAATGATAAATAATCGCCTATCAAGCATTAAGGTTGTAATTACTATTCATACAAATATGATGATTGATGAATGTCAATTTTATAATGAATTGGATTTATTACGAATTGGAGGCCTAAAAACGCATTGGGTAAATTTGTTGATTCTAGGTCATGTGCATGGGATAGGTTTTTATATTTATGTTGTTTTTACATATTAACATTTTCAACAAAGTTTCATGAAAGAAATGAATAGGCATCATTTACTCAAATATAAAATGTTTACAATTTTGTTCGCCAAGCTATGAAGTGGAATGATAAATTCATGGAACATTAATTGCAACAAGTGTGTGATTAGTTTAAATTTTTAATTAAAATTATAACACAACAATTAATGAATAAGGAACTATCAGAATTTGGATGTGATGGCTGGGAGTTAAATTTACCTCAAAATCAACAATTAATTTTGGAATTTTAAGAAGATAAATAGTGTTCAGTACAATTATAAACAATATTATTCCAAGATTGATGTTAATGAGGGCCAATGGTCATAGATTTTGTGAAAATGTCATTTCTAATAATAAAAATTCCATTTTCAAAAGTGTTTAAATAACTCAAAGCTTAAAATTAAATCAAATGGATTTTTAATTTGATTTTTTTAACATCCATATGTGTTAAAATAGAAAAATATGCGATGATTACCATAATTTCAATTAGTAATAAATAAATAAATTTCTATTTTTTTATGATAAAATTTAAGATTTGATTTTTTGTGGCTCTTTTAAATGTTTTGAACCCCAAAGTTCATAAGTTGTTCCCCATGGTGTTTTCATTATCGGTTCCTTTAGATTTCGCCAAAATTCAATTTTTGAAAAATAATATTTTGAAATAGTGAAACAAAGGGGAGCACATGTATATTTTATGATGCAAATGGAAAAATAATTGCATGAAGGGGAAATTTCCATGTTTTTTTTTCCAAAATTTTAATAATGGATCAATTAATATGACTTTTTGAAACAAAAAATAAAATAATGTGAACACACTTGTGGTTTAATTTATTTAAAATATATTATTTTATATCTAAATTTAGGTAGTCTGTGCGTGCGTCTATCTGTCTGACACGATAATTCTACATTTTAATTCACCGGCAGAACCGGCCTAACATTTGATAGGTAGGTAGGTTGTAATGCTGGTGGTGTAGAGCTCATTTTAGGGTTTCATTAAAATTCACTACATTTGTTTGTCCATCCGTGACAAAGCTTAGGTCTGTCACAAACAGACGACCGGGTCCGACCCGGCAAAAACGGGATTCGGATGGAAAGTTACAATGTCTGTCTGTTTGTCTGTTATTACATTTTCGAAGTTACCTTCTTTTACCTAATTTACCTAAGTTACTTTCTACTAAGCAAACAGACATTGTTGAAAATGTAACTACTGTTACCCGAAGGGGGGCCAGCATGGGGGGGGGGACGGGCGGGGAAGGAACAGGCGGGGGGGGGGGGGGGGCGGCATGGATGGGGAATTTTAATTAATGAAAGGAAAATTTTCAAATTTTCAAGAACTGTCACCTTTGATTTTCCAAGCCCTAAACATCTACGGTCATGTTTTTTGTTTTTACTTTAATCCATGGACGTTTTCGGTTTAAAAAAATCGGAGGACTTCCTAGTGGCCAAAGGTCATGGGTACCCACTAAGCGAAGAGATGAAAGACACATTTATAAGAAAATATTTTATGTCGTGATATAATGCAAAAACAAATTCAAATGTTAATAATTGTACCAATGTTGGTTAATAATATTACAATATAAATCTCATGTAAGGCTTTTGTTCACATTTACTTTATGCACCTCAATGTAATCAATAAAAAATTTAACGAAAAACATGACTTTGAAATTTTGTTTTTTTATAATTCTGTCATGACCATATGTGTGTTAGCCATAACATATAGTGTGCTATGGTAACGAGTAGTGCCTACTTAGGTTTTTAAGTTTAAGGTTAAAAGAAAGTGTTTTTTCTGGTAGGACCCACCTTCAGGTTGTGAGTGGGGGTATAAAATGAGAGAGAGGACTCAAAGGACATAGTTCTTTGAGTAAAGCCTAAAGTGTTCGGAGTAGTTGGAGTTAGTGGAGTTTCGAGCTATGATGTCCGGTTAGCATTGGCTTAAATTCTTTGAGTGGAGTGGGCTTGGCTTGATTGTATGTGTATGCATCACGAGTTTTATGATAGTAGATCTTTCTCGTGACATTTTCATTCAAAAAACTATGTTTTTTTGGAGTAGTTAAACCGTGGGGGTTTTTGTGATCTCGCTCTGTAGTTGTGTGGTCAAATTGGGAGTGGGTGGTGTTAAAAAGAGCGCCTTGGCGAAAGCTTTCCAACGCACCAAACAATGTCTGATTTTGTTGAGCTGATCATTTGAAGTTGCTAGTTTAAGGTTTGACAGTTTTAGTGTCGATTTACCAGCGACATTAATTTCTCAGATAACTGAAAATTTCCTTGAAGAAGGTTGTTGAAAATTGGTAGGAGTGTGGCTAAAAAGCCAATCTACAATACGGCAAAAATAAATTGTGTTTTTGTTGAGCGGATTATTGCATTATGTTTGTTTTTGTGGTGATGGTTTTTTCTAGTTTGTGCACACCTAGTGCGAAAGCGCTGTCAGATTTTTAGCTAAATAACTAGGGAAGATCAGGTGCTGCAATTTTGTGAAGTTGTTGTTGAAGGCTGAATTGCATTTGGGAATTGTTTGGGATTTTTTGTGTAGCCAATTGGGAGTATTGACCTTTGAAAGATCTCAAGTTTGTGTAGATTTGTGCCTAGGTTTTTTTTTAAAGGTTTTTCGTAGGTCATATCTCGGCACACAAACCTTCTTTTCAATTGAGTTTTGGAAAGAAGGAAGATCTAGTTGTCCTTTACATTCTGGTCGAAGTAGATTGGTGTTTGGTGTAAGAACGCTGGAGATGTGGTTCTTTGAGTGCTCGCAGCCCAATTTCGCAACTTTTGGCTACGGCAAATTAGGGATTTTGCCGAAAATTGAGCTTTTGGTTAGTGGGGAGCACATTTTTCGACTTGTGGTGGTGGGCCGGTTGGATAAGTTGAGTCGCTATTTAGCTAGGTGGTTAAGTTGAGTATTCGTTTCTAGTAGCAAATCGGGCACGAGGTCGAAGATACTTAGTGGTGATTCAATTAGAGTATTAGGTTTGGTGATTGGGTCATCACGGAGCAGTTTGGTGGTCATGTGGGAGACCATGGTGGAGATGGTGGAATTACATGTAGTGGGTTGAGGTATCGACTACCTTCACCCACATCATCGGTTGTTGAGGAAGACGAGGTTATCGTGAATAACAAGTCTTTCATGTTACCATCTAGTATTGCGGCCCCATTGATTTGGGATATGGACGGGGGTCCTGGGGCCATGAAGGGCCCCCAACGTTACTCAGGTGCAGTGGGCACCATCGAGTTGGAGGACTTCATTCAAGAGTTTGATTCTTCGTGTGATATGCAGATGTTACGTAATGCCAAATTGTTCTCACCTTTCTTTGCATGGAAGGATTGTTTCAGCACTTGGAGGGTCCTCCGATGGATGATTATCATGAGTTTCGAAAAGATCATACTACTGAGATTGAGGAGTGGAGGCAGCATTGGTCTCCATCCTATGTATCTGTTACTTACGGTGGTGTTGCTAGTGGTGGTACTATTACACCATCTACTCCTAGTACGAACACACAGGTTGTTCCCCCACCTCCATTTAACCCTATCACGGAGTTCTTTTTGAGGTTGAAGAAGAACTACCAAGGGGTGAAGACGGAGAAGTTGAGGAGTCTTCAGGAATTTGAGCGGAAGACTAATGAGAGTTTTCGCGAGGCACACTCGTATGCGACAGTTGATTGCAGTTACCTAGGGGGCGACGGAAGCTCAAGTAGTCCAATTTTGGTATGGGATTCTGGACAAGGAGTTGCGACGAAGAGCACGCGATGTGACTTTCATGAATGACAATTCTCCCACATTGGCCCATGTGTTTGCTTTGTTTGAAAAAATAGAGCTTAACATGGTGGAGGAGAGGGTGGTGACATCTGGATTCAATAGGGATATAATTACTACTTCTCGTGGACAACAGTCCACTTCACAACCTCATACTGGTGGAGGTGGGAGTCGTGGAGGTTAGGTACGACCTCAGTTAGGTTTTGAAGGGACGGGTGCACAAAGACCGTTGCTTTCATTCGTTAGTCAACAGCAGGGACCGTCTTGTTGGACATGTGGTGGTGCTCATATTTGGAGGGATTGTCCACAAGAGAGTGGTGGACGGACTTTGGTTGATGGATTTCAGTCGGCACAAGTTCAATGTGATAAATGTGGCCAGGTCGGCCACCCTCGTGGGCGTTATTATGACCTTTACCAAGAATTGAGATCAGGTCGTGGTGGAGGTCATGGTGGAACAACTCAAAGAGGTCGTGGTGGTAGAGGTGGTAAAGGTGGTGGGGGTGGTGGAGGTACACTAATGGTTAGGGCACCTCCTGTGATCACTCTTCCCCCTACGACAGAGGCAGCTATGGCTACTAGGATTGAGCAATTGGAGCAAAGGCTTACTACCATGGCAAGTTTCCAGCATCAATCACATTGAAGAGGCGAGGCTCCCACATCTTATGTGGGAGATGATCCCTTTTATATGGCTAGTGTAGCATAAATTGAGGCGTATGTTGCAGTGACAAGAGGCACTCGAGCCTCGGAGCCATGTGGGGCAACTGTGGAGTTGGATCCACACAGGGGTGAAGCTGGTAAACAGGCTAGGCTTCCCCAATCATTCTTGTTGTCTGAAGTGGTTAGGACTCCTTCCATGGTTCCTACACTGCCTATTGAGCCAAGAATGGAGCCAACGGCATCGACATCACGTGTAGTGGACACAGATATATCATCGAGTGTAGTGTCACAGATGGTGACTTCAGTGTTGGGATCCCCAACATTTTCGGCTAATGATTTGATGGTGTCAGGAGTTGACTTAACTCATGTATTTCGACTAGTAGCCTCATTGTGTGAACGTGGGAGTGTTGTTGCTACAAGTGCCGAAGTGTGTGAGGTGTTGATGTGGGGCAACTTGTAGTGGGGGATGTTATCGTGGAACAACCCGTGGTATCAGGTGTGGATAATCCTTGGCAAGCGGCGACGGTTAAGATGGATGCATTACCAGCTCGACCAGCCATTGATCGTGAAAGGCTTACACCTGGTGTATGTATGTTGGATAATCGGAGTGGTATTTTTCGGTTGGTGAGTCCTATGGGCCAGGTGTATAAACCAGATCGGGTTTTATTGGATTCTAGTGCCCAACCTTTGATGTTGGGGAAGGCAGCATGTATTGGTTTGGGTATTCGGAGGTCGGAGCTTGAACTGTGCCCATTCCAAATTCAGACATCACTTGGTGGAGCCACTGATAGGTCTAACTTCATGACACGTGAGAGATTATTGGTGCAAATGAAACCGGATCATGTGACTGATAGCTCTAGGTTGGGAGTGAATGCTATTGTTACAGCAGCTGAGTCGTATGATGTATTAGTTGGAGGTGTCGTGTTGTATCCGATGGGTTTTTAGATGGATTATTGGACAGAGACAACGACTTATCAACCTGGTTAGCAGTCTGGGTATGGACAAATGAACCAAGTGCCTGTGAGATTTATTTGTGGGGTTCGACCAGGAGGGTCTCCCCTAGAGGTGTAAGCATCAATTGCTGGTTTTAGTGGAATGGTCACTTGGCCAGGTGACTTGTTGGAGGGCAACATTTCAGCCGTTGACACTCCGATCTACGAGGATATAAAGGAGGTTTCTAGCTTTGCTGTAGCAGTGTCCTCTTCATTGGATGTTCCACTTTGGCGTTCGAGTGGGGTGTTACGATAGGATGCCGATCGTTTGGTATCACAAACTTGGCGTGAGGCTTTTGTGCATGTGGAGGAGGAGGAGGTTCCACAACGGACTCCTATTTTTGGTCCTGTTGGGTTGTCTCCATTGGATACTACACCCATTGCGTGGGAATATCCTTCCGAGGGTATTTGCATGTTGGATCTATTTAGTGGGATTAGCACTGGTTTGGCAGCAGTGCTTCAAGTAGGTATTCTAGTTCGGAAGTAACTTTACGTGGAGAGAGATGAAACTGCAAAAAGGGTTTCATCGCACCATCTTGCATTGTTAATGCGGCGATACCCTGAATTATTGTCGAGGTCGGCTATTCAAGGATATCAACGAACTTTGCCATTAGACATTGCATTGTTGGGGGCGCAAGACCTTGCGAAAGTTGGTCCTATTAATTTGGTGATTGCTGGATGGCCATGCCAGGGTCATACTCGAGCTGGTCGTGGTGAGGGATTACGTGACCCTCGATCTCATATGTTTTGGGAGATGTTACGGGTGTTACGTCATCTTCAGACACATCAAGCACGTGTTCCCGCGTACATTCCAGAGAATGTACTTTTGTTGGGTGATACTAAGTCTCATGTGATGGCGAATGTACACCAAATCCGGTCTTGGATTGGACCAGCGGTTTTATTGGATGCAGCGAGGGTTGGGTCGCGTGCTCATCGTCCCCGATTGTGGTGGACGAACTTGTTGCCGAGGGAGGTGTTGAGACGGGCATATGAGACAGTACCACGATCTTCTCACCTCATAGTGGACAATATCTTAGATATTGGGCGATGTTCGCAGGTGGTGAAAGTTGTTGATAGGTCACCCATGGCAGTGGTGAACCAAGTGGGACAGCCTAGGATGGCGTTACCCACATTTGTCAGTTTTCCAGCATCACATGCTTATAGAGAGGGTGGTCCCGGGCTTGTATGGGATACTTGTTTGCAGCAATTGGTGGAGCCCAACGCCAATGAGAGAGAATGTGCAATGGGGTTTCCTACAAGAATGACATTTGTCCCTTCTATTTCGGAGGCTTCACGTTGGCAAGTGTTGGGTCAAGCTATGGACCTGAATTGTTTAACTTGGATTTTAGCCTTGGTATGGCTGAGCAGCGTCGGCTTAGAGCCACATTTGTAATAGTTTCACCTCTAGTGAACTCGTTGCCCACTGTGACGGTAGAGGCATCGATTGGGGGCAAGGAGAGATATACTTTTCATCCTTGGAGTACATGGGATGTGTTGGGAGAGCATGTGAAGGTTGTGGCCCATGCTGTTGGAGGAGTTTGTTGCTCCAGTGGTGTTCCATTGGGTGACTTGGAAAAGTGTGTGGCTTCTCCCAAAGTTTTTGCATAGCAACCCATGGCATCATCCTCTTCCTCTAATGTGTCTACCAAGGAAACTTGGGAGCCTTTGATAGGGCCCAAGCTAACAGGAGGAGAGAGGCGACAGTTGATGCAATTCCTAAGAGCGTACATGAGTTGTTTTGCCTTTAGTATGAAGGAGTTGGGTGCTTTGAATGGACCTGGCATACGAATTGAGTTGGCTAGTAACACGCCAATCTTCCGTCGTCCTTATAGATACAGTGATATGGAGAGGGACGTGATTCGGAGTCGGACGTTGGATCTATTGGAGGCTGGATTAGTGGAGTTGTCGCATGGTGAGTATGCATCAGCCACTTTCATGCCTGCCAAAAAGGATGTACATGGCAACTACACGGATAGGCGGATGTGTGGAGACTACCGTCCTATCAATCGACAGGCTAAGTCCGATAAGTATGCCATGCCTACACCTGAAAAGATTTTTGATGTTGTGGGACATGTGAAGGTTTTTAGTACACTTGATCTTCGAGCAGGGTACCATCAGTTGTCGATTCGAGAGGAGGACAAGGCCAAGACCGCATTTTGGGGCGTCAACTCTCACAGCAAGGATTGTTTGTATCAGTGGAAGTTCTTACCCTTTGGGTTGAAGAACGCACCTACCGAGTTTCAACGTGTGATGGATAGGATCTTAGCAGGGTTGGATTTTGTCCGATGTTATATCGATGATATTGTGGTATATAGTGATACCGTGGAAGAGCACCAAATTCATCTACAAATTGTGTTTGAGCGGTTGAAGGCTCATGGTCTTTGTCTACATCCTGGGAAGTGTAAGTTCTTCCAAGAGAGTGTGGAGTATCTGGGTCATGTGATCTACCCAGGTGGTTTGGGAGTGCAACAAGCCAAGGTGGAGGCTATTGCACGTATTCCGCGTCCCACGGATGTGAGTAGGGTTCGTGCTTTCATGGGATTGACGAACTACTATCGCAGGTATGTCAAAGGCTTTAGTGCAATGGCAAAACCTTTGAACATGTTGTTGAAGTTGGATCAAGAGTGGCAGTGGGGTGTTGAGCAGGAGCGAACTTTTGTGGAGCTCAAGGCTAAGTTAGTTGCAGCTCCCATCCTGAGGAGACCTATCAGGGGGCGTCCATTCCAGCTACATACTAATTGGAGTATGTTGGGACTTGGAGTGGTGTTGACACAGTGTGATGACGAAGGGAAGGAATTTGTGGTGGCCTATGCGAGTCGTTTGAATAATGCAGCGGAGTCACGTTATAGTTCTTACGAGGGAGAGTGTTTTGGCAACGGTGTGGGCTGTTGCACACTTCAGGTGTTACTTGTTTGGCACACAGTGTACCCTTGTCACTGACCACCAACCGCTCAAGTGGTTAATGGAGTCCGATAAACTTACAGGAAAGCTTGCACGGTGGGCTTTCATCTTACAGGAATATGACTTCCACGTGGTGCATAAACCTGGAGTTACAAACCTTGATGCCAATGGGTTGAGTCAGAACCCATGCACTAGCCAAGAGGATAATACTGGAGCTAGATGGCATGGCGAGGTTGATGAGGAGATGGTACCAGGTTGGCATGCATCGGCCTTTTTGTGCTTGCTGGGTGTGGACTCTAGTATGGAGGGCCACGTGACATCTTACTCTAGTCAAAGGGTAAATGGCCAGTCTTTAGATCTTGAGGTTGGGGATGGTAGCATCGATCACCATGATGTTCATGATGATACATTAGTGTTGGAATTTTTACGAACCAGTATGGTGTCAGGCATGGTGAATGCTAAGGAGAGAGACCGTGTTCTCCAACGAGCTAAGAGGTATCGGTTGGAGGGGACACATATACTCCGAGTGTGGGAGGATGGTAAGATACGGATTGTACCACATCCAGACCAGAGAAGGCGTATTGTGCGGCATGCCCATGAGAAGTTGGGGCATTTTGGAGTAAAGCGGACATATAGTTTACTCCTAGGTCAATATTGGTGGCGTGGTATGCACACCAATGTGCAACGATTAGTGTCACATTGCATGGTTTATGATAGGGTGAGGGCATCGTTCAATGCCCCTACACCACAGTTACACCCCTTGCCTATTATGGGGTTGGGTTATCGCTGGACTTTGGACTTTGCGGGACCATTACCATTGACGATACGGCACAACAAATATGTGTTGGTGATGGTGGAGCATTTCTCCAAATGGATTGAGTTAGTGCCATCCCCTAGCAAATCCAGCGAGGGAGTAGCGTATGCATTCCTTGATAGGGTGCTTAGTCATTTTGGTGCACCAGCTGAAGTGTTGACCGATCAAGGTATAGAGTTTCAGGGTGAGTTTCAGGTCTTGTGTGACAAGGCGTTGATTGATCACCAAACCACGTCTTGAGATCATCCAGAGGCAGATGGTTTAGCCGAATGTGTGGTACAAACGCTGAAAAGAGCACTGCACAAATATGGTTTGCAGAAAGGCCACTTAGGGGATTGGGATATTCAATCACCATGGTTGGCCATGGGATATCGATTCAGTCATCACGCATCCTTGGCTTCCTTCTCACCTTATTTTCTATTGTACGGTCAAAATCCAAATTTGCCAACAACAATTCGTCGTGAGTCTAGTGAGGTGGTGAACCTTGATGACCCAGAGATGTGGTTGAAAGTGTGTTCTCAACGTGCAGAGCTTTTTCGAAAAGTTATGCCAGCAGCGTTTGAAAACCTTGCCATTGCTCAACACAGGGATACATTGCGATATGCGATTATCCGGGGTGGAGGTTATCGACCATCGATTCGTAGGTTCCATGTGGGGGACTATGTCTATTTGCAACAGACTGCACCAACGACATTGGATGTAACAGTAGGCTGCACTTTCTTACGAGTGCGAAAGGTGTTAGCTTCTAGAGTTATCATGTTGGAGGGTCGTGATGGTGTTGTTTGGAAAGACCATGTGCGTAATTGTGCGCCATGTCACCTCCCAAATGTGGATGGTACAGTTGACCCAAGTTTGGCAGTGGTACGGGCCGGCTTGAGGTGTATGTTATGTGGGTCTAAAGGTGGAACAACCCATATGTTGATGTGTGATAGATGTTCTAGGGGTTGGCACATGGCGTGCAAAAACTCCACCTATGGATGTTGTTCTTGTTGGACGGTGGGTTTGTTCTCGTTGTACTTTGGAGGGGTAGATGACTTGATCTTCACATGGTATGGATTGCAGATGGGCGATTAACGATGGGGCAACATAGCACCCGACCTTTTGATTCGTGCACCCGCAAAGGTGTATAACATGTAGAAGATGTATAGGGCTACTTGGAAGTTAGAAGGACCTAACCACCAGCTAGGGGGGCGAGTTGTGGTACACATGTATTTGTGTATGATCTCGTCCATGTTATGTGTTTGTGTGTGTATGTGAGTATGGTATGTCAGCGATGTATGTTGTATGACGATATGTATTTGCATGACAGCTGTCATGACCATATGTGTGTTAGCCATAACATATAGTGTGTTATGGTAGCGAGTAGTGCCTACTTATGGTTTTCAAGTTTAGGGTTAGAGGAAAGTGGCTCTTCTGGTAAGACCCACCTTCAGTTTGTGAATGGGGGTATAAAGTGAGAGAAAGGATTCGAAGAACATAGTTCTTTGAGTTGAGCCTAAAGCGTTGGGAGTAGTTTGAGTTAGTGGAGCTTCGAGCTATGATGTCCCATTAGCATCGACCTAAATTCTCTGAGTGGAGTGGGCTTGGCTTGACTGTATGTGTGTGCATCACGAGTTTTATGATAGTAGATCTTTCTCGTGACATTTTCAGTTGTGGTACACATGTATTTGTGTATGCTCTCGTCCATGTTATGTGTTTGTGTGTGTATGTGAGTATGGTATGTCAGCGATGTATGTTGTATGACGATATGTATTCGCACGACAATTCAAAATGATGAATTTTTGTTCACTTTTGAATAGTTAAACTTTATCATTGAATGACATTAACCTTCCACACATTTTTTGTATATGTTTTGTAACCTTACCAAAATTTGAAACTTTAAAACATATTTTTTAATGTCCATTGTCAACTAAATAAAACACAACCATATTAGGTTTTTTGATTAAGAACAAATGGCATATAATGAATCAAAAATAATGAATCCATTATTAAAATGATGCCACTTTACAATTAGAAAAATAACCCGTAACTTAAAAGGACAAAATGACCTTCATCACCATGTCCATGTTCATTTCCTATTCAAAATAAATCAATAGATTTTAGTGTGACCTATTATATAATTTTTCAAAAAATTAATAAATTTAAATCATTAATAAAAATAAAATATTAATTAAATTGCACCTTTAACAAACCATAAAAAAACTCGTGTCCTTGTCTTCGTGATGGTGGATTTATACTTTTTTATTAAACCCATCGTATAAAATTAAATTTTCATGTTGCAAATTGCATCCCTTGGTAATTCTATGGGAAAAAAATTATCTAACTCATCCACGAATGAAATCAATATTGAACAAAAAAAAAAGTTCCATAGAAAATTTGACCCACCCATCAATGCGAGCCTTAAGATCATTTGAATTGTATTTTTTTAAAAGAATTTTTCCCTTTTAACTTGTGTGAATACCTTTAAAACATGTTTGTAATTTTTTTAAAAAAAAACATGTTCTTATTATTTTTTCATAAACTAGGCGATGTTAAAAGATTTGTATTTATCCATTGTTTGATTGTTATAATAACATTGTTGTTTAAACATTGTTATTTTGATGTCTCAATAATTTATTATCCTAATCACACCATAATGTTCCCAAAGGTGATTAACATGCTTGAAATGGTGCACTATTTCACCTACAAAATTTTAATTCAACATTAGAATTGTGATTATCCTCCCATTATGGATCAATATTAAATCTTTAATAATTTGCACAAACCCCTTGAATGTTCTACATTTTTTTTATTTCACTTAAGATTTGTTCTCATCTCATGACCCAATTTTACAACCTTTCTTATAGATTCTAGATTGTCCTAACTTTTATTTTTTTAAATGTTGCAATATTCTTTTACTTTCTTGTAAACCCTAGGTGTTTTGTTTGTTTAAATTTTGCATCCCTAATTAGATAACAATATTAAAATCAATTCAACCTTTGGAAACTTTGTTTGACTAAAAACCTATTTAAAAAATCAAGATATAAAATATTCAACTCCTTACCATCCCACCCATTCTTTTCATAAGGACATGGCTTTGTCTATTATGAAGGATATGTCTTTTGTAAATGGCACGATGTTTTTTGATACTTTTGACACATTATGCATGATAATGGGTGATGTTGGTAATGAAAGTACATTCACATGTTTTATCACTATAGGAGTGTTTTTTAAAGTTTCTAAGCCATGAATAATCATTTGAAATTGGCACCCTCTCTTGTTCATCTTAAATTGAATTTGAAAACTTATTAATTATCTTGTTGTCGAATACCATAACGCATTTGTCATTATCTTATGTATTTTCCCATTGCTACAATTATCACTAATTCTATTCCCATATATTTTCACATCACATGTCTCACAATATGAGTCCATAGTAGTTTGAATTCGTAAACAATATAGAACCTACTGAAACATGATCATGCATGTATCTCAAGGTTTATGAATCATATAAAAATTCCCTTACATCCACATGCAACAATATAAGAAAAAAGATTGTACACTCAAATTTTAATGATAGCAAAGCATGAAAAAATAAATAAAATACATTTAAAAACTCATGGATGTCACATGTTTAAGAATGATCAAACTAAAGGTTTATGACTTTAATTCAAAGTTCACAACATTAACAACCTTGATGTAAATAAACTTGTGAATTAAAAACCATCTTGTGAATTTATTTAGAGTATAAAATGTATAAATCCTTAAACCTTTGAAACCCCAAAAAAAAATCATTATCACATAAAAACAAGTTACATTGTAACAACAGAACATAACACAAACAAAAAATGTACAATATTTTTAATCCTAAATGAAACCCCTCACAACTACTAAAAGCTTTAAGTGAATTTTTTTTATTAAAGGCCTTAACAATTGAACTCAATTCATAAGTTTTATTAAAAAAATTACAACATTTTTTGAAAACAAACAATGTAAAAACACTTAAATCAAAATGCATCTCTTAAAAAACCCTCAAAACTACATGAAGTCACAAATGATAATTTTTTACCATATGCTTCAGAAATTAAATTGAACCCATGAAACAATTTTTTTTAAGAACAAGTTCACCACAAATTCAAAACAAATAATGTGAGAACTCTAAAAGTTTAAAAGGCCTCTTTTAAAAAACCTTCGTGACTACTTAAAACCATAAATGATGATTCTTTTACCAAAGGCGTAAACAATTGAACCCAATTCATGAACAATCTTTTCATAAATGAAATTCAACGCATATTCAAAACAAACAATGTGAATTTTATGAAAATTCAAAAGGTCATTTTAAAAAAAACCCTCGCAACTGCATGAAACCATAAGTGACTTTTTAAATGAAAGGTTTCAACAATTAAACTTGATATTAGAAACAAAATATTTATAAAAAAAATCCAACACACATTTGATACAAACAATGTAAAAACTTTAAAACCCAAAAAGTTGTTTTTTAAACATTCAAAGTTGTATGAAGTTGTGAATGAGAATTTTTTTAATGAAAACCTCAACAATTAAATTCAATTAATGATACAAAAGTTTTATAAAACAAGTCCAACATGCATTCAAAGCAAATAATGTGAAAACTTGAAAGTCAAAATTTCCATTTATCAACTTATAAAAATATTTTTTTAAAGGGATGTAAAACCGCAAGATCTAACAACCTAATTACTAGTAAGGAAAGGGCTACTAGATTTAAAAATAATAATAAGGAAGTTGGAAAAACTTGGAAGTAAGAACTACCTTTTGTTTGCTTATTGTCATGTTACAATTATCGTTATACAACAACTATCGTCCTTTATAGATTTGAAAAAGACCCATAATCATTTATAGACCTCCTATAGTTATTACCTACCATCTAGAATGTTTGTAGACCCTTTGTGGTTACTACCTACTGTTTTTAATGCATGCAAACCTTTAACAATTATTACCTATCATCTTTAGTGTCTTTAAACCATTTATGGTTATTACCTATTATTTATAATGTTTATAAACCCTTTTGTTCCTATTGCTTACCATCTACATTTAATGTTACTTTCCTTATAAACCTCAAATCTCATATCTATTTCTTTATTGTTGCCTTTCAATGGTAATTACTATCCTATGGTAGAAGGTATTTCCTATTCCATAAACTACCATAAAAAGTGGAAACATATAAAAGAAGTTTAAAATTAATATATCAGCATAACAAAACTTGATGTAATATTAGTATGAATTACTTTTTTTTCTTTTTCATACTCTAAATAAAACCAAGCATCAACAAATAGCCATGAAAATTTATAAACCTTACAAAATGAAAATAGGACTTTATTTGATACTTTCTTCTTATCTCTTAAATGTCACATACACACTTCTTCTCTAAAAGAACTCTCCTAAGCACATCCAATCTAAAACTATAATCTTTTGAAAATTCCAAAGGAATGATTCACAATCCCCTTTTATCTTCATCCTAATCCTTTCGTTTCCCATACCACACAAGATCCATATGCCTTCCATAAAAATAAGCCCTCATTATCCTTATCATAATCTTTCCACACATCCCATTAATTGGTTGAATGCCAATCTTTATCCTTTAAAAAATTTGTAGTTATATAACTTATTCTATTAATTTCATCCTTTGATAAGAAATTATAGGTTACTACCACTAGTAATTTTTTAATTATTAAAATGCCTATAACACTAATTAGCTTAAAAATTTAACCCTTAACAAGAGACCTTTGATTTTTATAAATAACATTAGAAAAGCAAGAAAGAAAACATAAACAAACATGATTTTCATAGTTTAAGGTCATGAAAATGGAGACAAAACATATGAAATATAAACCAAACCTTTCACCCACTATTTATATTCCTCATCACACCATTGTATTTCTATGTGTATAAGCCCCATAATGCATGGTAGGCGAAGGGGGAAAAAGGGGGTTGTTGATTTTTGTTGACATTTTTTATTTTTTTGTCAATATCAAATTAAATTTAAATTCATACATAAAGTGAACTATCTTAATCAAATTAATAACTAAACATAAAGCCACATAAATGGCAAAAAAAAATTGTTTTGGCTAAACTTCATGGCTAAACTTTTAATTAATTGAAAAGACTAATACATTAAGCAAAACTTAAAATCTTTGGCATAACTTTTACAAAAGTTTAAAACTTTGGCATAATTTTGACAAAATAAAAAATTTCCAACAAATCCTACAATTTTATTTATTTTTGAAATAACTCTAACAAAATTTTAAAAGTTTGACATAACTTTGACATAATTAAAAATCTTTGGCATAATTATGCAAAACTTGAAAACTTTGACATGAGCAAAATTTCATTACTTTAGCATAACTTGGCAAAACTTAATAACGTCGGCTAAAATAACTTAACAAAACTTGATAACATTGACATAACTTGAGCAAAATTTCATAACTTTGACATAATTTGACAAAACTTGATAACTTTTGCGTAACTCAACAAAAGTTGATATCTTTGGCATAACGTGACATAACTTTGATAACTTTGACTTAATTTTGGCATAACTCATTATAACTTCATTACTTTCACATAACTTTGTATTTTGGCGTAGCTCAACATAATTTTGGCATAATTTCGTAACCTCAGCATTACTTGGCATAAGTTAACAAAATTTTGGCTCAACTTTTCATAACTCAATAACTTTGGCATAATTTTGTCAAAACTTCATAATTTTGGCATAATCCATGAAAACTTTGGCAGAACTTGGCATGAATTATCATAATTTTGTAACTTAGGTACAACTTGGCACAACTCAATAACTCTGGCATAATTTTGCCAAAACTTCATAATTTTGGCATAACTCATCACAATTTCATTACTTTGGAATGATTTCAACAACTTTAACAAAACTTGGTCATTTTGTCATAATTTCAACAAAATTTTATAACTTTGGCACAACTTTGGCATAACTTAACATAACTTGGTAACTTTGGCACAACTTTGGCACAACTTAACTAACTTGATAACTTTGGCATAATTTGGCAAAACTACGTAACAATGGCAAAACTACGCATAAGTTGATTTTTTTTAGCATCACTTGTGATAACTTTATAACCTTATCATAACTTTGGAAAAACTTGACAAAACGTTTCACAAAAAATTTCAAATCCTTAAGGTGCATATCCAAATTTTTACCTAAAAAAAAACCAAATCTAAATCATGTCAAAATTTGGGAACATTTTTACATACAACTTATGAAGGGATTATGCAAATTTAAACCATCATCGAAAATGGACAAGGGTAGTGTGAATGTTGCAATAAGTGGTCAATAATGGAAACCATACATGGGTGAAAACACACTACAAGGGGGCCATTTTGGGCACTTTCATGACATGTATGTAATCTAAATTTCTACAAAATGTGTTGCATTTAATTTTGGTTTTCACTTTTACTGTAATGATATTTGAGATTATTTGGAAAAAAAAACAAAGATTAAATTCAAGGAATAACAAGTATATTTATGGTATATACAATATAATAGTACATGTTTATTTCTAAATTGCATTAGCTTTAAGTTTGAATTAATTAGCCAAAAAAATTTTGATTTTTAAATATAAAAGTAACACACCTCACATATCTTATCATCTTCCTTTTGAAAATGATAGTTTTTCAAAACATGAATTTATCACATACTTATGGTCATCACCCCCAAAAACACCCGCTTATGATTTGATAATTATCAAACTCCTCACGTGACTCACAAATTTATTCCAATCATATAGAATCATAATGTTCAATGGATACTACAATTTTTTCAAAGACTAAAAATCATTTCAATCATTTTTCGAATATATTTGCATTTTTTTAATGCATAGTGATGTACATTTTTTTGTCACAAATATAATCTGGAATCACACAATATAAGTTGGAAAACAAAATATTTTCATTTGAATTTTTTGTGTTATGGTTTACCATATTATGCAAAAAATTGCAAAAAATGTTATATTATTACCATGGTTGAAGTTCAAACATGGACACTCTTGGAAAACAATACAATGTGGCAACATTTTTGGCCCCCCCCCCCGTAGTGTACTTTCACCCACATATAGTTGCAAACATTTTAACATGTGTATGTATGAAAAACCTTTGCCGTCAATCAAACTTATCATGGGCTTTGGGTTCATTGTCTTTATTAATTTAATCAAACTTCTATGGATTCATGCTTGCTAATATCATGGCTAGTATGTTATCAAATATATAATTTTATTTGGCATTTCAACATTTCATCTATAATTTAAAAGTATATACAAAATTTGAAAGACATGATGAATTAAGACATGGCCATGGAAAAACAAATGTCGAAATTAAGGTGTATGCAACATATTTTGTGATAATGTATATGAAAATGTCAAGGTTTGAATGCATCCATTATCAAAATCAAGATATGAAACAAGTAAGTCAAAGTCATGGGTTAAATGTTTTTGAACAAATGTCTATACATTCTATGTAATTTGATAGAATGGTTTAGTTAGTTCAAGTAAATGATTTATGAGATAATAGGTATGATTTTATCATTTTAAGACACTTTGGTAACAATCTAACTCAAGAATAAGTATAATCGAATGTTCAAACAATGGAAATATCTTATTATAAGATTTCATATTCAAATTTTATTAATATATAAAACGTTTATTAGAGGGGGTAACTTTTTCAGGGTGTGATTAAAGGTTTTGACAATATCATGTTGGGGTTCCCAATTCATAAGTTGAATGTAATAAAAAACATATGCACAAAAGACCTAAATATGTACATTTATTCTTTTTGAAAATCCAAAATTTCTTCACTTTACAAGGAGCAAAGGAAAAGGAAAAGTAATTATCATTTGTCATTGACCATGTTTTCCTTATCGAATTTAAATCATGGCATTAAAGCCAAATTGTTAGTTTGTAACTTAGGTATCTTTTATCAATTGAAAAAAACATGACATCAATTTTGAAAATATTTGACATTATCAAAAAAGGAGAGATAGGATGAAAATTGTTTTTTGTGGCAAGACCTAAAGAGGGGGAAAGCTACTAGCATGTGGGATGTGGCAAAAAATAACAAATATTTTCAAAACAAGTTGTTATATACATATCATATGACTATTGCCTCCACAAAAAAAAAAATTTTGGGGGGAAATTACACCATTACACCCCTAATAAGACTTTTGAAAACTTATCATTTCTATTTTGTAATGTGTTACAAATTTTATTTTATTACTTGCATGTTATGTTTAATGACATGTTAATTTATAATGATTTTTCCACATTTAAAACTTGGAACCAAGATCGGTTGTGGGCCGTTTTTTCCCCCATAACATGGTTCGTGCACCAATCACAAATGCCCAAGAACCCCTTGAACAAATTTGTGCCCATGATTGTGTGTAATAGCCCTAACAAACATTTGTTGATTTTTTGTCACCATGGAACCCAAACTTAAACCCCAAATTTCAAGGACTAGTGACAACTGACAATAATAAACACATTGAAAGCTTTCTCCATGGATGATCTTTGTTTCTCAAGCCCCTTCATAGGAAGCTCCGCATCATTTGAATTTGGTTTGAACCCATTCTCCTCCACCACTCTTGGAGAATGAGAGTTGAGAGAAGTTAGCTCCTCACTTCTAGATCATATATAAAACCATCCATTGACTAGTAAGGTGTATAAAAAATAAGTTCAACGTTTAAACCCTACATATGACAATGTGTAAACTTTAGCATTAGCATGCCACATCAGTAAAAATCTCCACCCACCATGACATTCCATAATCTTTTAGATTTGTAAGACATGAAAATTGCAATTGCAACAATATTTTTGTATTTGACAAGGTGAAACTTTGCTATCCAAAGAAACATAAAGGACAAAACAAAATTATTGATGAGATTATAAAATGAACTCCAATATAATATTTTGAAAGCAACCAATTTATGTCATTTTTGGCCAAACCAAAAAAAACAAAATAGTAATAAGTGGGTCATGACCTTGTGAATGTCATTTGCAAAGTATCAAACCATCACCTTCATCATGGTTTCATTAACTTGATTTCATTTCAACAATGGGTGTTGATAAACATATAATGATTTGCTAAAGACCTAGGGAAAATAATCATATAAGAATCTGCATCCTAAGTTTGTCACATTCCCAAAAACAATAAGAAGATATAGTCATGATGTCATATAACACCCAACAAAAGGCATAACAAAAAGATACAATTGCACTAATAGAAACACTCACTTGGAAAACAACTAGTTCATGTTTTAGTACAACTTGGGGGTCTTATTGAATGCCCTTACTAGTTCTTTTGCAAATACATGGAATTCTTATATTTTGCATGACAAGTAGATGCATGTGAGCCTGCCCTATTTGACACCATTATGTTCCATTTTGTTTTCTTTGCTATTGGTAATATTCAAATTGAAGAGTACAATATAACTAAAAAGCTTTATATATGGACATATGTATAGCTAGATTACGTGTCAACAATATATTAACATAATAGTTTCCACAAATTTCAAAATTTCTTGCATTAATTTGCTTATAGTCATTTTATCAAGCACATTAGGCTTGACCAACACATGGTGCTACTGGTGTATATGCTACATATAATCAAAGCACATTTGTTTTCTTGTTAATGAAAGGTGGGGTTGAGCTCCAAATCACAATGCCTCATGGGTATCATAAAACATTTCCAAAGGAGTCCAATTAGACTTGTATTTTGTAAGGGAAAGATAAAATTGTGTTGACTTGATGAATCTTCTGCTCATAAAACCTTCACACACAAAGTTCTTCAATTACAATCAATGGCACTAGTAATGATCCTTGTCCTATTCTAGAGAACCACAAAGTTGTTTTAAAATTGCATTCACGTGACAAAAATGAGTTTATAGATGGCAAAGTCAAAATACTAAAGGAAGATTGAGCATGATTTGCAAGTACAATAAACTCTCTCTAAACTAATATCCTTGGGACCGGCCGGAAGATATTAGTTTATGGAGGATATTAGTTTACACAAATTTATGGAGGGTAACAAAAATCATTTTGGAACCTGTCAGAGTAGCATGGAAGGTCATGGAGGTTAGTAGAAGGTCATGGATCATTTGGGAAGGTAACGAAACCTTGTGGAACTTGGTGGAGGATCAAAGAAGCTTCTTTTTGCGCATCTAGCTCTATACTTTCGAAGGTGTTTCCTATGATTTCGTCGCTTTTTTGGTGCCATATCTATGATGTAATAGTTTATAAAATGCTATGGGACCGGAAAAAAATATTGAATATCAGTTTATGGAGAATTATTAGATTAAGTATGAGGCCCGCCACGGGCCTGTGCTCGCATATTAGTTTAGAGAGGACATTAATTTACACAGTATTAGTTTAGAGAGAGTTTATTGTATACAACTTTGCAACTATGTAGAGCAATTGGAGAAGAATTAGTAGGCTTTCTTTGATGTATATTTTGTTGTTCCCATCTTGATTCATATTCAAACTATAACAACCCTCATTACACCAATCGCCACTGGTTATTTTTGTACAAAAAATGCCAATTTTCACATTCCCAAAAAATTAAAATTAAATAAAAATAATTTAAATGAGCACTATCATGAACAACCTTTCATTAGGATTCTTGATTTGCTTCAAAAGCCGAGCTCCCCCCTTTGATCCATCATTTCATAATTTTTTTCTAATTCAGGGACAAGCATTTGCAATCTCTGAGGCACATTTTACTAGACATAGCTTAACCCTAGATTGTTTGAGCTTTTGCCCACCCTCATGCAACAAACTCTTCAGTCTTAAATGAGTTTTCTTGTTGCCTTCTTTTTCCACTATTCTTATAGTAATAATATTCTTCAATTGGTGTTGTAGCCAAGTTTTTTATTTTGTTTGGTACATGGTGAAACCATTGCAAGCTACATAAATGTTGGCCAACAAGATGCAAACTTGTGTGCCATAAGATATGTAGAATGTCCAAAATTTTACAAAGAAGAAAATTAGGAGTTTGTTTTTTAAATTATTTGCTACTTTTAAGAAAACAAGTCGTTTTTGCACATTAAAAGACACTTATTTTCCACATGTGTGTCTATTTTGGAACTTCTTCTTCTTCACTTAGAAACATCAAGTTCATTGTTTTTTTTCTTTATGTCGAGCTCGGACATGGTTACCTACTAAAAGAAGAGAAATGTTTGTGTCAACAAAATGGGACAATTGGAACGATAAGACAATTGTGAACAACAACATATTACCTCCTCCTCCTCCTTTACAATCTTCTAGAATTAGCAAGAATGGGGAGATGCATTTCCATGCAAAAACAATGTGTCTTTTCATATCTAATATTTAAAAATGTGTTTTAACAATGTGTCTTTTCGTATCTAAAAAAACTTAAGGTGCAAAAATATACATAGCTTGAAACTATAAACTTTGGATTTAAAATTGAGAGTTTGTTTTTTGAGTTGCTTACTGTTCTTAAAAAAACAAGTCACTTCCACAAACTAAAAAACATTTATTTCCCACATGTATGTCTATTTTGGATCTTCTTCTTCGTCACTAAGAAACATTAGGTTCTTTGTTCTTCTTAATACGTCAAGTTTGGACATGGTTGGTTACGCACTAGAGGAAGAGAAGCATTCATGTCGACAGAATGGGACAATTGAAGGACAAGACTATTGTGAACAATAACATGATGTTATCTCCTCCTCCTCCTTTGCAATCTTCTAGAATTAGTAGCAGTGGGGAAATGCATTTCCACGTAGAAACAATGTGTTTTTTCATATCTAATAGTTGAAGATGTGTCTTAACAATGTGTCTTTTCGTATCCAAAAAAAATTAGGGCACACAAATATACATGGCTTGAAGCCACAAACTCTAGATTTAAAATCAAAAGCTTGTTTTTTGAGTTGCTTACTGCTCTTAAAAAACAAGTCACTTCCACAAACTAAAAGACACTTATTTCCCACATGTATGTCTATTTTGGATCTTTTTCTTCGTCACTTAGAGACATGAGGTTTTTGTTCTTTCTCTTTACATTGAGCTCGGACATGGTCACCTACTAGAGGAAGAGAAGCGTTTGTGTCAATAGAATGGGACAATTGGAGCAACAAGACTATTGCGAACAATAACATGTTGCCTCCTCCTCCTCCTTTGCAATCTTCCAAACTTAGCAATAGCGGGGAGATGCATTTCCATGTAGAAACAATGTGTCTTTTCATATCTAATAGTTAAAGATGTGTCTTAACAATGTGTCTTTTCATATCAAAAAAAAATTAGGGCGCTCAAATATACATGGCTTGAAGCCATAGACTATGGATAAATCCAGAGAACACATGTGGATCGACGGCCCAGATTTCAACATCGACACGGGACATTCCAGAAAAGTCGACGCCGCTGGGCGAGTTACATACTGGAATGGGCTGGAGCTGGTGGGGGAGACCTAAAACGCCGGAACGGGCTGGTCCTCGCCCATTCCAAAGCGCTGAACGGAGGCGAAGGGCGGGAACAACGTCGGTGTCTCCATACAAACGCGCGCGAGCGCGCCCCCTTCCGTCAGGTCGCGCGGGAGCGACGTATGCACGACTGCTGCAAGCGCGGAGCTCCGTTGCCATGGCCAAGAACGAGGACGAGGAATTGCGAGACGAAATGGAGGAGCGGCTGATGAACGAGGAATACAAGATATGGAAGAAAAACACGCCTTTTCTCTACGATTTGGTCATTACGCATGCGCTCGAGTGGCCCAGCCTCACAGTCCAATGGCTGCCACTCGGCGACGAGCCCGCCGGGAAAGACTACTCCTTGCAGCGGCTCATCGTCGGCACCCATACCAGCGAGAACGAGCCTAACTACCTCATGCTGGCTCAAGTGCAGCTGCCTTCGGAGGACTCGGAGAACGATGCCCGGCAGTATGATGACGAGCGTGGCGACATGGGTGGCTTTGGCTGCTCGAGTGGAAAGGTATGGAATAGAATAAGGTTTCATTTTTGCTGTCACTTTCTCGCTTGGTTTCTTGTTCTTTGTTTCCTTCTGGTTTCCGTTTTGTTGTGATGATGGAGGAGGAGAAAACCAATCTTAGTTCAAAACTCTGGTACCCTGACGCAGAAATAATAGCTCCTTGGCTGATTGGGGGAATTTAGGTCTTGGGATTGAGGCCTAAGATTTTGGAAGAAACCCTAGAAATTGATGATGATGGGTAGGGGGATGATGGACAACCATGGCAGGTGCAAGTGGTACAGCAAATCAATCATGAAGGAGAAGTGAACAGGGCACGATACATGCCCCAAAATCCTTTCTACATAGCCACCAAGACAGTGAGTGCTGAAGTTTATGTGTTTGACTATAGCAAGCATCCGTCCAAGCCTCCTCAAGATGGACAGTGTAATCCAGACTGCAGGTTACGAGGCCACAAGACTGAAGGATATGGTCTTTCATGGAGCCCTACCAAAGAAGGCCATTTGCTCTCTGGCTCTGATGACGCTCAAATCTGTCTCTGGGATATCCGGGGCACATACAAGCAAGGCCGTGTTGTTGAAGCCTTGCAGATCTACCAGGTCTGTTGTGTGAACTTGTCATCCTTTGCTTCTCTGTGGAGCAATGTCTCTTGAGTGCTAGCCAACATCACGTCTGAGTCTTCCCATTGCTTCCGGAAAGGCAACAGAAACTCAGGATGCAGATTGTGTATAATGGTTTGCCCAAGTTTTTGGGAAGATTATTATATGCTTATCTACACCCACTGTTGGGAGCTGATGAACTCAGTGGGTAGTCATGGCAGCTCGTCACTGCCGTTCGTGATGAAGGTGATGGTCTGTCACTTTGTGAGCGACTCTCATGAGGGTATGACTGCACTCATTGTCATGTTACCTTTAATTGTTGTTGTGGAGATTTCTCTGCAACTTCATCGATCTTTGCTTCTCTGTGGTTTTTTTCTAGTCTAACGAAATTGATTCTAGTGTTTTTTTAGGGTTCATAAAATTACCAGTGTAGTGAGGTCCTTTCAAGATAAAATGTGCTAGCTCCGGATCCATCAGCCCATTATTTGGCCCTCTTTCCATGATGCTTAACATGTTCTAAAGGGCATAAATCAATGAACATTCTTAATCATGGTGGATTTCCAGTGTGTTTAGATCCAGTGAATCATGACTTCAAGTTCTCTGTAAAACTCTAGTGTGTCAACAAATCTTTGGGCTCTATCAGGTAGACATGTTGAATGAGTCCCTCCATTTTGTTTGTGCATTTTAGTGAATGGATTGTGATGTAACTTCCTTAGAGATTTATGCCATTTAAAGAATGTGTGTGTGTGTGTGTTTTGCACAGGGTCATGTAGGGGTGGTAGAGGATGTTGCCTGGCATGTGCAAAACGAGCATCTCTTTGGTTCTGTGGGTGATGATCGCCAACTCCTTGTTTGGGATACTAGAACATCCACCAGTGAAAAGCCACTACATGCTATTGAGGCTCACCAGGCAGAGGTGAGCTGTCTCAGTCTTAACTATTTGAACCCACTTAAAATCTAACTAGCCTTCTTTGTAGGACTTCAGGCAAAATATATGTGCACCCGGTATCAAACAGGCAGCTATACAGCCAGGTGCTCTACTTGTCTGGGCATGTACATGCCCTTCCTGGGCAATTTCTAAATCATCACATATAGGAAAAAGAAAAATCTTGACTTATATCCTAGGGTTGACATTAATGTTGCTTGCAACTATAACATAAGTGTTATTAGGACTTCATGCCAATAAGGTCTTTGGATGATTACAAGCTAGAATGTAAGTTTACCTTTGTTGGTGAAGATGCAAAATTTTGGGAAGCATTGTATGATTGATCTTATCCTCAAGGGAAATGTCTTTGGTCTGTAGTAGGTTGCTCTGAATGATGACTAGGTGTTTATCCCCGAAACATCAGGGCAGACCAATTTGGTCTGCTTGTCAGTGTATTTTTTACTTTCTCTGACATTTAGTGGTTGTCTGCTAGTCCTGGTATAATTTTTATAGCATACAAAAGTTCAGTCAGTATGGCACTTTTTGATGTACTCAAGGTCTGCCCTATAAGAAGTGACTAGGGTGTTTTTTAGTTGTGATGCTCCAAGTTAATGAAACTCTCAAATGTGCTTTGTGGTTCCTCAAAAATCTGTAAAGCATTTTCTTGGCACTTCTTTCCTCATCATGATATAGGATGCATATCTTCTGTATGGTTCTATTGTTCTGTGTTAATCAAAACCTGATTCTTTTGTGATCAAAGAAGATGACGTGCTGGAACTCCTATTTTGCAAGGGTGTGTAGGTGAACTGCTTGGCTTTTAATCCAAAGAATGAGTGGGTGCTTGCAACGGGGTCTGCTGACCGGACTGTGGCTTTATATGACTTGCGAAAACTTTCAAAGTGTCTCCATTCCTTTGTCAATCACACGTATGCCACTGTATCTCCTCCCCCCTCCCCTCTCCGTTTGTGTCATCCTCTTTATATCTTTTACCAGGGTTTTTTTTGTTAAAAAAGATGAATTAAAGGATTCACAGAAGAGTCTTGCAGAGGCTTCTGATTTAAACTCAGGTTTTTGGAAAGATGCCTTGGCAGGTTCTATTCAATATTTGTTAAGGAGCACATTGATCAAATCAGAAAATCATGCCATGCCCCTTCATTATCATGTCATGAACATGTCCTGAGTTGGTTTAAAAGATATGATTTAACTGACAGTTTTGAGGACCTCCAGTGGTTAACTAATTTGGTTGTCTAAATTAGAAGGCTTTAATGTTAAATATCAAAAAACTTTGGGTTAATATTTGTTTTGAGGATATGATGTAGGGAGGAAGTGTTTCAAATAGGATGGAGTCCCAACAATGAGACAATACTTGCATCATGCGGCGCAGATCGCAGGCTTATGGTGTGGGATCTCAGCAGGTATGTACTAATTAGCCCGGACTATCTACCTCTGATCAGTAACAAACCTGAAGGTGTGCTCCTAGCACCATCTATCATGGTACATAGTTGAGAAGGTAAAACCATCAGAGCACATTTCTTGGACTTTTGAGCAGCAAGAACAGTCAATGAACCTGACATTGGTGGCCTAAGTAATGACATTTCAAACCCACCACCATAAAATGCTTATTATTGCAGTCATCAGTAAGATTTTTCCCACAAGCTGCCTGTATGCCCTACAAACTTGCATAGGCTGGTTGTTTTATATTTTCTTGGTGTGGAATGGAGATATCTGATTTGAATCTGCAGAAATGATTAGGAGTTGTGGTTGACAGTAGGTCAGCAGTGATTGCAGATTCTGTCCCCTGTCATGGTTGATGTAGGTGGGGTGATTGGATTGGTGACAGAATTGGGGATGAGCAAACACCGGAGGATGCTGAGGATGGGCCCCCAGAGTTGCTTTTCATACATGGGGGGCATACCAGCAAGATTTCTGACTTCTCATGGAACAAACAGGAAGACTTTTTGATTGCCAGTGTGGCAGAGGACAACATTTTGCAAATTTGGCAAATGGCAGAGAACATATATCATGATGATGATGATGCACCTGCTGATGAAGCTCTATAGCTCCCCTATCCATCGCTACAGGCTTGTTGCCCTCACTTGACAGAGACTATAAACTGTAGGGAAGAGAATGTTCAACTGTGTTAGAGAAAGTTGATGCTTGGGTTGTGGCTATGCCACAGAGGTGGATTCCCATGTGGACCATTAAAACACTTTAACTTAATTTAGAGAGCAATTGCTTCAGTGGCTTTTCTCTTTGCCTAACTTGCATATTTGGATTTTGGTGTTGTTGATTGCTGTGATTACATCATTTTCACTGGGTGATCACAAAAGTGGAAACATTTGCACAGTTACAGGATCAAGTTATTTGCTAAGAATGTCTTGGTCAAGCTGGCACTGCTCAGTAATCTTCTCTGTTGCCAATTTGCTGATACCTGTATTGGTCAACTTCTAGTTAGATTGATTCATATTTTCTCTAGTTCCTTTTCATGGTACTTGGACCCAGGCAATAACCTTCTTCCATGTCACATTTTGGAAGTCTTTATGCCCATAGGTTTAGGCTTGCTGGTGTGAAAATCTTGGGTGGAGATTTTGCATGATAGTGTATGTGTGTGTATAGAAAAAATTGGAAAGTTTGGTCCAAAGACTAGCTGCACAGATGGCAGTAGTAATTGTAATTTTGTGAATGTTTTCTGCCGATGTTTTTTTGTCTGGATAAAAAGTGCAGGTCACATTTGTGGAAGAAGACTGGTGAGCCTTAGATGTCTTCTGTAAAGGGTGCACATCAGCAGCAAGCCTGACTGATGGTTTGGATGCAAATTTGATGGCAGGATTAATTGTATGAGAAAGCTCAAGTCAGTCAATCCTCACCAGGTATGAAAGCACTCATTTCTCAGAGAATTGCATTTTCTTTCCAATTGGCCATCTCATTTTCTCTCTGGACACCATTGAACCTTATCTCTCTTGAGGGGCCCCATCAAGTTAGCTCAAAAGTTTCATTGGGCCTTTGTTGTTGACAAATCAATGAGACCTGGAAAACAACTAATTGGGATGTTTCTAAAGATTCAGAATAATATATTTTTGCTATCTGATTTGCTATCTGTTTGATAGCTAAATCCCTAATCCTAAACCCCAAATCAGGGGTAAGATTGTAAGGGTAAAAGTCCACCAACTAATAAAGCACTGAACTGAACATGAGAGAGAGAGAGAGAGAGAGAGAGAGAGAGAGTTCAGTTATAACTTTGCAAAAAGTGTGTGGTGTTCATTGACAGTTTTAGTCTGTCTGTTATTAATTGTTGCACCGTAAACCCTGAATAATAATCAGATTTCACTGTCATTCATCACTCATCCCCAAGCTCAACATAATGCTCATGTGTCACTGTTAGTAAATTACTAAACCCTAAAACCTTACAACCCTAAACAATAATACCATTTCACTGTGATTACTGAACTAACCCTAAACCCAAAATTATAATCATGTGTGAAACTCTAATAACATTCACAGTTGTATCAGAGGCCCTTGTTGTCTCAAATTCCATCTGAACTCATTGAGCAAAATTTTGATTTAAGTTCGATTCTTGAGAACTCCAGCAAGGTGAGGTCAAACTTTTTATTTCTTTTTGACTTCTTGTCTTTGATCACCACCTTTTCTTAGTTACACACAACACTCCAGACACATTTGAAAGTTAGTACATCCAACATTGTTCTTGTAAAGATGCCAAATTTGCAAGATCACATTTTTGATTGAATGGCCAATTAGCATCAAAGCCTCTGAATAATGAAGAAGGGATTCGATCTCTTTCTTTGTCACTTTCGATTTCATAAGCCGCGAACTTTGAACCCTAAACCCTGAACACTACAGCAGCAAGAGTGTCCAGATAGTTCCAAGTTTATGCAGCCGTTTGTCACCAGTTTACAAGTTTTTAAGAAATCCAAACTGTTTTAGTTATGTTTTTATCAGGCTTTTCCACTAGAACCGAACATGCTGATCTTGTCAATGATGACTTCCTGCATTGCGATTTTGGCAAACTCCATTGTATCCACCAAATCTTTCTTTGGAGCTTTGAGTGCTTTCATATATGCAGCCCGTACCTCTGTGTTGACATTAAACTTTCGCACCCCGAGTTCAATGCAAGCCTGAAACAACATCAAAACACACAATTCTGAGCTTTAGAATCCATGAATCATACAGACATCTTTCTTCCACAAAGCACACATCTTTGTTGTGGGTACTTCTCTGTCTTGGGTACTTTTGTTTATGGTTGCACAAAAGACAATGGGGGGAAAGTATGACCTTGATGAGCTCCACATCAATTCCTGAAGCTCCATGCAACACAAGTAGAGCATTATGCTGCATAGCTACTCCATGCAACTCCTGTATTTTCGCTGATTTGTGAGTACTCAAACACACACTGCTTCAACATATCACAATAATGGGAGAATCCTACAGTCTTGTGATGCAATAAACTGACAAAAACAAAGATGTGGCTTTAATATACTGAGAACTAAGATAAGAGGTTTACAGTTTAGGTTTAGGGTTTATGCTTCATCCCAGTGGGGACACTTTGTATGGTCAATTGTACCTTCAGAAGCTTGAGGTCTAGCTTAGGCCCACTTGCAGGGTATTTTCCATGCACATTCCCAATGCAGACTGCAAGAGCATCCACCTTTGTCTCCTCCAAAAATTTGCTGGCCTGTATCAAGAGCATGGAATCACAGTCCTTACCCAAATAAATCTTAAGCCTTAAACCCTAAACCTCAATCAACACAGAGACATGAGTTTAAATAGCAGATTTCTGAGTTCTCAAAAACCTGGTTTAAATCAGTGAACTGGGCTTCATATTCTTCTACAGAGAGGCCGTCTTCTGTGCCCGACAGGCGCCCCAATTCTGCCTCCACTGTCATTCCTTTGGCATGAGCAATATCTGCAACTTTCTTTGTAAAGGCTACATTGTCTTCAAATGCAAGATGGGAACCATCAACCATCACTGAATCAAAGCCCTGCTCATCAAACATTTACATAAATAATGTTAGATCAAAACTGAAATGATCTGTCTCAGTTTACATCCCTGGCTTGGTCCAGGAAATATAACTGAAGCCAAAAAGGGAGAAGTATGATATATCTGCAGTTGCTTTACTTACCAGTTCTAGAGAGTCTATAACAGCAGTTTCTTCACTTCCATGATCAAGATGGACAGTTACAGGAACCTGTGATGACACCATATCCCTATCAGCCCCTGCTAGATGGAGGTGGCTCCCTATCAAATCAAGCGATATGCAATAAAATTCCTAACAGGTGTGTATGTGTGCATGTTTGCTCAAGAAGAATGTTTTCAGCAAATTCAAAACAATGAAAAAATGCAGAGAAATTGGGTAAGGCGGCCAAACCTTTGCATGCTTGGCAGCTGCAATGCAGCAAGACACTAATGGGTACCCTCCATGATTGAGTGCACCAGGATGGATCTGTAAGACATTATCATGTGATGGAGTTTTAAGACTATATAATTTCCACTCTGTTTCAAGTACAGACTTCTGAATTTGGAGTTTGATTTCACTGACACTGACAGTAAAAAAGGAAAAATTGACTGCACACGCACACACCTGCAAGATGGCAGGACTATTTTCAGCCTCTGCAGCAGCAACGACAGCCATGGCACCTTCAAGATTATAGACATTGAATGCCCCCACAGCATATCCACCTTCTTCTGCCCTCTGGAGACAGCCAAAAATCCACTGAAGTATTAATCCTTATCAAACTGAAAAACATTCCAGTGTCCAAAACAAGTACAGGCAGGACCCAATTTCTTGAACTTGTGACTACCATGTGGTTCCAGAGAAAATAGATGTGTTTTTCGGGACTAGGAAATAAATGTAAGAAGAAAATTCATTCATTCATTCATGAGCAAAAAACATTTTTGTTTGCGCACCATCAGTATCTGCTTTGTTGAAAGGCGAGCAGGTCGTGACCATGTCTTTACTACCTGGGCAAGTGCCTCTGCCCCCCCAACATTCCCTGCAAAATCACAAAAAAGTTGTTCAGAGCTTTAATGCTATCCATACAACCTGCTTCCAAGGGATGAATCTGTTGTCCATCTGACAGAGCCTGCTTGTCTGTTAGCAAAGGGTTTAGGGCTCATGAAGCTGAGCTTCATATGGAAAACTAAGGGTGAAAATTATGGCAACCCATTACCAGGAAACACAATGTAAGGGATGCCTGGGTGTCGGCTGCCAGGTCCTAGCAGCCATAAGGGAACTCCTGGCAGGGCCTGGCCAGCTACCTCAGCCCGCTGTGCTCCCATAGCCTTGGTTGCAAGGTCTGATGATGTAATTCCTCCCTGGATATCCATCCACATGTGCTTGTTAGGACAGACAGACTATTACCTAGCTCTTACCCATAAAAGCATAAGCAAAAGCACAGCTGAATTCATTTTGTACCTTTGCAAGAAGGTATCGTGGCCTTGTCTTTATGCGAGTCACAATCTCAACTAATGCAGAACTAATCTTGCTGCCAATGTTCAGATTCTCCTTTGCACCTGTAAATTTTAAAGCATCATCAAGGGCTTATGGTAATAGGGTTTAGGGTTTAAATGCACAACCAGGAACATAAAGATTCAGTGCACCCCCTCCATAAGATCAAACCATTGTGTGTGTGTCTACAAGAAATGCATGCTTCAGGACTTGAGATCTGTTTGTTGAGAGTGTTGTAGGGTTTAGGGTTTAGGGCTTACTGTTGCCTGTCAAGAGCTGACGGCTAGTCATCACAAGTGTATCCTTGCCAGCTGCAAGAAATAAGTCAGCTAATCTTGCTGCCTGTATAATTTCTGTTTCCCGCTCCTTAGCTGACCCTGTTGCTATTGCACTTGCACTCACCTAACCCAAGCCCCACAATTCCAAAAACACACATTGAAGAAACTCATGGCTTTCTTACCATCTTATGCTTCCTTTGGGCTTTTCTGTGGATTCATGCTAATAAGTTCCTTGCATCCTTCCATTCTCTTAGTGACCACTAAGCCAGTTTTTTCTTTGGTAGTAGCAGTTTTAGCCCTAAAGCATAAACCCTAATCCTGCAGAAGGAATGTCTTCAACTGGAATTCACCCATAAGTAATCATCAGGTCTCCATGTAAAATGCTGATAAGATCAACATAAGGCTGGAACAGTTGGAGATCTGTGGATATGGTAGGAGTCCAAGTGGAAAAAGCCACGCACCGTAATGCATTCGACAATGTCTCTGCTCTGTGCTCTCAGTTCTGTAACCTGCTTGCACCAGAACAAATTCCAACAACTGGGAGGCATCAGAATAAATTTGCTTGCTCATTGCTGTAGCTAACAGAATTGACTCAGAAGAAGAAGAAGAAGATTTGTTGCAATGATGCACTGTCTGTTGACAACTGTATCAGAACAAAGAAAGAAACTCAGAAAAAAAAACTAACCTGTTTAGTTGTTTTGGGCACATAAGAGCCAACAACTATGAGACCACCGTTGTGGCCACTTGGTTGGGTGTCAATGCCCAGGTCTTCTGGTGTAAGAGGTGCCTTCTGTCGTAAGCCTATGCGTGCTGACACAAATGCAGCAGCAGTGCGACACAGAAAGCGCTTACCTTTTGTTTCTGCCTAAAATTCACCAATCAGAATCCAGTGCACAAACCTATTTAGCAAACAAACTGAATTTTTTGGCATCAATAGTTAGCCAAGCACACAAAACTGTAGCATGACTTGTTCTGTGGTTCCTGCATCATCATCCAAAACCTCTCCTGATCTGAGCTGATCTGGCAGACTGAAAATAGGTAGTTTCAGGTTTTGAGTGTTCAAGCTGCAGGAGCAAGAACCTCAAGTTTTTGGGTTTTGAAGGACATCATCAATCAGCAGCATGTCTCAACACTGAGCTCTCAGTGTATGCAGGAGTAAATCAATGAGTTCAACAGTTGTCATATGTACCTGAATCATTCCTGCTGCAAAAACTTCAATGTCTCGATTGCTTGCAGCATTGACTACACAGACACAACCCTGGAGAGAAGGTGAATGAATGAGCCCCCACAATGATGAACCTTCTTGGTGCAAAAGTAAGGAAACATGAATCTTGACCTTAACTGCTCAAGGAAAACCCTCAGTGTGGTTTGCGCAGAAGTATGACATATGAAAAACATACTGGACAAGAAGATGGAAGCTTTAAACCCACCCAAACGCTTCAACAAGTGGAGAGAGTAGGATACATAAATACATGCATACATATATACATACATACCGATGGTAGAGAACAAAGTTGTTGACAGACAACAGAAGGGCCGCCTTTACGAAGTGTCTCAATTGATACCGAGTGAACATTTGTTGCCACCCACCGACCTTGTGTCTTCTCCTCTACCCACTGCAGTAGATAATTTCAACTTTCAAACAACGCCATTGTTTTGCAAAACCAAAAACCCTAAACTCTTCCAGTCGAGGGGAGATTTTCTTTTGAAAAAAAATCAGAACAACATACAGCTGAGCCATACCAAAACAACAGTACAAGAAACACTGACATCAGACATGTATATGTAGACAAAGATCAGATACCTCCCGAAGATTGGATGCTTGGTAGCCAAAAACAGCATCCTGTGCAAATTCTGTCTGCCCAGCAGGAACTAGACTGCAACAAGCCACCCAGGACTCATGTGGGTTGCTTCTGGATTTGATGATCATAACTACCAGTTTGTCATAACATATTGCAAGAAATGCTCATTACAAAATGATGGAATTGCATTAAATCTCATCTCAGAGATGGGCTCTATATGGGTTACAAAAATCTGACGCACTTGTTTCCATCGGCCACATAATGGACATCATTGATGGTGTAGCGGCCACCTTGTAAGAAAAAGGGGCAAATCAGCCATGCATCCGTCTCTCCTATGACACTTGCAGCAGCATCCACCTCCTGCACAACCCATCGCATTTTCTTGCTCTTGTAAATACTCAATAGTAGGTAGAAGTGTAATTACAAGCTTGTGGACCAAATTCAATGACCCCCCCAAAAAAGACAACACCAGATCTCAACATCAACCCTACACAGAGACTTTTGTACACAAGCTGACTTTCATACCTACTAGCACAGGCCCCCATTTATGATGCCATCCCACGAATTATTTTAGAAAACATCATGGACACAGTAGTACCAGCACTTTTTTTTGGGGTGAATTTTTACCATTTGTTGACAAACAAAAATTCAGTGTGACTCCTACAAAGGAATTTTGGTGAAAAAATAGACCAATTTGCCAGACTTTCAAGAATTTTTTTCTCCCTGAAATTGCCATATTTGGCTGAAACCCCTCGAGAATAGGTTCCAGCAGGTCACCAAAATATAGCAGGGTTCTTTATTTTTTTCTACTTTTCTCTCTGACCTGTAGCCAGATTGGGCTAATTCCTCTTGTGCACGCTCACAAGTGTGGCTGCATCACAATATTGAAAAAAAATAGACAAAAAAAATCAAGAAAACCAAAAAAGATCCTGAGTGGTGCTAGTAAAAGATTTCAGAAAACGATATTATGACTTGCAACACAATGTCACAAGAAGAGGAGGAATGTCAGTTTTGCCTGAGGAAAGTGGCCTCGTAGAGTTGAATCACCACGTAGAACTATTGTGTAACCTACATTGCCCGCAGCCTCAGCAACATTCTTGCAGATTTCTTTGGTCAACACAACGGCCTAACCCACACAACAAAAATCATAAAATTTAATTTTTTTACCATCAAGTTCAATTTCCACAACCCACAATTCGATTCAAGTTTTACACATATACTCCTCACATGGTTCCATGTTATTAGATAGCATCCAGTGAAGTAAAAAACTAAAGTACAGAAAAATGAAAAAAAGCAGCACCCTTTGTAATGAGAAGTATCAAACCCAACAGTCAAGCTCACCAACCTCATCGGTGCCAAGGGCTCGAGAATTTGTGAGGATGAAAAAGCAGCTTGGGGAAGATTCAAATTCTTTCTTCAATGTATTGATGCTCCTGGAAAAAACCCAAACACAGCAGGAAGAAACACACAATGAGTTTTTCTTTCTCCTCATTTCAGAGGCAAAGAAATTAATTCATCCAGGGTTGCTGTTGCCATACTCTGGGCCATTATAAAATCCCCCAGTCAACAGTCAGGAATTGCAAAAGGGTTCAATGCAGGATAGATAGTGCACCATTCAGTGAGTACAGTGACACCATAAACAGTTTGTGTGCCTGTCGGGTCATCATCCAGGACCACAAGCACCTTGGCATGGCCACTCCGCTCAATCTCCAAAACTTCATCCACCGTGTCAACAGGCCACTCTTGAGGAAGTGCCTGCAAGGTGGTATCTTTGTCTAGAATTGGCAGTTTTTTGTCCTTTGACTCATTGGATGAATCATTGACAACAACTGTCGCCTCAGAAGATTTCAGTGCCGCAACCACAACACCTGTCATTTTCTCGTAAACCTGTAGGAAGACAAAGAAGAAGAACATAAAACAAACAAAACAGTGTCTTTTTTTTTGCAAAGACTTCAACCAAAAGATCAAAAGGAAATAAAAGTTGAATGGAGCTCAGCAGAGCTACCTGTGGCTTTTCTTACCTTCACAACACCAGCATCATCTTGTCGACCAAAGCCAGCAGCTGATCCTGTTACAACCAAATGTGAGATAATGAATGCAGTACTAATAACCATGTGATATGAATGCAGGCAGTTTGCTCATGTGGTATAATAGAATGGGTACCTTGGACAAATTGCTGGAGAGCAGAAGCAGCTATGGGAACCGGAATCTTCAATCTCTTGGCCTCACTAGCAATGATTCCCTGTTAAATCCAAGACCACCCAGTAAACAAACTCTAAACCCTAAACCCTGGTCACAACTAAAGTTTGAAACCATAAACGCAGTCTACTAGAGCTGGGAGCACTTCGTTGCAAAGAAGTCTTGCAAGACAGAATGATTTCAATGGTCAACCAATGCTGTTGATACAAAGAGGAGACAACTACTTTTTTTAATATGGTCGGGTATTGAATTTTCCTCCTCTGCAGTCTAGTAGTTTGCATGTCAAGATCCAGAAAGAAGTTCATGAAAGCAAGCATGTACAAGAGAGGTGGTACATCTAGAGTCATCCAAAATGGGATGAAAGAAGATGTCATGATTGCAAACAAAAATGGAAGTGCAAGAATTTACCAGGTCCTTCACAAAAATATCGAGTGCAGAATGTGGGGTGTAGTCATCATCCAACATATGTGGCACCCGATTTTGAAACATCCTGTTATGTGAAAGACAGTGTGAATTTAGCACAGAGGCTTAAGGACAATGGAATCTTTTTTGGGGGAGCTTAGATATGGGTATTTATGTTTTGGTCAGCTAAAAACACAACCATCACTGTATTCTCCAGCAGTAAAAACATAATGAAACAGAAGAGAGTAGATTGTCAAGTTCAAGACTGATATACCAAGATGTTCCAGCAGTGTCCAAGATGGCATCATAGAGGGAGCGTGTGTTCAGGCCTAAGCGAGCACCAAATGCCATACCCTCAGCTGCTGATGCAATGTGCACACCTGCCAACAGCTGATTCACCATCTTCACTGTACTGGAATCATCTCCCCCCAGCACAACCAACACCCAGTCTATGTGAGGAAATAAATAAATAAACTAAAATCCACATTCAGAACTTCTCTCTTGAAAGAAATATACCCAGAAAATACTAAACATCACATCATTGGGTTCCACAATGTTGCACAAAGTACACAAAGATATAAAATATACAAATGTTGAACAACTTATTTACCTGCCTGCTCCTGCTCCCCCTTGGATGATGTACAGTTTTTCACTCATGGCTGTTCACACCATTTGAAACTCTTTTTAAGTCCAGTCTAAAACCCTGAAACCTGTATTCTCACCTGTTGTTGTCTATCACCAAGCAAAACATCCCAGACTAACAGCATGCCTAACTCCAGCACAATCTGACTGAAAAAGTGCATAGTGTGGGCAGTAAAGACATAGATGATGATGATAATCAAGTTTAGTCTGAAAATGACTTCAGAATGGGTACCTGATAGGACAGCTCCTGCTCGGTGAAAAGCCTCATCAGAACCCGCAGCCATGATCTGTTTAGGGTTACAGTTTACAGTTTAGGGTTTCCATCATCAAACAGAAGAAGAGACCAACAACATTAACCATTGTCCTTGACCAACATTCAATCTTTCACAATATGCAGAAGTCAAATTTTGCAGTGGCTCAAATCCCAGCCAGCCAGCAACATTGTCACTTCAAACCCATTGACTGAAACAAATGTTCTCTTAATTGAGCAACTCGCTACCCAATCAAGAGATTCTATTTTGTTTGTTGCTTGTCATTGCACTACATCACTTGCTACAGAAAATGTTTTGGTAAAAGTGATACAAAGCGTCTGTGATTCAATTTAAGAGCAAAAACAGAGAACTCACAGTGAGACTGCCATTGGCCGCCTTCACAACACCACCTGATACGGGAGCATCAACCAAAACAAAATCTTGTCCTTCTCCTGAAATCACACACACACACAGAGGCAGTTTCCATGCCACTCTTTTAACTCTTTACATTGACAAGATGTCACAAGATGTTTCAACATTGTGCGTAGTAGTGTCTGGAAGGAAACCCATGACTGGAAAACCCTAAACCCTACCCACATCACGATTTCTTCTTCAGAAAAAAAAGGGTCAACTTTTGAACTGGCAGCAAGCAGGGGTTGGGCTCCTGCACTTCCTGTTCTTACTTAGTTCTTTTGTGGAGAGTAAAAAAATACCATGACTTGGAAAAAGAAGGGAGTAGATTACTGAGGTTGCAGAATGGGGTTCAACCTGCTAGCTGAGTTTCAAGCTGCCGAACATAGTCGGGCGATACCGTTGAGCAAAGCACCACTGCTGCACCCTTGGATAACACTGCAAAACAAAATTTTGCCCACAAATCAACTACACTTGTAAAAGTCATAAATCCATTCATAATAACTAGTCCACACTGCCTTCATAATGTGAAGCTTGTTCATATTCATTCCGCTTGCAATGACAAAAAAGAAAAATCCAGGTAAACTCTGTAGATTCAATTTTCTGGACACGGTTTCAAAGGTGAGTGATGATGGACAGTATGCCACTGTCCCCACCCAATTTGTTGAGGATTGTCAGAAAGAACATCACCCACTTGAATCCATCAACTTTCAGCAGCTCCACACATACTAAACCCTAAATCCCCCTACAACAGGCAAATAATGTATAATCAAATTTTGAGGAAGGTGCATTGCCTGGAACTGCTCCATCAGGTCCATACAAAACACTTTGCGCCTGGTCTTGATTGGTCACCATGAGCACAACCACTTGGGCACCTGGTACATTCCAACTCGATCAATATCATTGTGTGCAATCATCACCAATAGCCGTTAGCATTAGCCAATCTCTGACCAAGGAGGGACATTGATTACCAACAGAAACCTGTATGTCATCAGAAGCAAAGTTTGTCTGTGATTTTTTTTATCTCTCCATCTGGGTGGTGACTGACTGGAGCCAATCTATCTGACATAATGTTTTTGCTGCCTAGATGATGATGATGCTGATGATGATTGTTGGGCAATGCAGCTTACCTTGGACCGCTTCATGTGGGCTAGAACTAGATTCTCCACCTGCTTTTACAAAACGCTCCATACTTGGTGGATACACCTGCAAAATTGCCCCATTACATAAGGGGCAAAAGCACCAATTGTTAATGAACTGTGTCTCTGAAAAATTCAACTACCTACTGTCCAGTCCTTTTTCTGGTAATCCCAATGAACCATTGCTGGACTAGGTATACATCATTCTCATGAGCTACAAATAGTGTTGGGAGAAAACCCATCTTGGTAAGTCAGACTTAGAGAAACTATGAACAAAAAGCAGCTCATGGAACAAACTTACATCGAAACCGCGAACTGTAAATTTTTCTTTGAGAAGCCAAGAGGCCATGCCAAAGCCCATTGCTCCCAGTCCAATAAATGCCACCTTTTTGGGTTTTTCTGCAGCTTGTACAATTCTCTGTTGAGGAGTGTGCAACTCCTCCAGTGTTGTATTATTATTCTTCACCTTTGGAGCCGCAACACTTATGCTCATTGTCTTCTCCCATATCTGCACCCCAATGGGAGAGCCAGCCTCAAATGTAGTACCTTATGTGAAAAGCTGAACTCAAAAGATCATGAACCCCCAAAAATTGTTCATACTTGCATTTCCCTCTTCTACACTATGTGATTTGGTGTCAAAGAATCCGAGAATGGAAGATTACGAATGTAATACCTTTACGATTGCAGCATCACCCTCGCGTCCAAACCCACATGCAGATGCTACAGCACCCAAAATTCACATTCACATCAGATATTGTGAAATCGATATTCAAAACCAAATCAAGTGATAGTGTATCAAGAACCAAGTTATGACCCCTCTACATTTGCAGAAACCCTAAAAGATGGATTATGAGCAATATGGAAACTATTGATCTTCTTCAAAAGTACTGAGAACTTAGACTCCATTTACTTCTGATTTTATACATCAACTGGAATGGGAATTGGGAGATGACCCAATAATGAGGTTATAGACATCTTGTCGGATCCAACAACATATCAGCAACCCAATTTCCTAAAGAAGGAACAGATGACTACATCATCCCCACTGACAACTACATCAGCAGCTCCACCAGCAAAACAAAACAAACTGGATTTACCTAAAAGGAACTGTTGGTGGGCCATTGATCCCAGAGGAAGAGGGAAGCGCAAAGCTTTTGCTTCTTCCATGATTAAACCCTGCAATTAACCATGAAACTTCAGCTTCTAAGCCATGATCCAGATTCTGAACTTCCAGAGCTTAGCCACAATCCAAATTCCAGAAGCCCCAGGAATCTTTAAAAATTCATCCCAAATCATTTTAACTGTGTTCAACACCTAGGCACCAAAAAAAACCCTAGGCTAAGATACGAGGTGGTGAAAAAACCTACAAAGTCTTTGAGAAGAATATCAAGAGTAGAAGAAGTGGGAGTGTAATCTGCATCAAGCATATGTGGCACCTTGTTCTCAAATGCCCTGTTCCCCCCAATCAACACTTCCTTGTGTGAGTGAGGAACAATTGGAGGAACTCACCACATCAAAAGAAAACAAACAAGTAATTAGGTCAAGATTCACACAAGATGAATCTTGACCTAATTGCTTGTTTGTTTTCTTTTGATGGAAGTTTGACATCATGATTTCTTTAGATAGAATGAATGGGTGTTGAAAGAATGAATGAATCAGATGGACTTTCAATGTCCCCAATCCTCGAAAACTTGGAATTGGAATGAGGGGGATGGAAGCAAGATAAGATATATCATGTACCAAGAGTTTCCAGCAGCATTAGAAATGATGTCAAAAAGAACTCGAGGGTCAAGGCCAGCACCGACACCTAACACCATAGCCTCAGCCGCAGCACAGAGGTGGATCCCGCATAGCAAGTCATTGACAAACTTGTCTTTACTGCATTGTGAAACAAAAGGCAAGGTTTTTTCATGAACATACAATTGCAGCTGTTACCAACTTTTTTGCAACCAAAAAAAAAAGGAGAAAACCATATTGTTTTGTTTTTCACACATGCTGAACATTCTGTCTTCCCAACTGCATCAATTTTATGCACACACTAAAAGACCAAAATAGAAGAAGAAAAATACCTGGCCAAACCTAGTGTGCCATCTTTGGTGATGTGACTCATGGCTGCCAGCAAAGATAATCCACAACAATCAGATGTGAATTTCAGCATCACACAATACTAAAAACACCCATCAAAAGTTCACACAAAATGGCATACAGAAAAGAAGGACCACAATGGCATCAGAAAGCTTCTTCTGATGCTTGTTTTGTGAAAACACAAAGCACCCAAAGCACCAAAGTGTATAGTCTTTTTTTTTTTGGTTCAGCCATCAGGAGCAATGCTGCAAAAGATTCACAGAGCGAGAGAGAGAGACAGACACACACACACACACACACACCTGAGCAGAGATTGACACAAGGCCTAGCTAGCCCCTTAGACTCCAAACCCAAGTCTTCCACCCCAGCAGCTGCTGCTTGTAGATCTGCCAAAAGAAAACCCCCAAACTTTGTGCACACTCTGATGGGAAAAAAGAAAACACCCAACCAGATCAAAAGACTTATGGAGCTAGACAATCACAATCAGGCATGCATTCTTCCCTCTCTACTAGAGAAAAGCAGACAATGAGAGACAGCTCTGGTTACAGACTACATGGAGTGATGGGTTTTCCCCAAGTACTTATAGGAATTTTTGATGGCTTCCCTAGTGAGTCAGTGAGTCAGTGAGTCAGTGGGTTTACAACTAACTTCTGTTGATGTTGCTTAAGAAAGAAAGACATCATCATATCATCAAGTTCAAAGCTTTTGAAAGTGTGTGTAACAAGTGTAGCATCTAGCTACTAGCTACATCAACAACAACCCACCTTACAATTTGAGCAAAATGAGTTTCACATGCAAAATACTTCTTCTTTTCTTCTTCTTCTTCTTCTTCTGGCCTGATTGATTGATTGATTGATTGATGGATTGATTGATAATGGGTCCTTTTAACCCTCAGACAGACAAGGGTACTAATCTTCAAAGAGTGTTGAATAGGCTTCTGTGTAGTAGTAGTAGTAGTAGGTGTGCAGAAAAATAAATAAATAAATAAATAAATTAGAGTTATGGGCAATGAAATTGTGTGATTGGGTGATCTGAATTTATTTTTTTGCATCCCAGTTTGGGTTGGGTTATCAATCAGGGTCCGGGTATCAGAAAACCTACCTGTTGGTTCCACTTTATATATATATACCCGACTAAGAACTTACCCGGTCTGGTATCGGTGTTTTAGATACCTTGATAATACCCTATTAACAGGGTATCAGTTTAATGAAATCTATGCCCTACGTATACCTCGATGGGGACCTTTCACACCTAGCTAGAGTAGATTCTATTTTTTTCATCCAATTTTTTCATCATTTTTTCATCTAAGAGCTTTCATCTAGTTAGGGTTTCACTTCATCATTTGCCCTAAACCTAAAACCCTATAGTAGAACTCCATCTTTTAGCATTTGTCACACTAAATCTTTTTACAATGTGTTAGAAGGGATTGTTTCCTTTTCAGCCTAGCTTCAATAGTTGCATGTAACTTTTGGTTGCACCTTGGATGCTTTTGTGAACCTTGGTGGAAATCCTAGAAGGATGGAAATTGAAGAATTTGTTGGGGTTGTGCTATGTTGACTTCTCCCTTCAACTCGCAATAATCAAAATAAGTTTGCCTCTATTTTTCATTGTCTTGGATCCACCACAATACACTTTTAAATTTCATTAAATTATCATTATTGGATTATACAGTTCATCAATGTTTAAGGGGATTATAGAATTTTTAGAGTTTTTTTAATTTCAAGAAAGTTCCAAAAATTAATGTTTGAGGATTTTGGAAGGTTGAAGGTTCATCAATGTCATACTGATGAAAGATTTTTAAAGTTTTTCATTGTTAGATTTCTAAAGTTATCATTAACGTGTTAATTAGGGACATTCTAAACTTTGAAGTTCATTATTGGTTATTTTAAACATTCATCAATGTTAAATTGGAGAAGGTCATCAATGTTTGGGATTCAAAGTTTTGAAGGTCACTAGTGAAAGATTCCAAAAGCTCATGGGTGTGTCACATTTTTAAAGTTCATCAATGTTAAATATCTTCAATTGTGTTTGAAAGTTCTATTCAATCCATTGGTGTTAGATTTCTAAAGTCCATGAATGACAAATTCTAGAAGTTAATTAATGTCTCAAGGTTTAGGGTTCAAGGTTTAGGGTTCATCAATGTTAGATTGATGACTTTTTTTCATTTTAATTTCATTGTTAGATTTTTGAAGATCATTAATCTATCAAGGTTATAAATTAAGAAGTTCATTACTAGTTACTAACAAAAGTTAATATGTGTCAGATTGGCAAAGGTCAACAATGAAAGATTTTAGAAATCATTAATGTCAAATTTCTAGCTATTTCATCACTGATAATTTGGAGAAGTGCATTAGTGTCAAATTTCAAAACTAGATTTGGAGTTCTTTGATCTTTTCCATTGTAAATCAAAGTGCAAATTATGGCAAATCAAATTGAAACATTTGATTCAAATGAACATCAACATGAGGATTTTGATTATAATGATGTTCATGACTTATATGGGGGGCTTTTGACTAAAAATTCATGGCCATTGGTTGGTTCAATTTTGACACCAAATGGACCATTTGCTTTCAAAAACATTGTAACCCCAATGATTTGGATGTGGAAATAAAACTTGCATAGGAGGTTATGAAAACTCAACTCATCGTGAATCATAAAGCATGGGTGTTTCATTATAGGTTGTCTCTCCCCTGGCATTTTCTTTGGTGAATGACAATAATAAATCAAATCATGTTATGTTTTAAATTAAACTTACAATTCTAGTAATACCACCAAATAGAAGAAACGCATGATTGCATATAATTTACAACACGATATTTTTATCATTTATGAATAAACATATATTGGTTGAACATCTAACCACTTGTGTTATGGCCATAAAACTATTAAGACATATGACGAAAGGATAGGTCTAAATCTAAATCCAAAACATGAAATGTAAGGACCAAAACAATAACACAAAGGTTAAAACTACAAATATGAAGTGTGCAAGACCAAAGTATAAACAAATCTTTCTTTAGTGCAATGAGGTAAACAAATGTAAACACAAAAATAATATAACAAGGCTATAAAACAAGAATATACTTTAAACTAATGTTCAACAAATTAAAGGTAATGGCAGGTCTTGATTTTATTCTAACCCTTTTGGGGAACTTGCTCAAAAAAGGTTTCATGAAAGTTTCCATGTGCCTACCAACCAAATGAAATACGAAATAACTAAAATTTAATTAAAATGAACTGAAAGTTAAGTATAAGTGAATTATAAATGAACTAATATTTAATTATGGATTGACTAAAAGTTAATTGAAAATGAACTAAAAGTAAACAATGAATTAATTTGAGGTGGTTAACTACAAGTGAATTTGAAGTTAACTAAAACTGAACTTGGAGTTCTTTAACAATAAATTAAAATTTCATTATAAATGAATTGAAAGTTAACTATGAATTATGGATGAACATCCACATGAATGAACTCCATTCATCATGTGAAAATGGTGTGCATAACACTTGGAGCATGTGGAAAAATGTTAATGTGATTTTTGATGTAAAAGAATCGTGTTGGGAAAAGTAAAATATATATATAATTATGGGGCCATCACATATCACTTTCGGAATGTTAATCCCTATAAAAAAAGATGATGCATAACAACAAAAGCTCATGGAGGACCTACTATTAATTGTTACCAAAACCTACATGCCAATTTTTATTGTCGAAAGTTAATGGTTGAAATGTTTGGTCATGTGTTAGAATCCATGGGTTGTGTTCCCAAACCAAAAACAAATGGTCTAGTATGTCATCCCTTCATTTGTGGCTAAAACAATGGAACAATATGTATGTCAACTTTGGATTCATGTGTCACAACAATTTTTTTGACTTGTGAATGTTTGGATCTCAAGGTTGTCATTACATCTGTGTGTTTGTCATGACGCGACAAACACATTTGCACATAAACACAACCTTACATCACGTCAATATAAGTCAACTTAGGTCAAATGCCATCTTGGGTGTTTGAAGGAAGCTTACGAGTGATCAAAAAGTGAATAGTTTCAATCACTGTAAACCCTATGGTGATTGAAATGTCTTTTGGCCACCACATGATTTTGGTTGCCAAATAATTGGAGATTAAAAAAATTTGGTTGTTTTACATATGGTGACCAAAACCCATTTTTGGTTGCTAGAACTATAGTTTTTTGTCCCTAGGATTTGAATTTTTGGTCATTTTTAGTTGTTGCGCGTAAAACATGACTAGAGCTTTCCAAAAACATATTTAAAATGTCCATAAAGTCAAGAAAAAACAACATCAATACCTTGAGTTTGGTCATACATAGGGTGAGATTAAAAAAAACCTACAAAAAAATACAATAGAACATTCATCGAGGGGTGAAACTCAGGAAACCATCAAAATTGATGGTTTTTCAAATTTCACTTTTTTTTTTCCTTAAATGCTTCCATTCCTATTACACATATTTTTATTACTCTTATTTATATAACTATTATAATTATTCTCGAACCTTAAACATTAAATGCTAAGATTCAACATTTCATACTGAATTTCAATATTTCATATTGAGATTTACTAAATTTTCCTTACTTTGTAAATACCACTAAAAGAGGGGTTAGGGGGTGAAAGGAGGCCTAAAGAAAGGATGAGAATAAGGTGACTTTATAATATTTCTATTACATGCCCCCTTTCAAATTCAATTGAGCTAGCAACTGAAATTTTTTAATCACCGTCCAACAATCAAGTTTTCTTGGATGGTGACCAAAACTCATTTTCATTTGTCATACGTAATGTGACTGAAAGTTTCAATCACCATCCAACAATCAAGTTTTCTTGGATGGTGACCAAAACTCATTTTCATTTGTCATATGTAATGTGATTGAAAGTTTCAATCACCCTCCAACAATCAAGTTTTATTGGATGGCAACCAAAACCCATTTTCGATCACTATAGGTAAAGCAACCAAAAGTTTTCAATCATCAACAGTTTGGCAATTCAAATAATTTTTCAATTGCCAAGAACTCCAATTTTGTTTCATTAGCAACTGAATTTTTTATCATTTTTGGTCATTAAAAGTAATGTTTGTCAAGAATTTTCCAAAAACATGTATGCCAAAATTTTCAATCATTAACTTGTGATGAATTGGTGACTGAATTTTTTTAGTCTGCCCAAAAAACAATAATGAGCTACCAAAAATATCTTATTCATCCAATGGATAATGGCCATTGGTCCAATGACTTCAAATTGTTTTGTTGTTGCCTAGGAAAGTTTTGTCCATGCTCGACAAATTTGGTCACCAACTTTTAATCGCCATAGTCAAAGACTAAATTTTTTCAGTCACCCATCTAGTGACCAAAAATATTAAGTCACCCATCTAATGACCAAAAAGATTAAGTCACCCAAGCTAGCAATCGAATTTTTAAAACATTATTGGAAAAAATTTGATACAAATTGAAATGTTTTGGGCAATAACAAACAAAAATTCATTGGCCATTGTCCATCAGACAACTGAAATATTTCAAGGGGTTTGAAAATGTTTTTTTTAGTGGATTGAAAATATTTGGTCATTGATCATGGCAACTAAAATTTGGTGATTGAAATTTTTTGGCATATAATTTTTTTGGAAAAGCTCTTAACAAATGTTATTCTTGGCAACCAATAGCTACCATAAATTCAATCATTAACAATAGAAAATTGCAGTTGTTAGCAACCAAAAAAGGGTTTCGATTGCCATTAATACATTGAGCGCAATTCAAAAACCTCTTATCATCATACAATCTACTAGACAAATTGATTGTTATGGGAAAGATGAGGCTAACAATCTATCCACCCTTGCACGAGCTTTTACCTCAATGGTTAGATGTGGTCTTCTTACAATTGTAGTTCCTTAACAAAGTTCATGTTTTGGCCATGCTTTCAACAAAACATGCCAAATGTTTACAATGACATTAATGCGTGTGCTATTTTTGAAAGGTTAGATTGAAGGTCACACAATCTGCTTTATATAAAACAATTACATGGACTAAGAAGATTAGTAAAAGATGTTGCAAATGGTAGAAACCATGCCTTGATGTTAGGCTTTTTAATTTAAAATCGAAAACACTAGAATAAATATTAGGTTTGCTAACAAGGTGTTTATGGTTCAAAAAACCATGGAATATAGGGATGCCATCAATCTAAACGTTATGGAAGTCAATAAACTTATGAATTACAAGGACTTTCACCAAATGCACACACATGGGCAATTTGCAAAGTGGTTGTTGAAACCATGCTTCCCATTGTGAAACTACGTTTCCTCGATCAAACCTGAGGTTATCAGTTACTTTTTGATGATTTAAATGATACCCTTTCCATTAGTGTGTGTATGTAAAATGAGATTCAATAGTTTAATACTTCCCCTTTCAATTTTATGAAGGGGGGGTTTGAATCTAATTTGAAAGCATTGCAGCTATGTATGATAACAAAAGTCTAGGTTATTTTAGTTCCATTTTTTTCTTTTGCATCTACCTATTGATGGCTCACAACATGTTAGCATTGGTGTTGGACCAACAATTCAAATCCCTTGATGCGGTGAAGGCATTTGTTGAATGGACAAAAGTAATACAAATGGTGATAAAATATGACAACAAAATTTTTGCTACCATTTTTAATGGCTACTTTTCAATTCTTAAATCACATGCCCTAATGACCTAATTGAAACAACACTAGTTGATGAAAATGACAATGATAATTCCCATATTTGGGATAATGACCTCAAATGAAGCCACTTTGCATGGGTTGCTAAAAGATGAATTGTGCTTAACCTACTATTTGTATGTGAAGCCATAAGATTATACATGTTTTGCCCTTGATTTGGTGGAAGTCCCATGAATCATGGTTTCCCAAAAAAAAATCATGGTTTGATAAATTATAGGGATTTTTGAATCCCAAATCAAAACTTAAACAATTTTCAACACAATTTGATTGTTGATTAGCCTCTAGTGTTGTAAGCTAGGAGTCAACAATTTGGACAAGCTTGTAATGATAATAAAAAAACTAGCCAATTGCTACAATAACATATTGCCCATAAAAAAATGGTTCTTCCATTGATGAATTTTTTATGGAAAAAATGGGTATCATTGGTGAAAATGATACAATGTTGGATGTTATTAGTTATTTCAATGTTGATCATGAGTTGGAGTGATAGATGAATGTTTAAGAACATTTTTTTGTTTTGAAGACTAGTTTTTTTGGATTTGTAGGATTCTTGAGGATTCAATGGCTAAAATCTAGTTTTTCTTCTAGCGATATAGTTAGTTAATAACATAACTATTTAGGATTTAAATTTCAAAGTCTAACAAACTATTTGGGATGACTTGGTTATTATCCATGTAAGTTGTTGATTTTAAAACATTAAACTGTTTTTTATGATAGAAAAAATAATTATATATATATATATATATATATATAACCTTATAACTAGTGTATAATCAACATGTTAATTTGTGGTTATTAATTGATTGTTTGAGAATTTACCCTTATGCATAAATCATAACCAATGGATATTATCAAATAAATTTGATAAAAATCTGATAATTTAACCAACAACCCAATTATTTTTTTAAACCTAGCCAATAATTGTGCAAAATATGAATAACCAATAAACACTAGTGTCAACCAATGTTGTTTGGTTCTTCCTTTTCAAAAGAACTTCCCTTTTTAGTTTTCACATTTTAAAAAGTTTTGGTAGGTCTTTAAGGTGTGGGCTTGAAACCAAAATTTCAAATTCCTAAATCTATGGTTTTGGTTTTGAAATATGTATTTCAAATACAAGAACCTTTAGGCTTGGTTAGAAAAAAAAATTGATTCCATGTGCACATTAACACTTCCCATGGTTAATTTTTTTTTTAGTACAAAGTTTTACAATAAATTAAAACTGAAAATTGTAAAGGTATTGAGTTTTACAACAAATTAAAACTAATCACCTATCTATAAAGTTTAACTTGCTTTTTAACTTTTCAAAAATTTCAACTTGCTTATTTTTAAAACCTAGACCTATTTTCAAGGGTTTATTCTAATTATAGTTACAACAAAAGGATAATTTCATGATTCAATCCCTATGTCAGTTTTACCAAGAGGGTGTTCATCATAAATTTAACATCATGCAACGAATTAATAATGAAAATCATGCAAAATACATCCATTCATAGGTTTACACACAAATATCATGCATTGAAAACACATTTGACACACGAATAAATGTGTTGTCGGATGAAATATGAACCTATGAATGAATGAATGTCACACAAATTTTGCACCTTCCAATAAATCCATGTGTCAAATATGTTTACAATGCATGATATTAGTGTGTGAAATATACAAATTATGAATGAACAAAACTTGCATGTTTTCCGTTACTAAGTCGTGAAATGTTAAGTTTGTGATGTTGGGTTGGGTTTGGGTCACAAGGACTTGAACTGCCTTGGGTTTAACATTTCAAACTAGGGATTTTGCAAATGTTGGTGTGAACTAAGGTTGGTTGGTTCAAGGTACTATGCGTGTTTTTAAATTGATTTTTAATCAAGTTCTATGGTATTTGAACTTAAGGTTCCTTTAAAAAATCAAGCATTACTAGTTCACACTAATGTTGGTTAGTTATTTAATCGGACAAATGGGTCCAAGTATGGTCAAAGTACTTCATTTGAAACATAAGGACTCACTCCTAGGACCCCCAAATTCACCTTTTTCTTCATAAAACCTATTATATGTCTTAAATTTCTATTTTTCTTTCATTTCAAATGAAATAAATTTGCTCCAAATTTGATATGGGCATCTAAAGTATCCATTGTTTCCACTTATGAATGTAAGAATAATAAAAATTTATCCAATGTGGGCCATGTTCTATCAATGATTCCCAAAAATTTTCACTTTTTGAAAATTTGTACATTGCAATAAAACATTTGGTTCTTGTCACACTTGAAATTTTAATGTACATTAACAACTAAAGTGTTTGTGGTATAAATCTTGAAGTAAAATAATTTATTTAAACATTCCTTATGGGTCATTGACCTTTTTTTTCTCATGAAACAAAGTTGTGGAAAGTTTTCCATGATTTCTTAAGAATCCTTAAACTTGTTCAAATTTGAAATTTTATGCATAAAATAGTACCTTAATAATGTATGGATTTATGAATTTAAAAAATAAATATGAATGTGCTATTAAATTTCAACAACATGTTCAAATGAGCAGGTCCATTGGATATTAAATGAGACAATCCTTTTGGGTACCTTGACCATACTTGGATTTGAATAGAAATTGATAATTTGGGTTTAGGGTGGTTGCAAGGTAGGGTGGCTCACTTTTTGCATCGCAATCTAGTTTTTTGCAAATTGGTGTGCATTTATATGTTATTAATATGGCATAAAAACAATAATTTTCCAAAAGTACAACCAAAAGTTCAATGGCATGATCAACAATTACCACCCACAAGTTCGCATTGACAACAATGTTTGACAATGAAAATAATAGTGAATTTGCATTTCATATTGAAATTATTATTGTATCAAAAGAGGCATCTAATCTCTAGGTGTTGTTTCATTTCAAGGTTATTAACAAATCAAGATATGTAATATCCTTTTCATCATTCTTCAAATTATTGGGATTTTGTTGTTGTTGTGAATGATGGTGAAATAATCAAGTTTTGTAACCCACAAATCATGATATGTTTTATGTGCCATTGTGTTGAAGTAGATGTTGATGCTCACATGTTTGGCCCATGTGAAATGTATTAAGGGGTTGTGAATTACAACAAAAACTAAAATCCTAATTATTATTTTTTAACAAGGTTGCCATGATGGGCATCCCAAACCCCCAGATGTCCAAAAACCTCCTTGAGATGTGTTAGGATGTCTTGAACATCCCTTTTGGCATTTCACCTTTAACTTTTGCCACATTTAACCTTTTATGTTTGGAAAAAGGTTTTAACATATCTAATTATGATCGACCCAACCCAAACATCCTTCTTAAAGCGTCCAATGCCCTTTTTGGTGTACCATTGTCTCTTTTTGCATGACCATCATTATTTGTCCCTTGTCATTCCTTATTATCTTTCATTATTTTCCCTAATGTCCCTCATCACACCTAGTCATTCATAATTCCAATGACATCCATGTCCCATCAACCCCATCATTAATTCATCACCTCAAAACAATTTGTTGCACCCATAGTTCACCCACCATTGTTCCCAACACCCCATGGCAAGTTTAATCATCTCTTGTTCCATAAAGGAATATTTTCAGTTGCACCCTAGCACTCCAACACCTTTGCCATCACTTTCAACACCCCTTGGTATCTTTCATCACTTGAATTTTTCTCTCCATTACACCCCACAATCCTTGATCGTTAACTTTTTCATTCCCCATTGTCTTAACCATCAACATCCCTTTCTTTGTTGTTAACATGTTGCCCTTCATTTTTAACACGTGGTCCCTTATTGTTAACCCATTGTTCTTTATCATCCTCTATCATTATTTTGTCATCTTTTCATCATCCTTCATTGTTTTTTGTTGTTTCCGTCATTTTCTTTCGTATCATTCTTCATCATCAACCCATTGTTTTTGTCATCTTCCATGGTCATTGAAAAGCCAAACCAAGACATCCTAGAACCTCCTTGGCCCACTTTGAGTTTTTTTTTTCTAGGACATTTTTTAGGGCATTAAGGCTAACAACCCTAATGAACACTCATATGAATTTTGTTAAATATTTACTATAATATAATTAGTTTATTTAGTTTGCTGTTTGTAATTGCAACCTTATGCAATGTGAATGATGTTCCAACTTTTTTGTGTTTGGGGGGGGGGGGGGGGGGTATTTTCACAATATTGTTATGGAATTTCATTTTTGTGTTTCAAGAAAACTCACTTGCAAATTGCAAGAATCCAAATTTAAAACAACAACAAACAAAAACTATTTGTGTGCATGTTTTCATGTGCTTGGCTTTGTTAGTTTCAACAATGTGGTAACACCAATTTAGTAGTGCATGACAATTTAAGAAATGAAAACTATTAGTGCAAAAAACCAAAGTTCTTAGATATCATCAAGAACCAATTAAAAGAAAAACATAATTTTTGGCAATCAAATATCTTATAATAAATCATACATGTTGCACAATATGAATGTTTTGAAGATCCAATTTTGCACATTGCAAAGAGATATGAATCCAAGGGATTTATGATTTATAAGATCATCAAAGAAATTGGATTACCAACAACTAAAACAATTTCCTACCGTTGCCAAATAAATTTAGTTTTGTAAAACTACAATGTTTAAAAATTTATGAAAATTCATGTAGCATTTCATGTTTCAAATTTTGAACCTTTTCATGAATCTACCATTATTGAGAGACATATTCAATCACATCCTTCACTGATTGATTGATACTAAAGAAGAATTTGAGGTCAAAAAAATCCTCAACTCAAGAGTTTTCTGTGAACATTTGGAATAGTTTATTGATGTGGATATAATGTCGTCAACGAATGCACATGGGAATTGGTTTCCAATTTAGCCAATGCATCATGGAAGGTTTGAAAATTTCATCAACAATATGCATCCAAACTTCAATGATTGACACATACAAATGTTACCAAGTAATTGGTGAGATATGTTATTAACTTTCAAATATTCTAGTATTATCATGTGAATTGTGTCCAAAAAGTTGAGCTAGAATACTCGAGTCCTTCATGGAAGGAAGGGAAACTACCTTTCAACACTAATGATATGTTATGACTATTAAATTATCCTAGTAATTGTCTTTGAACAATTGAAAACAATATAAGTTACATGAGAACCCTTATATTGTCCAAATTGTAATCATTTAAACTTATATTCAAGGATAATCAAATAGTGAAATCACATTGGTTAAAGAAAAGAAAAAATTATTAACAAATCTCCCTAATGATATGCTACGACTAATTCAACTAGGTATTTCACATTGATTAAATTTTTTTTTTTTTTTAATTGGATGAAAGCTTTAGCAAATCAATTGTATTTCTTGACTATTAATAGTCCTATAAAAAATACTTGCCCATAATGTTGGCCAAAAGTTACATTTGAAAGGTACTTTATTAATGAAAACACAAGCACCTTTGCCTAATCTACGATAGAAAACATTGGCCATTATTGGCTACATGGACCAATGTACCATTTACCTCAAGGTTCAAGAGCAATAACCATCATACATTGTAAAAAACCATGTGACACATTTTCAATTTCCTATGCTTATGATTAACTAGACAAAGCTCCGTGTGGAATTCATCATCAAAGGATACGATAATGTCATGGACATAATGTTTTTTAGAAATAATTTAATTTGTAAATGCAAAAAAGATGTAAAGATATAAAAGATTTCAAAAAGCCAAGTTGGTGGAAGGTTTTTAAAAAATTACTTAATGAAAGGTTTTAAAACCCAAGTTCACAAAAGATTTTAAAACTTGCTTAGAAGTTGCCTAAGGTTAAATTTTTTTGGTAAATCTTTAGAAGGTCCTATGGGATAACATAAATAAGAAGCCTTTAAGGCACCACATTTCGATCTCACCAAAGCAAATTATGGTTTATGTAGTGCAATTTTGTTTTAAACTTAGTTTTGTACATCATGTATTGTTCCATCAATAAAGTTTTTAAATTTTCATTTGTTGCCCAAAACATTTAGTTTTGTCAAGTATATTCATTCCTTTCATTAAGTCCTTGTCCTTGTCATTGGTGTTGATGTTGATGTGCACTACCATATTGTTATTTACACCTATTCTTGTCCACACATCACACAAAATAACATAGAAACACCTTAGTTGGCACATCATATTTTAGATCCATTATGTATTTTGTTTTACAAGTTTCTTATGCTTTATGCAAATTTCTTTTGCACATAGTTGTGTGTTGTTTTTTATTTTGTGTTTTGGGCTTGGATTATTGCTTGTTATAGGTGAGTTGTATTTTAAATCACTAAAAGTGATTTGAGATTCCTTAATTTGCCATTATATCCCAAATGCCGAATAGCCCAAATTGCATTCACACTAGAACTAGTTTCAAACGAAAATGCAATTAACTATGCAAACCCAACTTATCACTAAACTAATTGTGATTTATCTAAACAACTAAATTAATGTTGTTAACAATGTTGGAATTACACAATGTCGTAGTTTGAAATTACATTATTGCATGTTGATTGTTCATCAACCTCATAATTATAGTGGTAGGATGATTACTTTTGTTAAGGTAGAAACGTTAAAAGCTCTAAAGAGACAAATGCATCACTTGTATTTAAAGTTGTCGAACATAGTTTATCCTCACCATTTGCCAAGCCCATTGACAAAATGGCCTCCATTATGAATAAGTTTTTCATAGTTGGTTTATGATGTATATAGAGTTCAATAAGGCCTCTTGGACTGAAGATGATGTGTGCCATGGAAATGCATGAAGTGTTGAAAACCAAGAATTAGGTGGGAAAGGCACAAAACCATAGAAAAACACAATTATGAATATGGCATATCCAAGTTGTGTGATGGAAATCTACACCAAGAAAGCACACACCTCAAGGATATTTTTTAGAAACTTGTTTAAATCAATACAAGGAATAATATTTATAACATACATATTGATTATTGTGAGGCATTTCTTAATAGGCAAGACAAATTGGTACCTTACATGCAAGATCGAAAAGGAGTTTACAATTTTATTTATTTATTGTTTCAATGCCATAATAAGCTACAGATCACTCAATTTGGAAGATATTTGATTTCTCATGTATTTTAATTTGAAAAATTGGGATTCAATCCCTTTAAGTGGGAATGCATGTTGGAAGTCCTATGAATGTTTCATTTTGATTCCCAAACACGAGGGTTTTTTCATTAAGGTGAAATGCATTTCACTTTTATCAATTGTTAATATGTTAATGACTTTGTGTTTAACATGATTATTTATCAAGCCTTCAACTTGTATTTGTCTTAGTCCAAGGATGTTTCCTTATTGTTCCTTTGACATTTCCTTTTCATTCCAAAAAATCAATTGTGAACCCAAGTTAAGGTTACAATGCGACATTAATTATCAAGTTAATAATTTCATGAAGGTTTTCATATTTCATTTAAAGATGGGTAGGTCATAATGAGTAATATTTGACATGGTCTAATGGTGAATTAAATTAACAATAAAGTTATTCACTCAAATGAATTTTTTTTATGAGAATGATAAATTTCTTTGAAATTGAGAACAATAGTCAACATGTAGGATGGGATAGTGCCAAAAGAATATATTAGAAGAGGAAACTCAAATTTCTTTTTCAATCAAAGATGGTTTGGGTTTTCTCATGTTTCTACGTCGTACATGTGCCTATATTCCTTCCTAGGAGCCTATTTATGGGATACCCAAAGGGGATTTAATGAATTATACAAAGCCAATTTAAGGGGTGAATTAGGGATTTTAAAAATTAAGGGATACCTAAGGGTTACTTAAGGGGACTACCTAAAGCCTATAACCTAAGGAATCCAAGGAGACATTTTTAGATTTATTTAAACTGTGGGATACTTAAGGGCCATTTAAGGAGCTACATATGTAGGGGGTTATTTAGGGGTTATCAAAAGCTTATGTAAAAAGATACATAAGGCCTAACCTAGAGGGCTACCTAAGGGGCTACTAAAGTTGTCGAATACCCAAAGGCTAATTAGGGGATTAATTGGAACTTATGTAAGGCCTACTAGGTAATGGGATACTTGAAGGCTACATAAAGCCCTTACATAGTCCATAAATATCCCCCTAAGTAGTTCCTAAATAACCCCTTATGTAGCCCTATAAATAGCTTCCTATATATTTCTTAATTAAAAAAGTTTTAAAGTAGTTTGTTAAATAGTCCCTTAGATAGCCTTTAATAGTTTCACAAGTAACACTCTATTTATCCCTTAACTCAATAAAATTTTAAGTAGTTTCCTAAGTAAACCCTATTTAACCCTTAAACAATCCCTAGGTAGGTAGTCTTTAATATCCACTAGGTAGCCCCTAAATAGTTATTTAGAAAGAAATGAAATAGTTAAGCTTGAAAATGAGGTACTTATTTCTGAAATTGTCTTTGGAATGGTCCATGGATGACAATCATATGAAGGATTCTGAAAAATGCCCAATATACCAGTTCCAATTACTCATCACTGGAATTACTTGTCATTGGAATTAGTATACAACCTTTAACATTAAACCTACGAATCAAACCAAAGAATCAAAGGGATTGGAATCATCGCCACTTGTGGTGCAAGTCCAATGGAAGAAAACCCACTATAAGTTTCGCTTGACTTTCAGTAATGGTAGCCATTGTTTGTTAACAGATTGATGATCAGATTCGCCAACTGCAATAAAAAAAATGAAAAAAATAAAATGGAATGAAGTAGTAGTTACTAAGTCTCGTACATGCCAACATGTTCAATGCACAAGGAAGTTTCTTGGGTAGAGTGAGAAAATTTTCAATCTGTTTTAACAATCTCTCGGGGGTTTCAGTGTGAAGCCAAATTTTGCAGTACTAAATCGAGTAAGATCATAGTCATCTTAGCTGGTAGTTTTAATCATGTGTTATGATTTCTCTTTTGAAATACTGAGTTGCTATTCTTGGTCATTGGTTGCTGTCTTTTGAAGAATATATGAGAATACCCTTCTCCTCTTTGTCAAGCTGATTGAAATTCAAGGTACAGAATGAACTTATACACTGTCAAGAAGAAGCAGAAGAAGAAGAGACTGATGAACACTTACATTCCCATTTCCTAGGTCCCAAATTCTCACACTCCTTGGAGCAAATTGCCTACAACACACACACACACACACACACACACTCAACATGCATTTTTCAGAACCAGTGGCAGCAACTCCTGCACATGCTGTTTACAGTGATAGTATGGATATTGCCACCATCTTTATCTCATCCTCATAAATCAGTTTGAAAACACAGAATTCACATCACTGCAACATGGGAGGAAAAAAGAGGAACCATGTAGAACAACAATCACCTTGCTAGACTGGCTTAATCTAATTGTATCCCGCACCATTCCTGAAAGATCAGCAATTTCCTCTGAGGGAGGGAAATACATAACCTGCAGATTGCACTTGAAGACACAGGTCAAAAGGATGCAAGCATACTTGCAAAAACACCACATCATCATACATGGTGGAGAGGAGAGTTCTATAGAGCACCTCCATTCACCATGGAGCCTTTAACCCTAAAGTTTCTCCCTTTAACCCTAAAACTCATTGGATGGTGATGCATGAAGAAGAAGAAGAAGAAGAGTACATTCAAGAGTTGTTGTGGCTGGAACTTACAGTTGGATCATCATTGTCTTCACCAATGTTTTGTGGATGTGAAAATGGATCTCTAGTGGGTGTCAACCATGCTTCGAATGAACTATCCACCTTAAAAAAAAGAGCCCAATTTCAAAGCAAAGTTATAAAACAAGGACTTCAAAAGAAAAAGAAAAAGAAAGGGGCGGCTACAACACCAAGTCATTCAGAGCAAGTTTCAATGAAGCTGGGTTCAAATTTATTAGTTTCTTCAGCAGCACTAGAATCTGTTAAAAAACTCAAAGGTCGAAAGAGCTAAATAATACCTTACTCTGATGTAGAAGTTGCTGAAAAGATTTTTTTTTCCCCAGTTGTGCGTCTGTCTGTCTAGGGTGGACCAAGCCACATATTTATATATATCCAGATAAAGGTGGATGATTGATGGATGGGTCAGAAAGATAGTTTCTTACTGGACTCAAGTATTTCAGAAAACAACGATTGCATTGTTGCTGGATTGATGATTGCACCCGACCTCGAACGAAGAACCCCCACCCAGTCTATTTATTCCCATGACGAAAACAACATCCCAGTTCAACAAAACCACGTGGTCGAGTCAGAACCTAATCACATATGTATAAGAAAAAACATGGATAGTTCACAGAGGGGAAAACAACACAGTAATTCCTCACAAGAGAGAGTCACAGACAGAGAGAAAGAGAAGACACAGCCAGAGCAAAAACAGAGAGACACAGAGAACAGACACAGAGAGAAACAGAGACAGAGAACCACATGGCCCAAATGTGTACTGCCTAGAGACATATGAAAGCGGATGGCAGGCTGACAAATTGAAGGGTTGCTGCACCTTTTGAACATCCAAATCAACAAGAACAACGTCAGTTTCATGTGCTTGCTCAGCAGTTGCCTTAACAACATCAAGTGCCATATCTTGAAGCTGAAGCTGTTGAAGAGTTGTGACTTGTTGTGATTGCCATGAATCACTCCATTTACTGTCACTTCTCCTGACAAATATAGGTGCAACATGCTCCCTTCCTTCTCCTGATCTTTTCAGTCTTTGCATTATTCTCCACTTTTTTCTTGATGGTTGTTGTAGTGATGTTTCATCAAGATGAGAGAAATCTTGCTGTGGCTGCAAGAAATGGAGAGAAAAAAACCAACAACACAGCTCTGGATTATGGTGAGAACAAGCTTTGGAAATGAACACAATCATGTCTATCAATTCATATAAGTTGTTTTTTACCCACTAGGGTTTGCAGCTTGCTGTAGAAGAAGATGCATTACTAACTAGGGTGTGACTGAAATTATGCCAATTACACAGGAGAGCATCATGATGACATACTGACTGACCTGTGGAGGATTTTGTTTGCTGACTACTTCATTCCTGCAACGAAATTCCTGTTGCTGACAACTTGAAAGAAACTTGGATTTGTGGTGGTTTTTTTCACAACACAATCCCTCAAGTGCAAACCTAAACCCTGAACCCTCTAACCCTGCAAAACAAAACAATTTCAGAACTTCTTCTTCTTCTTCTACAACACCAGAATCAGGGAGGGATCTTGCAAAAATGGCAAGTAAAACGAGCACCCTCTTCTCTCTACCCGCAAATCCATCATCTCTACTTGTTCAGAAAGAGTTGGAGAATTTGGGGGTGAGAGATTAGGGTTGAAAGAGCAGCTGAAGCAAGGTGGGTGGCGAGAGAGAAGCTTTTCTTTACATGGGTGGTGGTGGTGGTGGTGGTGATGGTGCACAAACGTGGGTCGAGAAGGAAACAAGTGCAAAAGTGTATCCGCCATAGCCACCGAGCTGCTCATCATCATCCACACTTCTGCAATAATGGATTTGTAGCGAAAAAGGCTACCAAGGCAAATCAGTTATGTGCTTGGTGAAGAGGGAAGTGGGGAAGGAGGAGAAGGAGGAGGAAAAACCAAGAGGAAGAAGTGGAAAACCCAAAAATACAAACACCCAAAAAATAGAAAACACAAAAAACCAGGAAAGCCAACAGAAGAAGAAGAAGATTGCTCTTCTACAGCTTGCAATTAACGGAAGCTAGCCTTACCTTGATGATGTCTACATGTGTGATATGCAATTCATCAGATGTGTATAAAGATCTGGTGCTGATCACTTCACACACTCACCCTTCTTTTGTCATTCTTGTGACATCTGAGATTTTTTTTCTTCTGAGGATCTTGCATCAGAAACAAGATGAAGAACAAAAAGATTAGGCAGAAAGAAATCTGTTGAAAAAATGGTCGCTGCTTCTTCGTCTTCTTCTTCTTCTTCTTGTACACAATTCCATTTGGGTGTGCAAATTATATTCATTACCTTCTTCACAAAACATTGTTGGCACAGTTTGTTTGTAATGGGGGGCTTTCTGATGACATGAGCTTGTCTTCAAAAGAGAACAAAAACTCTTTTTGGTGCAGTTGTGGTGGTGCTGATGATGGGTTTACGGTTTCCGATAATGGTGGTGGTCCAAAGAATATATAGGCAGGTGGTAAGGACTGGATGATTGCCTGAGAAGAATGGGAATAAGAGAGTTGTGAATAGTATCATGCAGGTGGGTAAGGACTCCAGAATTGATCGCCCTCCTCATCTGCATCTATATGATTGAGCATCTTTGATAGACTCCATTACAACAATTTGACGTCATGCAACAAGGATGCATAGTTGCAACAGGAGGAGCTCAGCCAAGCTGCCTACTCTCTGGTGTTTCTTCTATGTAAAGCAAGCCACAAATTTTGCTGAAACTTCTCTGTGAAATCACTGCAGCAAGGTTCTGTCACTAGCTAGAAGAAATGCAAGCTTACTACTGCGCAACCACAATCATCACTGAGAAACAACATGAAAGAAGGTCTTGCTGGTGATTGGATCGGGCAGGCTCCCATATGATGATGATCCTTGCAAACCATGCAAAACATTCACGAAGCAATTAAGTATGCTCATGTGTGTCTGCCAACACATGTTTGAAACCAGGATGAAATTGTGCCACACAAGTGAAGCCCACCAGTGTCAGTTGGTTGATTTTACAGAACCACTGAAAAGATGGGTTATGTAGTCATTGTCACCTGGCATATTATTCTTACCTGAACAAACAAACAGTTTGTGATGATTAGTCTCCTTTCCCATCATGAGGAGATGAGTGTTGTTGTTGGCTCATACTTATAAGCTCACTGGCGGCAATTGCAGTTTCTGTGGTGGTTGTGGTTTCAAGTGTGTTGTTGTTGTTGTTGTTGTTGTTGTCAATGTCCGGAAGTCTATCTGTGTTCCATGGAGAGAAATCAATGGACATGGAGATCAGCATCTGTTTGTCAGCTTCTGCTGATGTTACAAGACCTAGCCTTCTCCAGTCTCCAGGAGAGATAGGTGACCGCCCTTGTCCCCATAAGGGACTTTCTGCCGGCTGCAACTGAGCCTCTTCTGGCTGGTGCTTTTCTGTCATCTTTTCCAATCTCTCACTAGATCGGTTACTAGAGTCGTTGTTCGGTACCACCGGATGGGATGCCCACCCCATGTCACTGACAGGAATAGTAGTACTAGTGGTTGTTCCACTTAGCTGATCCTCCCCTGGAGATGATGAATGCTGCTGTGAGAGCATCACCAATGATGATGAGTCCTTCAGTGAACCTGAACTGGTACTTGAAAGGAATTGTGGCTGGAAACCTGTTTGGGTAATTTTCGTATTATTATTCTCCTTCTTCACTGCTGCTGATCTACTACTTCTTGCCCTCATGAACTCACGAGGCCTCTTTGTGGAAGATGATTGTTGATGCAGTACCTTGTCCGGCACATTGCAGTTACGCTCTTGCTGGAGTGTCTGCTGATGATTACACTTCATGGCCTGGCAGGGTGGGCTTTTGCTCAGATCCCTGCTGGAAGGGCTTGCATCATCATTACAGATTTCCCGCAATAAAGTCTTCAGATCATCCATGTACATTCTTCTTCCAACTACTGGTGGCTGCTGCTGCTCAGTGGTGGTTTCATTATTGTTGCACCCAAAAGACTTGTATCTGACTGGCTCATGACATCTCGAGGAGACCAGTTCTCCTACTGTGTTTCTTGATGTGTCTTGGCCACTGCTGCTGCCGCTGCCATGGTTGCTGACATCATAAATCCTCTCGGGTGATGACCCAACAGATGAAGCCAGGCTCGATGAAGAACGTGCCTGTTGTGTACCCACCCGAACACAAAACCCCATGCTTTCTTCACACTATCTTTGCTTGGAAAAAAATCTATTGGACAGTGCCACCATTATAGCTAGCTAGATCACACTGTCAGGGATGTGCCTTTCATACCTGGAAATGTGATTGGACAGGGATCCTGTCCTGCAAATGGGCTATGATGTTGGATGATTGACAACAGTTCTGGTAACAACTACTCCACATGCCGCCACTGGGAGCTGCAAGGCTACTACTACCTCTTTGATGATGGTGTTCAATTGGAGATGAACTTCTCGAAGTGCAGGGTGGTGATGGTGTCGTGACCTTACGAAGTCTTCTGTCCAGCTCTCGCATCTGCAACCAAGGATCATAACATGCAAGCAAGCAGGAATGTCAAATGCCTGCCTGACTGAGGAAGAGATCAAAAGGAATCAGAAATTTCTTTATGCTTTGCAGAAGATGTCAGCAGAAATGTTTGCAAGCAAAGCATCCTGAACTTGTTATCACCCACCTGCTCTGAAAGTGATCCAAGGACAACATCCAGTGACTGTGCTTCCCAAGGACAGCAGGAGGGTTTCACCTTTGCTGCTGTTGTTGATGCTGCTGCTGCCACCCCATGATTATTCCTTTCCATTGATTGAGCACTTTGTGGAGATTTACGGGTTCCTAATTTCACATGATATTGTGGTGGTGAAACAACATGGGTAGTAGTAGCTTTTGGAGACTTGGTGCATGTCAATGTCCTTGAATGGTGGCCATTATTATTATGTGGAGAAGAGGAGTGTGGCACAGTAGTAGTACTTCTTGTTGCAGTTGCATTCGGAACAACAACGGTCTGCAAAAGCTTGCATGACACTGCCCCCCTTGAATCATGACTTGGCAAAGACTTACTTGCCCCCATTGAATCAGAATGAATTGTCATGCCTTTGTGTGACACTTGCTGTTGATCCATGACTTTTTGTTGGAATGATGAGTACTTCGACATTTTCACATCATGTGGTGGATCCACCTTAAATCTGGAAGCTGGGGACTTAGACAACCCAGAAGGCTTGTCATGATGTTTGTCTCTGATCAATGTCCTGGGCCCCATTGTGTTTTCTACAGGTGATGATCTTCTTTCAATGCAGGCAATTTGGCAGGCTTGGGAAGGCGGTTGGTGAGATATTTCGACCGAACTTCTCATGGCTGAATCATGTCTCTCTATTGTTGTTGGGCTGTGAATGGGTGAGAGGGAAGTCTTGTCAAGTAAAGGACAATTGCTCTGGCTCCTTTTCCGCTTATTGATCCTTGAAAAAACCTGCAACCCATTTAAAAAATCTTGCAGGAACATCAGTGACAGCAGGTCCAGTATCTGTCAAAGACTCCAGAACTGTCGAAACTGCCAACACCCATGTAGTTGGAAAAGACTAAAACCCACGATGTAAAAAGCAGGAGTGGCACCAACCAAAAAAAAAAAACTGACAGTATTCTGCCAACAAAATTGTTGATCTTAGTTTCTGATGTTGGTGGAAGAGATGATATGGTACCTCAGCTGATTGGAAGGATCCAGAAGCTCCTGATCTCCTTCTGGTGTCATCATTAGTTGTACTCTCCAACATAACATTTGCAGGTGCCATATTATTATGATGAGGAAGACTTGTAACATTCAAACCATTGCGAACAACATCATGTTGTGTCCTGGCACTGCTGCAAATTTGAGGAGCTGTGTGTCTTTGTGCTGGTGAACGCCTGAAAATGGATGCAGTTCGACAAGACTTTTCCTGGGTCACATGAAGCTTTTGTGGGTGCTCCTGCAATGTAACCACTGCCTCTGGCTGCAACTGGCATTGGTGCTCTGGACTACTAGAATCAGCTGCTTCTTGATCTTCTTCGTTACGGTATGCATGATGATGACAACACCACCTCCTCCTCCTCCTTGTTGGACTGAAATGATCTGCCTCCAGTTTGTGTGATGTTGGTGAACATGGTTCCGATTGCCCACCACATGGTCTACATGTATTTGTACGACAACATTGGGTCAGTAATATATTATTGTCCTTGTGACTTCTAAGTATTGCGTCACGTTCATCATAGCTCTTCCATACAGCTCTCCCATGTTTTGTACTCTTGGGTAATTCCCTGATTCTTTTCTGCCGCTGCAGTTCTCGACGATCCTTTCCAATGACCACTTTCTCCGTCACTCCAATTCTTCCACCCAAAACCTGGAGTGCACTCTGTTGGTACAAATTTTGATTAGAAAAAATTGCAAGTCCTTAGTACTTTGCTGCTTGATAAATTTCCTCATTTGTCACTAAGAAAGGTTCAGTACAAAAAAAATGGATGTTTCAAAATGCTTGCTATAAGCACATATGGAGACAGAGAGAGACCAGCAGCAGCAGTGCAGATGCACCTGATCAACTTGGTCCTGAGAAGGGACACAACCATAACCAGAATGTGGATCTTGTGACTTGGGTGGTTTAAAAATCTTGCCACCATGACTCCTCTTGGCAGAATGTAAATCCTTATGATGTTCTTCCCAAGATCTTGCAGATCTCATGTGTCCCCGATGATGACCTGCATGGACTTTCAGCTTCTGATCACCATGTGCACAATCTACCTTACGACCAAATTTGCCATGAAGCCATTCATTTGCTCGACGGAGCCTCCCATATACAGCTTCCACAGCTTGCAGTTGACCCTTGAAAGAAGTGGAATGCCCAGGAGGACCACCACCGGATGCTGCACTCTGAGCATGAGTCTGCCAGGTGTCATTTTGTTTTTGACTCTTGTTGTTATTGCCTATGGTTTTGACTCTGTTAGCTGTGGATCGCAGACAACCAAATGTAGCAGCAGCAGTAGCTTGGCGAGTGGTGCTCTGAAGGATTGATCTATCTCGTGGAGGTGAATAAAGGTTCAGTTTCTGTGAATTATAGACTCCATCTTTGATATTTTCCTTCACACTTGCAATGACAGAGGCCCTCACAGCATTTGCAGCTGCAATATCCGACTCTGAAGAAGATGGAAAGTTGCCACCAGTTGAGGGTTGTTGACAATTTCTTGTCCTCCTCTGAGAGTTACTCCCAGAAGAGAGGAAGGGAGGTCGACATCTTGTTGTTGAATCCCTTGATTCACTTTGAGTTTTCACAATCTGATCACCAAAATCAGACTTCATGTGATGATTTTGAAATTGGGCAATTCTTCGTGTATGATTCAAGACATTTTGTTGCACTCCTGGCAGCAGCTCACTGCCAGCTACATGTATGCCACCATTGTCTTCTGTTGTTCCTGTATGATCGCAATATCGGGATGGAGTTGACCAACCTCGAAGTTTTCCATGGGAATTGTCAATCTGCTGACATGCAGCAGCAGCAGCAGCAGCAGCAGCTCCTTCACTAATTCCCTGACTGCTGATCTCTCTTTTGGCAGACTGTGGTCTTCTTGCACTCAAATCTCTCTGGCTTTCAAACTCAGGCAGCTGGTGACTTCTGGGATTGGCCTTGTGAGGTTGATGATGAGGAGGCATCACTTTTGTCACCTTCTTTGCCACGTGATGTGAAGCTGCTTCTTCAATTTCATCATCATGGCTTGTCAACATTGCTTGTGAAGTAGGATGATGATCATAGGAAGCCCTCCTGGGGGATCTGGCAGCATGTGCTGTGGTGGCAGGGCTGCGGTGTAAGGATTTGGAGACTGAACAAGGCTCAAACACCATGTCGTCTGCTTTTACAATTGAAGAAGAATTTGGACAAAACAGGCCATCAACTTTCATCATCCCTCCACCACTGCCGACAACACTTGTCATCACACATTTACGACTTTCACCTCTTCGAAAGTCATACTGTAGCTGTTGTTGCATCTCCTGATGATCCCCTTGCTGGGTGTGGGTGTTTCCCATCTGAGATTCTACTACTACCTCTTGAAATTCCAGCCCATTGTTGTCAACTACATTTTTTTCCCCAGCCTTCTTCTTCAGTGAAGAAGAAGAAGAAGAAGAAGAAGAAATATGTACTTCTTCTCTGGTCACATCTGCATTGCCAGAAACAGTTTTCCACTCAGTCTCATCCATTATTGCCATGTTGAGCTTCTTTGGCGATACATTGTACCTTCAGTTTGGGTTATATAAGCTGGAATATGGTCACACCTGGGCATGAAAGTGGGTCATGAGATGATGTATTGGTGATGATCTTGTCAGAGATGCCACATTTGTCATGCCCTGCACAGCTTTGTACACCCTGCTGCTGCTGTCTCAAAGCTTGCAGGCCGTGAAACTGATCCCTGAAGAGATTTTCACCTCGCTGAAGAGCTTCTTCTACCTCTTGCTCCAATTGTGATGCAATTCTCTGCAAGTGAGGAGATAGTTTCCAATGGATGATGATCCTTAAAGGAAAAGATGCAAAACCTTTGATGCGTTTGCAGCAAAAGAGAGAAAAAAAAGATGACTGGGAAACAACAAAGTACTAGATGAACATTATTGAATGAACACTTATGCATGCATAACAGGTTTATGGAAGAAGCTCCTCTATGACACATTTGGTCTGTATAAGGAGAAAAAGATGTGTGCAGGACAAGCATTTCTGAACTGCCACCTCGCCATTGTTCAGCAATTTGGCTGCTGCATGGCCTCGCTCAAGCTTGCGCTTGTTGTTGATTTCCTCCTGCTCAGACTGGCGTGCCTTTGTGCACCTGTTGCTCTTTCGCTGTGCGTCAGCAGCACGCCAAGCATTCACCTCTAATTCTTTGTCAGATCGACAATTGACTGCAACATGAGCACTCGTAGAGCGATTGGTGCAATCACGTAGCACACAAAAGCGTGAGTGTAGATGTGTGTCCTTGAAATCAGTAGGAATGCCTGAAGGCCGAGAATAGATGAAATTATGGTTTCCTACATGATCTCGTGCACTTGCTGTTGGGGGATTTGTCGTCCGATGGCATGATGATCCTGAGATCATCTCCCAAGAAATTGGCAAATTTTGAAGGTCATATGTAGAAGATCTTGATTTCTTGAGAATCTGATCCTGGTAGAACCTGAACCAGTTTTGCAACATCAAACTACCCAAGTAGCAAAAAAACTTCAAAAAAACTGGCAAAAGATGCCACAACAGATTGTGGAGAGGAACACAAGTTACACAAGTGTACACCCACCAGTAGTACTCTCTTGCCACTTTTGTTTGTTGCACTGGGTTGAGTAAAGATGGGCAAGGCTCCTCTCAATGTTGGATACAGTTTCCACCATTTTCCTTCGAACTTCTGGAGCTTTTTGCTTTCTCTCTCGGCTTTCTTTTTCAGCACGTGCCTATTTGATGTCATATAATATTTTGGAAGTACAACACAATGAGATGTCAACAGCCATGAGAGGTCTTGAATTTTTTTAATTTGAAAAACCTTCAGAGAATTCATTCAAATGGGCTCAGAGTTGTTCGGAAGGTCAAGTGTCTGATCAGGAGAGAGATCCAATGAAATACCCAAGTTTATGTCAGTTAGCAAAAGTTCATGCATATGTAGTATAAAACACATAATAAACTCCTTCAACCAATTCTGATGATGAACTGACCGAGAGTCCTGACCTTTTGCAGAGCCTCCTGGGAGCGGAGTAAGTCCCAGCAATGGCCTTCTTCAGCCTGCCGAGCCAACAACTCCTCTTTGGCTGCCTGCAATAATCATACATGGCCTTCCTCAGTACCTTAGCATTGACCGTACTGCCACCCTCTGATGATCATACACCCAATGGTTACCATGTGTTGTTTTGTCCATGTAAATCATCCGCTTATGACCAGGAGATGGTGGGATCATAACAACTAGCAATGCTGTCTAGTGATAGATACATGTATTACACATAAGCCAAGTGTTGTTATCTTGAATTTACAGGATGGGATGAGAACAACAAACCCTGTTGCATTCAACAAGTAAGGCAGCATCATAGCTGAGCCCAATGCTCTGACATGAGCTTACAAACTCCTCTGCTAGACTTGCAATCTGTCGCCTTTGCTCATCCCTCCACACCTCCTGTTACATGCCATTGGGTATCTTCTGAATGTTAATTATTCAGTGCTACCCAGTGCTCTCATGGTAAGAAAGAAGGAAAGGAAGAATGTAGGGAAATCAAAACACTCATCTTCTGACTTAGTTGAGAGCTCTTAGACTGGACCAAAACTACCTCTTTGAAAGACCAGTTCTTCTTGATCTAGGATCACCACTGTTGAGCTGATGATAACTCACATAACAGAAGAGATTTCATCCAGGTTGGTCCATCTATTGTCAATCTAGCTAGAGATAGAATCAAGAGACTTGGAAGGTGAGAACAGACAGATCAAAGCACGCCCACACAACCATGACAGCAAAGAAAGGGATAAAATCTGCCCAGGTAAACCTTAAGATGGTTCAGCAGCTTATTCTTGTCTTCCAATTTGCGCTCCCGGAATTCATCCACACGTTGTGATGCAAAAACCATCTCCTGAGCTCGCACCTGAATTTCACCCCCCAACTCCCCCCCATCCACCCTTCTATTAGGGTTTGATGAATTCTCTGCATTGAGAGGACTTAGACAAACCCAACAATTGTGATTCTTCAACCACTCTATCTATCAATCAATGTGAACACAATATATATCCTAGTTACAAAAGGGATTCAACTCCAAGCTACACACGAGAGTGAAACGGAGGGAGAGGGGAGAGGGGAGAGAGAAGAGACAGAATAAAACCTGCAAGATGCGGTTCATGCGCATTCTTTGCTGATGTTGATGAACAAAGGCTAATTCCTGTTCTGTACTCAAAGGAACTCCACCATGTCGAGATACCTGCAATCAGTCATCCAGCCATGTTTCAAATTTTTCCATCTTACCACCCACTTTCTTCACTCAAAGTGCACTTGACTTGGAACATGTGGAGAAACTCATCATGTGTTTTTGTGAGAACACTGTAAATTGACCCATGTTTGCAAGCTTCCTAGAATTTCATCATGAATGATGGGCATGGCAGCATAGCTGCTGAGCATTGAGCTACTTAGAGTGGAAACACATTCTTCATACACAATAAAAACTTCTCAACCAGCACATATTCTTCAGTTTGTGATCAATGACAGAAAACTTCTCAACAGCACCACCCATACTTCAATTCCATTTTTGTGAGAAATTATAATACAGAAAAATTCTGAATGGGATCCAATACTTCAATTGGTGATCAATGACGGAATTGTTTTTTCTTAATAGCACTAATACTTCAAATTTGTGATCAATTACAGAAAAAACTTCTTCTCAATAGCACCACCAATGCTTCCATTTGTGATCAATAATACACAATGACGGATTGTTATACAATTTGTTCCCCACATTTTGGAGCTAGAATAACCACCACATTGAGAGGAAGCTTTGAGCTAGAATATTCTGGCAATTTTTCTTAATTTTATTTTTTCCAAAGCTGAGTTTTCCACAAGAAAATTGTAAGTGATTCTCACAAGTAAATAATTCTGGCATGAAAAATGAATACAGAGTAAAGAAGAAAGCACTCTGCAACACACCAAGAATAATTTTCTTTCCCCAAAAAAAGAAGGAAAAAGAAAAAACCCCAACAGAAAGTAGAACTGGAAATGGCAGCAAGAAAAAAACATTCTAAGAAACAAGATTCACATTCTAAGACTATCTTCAATGGATTCAGAGAAAAGAAAAGAGAGGTGAGTGGGTTGGTGGGTGGGTTTGATAGAGGAGGTGGGGCATGCATCTATGCATGTCCCTCTCTCTCACCTTGGCATCATGAGTTGGAAGAAGAAGAGGTGGTGGTGCAGATTTGTGAGGCAAGAGCAGAGTCTCATTTACTTTCTGCTGTAGATATGTGTTTCTCTTGTGCCTGGCATTCTGTCCCTCTACTGCCATTGCCATCACCATTGGCCTCGATCCTCCTCTCAAAATCACATTGCAAGTGCTAGAATTAGAAACTCCAATTTCAAACCATTGCAAACCCAGAAGCAGTTGCTATCATCCATCACAGCTGCAAAAAATCCCCTCACAGCAGCAGCAGCAGCAGCAGCGACAGCAGCAATGTGGCAATTCTTCTTTCTCTTCTTCTTCTACTATTACTAATGCTATTCCAAATTTGCATCACAAAATCAATCATTTGTTTCAAAATCTTCTCAACCCATTGTTTGTGAATTCACCACCCATCAATCATTTGTTTCATGCCTGGGTGCACAACATAGGGATGAAGGAATTGAAGGAAAACAGTTACAAAAAGTGTCAAGAAAGATGACGAAGAAGACGAAGGATTTGCAGAGAAGATGGAGATGAAAAGAAGAAGGTGATGAAGAAGAAGAAGAAGAGGTTATTTCAAGAAAGGTGGCTTTCAGGAATGGGCAGAAAAGAACAAACCTTTTCCTCCTGCCCAGCCCTAGCTACCTAGCTACCTAAAGAGGAGACTTTAATTGGATTTTAGAGGGGTGGGAGGCATTTTTTTTACTTTGCCATTATCTGGCAGAGCCTCTATATGTCTAGGGTAATGGCCGATGAGGTGTTCCTAAAGTAAGTGCCCACCAAAGGTGGAGTCAAAGGGTACTTACTTTGGGAACATCTCAGGAGTCCAAGGGCAATGCTTACTTTGGGAATGCTTGACAAGTTGAAGGGCCACTTAAGGCCACTTACTGTGGGAATAACCTCCTCCTCAGGTGTTCCCAAAGTAAACACCAGAGGAGTGGGTTCTTTCTTCAGGAATGTCCTGCTCCTCAAGCATTCCTGAAGTAAATGCCCGAGGCATGGGCTCTTTCTATGGGAATGCCTGCCTCCTCCTCAGGCATTTTGTTCCCAAAGTAAAACACCCTTCAACTCCCAAGAAGTAAGAGCCCACTCCTCAGACATTTTGTTCCCAAAGTACATGCCCTTCAACTCCTGAGAAGTAACAGCCCACTCCTCAGATGTTTGTTCCCAAAGTAAAATGCCCTTCAACTCCAGAGAAGTAAGAGCCCACTCCTCAGGCATTCCCCTTGGTTACCTAACATTGCTTACAAGTTACAACACAGTTCCAGTAAATCCAGGGAAAATAGAGTCCTTTTGGAATCAAAATTACACAGCCCCGTTGTTAGAAGACAGTTTTTGAATCTGGAAAAGAAGAAAACCAAAATTGCCTTCTGTTAGTCACAACACCAGTTTGGGAGTCAAAGAACAAACATTTTGACCTCTGTTTTACAACACACTTCTGGAATCCAGAAAACAGCCATTTGTTACACTGCCAGTTTTGGAATAAAACAATGGTTTTGATCTTGAATTCATGAGACCCCATTATAAGCACCACTAGCTTAAATTATTCACTAGAATAATTTATGAGCTCTCTCTCTCTCTCTCTCTCACCCTCCTCCGTTCCATCAAGAGGAGCAGAAAGGTACAACACTCTCAAGTGCGCTCTTCATTTATGTGGCAATATGAATGTATGTGTACAGTTAAAATAGCACGGATGGTATCTGTAATATTCCAACATTGACATAGAATGAGACAAGTAACTTTCGCAATTGACCAGCTTAGAAGGAATCGGAGAGAAATGCATGAATAGGCCAGGCCTGTTGCTTGGAATTGTTCTTCTTTATGGGTCAGGTGGAGGTTTGAGGCATGAGCTTGCTGTCTGCCTCCCCGAGCAAATATGTAGAGCCCTACAACATGAAACACAAGTATCAAAAGATCCCATGCAAACACTCCACCTTTTTACCCATAGCTCATTGTCTTTTAATGGATTCACACCTACAAATGGACATGTCAATTTGAAGGCACTATTTTAAGATCTAAGGCCTTGGCATACATGTTGATTACACCTCTCATTTACTGTGCACCTGTTGCCAACATATCTCCTATCCACATGTTCATTCAGCCTTCCTTACTTTGAGCATAGAAATGTTTTCACGTTTGTAAGAGACAAGTAGATCCACAACAAAAACATCCATGGTCACAAACAAAACCAATGCCAAATCTAACCCACGGATGTTGAATGTGCTCCATGCATGTTATGCTTTTTGCATCAGCCTGGAAAGGAGCAGTTCTGTCAAAAATTGAAGCAAGGGCTGGTTAGACACATGCCTCCCAGTAGACCCTGGTAAAGCCAGGTTCATTCCAACTCAATGATCTTGACCAATGACGAGTCTCCAGACTTTTGGAATATAACAACTCTGTCATGTGACTTCACAATTCCCACTGCTTTTCCATGATCCAAAGCAACCTGCAATGAGGAGAGAACAACACACGATGTGTCACCCAGGCTCTGAGTAATGTCGTCTAGGGCTCAATCCCAGCCCCTACTCTGCACTTAAGAACCAACACATGAGTAACACACCTAGCCAATCACACTACTTGTGTATTCATGCATGCTCACTGATGAATTGTAGCTCATCCAAGATCCTGGAACCAGCTAGATTTTCGTTATTAACTTAGTCCTGATCGTCAAGCAATGGCCAGTGGCATGGCAGTTCCTTGAATGTAGATCTCATGTTAATTCACACTCCTTGTTCCAGAATTATGGGAGTCCGTAGCCGTTGAGCAATCCACTGAGTGCTCATCATCAACACCCCTGTCCTACATAATCACTCCAGCTAGCATAAGGGGAATTCAGTAGTGTAAGATGCCTTTCCTCAAAAATTGAGACAGTCAGTTCTACATGACATTTTTTTATTAGGTGCTCAATGAGCACACCTTATGATATATACTTCTGGTTTTGGGTTTAGGTTCACATCTTACACAATATCATGTCATTCACACCCTGTACCAGCCAGCCAGGCCAACACAAAACAAACGGAAGAGAAAAAATAATACCTTCAAGATATGCTCATTACTAGTTTCCACTGAGTGGCGGGGGTCAGCAAGCATAGGAAATAGGCCTCGGACAACAAGACTCTGCCTGGCCTGAAAAGCCCCTGTGAAACTCCACCGCAGATGGTTGGTGTGGAGCCTTGGAATGACAATACAGAGCACGGGCATAGTTGGCCGATATTTTGCAATCAAGCGGGCTGCCCGGCCAGACGAAGTAAACACCACAATCACTGCTGCCATAACTTTGGTTGCAGCTCTAACAGCAGATGATGCAATTGACTCCAGGTGCTCCATTGGCTCCCCAGTGCTTTTAATCATTCGTTTGAAGTACACAGCTTGGTTGAAGACCTTCTCTGCCTCAACAGCTATCCTGCAGACCAAAAACTCAAATACAATGTTGGGAGAGATATTGAGCCCATACAACAGTCTGCTCCTCTTCCTTGTGATGGGACAGTACTGCTGTATGACCAATTGAATAGCAGCAGCATAGGGATGCCTTAAAACAAATTATTGACAAGTAGTCTTCTGCTCACTCATGATTTCCTAAATTGAAGCCTTGCAGATGCCAAGGGTGCCTGCAGTGCTTCTTCCAGTTATATTTAAAATGGACCCAATTGTCAAATCAGGACCAACTGAATTCAAGGCCATCACATCCTCATATAGGGCAAGGAGTTGGAATAAAAGATAGACCAGTACCCTCAACTTCCTCCTCTCTCACACCTGCAGACTCACAAACTTAACATTGAAATATCTGACATTCATCCTTCTCCGGAAGTCCAAAAGACTTCCAGGTCCATAGATGTTTGCAGATTGAGTCATTCAGGTCTTGAGTGTGCAGCAGTGTAGGCAATAATATGATCAGGTTGCTTTGTCCTGTGTTTAGGGAGAAGCAACTAGCATGATCATACTGGGACTGTGAACACATGACACAGTTACAACTAAGAAGACAATGTAAGGTAGTTGAAGATAATTATCAGACCTGCGAACAGTGGTGATGGTCTCAATAGGATACAAGCCTCTGAGAGTCTCTGCACCAAGCAAGACCGCATCAGCTCCATCAAGAACAGCATTTGCAACATCAGTTGCCTCAGCACGAGTAGGACGGGGATTATCAACCATGGAATCAACAACACGAGTGATAACTGCTGGCTTCCCTGCAAAGTTACACTTATTGATTGCCACTTTCTGGAACAAGAACACCTTCTCTGGAGGAAGATCAATTCCAAGGTTCCCACGAGAGAGAATGATCCCATCAGCCTCCTTCAAGATCTCATCAAACTGGGCCAGTCCTTCATAGTTCTCAATCTTGGCCAGGATTTGTGTCTGCACAAGGTCACCAAGCTTTGCCAGATAGGAGCGAGCTAAGCGCACATCATCTGCATGTCGAGTATATGAGAGTGACAAGAAATCAATTTGGTTGCGGACCCCCCAAGTTGACATGATTCTCAGGTCATATTCACTCAATGTTGGGAGTTCGATTCGTACTTGTGAAACATGTGCTGTGAAGAGAGTACCTGTGCCAGACCAGTTGATGAGTGCTCAGTGAAGGGTTTGTTATCAACCCCAAAAGCCCTAAATACTACCAGCACACTCTCTAACAAAATACAAAGCACATTCAACAACCAGCTGCTGGTGAAACGGAATGTCCTAGACAGGTCTTGAGAATCATTGTTGCATGTGCACCTTGAATCCTAAAACATAACAATCTATCAAATCTTTCTGCTGAAGTAAACAATGGATCCAAGCTGCTGTTGCAGATTTATCACATACAATTTCACCCTTCCTCACAACAGAAGAACAAAGAAGATTGATCAGGACTCTGGTCATTGTCCCCTCACGTGACTCAGACATACATAATCATCTGTCAAGAAATTGGAAAGGGAAACTGCTGCAACTGAAACCACCTGTAGACATGTGATTCACATACAATCTCATGTGATTCAGAAATTGCATGTAGGCAGCAGTGTTCTGGCAGGAAATTCCTACTGAAGAAATGCTACTTGAATCTCTGGAACTTAACTAGTGCAATTGTTTGAGAAGAAACAGGGATTCAAGTGAACAGTGTTTTGGCAGGCATTTTCCTTCCTGCTGAGGAAACACATTCTAGTGCAATGTTTGCAAAGAAACAGGGATTCGAGAGGACTGGAGGGAAAGAGTACCAGTGAGAGTTGCGGTATTGTTGATCTTGCAAATGACATCAGTTCCTCGAGTCTCCGTCACCTCCAGCCACACGGAAGTATCCTCGCTTCCTGTGAAGAGATACTGTCCGATGAAGATCGTATCCCCGGGTTTCACTGCAGCTGCGAGCGCGTCGTAATTCACAGACAGCACTTTGGTCGAACACGGAGCTGCTGCTGCAGCTGCGGCAGCGATGGCGGCGGCGTTGCTGCTGTTATTGCTATTGTTGTTGTTGTTGTTGTTGTTGTCGTCGTCGTCGGGAGGACTGAGAATGAGCTGTTCACCTTCCACTAGCTGAATGGCGATGTCCTTATCGTTCACCACGTAGAGTTCCGGTCCCACTGTATCGAGCATCACGGCGCACAGCCGTCGCGTGTTCTTCACCGCCTGCTTCAGATTCTCCAGAGTCTCCTGGTGATATTGTTCATCACCCCAGGAGAAGTCGAATCGCGCCACTGACATCCCCGCCCTCAGCATGCTCTCGATGCTCTCCACGGATCGCGACTTCGGTCCTAACGTCCCGATGATTTTGGTCAGCGACGAGAACGCCTGCACCGACGACGACTCCAGTATGGAGCCCAGCCGTATTGGCTCCTCTATCAACACCTGCAATGCCTGCATTGTTGCAAACTAGATAGATAGATAGATAGATATGTTGCCGCTTTCCAAGTCCCTGCTCGTCCTTCTCTTTCTTCAAAATCTGCAAAAACACAATTTCTTGTTCTTGTTTCTTGCACTTCTGAATTTCTCCCTCGATCAATCCACACAAGAAGCCGCTGAAATGGACTCCAAACTCTTCCCTTCTTCTCCTTCCTCAAATTTCTCCCTCAAAATCTTTAAAAAAAATTTAAAAATAATTCTTCTTCTCCTCTTCTCTTCTCTTCTCTTCTTCTTCTTCTTCTCAATTGATTTCTTCTTCGATTGATCCACACAAGAAGCTGCTGAAATGGACTCCAAACTCGTCTCTTCTCCTTCGAAATCTGCAACAACAACAAAAAAAAACGGAAAAAAAGAAGCGTTTGAATTAGGCCATGTCGAAAATGCTCAAATCTCCCACGAACTAAAACAACGAGAAAATTAAATATTAATAATAATAATAAATTACTATTATTATTTTAGTGATCCTGTGAAATATTTAGGGCAATACATAATAAATCTGATTTTTTTAATGGCTATTGATTAGCCCCACCAATTTAATTAGCTATATGGACCGTGCATAAAATATGTATAGTGTGTAGTTACCCCACCTTTCTATATTTTCCTTCTCGTCTTGGAAAATAGGTATTATAAAAGAATGAATGAAATCTCCGGGCCTATTTATAAGCCCCCTTACTACCCCCCCAATGCATAAATATGTTCCAATGAAATTTTTTTATACGGTTTTTATCTAAGTGTCCATGCATATGGCCGTGCGATAGTAGTTTGATGAATAATATTGGCATAATAATAATAAGTTATGTTTGTAGCCGAGTCGGCCGCATGTAAAAGATGTAGACTCGGTCGGTTAATTGTGTTTCTCTTTAAAGGTGTGTGCATCCGTGTTTTTTTTATTAAAAAAATAAAATAAAATTGAAAGGAATTTTTTGTTTGTAAACCAAAGTGATGATCATCCCTAGGAAGGTTTAGCCAAATCTGGCTATAAACCAAAACAATTAAGCAATTAGAAAAATAAAATCATCCTTCTATATGTTTGCTTTCACAACAATGAAAACCAAGGATATGAATCTCATAATTTTTCTACCTTTAAAAACTAAATCACTTTTTTTGTTTCAAAAATTTTAATTCTTTTTTTTGACTAAATTTCACCAGTTAATTTTTTTTTAATTTAAAAATTTTTAATTAAAAAATTTTAAAAGAAAAAAAACCTCTGGTGCATGTGTGGTAATGTGGGTATCCACACAAATATTATTTTCCCTAATACCGTTGTACCTTGGCAGCTTTGACATTAATTATATTATTTTGTAGAAGAACATATTTTTTAAATTAGAAAAAAAAAGAGTAAAATTCTCAAAAGACCCAAATTTTGTGAAAAAAAAAAAAGAAAGAATTTTTTTTAGGATATTCAAGAATATTCTACTTCTCGACACCACCGATCTTCATCAAAGTTAGTTGGTTAATTTTTTAAAAAAAAGCCTGGATTCCAATGATTTTGCAAAAGCTAGTGTACTGAATGGTTGCACTACTCACCAATTGTTTTTTAAAACAATCAAGGGGTTATGTTATGTGTCGTGCTTAACACATATAGAGATATCAGAAAAAATTTCATTACTTTGCAGATACCATTAAAAGAGGGGATACTAGGGGGTAAAAGGAGGCCCAAAGACAGGATGAATTTGTGGATATCTCTATTGGGTTGTTCATTTCACAATTGGATTGACGATCTAATTTACACTCTAGATGATACATTACCCATCTTTGCAATGAGTAGCAATAAGCACAATTCTTGCAACCATCATCACCCCAACAACCTTATTTGAATAATACCTCATGTTGAATAATACGGCCACAATACATGGAGCACATGACATACCATGTGTGCTCATAAGAAACCCTAACAAACCATGGCCTACACCAACTCAATAACTAACTTCAATGTCCCTTTGGAGCTTTAGGGATTGCAAGTTGTGACTTAGTCTAAGTTTGTGTGCTAAGTTGTACTCGGCAACAACAAAATGGGGGGTTTTGTTTGCATCGCACTTTTTCCTTCTACCCATTTTCATTAATGATATTTACAAACCTTTTTTAGGTTGATTAGAGTTTTTCTTTAAAGTCATCGTGTCTTCACCCTGGCTTTCAGCACCTCTCTTTTCACCCCCTATACACCCTCTTTGAGTGAGGTCCACAAAGTAAGGAAGTTTTATTAAATCTGGGTATGAAATGCTAAAACTCAGCATTTAATGCACAATGTCCGAGGTAATTATTGAAGTGGAGGCTCTTTAGGAGCAAGCCTTTCATTTGAAACAAAATATTCCTTTTTATAATTTCAAATTTTAATTTTATGAAGTTTCACACCCAAAAAAAAGGCTCATTGGGTGGAAATTAGTTTAAAAATAGATTATTTAAAATAAAAATTTCATGATAATTCTGATGAATTGTATAAAAACTTGTAATTCAAATTTATCAATATTTTTTAATGGAAATTTGAAACAATGAAATGTTTAAAGTGATCCATGTGAGAGCCATATGATATCATTTGCTCATTCATACATCCCATATGATATCTTGCTTGTTATGAAGGCACCATATAAGTTTTGTGATTTTTGGGCTATAGTTACTCATAGAGTAGGCCAAGAGATAGTGTTTGTATACAGGCTTCATTATTAACCATGGACTTCATTGGAACTTTGGAGTCTAATATAAAATAAGATTGAATATATCAACAATGCAAGCAATAAGTTTCTAGCCATAGCAAACTCCCATTTGCTTTTGGATTGTACTAAGTCTTCTTTTCACCATTTCGTAACCATTGCGAGTTTTTGGACCCACTAACACAAAGGGAGTAAGGTAAGGTGAAAATAAAAACTAACAAAATGACTTTAGGTTATAAGGTAGCGCCAGAACATGAGGAGAAAATAACCTAAATCAAATGTGAATGTCATTTCCACATAATGTGCAATGTGATTTGTAACACTTATATTACATGCCAAAATCAATCTCCTTTATTAATATCAAACTCCTCATTGAGTAGGTGATAAGGTAAAAGATACAAGGGTTTTTTTACACTTATATTGTTGCTAAAGACAAAGCAAAGGCTTGAGTATAAGAAGAGAGTTGTATCTTGGAGGACATCTTACAATTGACAACACCATGGACAAGAAATTACTAGAATTTCAAAAGAAGCAGGTCTAAGAAGAGAGCACACACATTGTTGCCATTACAAACAAATTGATTTATAAAAGAGATTTGACCAATTGAAGAGTATGTGACAATGAAAGAAATCAACAAGAAGGCAAACTTATTGAAGGAACAAGAAACTACTAAAATGTGGGTGGGGAAGCATGCAAGCATTGGAGGATCAACAAGACATTCCAACACTAATGGAGGGATGTGAAGATCATCAAAATGCCACTCCTTTTTTAAAACCATGTTCACTTTGGTGAGTTTGAATTACTTTGCAAAATTTGAAAGGTTGATAATTATGAACATTAGAATCAAGGATCATCATTTATGCAAACTTATTTGTTGTAAGGTGAACAAACAAAAGTGGTATTTGGAAAAAGCTTGTACAAACAATAATATATATTTCCTTAACTTCTTTATTTTCCGATATATATGACAAATGGTCATAATTTCTTAAGAAAAAGTTGTCCAATATATTTTTAAATATAATTCCTGATAAATGCATGATTTGTTTAAAGAGCGAGATGGGTTGTAGACATAAAAACATAACCCACATCCACCTCTTCCATGATGTGGTTAAAAACGATGTGTGAGCTAGTCAAATTGAGTAATAAAAGTGGTTATTTAAGAAGAATATGATCAAATCCATGATTTAAAAGCTTACATGAAAATTATTTTAATTTTTATGAATTCAAAAGAATGTCACATTATACCTTTATAAATTTGCGTAATTATTTATTATTTATGATTTTATCATTTTCAAAACATTTGAAAATAACATTAAGTAATGAAAACATTAATTATGTTGTTTTAAAAATATTTTTGAGTATTCTATATTCATTTCATATTTTTCATATTTATTTCAATGTTCCCATAATAAATAGGAAACATTGTTATACATCAAATATTTTCAATATTAACTTAAGTTGACATTTAAAAACATGTAGAATCAAGTATTGGTTGCACCTTAGGTGGGTCATGCTTTTGTGTTTTCCCTCAATGTTTAAAGACATTTTTATGAGCCTATTGATTTGTCAAGCTTCCTATCATTATCATTTTCATTATCATTTTCATTTTTTCTGTTATAAGAAATGGTAGTAGCTTAAGTTTTCTTTTTATTTAAGATATTTCTCATCCATTTTCAATACATTTAACTAGTTTAATAAATTTGGACATGTTGAACAAGTTTTTTTAAGTTGTGTCTTTTTGCGATGTAATGATTTTTATGACTTTTTGGACATATGTTCAAAACTAACATTAATTCTTCCTCTTCATAATTATGATCTATGTTTAGATTTCTATTTTGAACATGTTATGAATAATACATTTAATTATCCATGTTTACTAGTATTTGAGGACCTTTTACTTGTACCTTTGTTTATTATACCCTAAACATATTATGTCTTGTGGTTAACTTTAACAATATTAGTTTTGAAATTTCAAATCATACAAATCACCAATATTTAAGAGGTGAAAAATTCATTTTAATAATTTAGGGAATCATTTTTTCCCCTTTACACACTAATCATTTTGATCACTACATAAAATCATGTCTATTTAGTTTCCTACATTTATGAACTTGTGCTTTTGTCATCGATTTCACTACATGCTTGGACATATTTTTCAACATTTTAAAATTACACATCACAGAAAAAATACATTGCAAGCATGTTTTTAAAAAAAATTCAAATTTTGTGGCATTTAAAGTTTGGCAAATTTCTCCAAAAAAATATTACAATTAGTCAAATTTACACTAATTTTTTTTAGTCCCAATTTTTTGTTAGAAAAACATTTCGCTAAAATTTGCAGACATTTTAAATAATTAGTTTTCCCATTGATGACTTTATAGCTTACATAAATGAATTAGTTTTCTAAGGACTTTATGAAATAATCAATGTTTAACACTTCTATGAATTGTAAGCACATTTGTAGTATTTATCGTAAATATTTCCGAACCTACAAAAGAGATTAATCCTAAATTTGAAATTTTATAGGTTAATTTTTTAAAAAATATTAAACCTAAGAAGGTTTTCTTTAAGGAATGATGTCACAAGTTTTATTTTATGTTTCATTAGGTCCTATTGTGTGATTATGATTCCCAAATGATGTGTTGGATATGTTGTGTTTCTTTCCTTTATGTCCCGACGTGTGTTTTTTTATTGAAAATTCACACATGCAAATTATTGTAACTTTTTCATAATCAACCACATTATTGGCCAACTTTCCTTCATCAGCCAATTCATGTTCATTAAGATTTAAAACATGTAATATAATTGTTTATCGAACATCCTTGGGGCCATGGTCCATTAAATTTGAAAGTAATTTATTGGAGGAAAAGGCCAATTCATTTTAGTAAGCATACAAAAGGTTGTAGGCCTAAGTTTAACCCTTATAAAATGGATGAAAAATAAATAGGTAATGGCAATGAGAAAATAATCATTAAAAGTCTCTTATGGTTTTTTAATCGGGAGACCATGAACTTAAAAGTTGTGAATAGAATTTGTTGGGAGACCACAAAGCCTTAATTTGTGATTGTTTTCACACAATTTAGGGTGGTGCAATGGGTCTTTAATGCTACATATGAACAAAATTCATTTTGGGATTTTCATGTTTCAAGGCCAAGGGTTTCAAGATGTTCATTCATTTTGTATAACATGGTCAATGACCCCTCAATTCTAATGTAAATTAGCCCTATATAAGGTGTACACACTTCATCATATATTATTTATAGTTCAATGAGTATATTGATCTAGCGTTGAAAGTTGAAATAATTATAGATACCCATTTATAATTGCCTACCCGAGGATCTACATCCCTTAGGGTGCTATCGTTAACAATTTGGATCCAAGTTGGATATAGTTTATAATAGTCATTAATGATTAATATTTGTATCATATTTTTCATAATCTATTTTTTCCCTAGTTAGAATATCTTAGCACTATATGAACTCAAAATTATTTCAACCATTAGATTATATTTGAATTTGCAAACCATAAGCAAATGTTGTTGATTCTTAGAGATTAGCTTCAATCCTCAAGTCTTCATTGAATATCTTGCACACACATAACAAAGTACGAAGACTTTTTGCAACTAACATTTCTATGTTCATCCATGCACAATTCAATCAATGACATTCACACCATATTGAACCCATAGAAACATATGTGTGGGTACATGCAAAATGTTTGTCAATGTGGTCTTCATTTTGCAAATATTGTACATAGTTTTTTGCAAATTCTAGCTTTGCAATTCTAATCTTTACACTCCTTTGTTGACACCCTTCCTCATGGAATATAAGAATTAGACCATGCTGCATGTTGGCCTAACTTCCATAGTGCCATATTGTATCACTTAAGAGGATGTTGATTGTCCCCCACTTTTGAAATCTCCAACAATTGGCCAAAGTGTTTCAAACATTGAAGAGTGTATTTTTGAAATTTCTTTCATGTTAGAATTACATAGCATTCTTGTTGCTACATAGATTGTAGGACCAAATGGCCAAACATGTGGGTGAAGACAAGTTCACAAAAATGAAAAATCATGTTAAATCCTTATGACATGTGACTTTGTTGTACATATTTTTATGCATTGCCATGTGAAAATCATGAGAATTATGGGAAGTTGTGCTAAATGAGTTTTAAGAGATTCAAATTAAGAAATCATTTAAGGGTCCAATTATCCTAATAGGAGCCACCTTGCGCATAACCTTTTTTTCACATGTTTGCAAAGTTAATAAACTAAGATAATGTTCAAAGTATGTTGTAAATTATGTACACCCATCTCTCTAATATATCAATTTAATATCAAGATAAGTTTGAAAGTAATCCAATAAATATTAAATGCATTTCAATGCATTTAAAAGTTTGCAGCTAATGTTTTTCATGTTTAGGAAACATAATGAAATAAAGTAAAAATTTATCTAAATAGTATTTAAACCTTTTTGTTTTTTTTTACATTGTCAAAATGTGATTTAAGAAGCATCAATGGCTTTCATTAACATTGTTGGACCCTTAATTAAGGACTTTTGAACTTCAACAACTTTGTCAAATTAAAACAAATTTCTAAATGACTGTGTTAAAAACTTTTTCAATAAAAAAAATATCATGGTAAGGAAATTAAGATGATAATAACCAATTTCCCACACTCAAAAAACACTCAATGTTTAGAAGGTGTGAAGTTTGAAATTTTTAGAAATTCAAAATATGTTTTCTTAAATATCAAATATCAAATTATTTTTACCACATGTAAATGGAGTGTGATGTACATGAAATACAAAATAAATGTATTTATAATATAAGATGTAAAACCTTAAACTAGTTAAAATACATTAGACCTCTGAATTTGTGATCTTTGTTTTTCAAAATGAAATAAAACTTTTTAACACAATTTACATTTTAAAAAATTATATTTACTCATCAATGATTAACAAAAAAAAAAAGTGATATATTGGGCAACTATAAGTATTTGTAAAAATAAGTTGCAAAAAATTTCATTCAGTTTTTTAAGAAATATGATTCTTTTTTCAAATAAACACTTTGGCTTATAATTTGGACATGGTTGGATCAGTGTGAGATTTTGTTAAGTCCTCCACATGAAAAAAATGCACAAGGAAACAATGTATGGTTATTGTCTTGTGGTAGATACATAGTTTAGAGTGAAATCATGGTAACACATACCACAACAAGTGTAAACAATATTTCGTTTTTCATGTTTTAACATTTTAAATATATATATTAATTTTGTAAAATTTTAATGTGTTTACATGATAATGTTTGTAATATATTATGAAAATGTGTGGTATGATTTGGAATGAATTCAACAAGGATAAAACATTCATGAATCATTATAACCAATGCTTTAAAATAAATGTAAAGACTTTTATCTTTAGGGAGATTTTTGAAATGTGACATATTTTGGGAAGATTCTTTGAACACATCTTTACATGATTGTATAATGCAACATCTTGTTATGTCATAATAACTTTTTTTAATGATTTTTTTCATCTTACAAATGGGGATATTTTGGAAATATTTTAGGTTTAACATTCACCTAAGGGGTGGGTGTGACTTGTGTTAGCATGGAATCACCTTCTATGGTTTTTTTGTCCTATTTTTCCATAGGGAATTTTTTCACCTTCACTTGAAATAATGTTCAATTTTCATAACCCTTTAGTTGAATATTTTTGGCCCTCACCCAATATTCTATCAACAAGCCAAAATAATAATTGAAAATTTAATATTCAAATTATAGATCAACCAATCAATGCACACTATTTTGCAAGGACTATTGTTGAAATCATTGAGCTTCACAATGTGTTGGATGTGCTCCAAAAATTGGAAGAAGTCCCAAGCTGTTCTAATGAAATTTGTGACAGTTGATTTTTGGACTAGATTGCATGTCAATTTATGCCATTTTTATTTATAGAATTCAATGGCAACATTGTTTTTGAGTTACCACAATATCTTCATAGGAATGCAAGTGAAGTGCACTTTTGGGCATGGGTCACAAGTATGATGGTCATGCTAAGGCATCCACTAGAACATCAAACATTAAAAATGAACATAGTTTTATTTTCCATTATGCAACATATGTGTTTGTATGTTGGTTTATCTTAACAATATATGTGCATACATGAAGCACAATGGGCACCCAAATTGTACACATTAAAACGGGCAAGTTGTGAATCCTTCCTTTATGAGTTTCATGGAGGCCTTGGAGTTCTTTGTTATTTGTTTGCATTGCAATTTGAAATATTGTATTACACTTGCTTTAAATATATATATTACGTGTCTCACAAAAGAAATGATGTGACTAGGGCATGTTTACATATCACAAATCATGAACACCCAATGGATTTAAGTGATTGTTAATTTTTTTTTTTTTGGTTTGCATTTTTGTATCAAAAGAAAATTTCAAATGCATTGAAAGATCTTTGTCTACAATTGCATTGTAGATGGACAAAGTCTTGGATGCAAAGTCATGTGTTTGGAACAAAGGATGGGCCCATAAAAAAGTTCATGTGTCTTGTTTTTAGGGTACTTATTATATAGGTAGTTTGGTAGAAAAGGCTAACAATAACAAATATTTAAATTTCAAAATTAAGAACTACTTAAACATTATTGAGCGAAACAAGTGAAATTTCAAAAATTTAGGGTTGAAACTTTCAAATTCAAATCTCACTCCTCCCCCCCCCCCCCCCACCCCCCACTTGTTTTGATGTAAAAAGTTTGATGAAATTTAACCAAAAGAAAAAGAATCAAAGCTAGTGAAATTTACACTTGAAAAAAAAAGCCAATTTTTTTTTCAATTTTTAAATAAAAAAGCAGAGAAATATTGCCCAAAAAAGAATTTCATCAATTTTGCAAAAACCTCCATCAACACTTATACATCACAAAGGATTCATCAATTTCCTAAATGTCAACTAGTTGGGTTGTTGGACTTTGGCTTGTTGCTTGGCATTATAGCAAAAGCTTGCTAACCTTCGAGTTTGCTTAACTATGGATAAATCTTAAATGATTATAATGAAATTAAAATTTTTGATTTTAAAAAAGAATTAATGTAAGTAGTGCTTTGAATTGCTTATTTCATTTTAAAATGGATTGAAATCAATTTAAAATAATTTTCTAAATAAAAAAGTTAATATATTCTAAAGCCTTGTGCAACCTTTTATAACTTTAAATCTCGGACAACTTCCACAACAAGGACTTTGACAACAACTTTGAAGCATTTAGATTAAAGATAATGAGCATGGACAAAGTGCATTTTGGATTGAGAGTTTTACATAGTTGTAGAAGATATTCCTTTTAAGTAGGTTTAACTTATACATTCACATAGTACACTAACCATACTCCATTTATGGTCTAACTGGCCAAAATAAAATTAATAAAAAAATTATATAAGAAAAAAAAAAAACCAACCCTAATTACAACCATGGTGAATGGCATGAATAGCTATGGACATTGTGATGAACTTGAGTGATCCAATATAAGCTAATGATTTATTTTACTAAGGACACCTCGGAGAGGGGCGTTACCAGAATTAGGAGTCTGCCCAATCGTAGGAGGAGCTGAGGGAGGACTCTGAATTCTGGTTACGCCCCCTTCTAAGGGCCTTGCCTACTGATTGTAGCTCAATTGTACATCTACTTGAGAATTTTCACAATGCAATCAATATAAGTGTCTCTTCTCAATTTGCGAATTTTTCAATATTGGACTCCTTGACCTAATTTTTGGAGGCGATCTAAGGCGATAGTTAATGTTTGGTCATCTACAGCGGCGTAACAAATACGGAACCATCCAGGCTCAGGACATGAACATGTGTATCCGGGTGTCAAATGCACACCTATATCATGTAGCAAATACTTGTGAAGCTTCGTCTCCTCTTCTTGGCTACTTGATCTCATGCAATGCCCAAGATGCATCCAGCAGAAAATGCCACCCGAAGCCCTTGCAAACACGATCCCAATTTGGTCTAAGGCTGTGACTACTTTTTGGTACCTTTGAGTAACTCGGCGGCGATTCTCAGCAAGAAAGTTAGTGACAAAAATCTTGTCTGAAAGTAATGCAATGAGGAGGCCTTGTGTGTGTGTCGAAGTTGGGGAAAATCGAGTCAATTTGCTAGCAGCAGCAATAAGTTGCACATTCCAAGAATACACTACCCCGACTCGGAAGCCAACAAGTCCCAAGTCCTTGGAAATTCCATAAATAATGTGAACTCGGCTTCGATCCCAGGATGCTTCAGCAAAAGAGTCCAGAATCTCAGCAACGCTCACAAAATCTGACTCCTCAAAAACGCATCCAGCATATACCTCATCTGAGATAAGGTGAATGTTCTTGTCATGGACAAAGCTGATGATCGATTGCAATGTAGCACGATCAAGCACATCCCCAACAGGATTTGAAGGGTTACTTAATAGAACCGCCCGCACTGTTAGTCCCCTTTCAAGCGCACTACAATAAGCAATCTCCAAATCATTCCTTGTAATTCTGAAATTGTTGTGGGCAAAACATGGGACAGGTAGAATCTCCACTCGGGTGCGCCACTTAATGTCTTTATCAAACCTGCCATTCCACATTCAGGTCAGCTCTTCAAAGACACTGTTGACATATTCCAAAAACAGGCAGTGCAAGCAGTTTGCCTTGTAGAATCACCAAGCACCTCAAATATGTAACAAGATATTTGGGTGATGGATGCAAGGGAGGAGGTATGTGAAATACCCATGGTAATAAGGAGATGGGATTAATATAGCTTCGCCGGGCTGTGCTAAACAGAAAACCAGCATTTCAATTGCAGCACCTGCACCAGCAGTGATGATCACACCTGCGGGATCGAATGTGAGTCGTCCACCCATCACAATGCCCATAAAATTTGCCAAAACCTGAGAGCATCCCCCCCCTGTTTTGTCAGCACTTCCTGAGATAATATTAAATCCCTCAATGCACAAGCTTCCAAAATCAAAATAATAATCACAAGTTCAGCACTATGCACTTTGCACTCCCAGGGAAGTTCAATAGAAAGTTCTCCAAGAGAACAAGTTGTGCTCTCTTTGTGGATTGGAAATTAACTTACTGTTCTCATAGGTCCATAGTCATGCATGCCTTCACAATTGGCTGCTTCCTCCAGATTAGGAAATGTTGCATGCCCAGGAGCATTTGAAATATGCGTGGATAGCCAGTCTTGTATTAGGTCAAGACAGAGCTACATGCCAGCCAAACAGATTGAGTAAGAAATCTGCAACAACAAGAGGAACCACTGAAAGTTGCAACAATTAGTCCTCCTCATCAGTAATGCATGTGCCCACCATCAGATTCTCTGGTAATGGGAAATGTGTTGAGTGTAGCTCAATTGTTACAGCCATGTTCACAAGGAAGGATTCAATATCAGCAAAGGGTTTCTGAATGATTCGTGAAGTGCAATTCATAGTATATGCTTACAGCAAAAACCATTGTCTATGGCAAGAACTTCAAACTTTGCTTGATGGTCTGTCAGAGTTTGTTTTTGAGGGATGAAGCACAAACCCTGATACCCTCAAGCAGAAACAGTGACAGAGCCAACAAAACAAAAACAAAAAGCCATCACACACAGCTTCAACCTGAACCCTAAAGACACTCCCGAGAACCCATGTCCATGGTTGTAATTGTTTGACTGCAATTCAAGATATATTGGGGTTGTAATTCTTTACTGCAATTTGAGATTTATTAGGGTTGTAATTCTAGGGATGCATTTCCTTGACTGCAATGGAGATTCAACCAACAGACACAGAGTAAGAATCCTTCACAAGCTTTGAGAGAGAAGAGTTTTGAGGATACCTTATTGAGTGAAACTCCGAGCTCAATGCAACCTCTTGGATTCTGCAATGGGTCATAAGCATTGCTTGCTACCAAACTCGAGGCTGAGTTAAAAGTCTTGGAAACCCAAAGTGCCCTTTCTGAAATGATTGTTTCCTTAAGATTTTTGGGTTGAGAAAAATCGTTGTTGTGAATCTCAGAAGCTGTTGCTTCAGAAGAATGTTTTTGTGGGTCCTGTTGTTGTTCAGAGTTTTCAGACCTAGAATTGGCAGCAGCAGCAAGCTCCACAGGAAGAGGAAGAAGCTGCGAATCTCCAAGAGTTGAACGGCGGCTACTATTCTTCTTCTTCTTCTTCTGTTGCTGCTGCTGCTGCTGCTTTGGGCGCAGCTGTATGAAGTAAAAGCTAAGTAATGGAAGAATGACACCCAAGGCTAATCCTGAACGCCCTTGTAAAAGCCCTTGTAGTGGCACTATGATCCTCATTGTGTCTCGTGAAAAAGAAGAACTACTACTGGTACTAGTAGACTCCAAAGTTCTCGAGGAGGAGGAGGAGGAGGATTTCTGGAACCACAAAAAAGCTCCGGAACAAAATGCAACTGCAAACTACAGCATCTGCAATATCCTTCAGCTGCTGCTGCATCTTCTTCGGGTCTGTTTGGAAAATTCGCAAGGCTGAATTTTATTGTTTCCTTTCCAATTTGCACAGGAGTCCGAAAGTTGGGGGAAAAAAAGAGAAAAACAACAACATCAACAACAACAACTTCAAAGCGATTGATTGCCAAACACAACTGCGAGTTCCGCGCACACACTGCACTGCTACATGCCCAGAAACTTTTTTCTTAAAAGTTTAAAAATAATAATTTTACAATAAAAAAATTGTAGGTTCAACTAGAGATCTAGACGAATCCAGCCAGAGCTGATCCAAATTGAATTGGAAAAAAAATTCCACTCCAGCAACCGCCACACATGGCCGTGATCGCAGACGAAGAAGACGAAGAGAAGCGGACTTCGTCCCTGACACAGCCAGGAGTTTTCTGGTGCATGAACCCGGTGGGAATAGGGCCCTATTGGAACGGGTTTTCCTGTCCTTTTTCCTTTCTTTTTCTTTTCTCTTTTTCTTCTTTTTCTTTTTTCCTTCTCTCTTTCTTTTGAATCCTGTCTTTTAGACCTAAAAGTGTACAGAGGATGTTGCATAGGCTTGTGTGTAAGTGTGAACAAACAATAAAATAAAATTATTTTTTAATATTATTTTTTGGAACAAAATCTATTTTGTCCAATTAAAAAATTGTTGGATTTGGTGGTTTAAATTGATTGATTTATTTATTTTTGGACATAGTTCTCTTGAGTGAACTACTACCAATTAATTAAATGTTTAATAGGGTTTAATAGGTTTATGAGAATTTCTAAATTACCAATGGAAATGGTAGCAAGGGACAATTATTGGCTTGGGTTTAGGGTTTAGGGTTTGCATGGCGTGACTTGTGATTGGTTGCATGGAAAATTCTATTCCGAAAATTAGCTACTACTCTTTTGAGATTTGTACTTGGGAACAGGTTGAAAATCATGGATGGGCCTGTTATATTCATGTCCTTTTCCTACGTAAAGCAGAGCTTGGAATTTTTCACTTTTTAGAAACTAGTGTGAACCCAGTGCATAATGCACTCTGTCGATCCCTCTCACCCGGTCCTTCGCATTTCCCACTCTGGTTCTAAATGGTGACAAACTCTTTTGGGAATAGAAATAATGATAGGCTGGCCGGTACCCCTGTGCTAGTCAGAAGATCCCAATACAGTCTGGCCGGTACCTTCCCCCACAGAACAGAAGATCCCACTTGCTGAAAAGAGGTTTCAAAGAGGTTTCAAAGAGGTTTCTTCAGGCAAGTAAGGGAGCTGAAAATACAAAGAAATTTTTTTTCCAGGCAATGCTTTTCGGCCTGGACTAATAGCCCTTCCTAACAACACCCTACCTATTGAGGGGTACTTATTCTTGGTTCTCTTAATTATTGAGGAGTAGTTTTTTTTTCTCTTTTTTTTCCACTCAAAAGGAGTCATTTTGATTTGCCCATCACCAATAGTTTTTGAACATGGGGCACTTGGGCCAACATAGAAGCCTATATATCATCCCTGCCCAAAATAGAAGCATGCTTTGTAGTTATCCCACCCGTCCCACCTCCCTTCACAACTTCATAGTGTAGCCTGTGCCATTGGCCCAAGTGTGAACACATTGAGAGCCAAACTGACATTTCCTGCCAAACAATTTTTTTGCAAATTATTTGAAATTTTAGTGTAAATATCTATTAAAAATTTAATATCTTCCACACCTTAGGTCTGAAAATTGTGAAATAAAGTCCATTAAATCTGACTTGCCCTGGGCTTTCTAACCACACCAAGAACACCCCCAAATTCCAATATAATCTTCAGGTTCAAATTTCTTTAGTTTTCATTGTAAAAATGGTTCAATAATCAATAGCTCCAAACGGTCTTGAACCAAGTTGATGCACCCCTACTCATTCATAGCTTTTCAAAGATACCAAAAGCATGCCATGGAGCCCTGTGGTCTGGGAGATTGCAACATGACAAAATAAAACAAAACAAAGTACCTTGTTTTATAGATACATATACCTACACGTAAGTTAAACCATGGTCAAAAAATATGGGATAAAAAATGAGGTGTTATTGGGAACATCTTAAGGAACACATTGAGAACTTAGGGAGCCTTTTGAGAACCTTGTGAGAACACCTTGCAAACAAAATTGGGAACAAACCCAAATTGTTGTAGTAGGCTAGTAGGTGTGAAGTTTGTTTTTTCTTCTTTTCTTTTCCCTCAAATTTAATAGGTTTCAAAGATTTAGGGGTTTAGGGTTTTGTGATTTTGGATCTAGGGTTTTGACAATTCGTTTCCTTTTTTTCTTTTTTCTTTCTTGCTTTTCCAAATAATAGGAAACTTAAAGGTTTAGGGTTTGTGTTTTTGGACCTAAGGTTTGGCATTTAGGAGGCAATGTTTTTCTAGTAGGTTAGGTACATAACTTTGGGTTTTCTTTTTCTTTTTTTTCCGCAAATATTAGGTTTCAAAATTAAAATTTTAGGGTTTGTGTTATGAGGGCCTAACAGAAGGCAAAGGCCTAAAGCTGAGTGCAAGATCTAAATTCCTAGAGTAACCTTTTTCAAGGTCCTTATGTTTGGTATAAGACTTGGTAGAATTTTCAAGGGTTGTGATTTTGTTTGACAACTGGCTTGTTATTCGAACTTTGATTTAAACATAATCTTCCTCTTCCCTCTTTTTCAAGAATAGTTACAGACCTTCTACTATGCACCTTCCCCACTTGACCTCTTTCATTAACTTTTACTTGTTGGTTTTAGGATACGACGTTTTCACATCAACATTACATAGATGTTTAACAAAACATTACATAGAAAATTATATTCATCCAAATACATAATTTTGTTGATTTCTTAAAAATTTCAACCCATTGAAAATTTGCATATTCCAAAAGTCCTAAAAAACTTTTTAAATTAATAGAAAATCCCACAACAATTTTCTACTATGCTTGTTATTATGTAATTGTTTAAGTTATGAAATCCATGACATAGGTGGTAAATAATCTTAAGTTATGTTGCAATAATATCTAACATTAAGTTGATGTTAAGAAAGTCAAGTTTTTTTTTTCGGATGCATTCAAATCAAAATGTGAAAGATTAACATTCAATGTAGGTGGAATTTTAAATGGCACACAATGTTAGGTGGGTGAAAGAGAAGAAGAGGACCTAAACCCAACTTTTCAAGGGAACACCTTGTGAAGATCAATGCAAGTTCTCAAGAATCCACATAGAGACCAAAGTTCTAAGAGCAAACTCTTCTTAATTAAAAGTTATTAATTCAAGCCAAAGGATCCCAACCACAAGACTTAATGGATTTAAACATTGGCCATAGATATTCCACTATAATAAGGCAAATTTGTATTACAATAGAAGATCTTGGGGAGCTTTTTGGCAAATTCATAAGCTACAACAACCAATCTAATGGAAGTTGGAATATAAAGGGAAACATCAATTTTGGAAACCATAGTTATGACATTCTTGGTGCGAGAATGTTATGGAAGCCCAAAGAAGCAAGAATTAAAAAAAAATTTATAGATCAACCAGTGTAATTTGGTAAACATTCGCGGGTCAAGAATGTTTTGACAAGATGCTTTACCACGTAAATTTGCAAATTTTAAAATGCAAAATTAAGAATGTCATCACTATGTTAGGAACATAAATTACACGCCATCTTACAATCTTAATTCAATAAGGAGAAAGGAATGAGTTACACACATAAGTCTTGGAAATAATAAAAAATTGGGGTCTTGAAATATCTAAATGGTAAGAAAGAAACTAAGAAGTAGGGCTTGTAGGTGTTAGATCCCCAAGGAAGGTAGTGGATGGAAATAACAATGCAAAAAAAAAAAGAATTTAATTAGAGCTATGAAGTTAGATGGAAAATGAAGTGAATTTTCCACCGTATATCACAAACTTACAATATCATGAAATTTCAGTAGAATTTGTGTGAAAATCATAAAACACAATGTCTGTGAAAAATTTATGGGCCTCAAAGTGTAAAAATGGCACGAAAATTTTATATATTACTTCTATGTAAATGATGTCTGTTTTCTACTTGTGATGTTTTGTATAAAATATGTACAATTTACATTAAAATTAAATCCATGCAATTATTGATTTTGAATAAAACTATGTGATTTTTGTACAAACCTATGAAAATCGATTTCCGCACAAAATTTGTATGAAGCTTGGTAAGTTTATGATGTAGTGAAAAAAAAAATCCTCCTCTCCCACATTTTATGATTTGTGGGGGAGGGAGATTGAAAGAGTGTAAAACATGGGTAACAAGATAAGATCAACTTGTGTATTTTTTTCATAATTCCTTTAAAGTGATTAATGAAATTCATTTAATGACAGAAAATATCAAAGGTTTAAACACCAATGGAAAGGCCCAAAAACTCTGTAATTATTTGAATGGGTTAATGTCAAAGGTCAATTTCATTTGTATCTACGAACATAAGTTTTGAAAAAGCAAAACAAGTGTTGTGAAGTAACCCCATGATTAAAGAAATAGAAAAAAGGTTACATTTAGATAACCAATGAGGTAAAGCAAGTAGAAGAGGGGCATGCATCAAGTAGTGGTTTTTAATTGGGCCAATTTTGTGGTGGAATATAAGGCCATTGGAGGAAATAGGGTACATATGTTTTAGATGAAAAGTTTACTTTGTATTGACATCAATATATTTAATGTGTATGCACCCAACAATTTAATAGGAAAAATGAACTTATGGGAATTGGTGAACACAAAAATCTTATGAGGTGGCAATTGGATATTTTTTGTAGAGACTTGAATATGGTAGAACATTGGAGAGATCAATTCTCAAGTTATTGAAAAATAGTCTTGGAGAAGGAAAAATTGTCACGGGAAACCTTTAAGATATCCCTAGGAATTGATGAACTCAAAATTTTCATAGGATGATTAAAAGAGAATTATGATTAGATTGGAGAAAATTTACATGTTTAGTGGGTTGTTGTAAACCATGCATGTACATTTCTCCACTAATCAATTAAAGGGGATGGTGTACTTGTGGCAAAGATGACATTTGCCCAAATTGGCCTTTGCATTGAGAAATGAATGATCATCATTTGAAGAGTTTAAAAAAATGTTCAATTTTTTTGGCAAATAGATCTTGCATGTTGCATTTTTCATGAAGATGAAAAGTGTTATCAAGTATCATAAAAAAAATTTGTAATTGTAAAATGTGGAATTTCAAGCAAAATATGGAGGCTACACAAGAACTTCAAAAAGTTGTTCAAAAAAATAATTTGCAGCAAATGGGATGTTTGATGAACATAACTTACATAAGAGCCTAAAGCTTGAAACTAAAACCTAATGTGAATACAATGCATTTACTTGGATGGATATGTTTATGGATGAATGAATTCAATTAGATGAATGTTTTTTACACATGGGTGAATTTTTTGAATGGTCTAGATGAGGTTTTGAATTTATGAAACAACTGAATAGTGACATGCCCAACTTCTATTTCTATTTTGTTTAAGGGAGAGACAAAAAATATTCAATCCCCTTTTCTTTAGCTTGTATCGAAATTGTGTTCCATCTTCTTCATGTCAACAAGCAATTTGACTTTCACAATAGGCATAAAAATCATGCAATACAACAAAATGTGTAATTTGACCAGCTTATAAGTTGAATTTTGAACTACTTTATGATTTGATTTGTGAATACTTTCTAGTCCTTCTAAACATTAGTAATTCACTTATCAAAATTAGCATCCCTTACTTATAGAATGTACAACTTTGGAATGTGTTTCCATTCCTTTTCCAAATGTTCGATGGAAATTGTTAAACTCACCTTCCCCATTTTTAAACATTTGAAAGGAGATGATTGTGTTGAAAAGATCATTATTTAGAATTGCAAGGGTAAGAAAAATATCATGCAAGCCAAAGAAAAGGCAAAAAATCTATTTAAAACTAGCTTTTGAAAAAGTCACGGTGGACATGAAGACAACATTAACTAATCAAAAGGCTTATCAATTCTAAAAAGATTATTGATTTTTATCTTGAAAATTTTAAATGAAAAGGAAGGGACACAAACATGTAAAAACATTCACACATTGTTCAAATTTCATTTGGAACCTCATATCATGATTGTAATTGATGAAATCAAAAGAAATTTACTTTAACAAGAAGTAATTATTTACTTTAGACCAAGAAGAAGAAAAAATTCCAAACCAAAAATCAACGCATGCAAAATTTTCTCCTACAATGAAACCACAAAGAAAAAACATTTACAAAATTTTCAACATCAAAGTAACTTGAAACCACCATTCATAATCAAAATAAAACACTGAAAGAATTTTTTTATTCCTAGAACAAATTAAACTCACAAATAATGTACAAAATTCAAATGCATTATTCACAAGCATTCCATTCATCAAAATTTCTTTTCTATTCTATTGCTTACCACTTCGATCTTATTGTGTTCCATTAGTTTTATTGTTCATCATTTTTTTAAAATTTATTTTTTGTATATTGCCTATCATTACCGTCTTTCTTGTTCTTCTATTTCTCTTCATTTTGGTTATTTTTTATCCTTTCTTATTGCATTATGGTCTTAAAGAAGTGTGTGATCAAGGTTGCAAACAACATGCAAAATTGAATTTTGTAAATACAACTTGAAGGTTGTTTGCTTGATATTTACATGTTGAATGGTTAATGGGTTTTTGTGTTGCTTAACATATTAGCTACAAGTTCAAAAAGGTCATTCTTACAACTCTAGGGCTTTTATTTGTTATTTCTTTGGGTGCAAACATTTGATAAAAAGAGCCATAGGTGTGCGGACAATGCTTAAAATTATTATTTTGTATCTTCGAAAAATCACAGGGAGCATAACAAATTGGATTGTCAATTTTTGTATTTAGGTTCCATCATTTGAAAAAAAGTTGTTCAAACAATTGTGGACAATTAGTTTTTTCAAACAACATTTTCAGTTATTAAATGTGCATCATTTTTTTACAAAATGGAAAAGGATCTTAATATTGATGATATGAAAGAACAAAAAATTGTTGAAATTCATTTTAAAACATATTTGAATGCATTTGTTTCAAATATCCTTTTGACCTTGAAATTTTTGAATTTTGAAAATGTGTATTTAACAAAAGTTATTCATTTTTATGTTATTCAAGGCATGGGTGCACAATATGAATGATAAAGACCAAGATATAATAAAAAAATTTATAATTAACAAAACTATAAACTGGGTATGAAACATGCATAAATGAAAAAAATAGACCAGCATAGGAATGCCACATATCAAATGTAATTCTTGAAAATTAATTTGACCTTGGTACCGTTGGCTCCTTTTATTGTGTTTATAGCCTTTTGGAGTTATATTTTTCATTTCTTTTATCAAGTCTAAATTTTTTATATGAAAGAGATTCCATCATGCTCAATTTTTGAGGAAAAAAAAGAAAGGAAGTCAACAATTGTTGATGATAGTTGAATAGTTCAAAGAGAAGGAGAAGAAGAGGAGCAAGGAAAGGGGATTACATTTCTTAATTTTTAAAAAAATACCATGACCAAACTTCCTTTGAAATGTTTACTTAGAAACAAAGAAACTTTGGGTTCATTGTCATTAAGAAGAAACAAAACAAAGTCGGGGAAGTTCCAACCTCCCCAAATGATGGCACTAAAAAAAACCAAAAAGTCCAAGGAATTTCAAAAAACTTTCAGCAATGGTGTTCAAATAAAGACCAATTGTGTTTTGGAAGATCAAACTTCCCCTCAACATTCTTCTCCTATAGAACCAAAATGAAGCCAACGTCCTTCTTCTTACAAATATATTACACAAAGAAAATGAAGCTAGAAGGCTCCCAACCTCCCCCAACATTCATTTGCAAACAAACAACATCACAAAAATAAATGAAGAAGTTGGGGCCTTTAAAGTGCTTCAACATGTTTTCTAGGATATTATTGGCGAAGATATCCTTAAAATGATCAACTTAGATATTAAAAAAGTTAGTTTCCCAAAGGTGCAAACAAAGGTATGATTTTTTAAAACTTTAAAATAGGTGAATTTGTTTTTTGAAAAACTAGAACCCAATTATTTTGTTAAATACAGTTTACAAAATCTTGGCTAAAACCTTATAACTAAGGTTGCAACTAGCTCACATGGAGGTAATAGGAGGACCAAACACACTCTTTAATAATGAGATACATCATTAACAATGTCTTGTTGATAAAAAAAACTATGGACTAGACAAGGCATTCTAATTAGCCCTTTAGTTTCACTTAAACTTGATTTTGCAAAGGCATGTGACAAGGTGGGTTGGGAGTTCATGTTTAATACTATGGAAGAAATGGGATAATGAGGAAATTCATGGAGATGGTGATTGTGTTGTTCTTCAAAGGAACAAAAGTTGCGATTTGATTAATTAGAACCATTGTGAAAGCTTTTCCATTGCAAAAAGGTGTTTGCCAAGGGTGCCCATTAGCCCCATGTACCTTTTTTCCCTATTGGGTGAAGTCTTAAATTTCATGGTAACAACATTTTTTAGGTCAAATGACATAAGAGTGATTTCTCTTTAGAGGCTGTAAAAAAAACCATCTCTTCGTATGGTTTTAAGCATGGTTAGAGTGTTGAAATGGAATGTATCACAAAAATCTAATGGGTCCTTTCAATTAGACATGTCCTTAAAATTTAATGATGCATCCATATTCAATTTTTTTTTGCTTCATAGATAAATACATTACAAGGTGTTATTATATGTTAACAATTTTTAATTTGAGAGAAAACTTAAGGATTCATATAAACAAGTTTTGGGAAAAAATTCAAAATATTGTCCCCCTTGGTGAAAAAAGACACATCAAGAATGTACAAACATATTATTTTTCCCCAAATTTTATACCATAAATAACTTACCTATGTATAAAACATTCAAGTGTGATAAGAACCAATTGTAATGTACAAGGTTTCAAAAATGAAAATTTTAGGAACTTTTAGCCATTTAGATAGAACATGGCACACGTTGGAATTTTTCTATAAGTCCTACTTTCATAAGTGAAAAAAAAAGATATTCTAAGCACTTATATAAAATTTGGGGAATTTATTTCATTTCACATTTTAAAAAAATGGACAATCTATGATAGGTCTTAGGTTTTGTGAAGCAAAATGTAAGTTTTGGAAATCATAGGAGTTTTTTTTGTGTTTCAAATGGGATACCTAATCATGTTTTGACTTGTATACAAATGACTACAATTTTAGTCCAAGGTTCATAAAGACAACAACCATTATTGGGAGGATTTATGTTTATAAGCAAGCTAGAGATTAATTAGGAAAAATCAATGACCTATTGAATAGCAAAAGAGAGAAAAAAAGGCTTGGCTAGACTAATGCCTTTAGGTGGAAGTGGGCCAAAGAAAGGGAAATATCTAAATTCCTCAAGGTTCCAATTGGGTTCAACCTAAAATTCAAAGTTGTGAATGAATTTTTAGATGAAAAAATTCACAAAAAGCTCCAATTTTAGAGCTCTTTTCAATTGTCTTTGACTAGAAGGGTTGTTATAGTTAACTCTAGTTGTAACATCTACTTTGTTCAATATTTCATAAGTGTGTGGGGTGGTTCTATAAGGTATCGAAAAAATTAAAATTTCAAACTTTTACTAAGATTCAAGTTTGAGAGGTGTAAGCCTATGAGACATTAACTTGGGCTCTAGACCCAAGTTGGGCATTAGTCAAAGGGCATGTTATATTTCCCCTTAGCTCAAAGATTTGGGGGGCAAATATGAAGGCATGGAAGCACATGGTAAACCACCTTCAATTTAGCCCTTGCATTTAACATATTCCATCAATAAGGTAAAACTTTGTCGGAATGTATCTTTTAGGGGTGGGGCATTTGTATTTCAATTTTAGTAGGCCCAATAGCTTCACAAATTTGGCTTCAAGAGAATTGATGATATATGGGACATCAAATGAAAAAAAAATCTTTGTGGTAAAGAACATGTACATGTTTGAAGAACAAGAGGAATGCATTTGGAGCCACATGATTAACAACATTATAACAAGTTGGATAAAAAATCTCGTAGCCCATAGAAGAGGTCAACAAGGGAAAGTGGTTGGGCCTTTACAATACAATAGATGGAGACCTAGATGTAGTTTTTTACACAACTAGTGAATTCGAACCAAATGTGGGGGGATTTTTAAGGTCACATGTCTCTTCTACAAAAGCTTAAAGTTTACAATGTAGGGAGACAATTTAAATTGGTGTAGCCCACCTACACAATGAAAGAATTCACATGTACACTTAAATGGGTAGATGTGTGTACCAAACAAAGCTTGAAAAGGACAATCTTTAAGATGTTTTACGGAGCAATGGACCTTAGATGTTGGAGGTGGAAAGGGCAAATATAATAGGTGGAATACCACATTAAACTGGGGATAAGATTATTCAAGTTAACATAAGTTCTTAGAATGAATGTAATCGAATTATGGAATCCATTGTTTTCACAAAATTTCCAAAATTGGAAACATTCGTGGTTGAAGTGGTGAGGTAAGAAAGATGCTAGGTTTATATGATCATTTTGGCACCAAACACTTGTAATTAATGCGTGGAGAGCAAAAGTGAACTGAACCATCATAATAAATTGCCCTTTCTACAAATTTAATGATTATAAAGATGACTATACATAGGTTTTGGTAATGCCTTGGAGTGAAGAAAGCAGGGGACCTTGCCTTCACCTTCCTTTTCAAGCTTAAGCTCCGACCAACTGTGGGTTGCGATCAAAAGGCTCTAGGATGGACAATTTTTCTTTAATAAAAAAAATTTTAAAAAGGCCTCCTTGCTTAAGGATGTTAAACTTAATATGGTCCTTGTTATGAGGCATAGCTCTTTAATCTATATGGATCAAGAAAAATGACTTGATCTTTAACCAACTCAAATGAACTCGATGCTAAATTTGGCATTGTCATGTAAGAAAGTTTACTTGACTACGGTAGCATGGAATGAGCGCAAAACATTTTGAACCACATCAAGAAACACACAAAAGAAAAGGGTAGACTTTTCTTATATAAGACTACTTTGAACCCCGTGCCTAATGCACATGTGTGTGTATTTGACGGTACATATTACAAAATTACAAATACAAATTGATGAAAACATTTATATTGTTATTGAATTTAATCCTTAAGTGCCAAAAATTTCAAAATCAAAAACTCAAGCATTCAATAGGAATCTTCAAATTATATTAATTATTCAACACATTAACGTTGAACCTGAAAAGGTAGTACCATATTTTCATTGTTTAAATAGGTAGGGCAATCAAGGTGCATTCACACATGGAGTTAAGGATTCAAGTGTTGAATCCCTTAGCATCATGCTAGTCATTTAGGACTAAACTTATTTATCTTGAAAATTTTATGTTAAGCTAACATTCACTTAGCATTATGCTATCACCCATTTGACATTGGGTGCCACCTAGGATTCCACCTAGATTTTCATTTAACACTAACTTAACAACAAGCGTGAGTGCACCATCAATGACTTTGCAAAGTCTAATTTTTGAGGTTCATTGGTGGGAAGGGGGGAAAAATTAAACAATGCACACTGGATGTGCTAAATATTTCTAAGTGGTTATCCTTGCGCATGCTCTCAAACATTTACCTTACATGAAGGATAAACATAGTTTGGGTCACCACTATTAAATGCCATGGCCACAATAGTCATGGCAATTGCTGCCACTTGCCCCCATAGCCAAGGCAACCTCCACAACCAACACCTATGGGACCTTTTTTTAAAAGTTTAAAAAAAATAATTCTTCATGCGAAAGGTCATTCAAAGGGTGGTCATGGAGGTGAATCTTTTTCTTTTGAAAAAAAAAGGACCCATGGGTGTTGTGGAAGGTTTCCTTGGCTATTGTTGCCGAGATGGCAATTGCAATGCTATTTTTGTCAGCGCTTTTAATAGTGACAATTTTCAGGTTTTCTAAATGCATGTCAGGGTGTATTTGGCCTTTTTGGTCTGATATTGATATCAGACCCCAGGGCCGGGCATGCCTTTCCTAGACAACGACACATACGCAGAAAGAGAGTTATTTATTTTTGCTAAGGTTTTTTTCCTTGTATAATGCCATCCATGGATGGATGACAAAGACAGATGGAAAGATGGATGGATGGAAAGCTTCATTTTGTCCACGACGTCCTTTACTATATGTAATTTGGACTCCTCATTAAGCTATTATGCCAACTGTACTCGTAAGATTAGCTGGTGTTATCAACACAAGATTTTATACACCCCCTTTGAATTTCATGAGCTGGTCTTTTTTATGCCTTGCATGGTTCATGTTCTATAATCATTCCCATTTTTTTTTTCAGCACCTCTCAAAAAGTTCAATTGGGGGCGCGGAGGGACGATTTGGGTCTAGTTGTGTTTTCCGAAATCCGAAATGTTTGGAATTTGGTCAGGGAAATTGCAATCCAAAAGGTCGCGGAGATATGGTTGACATTTTCTGCTGGAGAGGGTGGAATCGCGCGCGTGAGCTAGCTGGTTCCGTGAATAGATTCTTCGGCTACGGAGCTTGAGAGTTATTAGTGTTGGGTTTTCTTTGGGAGGTTTTGTGGGGGCATTCTCTGAGCTGATGAATTTATCCCTTGCATACTACACCGTTGGCTGCGCGAGCTAGCTGGTTCCGTGATTAGATTCTTCGGCTACGGAATTTGAGAGTTATTAGTGTTGGGTTTTCTTTGGGAGGTTTTGTGGGGGGCATTCTCTGAGCTGATGAATTTCTCCCTTGCATACTCTACCGTTGGCTGCGCGAGTTCAACATTATTCTGACACTTCTTTGTGGGATGTCAACTACTATCGGGATCATGGACGCCCTGCAGGCTTTCACCCCAGCAGACTCCCATTTGGATTTCATGCTCAGCAACGTCAATGTAAACAATGAGGCAGTGGAAAATCCAATTCTCTCCTGTGGACTACTCTTCCAGCAAAAGAAAGGGGAAGACTTTGCCTTAATCAAGACTGACTGTCAAAGGATACCTGGTGATGGGTGCTCAACATACAAAGTGTTTTTGGTGTAAGTTCCTCCTGCCAAGCTCTCCTCTCCTTTGGATTTCTTTGTGGAGTGCACAGCCAGCGATCTATGTACTGTTACAACCAGATTTTCGATGCACACAATGGACCAGCTGCAGCCATGTATTGCAAGGAACATTTGCTGAATAATGTGATGAATGCAATCCCATCAGGACCACTGACCATGGAAGAGTGGTTGGCAGCTCTTCCTCAAGCAATGGTTGCTGGATTTGTCAAGACTGACAGTGACTTTCAGAAACATGGTAGGTAGTTTTTGGAACAGTATGGCAGGAATTTGGTGGGAACAGTATCATCGTCCACACTGCTGATAAGCTTGTTAGGGTAAGCTTCATTCATTTAGCTTTGCCCCCTATAAACCTCACATCTAAGCCTAGAGCATAGAGAGGCCTATGTAGAGGGTAGTGGTGGGGGACTGGAGTCTGGACTGCACCCTGAACATCTCCTCTGAGCACAAAGTGATGACTAGTTGGATGCAGTACATCAACTTTAACCACTTTGATGCAGACAATTCAGCTCTGGCAAAACAAAAAACAAACCCAGAATGAGTGTGGTCATAAGGTTGTGAGCATCTCTCATGATTTATATCAGGCCATCACCTTCATCTTGAATGGCAGTGACTAGCTTCCATTATTCCCCATGCTGACTTCATCAACTCCGAACAGTGGGCATAAGCCATGAACACAGTTTACACAAATTTTCAGAAAAATTATGCAAAAAAGTAGGACTCCAAAGAATTAATCCCCTCAGCTCACTGCATGATTGGAGTACAGTACATACTAATAAGGTCATCCAAACTGTGGCAGTGTAAGGTCTTGTGTCCCAGAGAGACTTACCACACCACCTGAATCACTTGTTAAGCCAGGGATGATGATGACCAATGGAGTGTGATCTCAAACTGAGCTGTGTGGAGTGCATGTGGTCCCCACTTCATTGATGGCTGCAACCAGTATTTCTCCACATCACAATTTAAGTAGCTTATGTCTCAGTGATCCATATGCATCATCTTCAAAATTACTGCAAATATAAAATCATTAGCCAGCTTTTGGTGATTCTACAAGCAAACTTACCTTTAGAGGATATAAGCCAGTCCAGAGCTATAGTTCCACCATCTGGAGTGATATAGAGCTGCCTGTTTATCCACTCCACTCCACACCACAGCCATGTAGCCTCTTTGGATCAACCAGGTAAATATTGAAGCAAGAGCAGTTACACCAGACAGAGCATTTTGGCAAATATTTACACAGAAATCTCTGACCAGATTCAACATGGACAACTACATGAAAAAGGTTCAAAATTTTCTGCCAGGTTGCAAACACCAAGATCCATAATATCCTGCAACAGATGGTGTACAATCTGCTCTCATACCAGTCATATTTGACAGGAGGTGGTCAACCATTGAAATGGAGACAGCAAGTCTGTAGATGTGGACTACTTAGCCATGGTGTCACACAATATCCGATCCATTGCATCAGACACATTCATCAATTAGGTGTACATAAACCAGAACTACAAAGAGAAATTGCAGACATTTCCACATTCAAGAATTTCTGTCACTCTAGTCTTGGTCAGCTGGCTACCAAACTGTGAACCGGAGGATAAGCAATTCTGATAGAAGTCTTTGATCCCAGCCTTTTCAATAACAATTAGAGAAAGATCTAGTCACTGGAATAACAATTCTCAGTTGTGGAGTGCAGTGTGCACACCTCTCTTTCAGGATCCTGCACTCCCGTAAGATTTGATCTGGGAGCTTTGACTCTGGATTATGGAACAGGCGGATTGCATCACCTCTGAGACCTGTCAGCAAGTCTGCCATCAAGTGAAAATCCATAACAGGATAGAGCCAGGATAAGGTCAACAAGGACATCAGCGAAAAGTACTCCCATGCAGGTACTACCGAAACTGCCGTCTCCATCAGCTTGAAGACTCCTGGCAGACTCCTCCAACCGGGCACCACAATATTCTCTTCCCAGGATGATCCCATCGATCTACTGTTGTAAAGACAGGTCTTTGCAAAGCCCCGCCGCCGCCGCTTGTAAATCCAAAAGAAAAATTTGGACGATAACGCAACGGCGGGTCCGCAACTGGAAATGGACTACAAAATTCTGACAATACAAGATCTGATTCAGGATCTCTCTGTGTAAAGCATTGGCCTCATGTCACAACGGGGATCTAGAATAGCAGCGTATACGTCAAGGACTCAAGACGCTGAATATCAGTCCAAACTTCCTGCATTGAGAACGTACCCTCAATATGACACGGGAAAATCGGTCCAGAAAGCTCAACGGGAGCTTCGATCTCGAGTTGCTTCTTGGATTCAAATGGAGCAGCGTAAACTGCAATCGGACAAGGGCCAAAGTAACAAAAGGCGAGGTCAAATTTTCACACAAAATGTACCGGGAAACAAAAGCAAACAACAATTTGGAAATTTGACTGTATGTCCTCCTCCTGCATTTCCAACGCCCGGGCGCTACTAGACATCTTCATCCAGGATCAGAACAGGGAAGCGATCAATCCTCTCACATCAACGTTATTAAGTTAGAACAAAATCGTCAAGCTAGCATAATTGATATATCTGCCTACGGTACTTGCAACTAATACACTTCAATGCAAATAGAAGAAGGAAAGTCGAATCAAACAAATTTAATATGGAATACAGAAAATAGTAAATAAATAAAGCTCTACAGGAAATTCATTCAAGAGGCTGGTAATATAGAGAGAATTTTTATCTTAATTTTCTCCCATGTACTTTCAGTGCGGTATCAAGAAAACAGTCTGATGTGAGTGAGCAACGAACTGAAGAAGAAGAAGGAACAATAATTATTATTATTATGGGCTTAGTTAGAGAGGCGAAAATGTAGATAATGAAGTAAAGCCGAAGATGTTCAGAAAACGAGTGAAAAGGAGAGAAAAATACTTACCCGACGACGAGAAGCAACGGCTACGAGAAGCGCTGAGAGCAAGAGAGCAAAGAGATGGCGCGCGACTGCGCTGCGATGTCGTGAGAGGGACGAGACGGGTGCAGGCGGGCGGGCGGGCGGGCGAGGGGGTGGGTAGGTCTTCACATGGCGACCCGACCCGTGATCTGGTGCAAACCCGGGCTTTTTTTGCATGTTAGTTTTTTCAATTTCTTTTTCGCAGGTTCATTTTTGTGGCTCATCATGGTAGTCCATTAATTTTTGCTTTTGTTTTTTTTTCAATATTTCCATAAAATTGGCCATCCTCCAAAACAAAGATGTAGCCAAAAATGGCTATCATAGATACTTGACCCATTGCCACCTTAAGGAACCGGAGGATATTACCAAATGTGTCCTTTTACCATAGTTACACCATAACCTTAGTTTGATCCTAGTTCTAAAGAAAAGAAAAGGAAGATTGGCTTTTGGCCCAGTGTGGCTCAAATGAGATGATGACAAGTGTAATCCGAACAATCACCTTTGGGCTTCCGCTGTTGACACGTAGTGACACATCAGCCTTTCTGAGTTTCTTTTCCGTGACGTGGACAAATAAAGGCAATGCTCAATGAGGTTAAATACAGTGAGTTAAATTCAGACCCTAGTTAATTTTGGTTGGCCTCATTAGGCAGCGGACATTTTAAGGGCGGGGGGCATTCTTATTGTGATGTCAATGGACGGGATCTTAGCAAATTTGAGTATCCAACGGTCAAAAGAGGATTTTGACAATGGCGATTTTAGTTGTTAGGGTAAACCATATGGTTTTACTTTACTGATTTCTTGGCAGGTGGATGAATGGCTGAGATGCTACATTGATAGATCTGACGGCTATTAACACAAAAGAAATGGCTGAGGAGGAATTTCCAGAATTTTGCAGAAAAACACCAACTTCCCTTGGCAACTATGGAACCTAAAAAAATAACTTAAAAATTAAATTACTTATTTTCTAAAAAAAAAACTAGTTTGTGTAAATGACTTAAACCCTAATCTTACACCTTGCATGAGCTACCATAACTAGTTCTTGCAAAAAGAAATGGTGCAAATGTCAAAGTTTCCTTCCTCCATAGCTCTTGAGAGTAGCTAGTTAGTTAGATGCCAAGAATATTGAGTCATTCATAACATGCTCAAGCAATTCAACTCCCTAGTTTTTTCAATTTCTTGTCACAAGGCAATGTATACAAACTTGTACAAGGACCATTAATATCCGTTTCATCACTAAAAACCTTAGTGATGAAGGGGGAGGAAATCTAGGTTCTGTGCCATACATATCGATGTGCATGCAAACTCATGGGTTGATTAGGAGTTGGATCATGAAAACTATGTTGCTTCAAAGAAATCAAAGGAAGCCACAATCTATGAACTTGTGCTTGACATGGTGAAGTTTTATGTGAAGTTTTATGTTTTTCTTTCAAATCCAAAGAAGGTCTTTGTAAACTCTTCTTAATTGTATAACTTTGCAATACATTCTTGATCCTTTCATTTGACAACAACAATAAAGTAAGTTACTTCAAAACATGTGTGTTTTGAAACCTCCAAATTTCAAATGCAAAATGAAGAAACTATGGGAACTAAAAGAACGGGGTTGGAAGAATGTTCATCATGTGTTCCAACACATTGTTTCTCTCTCTCCCTCTCCCTCTCTCTCTCTCTCCTCATGTCTTTGTGTGTTGTCTTGCACATTTCTTGGTTCAACATGTGTTTCTCAAAACCTCCAAATTTCAAATGGAGAATGAAGATATTGTGGGAATCAAAAGAATCGGGTTGGAAGAATGTTGATCATGCTTTCCAACACATTGTTTCTCTTTCTCTTCTATCTTGTCCTATTCTTGTTGCAAAATGTGTTTCCTCAAAACCTCCAAATTTCAAATGGAAAATGAAGATATTGTGGGAATCCATAGAATGGGGTTGGAAGAAATGATGTTGTTGATCATGCTTTCTTACACATTGTTCTCTGTCTCCATCTTCTATCTCAAACTTTTTCTGATTACAAAAATCATGGTGCAAAACTCCAAAATTCAAATGGAAAATGAAGATATGGTGGGACTCCAAAGAAAGAGTGTCGATCATGTTTTCCAACACAATCTCTGTGTGTGCTGTCTTGGACTTTTCTAGTTTCATAAGTTGTTGTCAAAACTTCAAATTCAAAGAGAAAATTTAAAAAATTGTTAGAATTGTAAAGACGTTCTGGAGGTTGCATTACAATATGTAGAGGAGTTCACACTAGTGTTGTACAGTTGTTTGAATTTTTAAAGAACCCCTAATTAGGTCTTATTTGTAAGTACCTAGGTGATTACTAGGTAAGTTTATGGTTTATACATTGACAAGGGCTGTTTTGTTTGCTTAAGTTCATTGCAACTAGTGTGATGGACAAGGAGTTTCCATATTAGGGGAAACATTGAAATAGGTTATTGGTCAATCAATGCATGATCTTCCATGGTACAATAAAAACACGGTATTATTACAATCCCGTATGAAACTACTAGTTCATGTAATTTTATTTGATATGGAACGATTAGGTCATGTTATTTTTTATGACCTTTATTACATGATAGGGTTTGATGACCGATTCCTTTACTCAAGTTTAAGAATTTGAGAAAAGGTGTTGAATATGTTATTCAACACCAATGGATACGAATGTGGAGGACCATTAGAAAACATCATTGACCAAAGCTCATTTCAAGTGATTGTCAATGATTCTAATATTGTTGTCCACGATATGGAGATTACAATAATAATGGGTTGCACAATATTTACACTTCTCATGCATTATCAAATCAAAGGTACTTACTTACATTCATTCATGTTTTAGAATACATAAAAAAATAATCCTTGTGATTAGAAGAACAAGGGTTGTGTCACACTATGGCTTTGCCATTTACATTCAAAAGTAGCTTGAAGCAAAAGATGAATTGTGGAAACTCAAATATTTCCCCATGCAAAAATATAGTCTTCAAAAAATCCTCTATAAGAAACCAAAACCCTTCAAGATATTGTAACTCTGGAACTAATCTCAGGTTTCAACACAAGCCCAAATACCATCAACCCTGAAGGAAGGAAACAGAGAAGAGAGAAGAGAGAGAGAGAAGAAAGAAAGAAAGAAACGTTCAAGTCTCAAGCAACAAGAGAGAGAGAGAGAGAGAGAGAGAGAGGGTGTGTGTGTGAAGAGTTTTGTGTTGGAAGCATGAGCATGACTGTTGGAGAGACTGTCTTGTCGTTACCAGACCTACCAGTGCAGTTGGTGAGATGTCATAAGATTGCAGTAGCAGCAAAAGCAGCAGCAGCAGCAGCCCAATGTTGTAGACCTCAGACTCCATTGATTTCCTACTTGTATTAGACAAACTTTGTTTAACAGCTCTCGGCTGTACCCACTCGGAAGAGCTTCTTGAGACATATGCTTGAATGAATCCAGAAGCAAGAAACCGTAAAATTCAGATCACAAAATTTTGACATGGGTGCAGTGCAGCATTGGGTATTGAGGATTTGTTTTTGAGGATTTGGATTTGGATTTGGATGTTGTTGTTGTTGTTGTTGTTATGGATTTGATGCCGGATTCGATGATTTCTGCAGGAGCTCAGCGGCATTTTCGTATTGGGATTTTGTCTCTATGTGTGTTGTTACTATGGGTATTGCAGCAGCAGCTGCTAGCTGGTGGTGCTCCAGATCCGAGTTCTAGTACTAGATCAACAAGTTTTTTATTTGCTGCAGCAGTTGATAAGGAGGACGAGGACGAGGAGAAAGTACCGCAGTTTGCATGTGATTTTGGAAGGAATCCGCGACTGAGAGCGTTTGCTTTCTGTGATAGAGACCTTTCTGATGATGTGCGAGTGAAAGATTTGGTATCCAGGTTGACGCTTGATGAGAAAATCACACAGCTTGTGAATTCCGCAGCCAGTGTTCCCAGTTTGGGCTTGCCCAGTTACCAATGGTGGAATGAAGCTCTCCATGGCGTCGCTAGATCTCGAGGCGTCGACTTCACCGGCTCCGAATTCTCCTTGCATGCAGCCACCAGTTTTCCTGTTCCTCTTCTCACCTCCGCTTCCTTCAACTCCTGTCTCTGGCAACTCATCGGCCAGGCAAGAAGCTGCTGCTGAAGAATCGTCAGGAAGAAAATTAGATCTATCTATCATCGCTGAGATTCTTCTTCTTCTGGTTGCCCTGCTACAGTTTTGGACTTTTTGTTTGTTCTTGTGCAGGTTGTTTCAACAGAGGCAAGAGCATTCTTCAACCAAAAAAGAGCAAACCTGACCTTCTGGGCTCCAAACATCAACATTGTCCGTGACCCACGATGGGGAAGAGCTCAAGAGACTTCAGGAGAAGATCCAATTGTCGCAAGCATGTATGCAACTTTCTTCGTCAGAGGAATGCAGGATTGGACTCCTCCTCCACTGCCACTCAATTCCAATTCCCTGCCTGCAGGAGCACCGGCAGCACCAGGACCATCAGCAACCAGGCTTAAGGTTTCCGCTTGCTGCAAACATTTTGTTGCTTATGATCTAGACAACTGGAAGGGCATGGACAGATACCATTTCGATGCTCAGGTACCCAATTTTACTCTTCCTCACAAGCTTCAAATTCCAAGAACAACATAATCGAACTGTTTCTTCCAGGTTAGGGTTGAACTTGATGTGGAATTTGCATGATCTGTGGTGTGGTACCTATCTAATAGGTGACGGTCCAAGATCTGGAGGACAGTTTCACCCCACCATTCAAGAGCTGTGTGGAGGAGGGGAGAGCAAGCGGCCTCATGTGTTCATACAACAGGATCAATGGTGTCCCTGCCTGCGCAAGCTACCCCTTTCTCACTCAAACTGTTCGCAACACATGGGGCTTTGATGGGTATGATGATGATGCTCTCTGCAGTTCCAAAACCCTTGTACACCTGCCTCCAACAAAACAGATGGATCATCACTCTGAAGAATGTAGTGCAATTGTTCTTGCAAGAATCTGTGCATACATGTGTGTCTCATAATTTTGTTGTTGTTGTGCACCTGTAGGTACATCGTGTCAGATTGTGGGGCAATCCTTGACATGCAAAGGCTCACTCCTTACGCTGCTACTCCTGAGGATGCAGTAGCTTATGCTTTTAATGCAGGTGTGTATATTCCAACTTTCTGTTTTTCAGAAATTCTCCTCATGGTGGGAGTTGGTCAGCTGGTTGCACAACAATGTCATATAACAGGATGTGGATTGATCTCACAAGGCACCAGATCACAGATTGTAGTGTACTGGATCTGCATGTTGGTTGACAAGAAGATGTGTTGCTTTTGTTCTTTTGGAGAGGATCTTTGATTCATAGCGAGGGTGCCAACCCAGTTTTACAAAGGTGATTAGGGTCGCAGTTTGTGAATGTGGCAAGTACATGAGAACTCTTACCAGAGATCTGTACGGTCTGGGTATTCTTGATGGGACATGAAATCAGCTGGAGCAGCAAGTACTCAAGCTAACAGAACTATTGTGACATTGCTGGGTTTGTAGGTGTAGATGTGGAGTGTGGACATGTTTCTCTGAACAGCGCTTTATCTGCCCTGCAGCAGGGAATACTCAATGAATCAGTAATTGACAAAGCTCTCTTCTATCAGCTTTCAGTGCGCATGCGTCTGGGTTTGTTTGATGGTGATCCCAAACAGCTTCCGTACGGTGCTATTGGAGTGAATCAAGTTTGCTCCAATGCCCATCAGGAGCTTGCATTGGAGGCTGCAAGACAGGGTACTGTACTCCTGAAGAATGAAGATGCAACTCTTCCCTTCTCTCGTCAGGGCAATCTCACCTTGGCTGTCATTGGCCCCCATGCAAATTCCACTACAGATATGCTCGGCAACTATAAAGGTGGTGTACTTTTGTACTATGAATGAGGCTGAACTTGTGAACTTCTACCCTGGAGCCTTATTTCTGGATGTTTTAGTCTAAATGTGAACTTACTAAACTCCTGATGTGCAGGTTATCCCTGTAAGTACATCACCCCACTACAGGGACTGGCTGAGTTTGGTACCCGAGACAACAGGAGGGTGCTCTATGCACGTGGGTGCAGATCAACAGCATGTGTAAAAGGGGATCTCATCAGTATTGCAACATCTACAGCCGCTAAAGCTGATGCAGTGGTCATTGTAGTGGGGCTCAACCAGGCCCAGGAGGCAGAGAAACGGGACAGGGTAAGCCTTCGTCTCCCAGGTCGGCAAGAGGAGCTGATCTTGGCAATAGCTGGGAATGTGACAAGACAGGTCGCAATTGTGGTAGTGGTTATGTCAGGTGGCCCCCTGGACATGCGCTTTGCTAAGGAAGATGAGCGAATTCAGAGTATATTGTGGGTGGGATATCCAGGTGAAGCTGGTGGACAAGCAATGTCTGAAGTCATTTTTGGTGACCACAATCCTGGTAAATATCCTCCTCTATCAGTTGCACACCTCAATCACTGAATCTCCAAGTGAAACAAACAAACTTGCATGCCATCAGAGTGTGACAGAAAGAGAGAGAGCTTTAAGAGATGAATCAAACCTGCTCGCTATGTTCATAACAAGTCTTTTTCCATTGACTTGCCAAACAAAGTGCCTTGATGACTCATGGGTGCAGGGGGAAGGTTGCCTCTTTCATGGTACCCTGAGGAATACACAAGGATCTCCATGACAGATATGCACATGCGCCCAAATCCAAGTTTGGATTACCCTGGCCGCACCTACCGATTTTATACTGACTCAACAGTGTACAAATTTGGCCATGGCCTCAGCTACTCCAGCTTCAGATGCTCCATTTTGTCTGCACCATTGACAATAAGAGCTCACCCTGGTTGATTCTGTACTTTACTTCAATTTCAGTATATTGACTCATGAGCAATACCTCTTGTGTCAGTGTCCCTGATGTTGTTCATGATATTGGTTGCACAATCTCTAATTACTGTGTGTATTGGAGTTTGATTGGTTATGGAAAAGCATATTATATAGTTTTTTTCTGTTTTTTGGTTTGAAGGTTTTGTGTATCCGAAACCTGTGAAATTGACAAAAAAAAGCAGGTGTATTCATTCATGCTTTAATTGTACAATTTTATTTGGTCAGCATCATAATTTGGGTGTGTAATTGTTTGCCTGTCCTTTTTCCAGGTATCTGTAAAGACTCCAGTAACATTGACATCAGAATCAAAGTCACGAATACAGGTGAGATGAAAGGCAGACACTCAGTACTTCTGTTTGCTGCATCACCAAGTGCAGGAGCCGATGGGGCTCCACTGAAGAAATTAGTGCACTTCCAATTAGTCCAGCTGGAATCTGGCCAGGAATCTGAACTCATATTCAACTTGAATCCCTGCAAAGACCTTGGGACCGTAACAGAAGATGGCAGTCACATTCTGGAGATTGGAAGACACACGCTTTCAATCGGGACTGAAGGGACAAACATACATTCATTCCAGGTACATAGACCTCAATAGTAGTCCATAACTCTTCTCCCAAGGCAAGATCAGCTTTGTAATGTAATCCAAGATCTTCACCCTTGTTGGGTGTTGTTACAATCACATAAATATGGGTTTGGAGGCAAGGCGGTATTACATTATCCCAACAAACTAGTGTCGCCTTTGTAGAGATATAAGAGTGAGAAACAGGAACATTAGATACATAGAAACTGTGATTCTTATTGCCAGTGACAAATTTGCATTGGAAGTTTACATGCAGATTGTCATTGAAACTTTCTCAATTAACTTTGCAGGACTTTAGGGTTTAGGGTTTAGGGTTTTCTTTTTCTTTAAGTAGAACTTATAATTAACATAAATGTGAATATGGTGTTTAGAGTTTGATTATGAGACATTAAATTTATTATTATTATTATTATTAACATTGTTTTCTTTTCAAGGTTGTGATGTTGCTCAAGTGGTGATCTTCCATAAGTATATTTAGCCAAATTTGGGGAGATTTAAAATGTGAATGTAAAAGCTCTTAAGCACCCTTTCATATTGTAGGCAATTTGAGGTAATTTTGTAGTGATTTTAAAAGATTTTTTTTCCCTTCTTGGCGAATTCTTTATTTTAAAAAAAGGAATTTGGAACAAATGCTCTATTTTCAAAATAGTTTTCACAAAATGAGGAAAATTTGCCACAAAAAATTTATTTTGAGAGTATGAGAGGTTAAACAATTCATAGTTAAATTCATAATGTTCACACCTATGGTTGAGAAGTTATTGAATATTGAACAATTTTTGTCATTGAAAATTCATTTAAATTGAAACTAAAAATTATAGGGGAAATTGTAGAGGCTCTTGGTTATTGTTCAAAACCCTTCAATCCGTAGGATTTAATGAAGGCAATTCGGAAAAAAAAAATTAGACCTAAGGTGTGGTGGGAGATATTGAATTTTGAGTATTTATTTTGTCATTGAAAATTCAACTAAACTACCAAAAAATGATTTTGGAAGCAAAAAATAGTTGGATAACCAGTTCACACTTGGGCCGACAACACAGCCTACACTAGTAGAGGGTTTAGGGTTTAGTTGAGGACATGGGAACTTTGGGAACAACATAAGGAACATGTCTCGAAGAATTAACGACAACATGGAACATAAATTGGGAACACATTGGGAACACCAATATGAACACTATTGGGAACATGTGGGGGAATGAAACTCATAAATTATTTTCTCAATTACTTTTAACACCTCTTGAGCCTCTATTGCATGGGGCATGAGCTGCCCACAATGCCCGAAAGTTCCAAAAACTATCTTATTATCTTGAAAATGCCAAAATTTCAGAAAATTCTTTTCAAATTGATATGATTTCATGAATTTCATGGTGTAATGTGTAATCAATACACTATTTTATTTTATTTTTAAATTTAAGATGATATTTGACATGATCTATGTACTTGCTCAAGTTTTTCTCTTTTTCTTTTCTTTTTTTTCCAATTTTGTGATGTGAATTAGATTTTAAAAACCTATCACCAAACGCCATAATGGAGCAAAGGTGAGCATATGAAAAAAAATATACCCATTTACAATTGCTCACACCTTAGCCTAATATCAAATGCATTGTGGAAGAAGAATGTGATTAGCTTTTATCAAGGATAGTAAAATACATGTTTGATCATTTGCATGACCCCATTCCATTTTCAAGAAATGATGACCTATTTGGAGACTAGGGTTCTTGGTGATGGGGTTTGGAAGTTGTAATCATCTTCATAGGTGTCCACATGAATAAAATTAGGACTCACCAAAATGGTAGGAAAAGTGTTTGGAGATAGGTGTTTTTAAGGTTGGTTTAGGGTTTAAGGTTTTCATTATACAAATGTGAATGCCCCTGATAAAGGGGGAAGGTGTGGGAAATATCTAGATTGATATGGGGTTGAACAAAATAAAAACTCACAAGGATGGGAAGTTAGGTGTTTGGACATAAGTGATTTTTAAATTGATTAATGGTTTAAAGTCTTCATTATAGATGTGGGCACCCTTAATAAAGGTGAGGGGTGTGAGAAATCTCAACATTGTTATGGAGTTGGTATTATTAAATGTTTAGTTAAAAGACTAATTTAGGGAAAATTTACAAATCACTATAATTCATTATGGGATGAAAAATGTTTGGTGCCAAAGCAAACTGAAAACAACAAAGACCGCTAATAATATTATGTTACCCATATCTCTCGCCAAAATTGTAGTAACAAAAATTTAGTGGAAAAGTGTTTCAATTTACTATCATTTTTTACTATCTTTACTAAAGAAAAAGCATGTCCAAAATTTCAAAGTTTGTTGAACATGAATTGCAGAATTTTTTTGAGTTTTTAATCCCTAAAACCATAGGGTTAAAATCAATATTGTAGGGAATGCACTTCTTAGTCATAATTCTATTACATTTTGATAGTAGCAAAAGTAATAGTGAATAGGTGAAGGTAAAGGAAAAGTTTAAATGCAATAGAATTATGATTCAAAAGGTGAAAATAAAAGAAAAGGTTGAGTGCAGCTTAAGTGTAGTTTAAGAGGTGAAATTAAATGAAAAACTTGTTGATGTGCAAGTAATATCCAATGAATACATTTTCTCATGTATAAACAAGGTCTATAATGAAAAGTTTAGGAAATATTTGTACTACTAATGGGTTACTAAACATGTGAAGGCTTTAAGGGTTGAAAGGAAAATGGTTTTCAAAACTTCCAATGTGTTCAACAACACCACAACTTGATATTCACACCAACAATTTGCACATCAACCATAAATGAGGAATTAGTTTGGGAAGATTTTAAAGAAAATTATGATCTAATTTTAGAATTAGAGGGGGAAAAAAAATATGTTCTTGATACTTACCTTACACTAACTAAATTTTTGTGGTCTTATTCTTAATTTAGGGAGAAGAAGGGAATACCACTTGTTGTCTTGAATGAAAGTCCCCAATTTGGTGGAAGTTAGGGCTAGGAAGATCAAATCAACTATGCTTATGCATGTGCCATGCAAAAGGAAAAGTAACATGTTATATTAACAAATTGTGGAAAAGAACATTCCTTTTCAACTTGGAACACAACAACACCATAAATCAAAAAGAATAATCAAAGGCACATGAACTAATTACAAAAGGTGATTGGATAATTGAATCTCTAAAAAAGACCATGGATGTTGTGGAAAAAGGAATTACCATTGAAGAAGGCAAATTGCCATTGGAACATACCTTTGACATCACTATCAAACCACGAATGGCAAAACAAGATCTAAGAAGGTTGGTTCATTAGGTGTTTAATTAAAAGGCAAGGAGGCAAAAGTTGTATCTTGGATTTTGGGCTTGCAAGACTATGGACTATCAATTACATTACAATAACCAAATTCAAGGTCGTTGAATTGACACAAATTTGACCTACACCATTCAAGGGTGGTACTAGTTCAAACATAAACATCCAAACATCTCAATATGATTAACAAATGGACTTGAATTTTTTAGGGCACAAGGATTGACCAAAGATGCATGCATTTCTTTCTATTAGAATCTACAAACATTTTATAGCTAGTACAATTACATTACAAGAACACATATGGAACTCGTACAAAACAAGGATTTAAGTTGGCAGACAATCAAGACCAAGGGTGTTGGCAAAGAGAAATTCATAACAAGTTTACAACATAATCCCAAAATCAAGAGAGTGGTTGATAGTTAGTTGTGTTATCAATGTAATAAGAAGCATTCTACTTGGAATCTACATTTTCAAGGGAAAAAAATCAAAGATGATTACATTAGAAAATGTAAGAAAAACTCATGCAATGCAAAAAAAACCATGGATGACATTTTTTCATTCAAGGAATTTATTTCATTTTTTACAAGGTTAGTACAAAGTGGCATTTCTCAATCTAATCGTTGTTTACTAATCCTAAATGGACATGGATCATCACATGTTACTCTAAAAAAAATAAAAGATGCACACCAAACTGGATTAAGTATGATAATTACCTTTACATACTTCCACAAATTGTGTCATATTCCACTATGCATTCCACCCATTGTTGAATGGAAATATTGAAATCCATTCAAGTGGTTTAGGATTTGTCCCAATGGACATTGTTAAGAAATGGTTGTGTGGCAAAAGTTCCATTAACGATTTCACCCAACAATTTGTTCAATGGTTGTTCATGCATTTTCACTAAATATTCCACTATGCATTTCCATTCATCATCCACACAACATGTAGTGTATTGGGTGCTAGTATATATTTCTTTCTAAATTATTATTATTATTTGTATTTTTTGAACACACAACCTATATATAATCTTTGTAAGCTCAATGTAGGGTCAATGTATAGTCAACATACAACATGCAAAAGTCAACATATGACACATGTATAGTCAACATATAACCCATATATGGTCAACAATATACAATCGAAATACAATTGTTAGTATCAAGGTTTGAACATTTGTCTCCTTGGAAACCATCCAAGATCTTTGCCATCCAACTACCGTTTTACATTGTAAAAAAAAGTCAAAAATTGCAAATATTCAATTATAAGTTAAATTGTTTGTGCATTCCACTATGCAATTTCCACTCTACAATTTCCACTATGTATTTGCACTATGCAATTTGCACTATGTAATTTCCATTATGCAATTTCAATTATTGCATTTCCATTGTACATTTCCACTTTGTAATTTCCACTCAATAGTTTCTACTATGCATTTCCACTTTGCAATTTCCATTATGCAATTTTCACTTTGCATTTCCATTGATCCATGGAGTTTCAAACTTCAAATGAAAATTTTGTGAATGAACATCAAGAATAACTCAAAATTTTATGGGAAATTCATTATATATATATAGTTCGCATCCATCTTACTCCTATTAAGTCCCCAACAACACATAGATGGGAGTGCAATTCAATAGGAATTTTTGACTAAGCGTCCATTATTGTGGATCTTGACAGTTGAATCCACCCAGGATGTTGTTTCGTGCTAATGATTCTATTCAACAACTAGTTGGGTGGTTGGCTTTAGTGGAATAGGACATAATTTTTGGTAGTGTTCTCACATTATACATAGCCTTTAGATGTGAATTGTTTTCAACCATTCAAGTCAACCTTTTTATTAAAAAAAACAACATGGTTAGAAATAATCATAGAAAACTAAACAAGGCTACACTAATTAATTGGGTAGACAAAACATTAGTCCAATTATTGTCTAAGAAAAATATCAAATCTAACATTAAGGCTACTAAAGTTTTGCCTTTAAATCCCAAGGCCATGGATGAGAGGACCAAACCCAATGATCTATATACATTAGCCCCAAACACCATGATCTAAATATATTTACCCCAAACACCATGGGCATATTAAATAATGATAATGATAATTTAGATTATGCAACCAATGGAAATCAATGAGGGGGGGAATGGAGCTACAACAAAAGTAATTATATAGCAATTACAATGGCACACAATGAAGGTGTCCATGATCATTCATATATACTTGAACAACCATAAACAAAATATTATGTGGAGGAGCCTAAGAATTATGAAGCAAAAATGGAAACTATAAATGAAGTCCAAATGCATTTAATAAACCTAATTGTATCTATTCAAAAAACTCAAGTTATAATAATTGAGGAAACTCAAGTTACATCTATTCAAAAAGTTTAGGTTGAAATCCATAAAATTGCAAATTGTAATCTAGAACCACAACAATTTGGGAACATGTTATTGTTAAGTTTACCACGAGGAAAACCGAAAGGGATTGAACCAATAGTATATTACAACAAGTCACACGTTATAACATCTAATCAATATTTGGAGATTTAACAACAAAAGGTTACAAAAAGGAAACAATAGAACAAAAAAATGAAGAGAGAAGAAAGGGAGGAATAAAAAACTCAGTGAATAATTGAATCAACTGTTATAGTATATAGATTGGTAAAAAAGGTCAAAACCATAACTAAGAACCAAAAAGGACGTCGAATGTTAAACATAATCAGTCAAAATCAAACATTTATATTTTTATTACCATTTAAAACCATAATACTCAAGGCAAGTTAGTTTGTTTTCCTTCATTATGAATGTCAAAGAACTTAAAATAAAAATTCATTTGATCAAATTGTACGTTTTGGTTTAAATTTAAGACATTTGAAAATCTACACCTATTGCATTAAATGGAATCAATTTTGCAAAGGATTATCAAAAGGACTCGTATAATAAAATAGATTTCTTTGAAAAAAATATGGATGATAAAAACATATTAGCCACACTCAAAAAGAACTCATACTTTTAAAAATGTGGAATTTTAAAACTTTAAAAATTCAAAGAATGTTTCAAAATTGCTTCAAATTTTCAAAGTTTCAAAAATCCTTTACCACATGTGAACGGGTTATAATATACATGATGTATGAAAAAAAGTTATACTTAGAGTATAATAAAACTAAAGAATGTGAAATTTTAATTTTTGTTGATGACTTAAAATTTTGATCATTTTCCAAAATGAAACATTGAACCTATAAAAAAATTGCACACTTTTAAATTTTCATATTTATTCAATAATGACTAACCAAAAAAATGTGATGCATTGGGGGACATTTAAATATTTTTTAGAACAAGTTACAAAACAATTCATTCAAGAATTTACTTGCATGTAAAAAAAAATTTTAGGAAAAAAGAAATGAAATCCTTTTCCAAAGTAATCTCTTTGGCTCCTAGTACATGTTTTGACCCAAAAGGTAGGTTGAAAGACACACAAGAAAAACCTTCAACAAAGCTTGGTCTACCCAATCTGTCAAAAAATTAAAGGAAAGATTTCACCATAGCAATTGGGTTAGTTTAAAGGTTGTTCCAATATAGGTTTGTCTTTGAACTTTGGCATTACAACACCAATTCAAATAAAGGTTAGATAAAAGGCACAAGCTTGGATGCTTGTGAAAGGACATGTCACTATTAGAGTGCACTTGTGCATACTTAAATAAACAACAAAGTTGGGGGGAAGGGATGGGGGTGCATCAACCAAAAATAAGAAGAACATACAAAAAAGTTGTGGTAGTGAAAAGGTCATACATTAGCCAAAAACTTGAAACCAAAATTTTTTGGGGGGCAACAACTAAAAACAACAACATAAGAATCACAATGAGAATGAGAAAATGAAACAAAAAAGAGGCAATGATTTGTAACAATTAAAATTGATGACACAAGTCACATAACAAAAACAACAACTTGTAATAGTTTAAAATGATGACATGAGGAGCATGATGAACACAAAAAGAAAAAGTGAAAATTAAAGCTTGTAACAACTAATTGTTCACCTTGCAAAACAACCACAAATCAAGGGAACGTTTTAATATCGAGTGTATGAGGACTTGTATCACAAACATATAAATAGGTCATGGAATTGATAGCAAGTAAAAATATCAACATAAGAGACCAAATGCAATAGTAGCAAGGGACAAAGAACATCAAATGACCACAAGGGATGTGAATGATGAAAAGATGAAAAATAGTTAAACTTCAAGCTATGAAAAACGATAGTGCCATTGGAATGCACCTAGGAGTTTAAATGAAACTCAAAGACCTAACAATGCAATGATGTTGATGGTAGCTAAAGTAGAAACTTAGGGTTAGCTAAACTCTCTACACCCCATCTTCATTGCTAGGAATCACCTGTTTAACGTTTAATTTTCATCTTTGGTTGCTAATGAACAATTTTGCACAACAAAGGTTTTTGTTTCTTGCATTCATACATTTGCTATATGGCTAGTCTTTGTTCACATGTCAAAGATCTTATGATCCTTTATAAGGATGTTTAGCCACAAGAACCCATGTGTTTGTGAGGCATGAAATTTAAGCATTTAGGCCAAACCTTTGAGGAACAAGATCTCCCTAGTCTCACTCAAATTAGGCATGGTAAATGGCTATAGATGCACAAAGAGGTGAAGAAAAATCTCTTGAGTTACCATGTTCATCGGAGCTCTCTCGTGAACGATGCTTGCCTTTATTCCTTTAAATGTTTGGTTGTAGGTGTTTTTACCCTAATTTTTTAATTTTTTGTGGCGAAATTACACAACTTATTGAAAAACAATCCAAAAAACGCAAAACAAAAAAGTTGTGATTTAAAGGAGTTTTCACCATTTTTCACAATAAAAACAATTAAATTAATCACATCTAGACCTAGGCATTTCCTAGGTTGTCACAACACTTTTGTAAAATTGCTACACAAAATACACATCATTTAATACTAATTAATGTTGATGATCCTAGCCAATGACCCTACTTGAGAAATTTGAAAAAAAAAAAAAAAAAAAAAAAACTTTAGTTATTGTTTAATATCAACTTCCTACCAACTTATTTAAGTTATTTTTACCAAGTTATAATTACCACATGTTTATGTTAAATGCACATACTTTTGTGACTACGAGAAATGTTAAAAGTAAGTTTATTTAAAAATTTCTAGTTAAGTTTAATGTGGAAAAATGTGAATGCATGAGGTGATAACCTTTTTGCATGTGCCTTCTAAGGTAGATAACATCTGCATGCATGGGGGGGGGGGGGGGGGGGGGGGGGGGGGTGTTAGGGTTTAGGAATTAGCCAAATTTGGCTACAGCTCAGAGAGCAATTAAGAATCCTGTTATATTTTGGCGACTTGCTGGAACCTGAATTATACAAACCTTTCGTGCAGTGTTCAGTCAAACCCACTGACTACGCAGCGCAGGGCTGCTCTGTTCTCAGGACTGATTTTGCAAAACGGAGATGGCGGATTTGAGCACGAATCTACGGGCACCAACTACTACAAGTGCGATCCCAGATCAACGCCTGATATGTCGAGTGTAAGAGCCTCTCTCTCTCTCTCTCTCTCTCTCTCTCTCTTCTCTTCTCTTCTCTTCTCTTCTCTTATTTTGTTCCATCTAAACCCTAGACCCTAATTCTTTTGTCTGATGGCCAATTGTTGGATGATGTTGTTCCGATCCTCATCTCTTCTTCTTCACTTGGTCCTTAAATCTTGTCTGCGATTGAAGAATGGCCGGTTTGGGATGTTGGGTGCTCGTTAATATGAGCAGCTTGGATTGGTGAGCTTTAGTTGTAGTGATGGACATGTTTTGTTTCCGTTTTAGCTTCTATGATCTACTATAGTTGATATTGTGATCTCTGAGACAATTTTCCACTTAATCTCTCTGAGGAATTACCTCATAGAAGACAATTCTGTGCATGAAAAGCTTTTGACCCGCTGTTGCAAAAAAAAAAAGTTTGCAATTTTAGGGCTCCAGGGTTAGGGTTTAGTGGGTTTTACATGAGAAATTCTGTGCATGAAAAGCTTTGAACCGCTTGTTGCAAAGAAAGGTTTGCAATTTTAGGACTCTGGGGTTAGAGCTTAAGGTTTAATGAGTTTCTCTCATGAGATAAGGACTTTCTGAATTGTTAAAGAAATGCTTTTTGTTAACAATTGTGATGTTCGATGTAAAACTCAGTTAGACACTTCTAAAGGTATGCAAGAATTCTTCATTCCCCAGTTCTTAGACCTAACTCTTGCATAGCTGTATGGTGAAGAATTAGGTCTAAGAACTGGACAGAGAGTGTGCTTGTTTTTAGAGTGTGGGAAAAGATACATTGTATCTAGCTGACTATCATGTGAGGAAAAAAATTGTTTGCCTCAGATGCACCAAGAATTTCTCTCAGTACACATGTCCACGGTGCAATCTTCGCTACTGCTCCCTTGCATGCTACAAGGTTAGTCCTCTCATCTGATGTATAAGATTTGTGATGAGTTTGCTTGCAATTATGTGGGCACTCTTAAGATATTCAAACTGACCCTGTTTCTTTTTGAACATGAATGTTTTTGGTTGTGACAAACTAATTTGAAGTACATCTGGAACGCTTCTTGCTCAACTGCTACCAGGGACAGTTCAGGCTTAACCTTTTTTATTTTGTCTTACAGGGGCACAGTGTACGTTGTACAGAGTCTTTTGCACGTGAGAATGTCCTGGAGGAGATGAAGGATATGACAGTCTCATCAGAGAGCAAGCAGCGCATGCTGGATGCACTCAAGCGTATCCACTTTGATGAGGAAGGCCGCAGTATTTTTGAAGATGAAGAGCTGCGAGATTCCAATGAGGATGAAGAAGATGATGAAGATACGTCAGGGTCAGGTTAGCACACACGTTTGACAAGGGGTCAAATTTTCTTTCATTTAGGGGCTCCAAAACCATATTGCATGCTTGCTTCTTGTCTGGGTTGTTCTTCATCCTGACTGATTGTTTTCTTGTTCTGCTGGGATGGATGAATCAGAGGCATTCCTGACAGATGAAACACTACAGAAATTTGCAGGAGGTGAGGTTTCCTTACTCTTTGATTAGAATGTGCATGCTCTTGGCATCTTGCCGGTGTGTTTTCGGTTTTGCTGGAATTGACAGAATGGCTACCTTCATTGTGGACTCTATTCTGTCAGCATCCTTTTGCCTAGGCTGTATTGGACCCTTTTGAGGATATGTGGTTGAACTCCTTCTAGCAATGAAGTTTCTACTGTTTACTTTCAGGGGGCGACATCTCATTGGAAGATTTGACACCAAAGGAAAAAAGGGCTTTCTTGAGAGCTCTTGCTGCAGGGGAATTGAGCCATTTCATTCAACCCTGGGAGCCTTGGTGGGTGCATCCTCTTGCACATACTATCTCTCTCACCAAACAGGGAACAAGTCTCATTCATCCTACTGAGGGAACTGAACCAACAGGAGTAGATTCTTTCTCTGGCACAGAGATGGATAGTGTGTCCCAGGCAGGGGAAAGTCCAAGTCCTGCTCCCCCTGATAAACCACTCCAACCTCTAAAAGAACTGACCACTGTTCAGCCTTCACCTTTACTGGGGGTGCATGTAACAGAAGCTATATATGGGTACTGTTTCACCCTCCGTTTATTCAATGGTGACTGGCGCACAGACCCGCTGGATGCAGCCTTGGTGCTTTTAAGGGTTTCTAAGAGTTTGGGAGATGCACAATCACCACAGTCAATGGGAGCTGCTATGGCAGGGTGCTTGGAAAATGTGTGTTCACCAGCTTTCAAGCATCATGGAGGCTACAGGTTTGTGGCAGCTGTTGTCTCATTGTTGGTTCCTGTTGATTCATACATGAAATAAGCTGAATCTCCAGTTAATCTCCTGTAGCTTTGTCATATCCCAAGAAATTGGTCAGTCTTGGGATCTTCTTGTTGTTCTTAATGGTTGGCACTGATAACAGATTGCACCAACAGATGCATGTAGGTACCTTAGCTTAGGGTGGTTGATGGATAGATGACTCGTTGTTTACCAGATGCTTGGTGTCTCACATATCATTTACGTGTTCTGAATGTTGATGTGCAGGCTTGGGGTGGGCCTCTTTGATGATGTGGTGCAGTTGCTTTGTCTGAAGAGGGCAGGAGTGATCTGTGCATTAGCTGACATGGAGCGACTTTTTGAAGCTGCCAAGAAAGATCTAAAGAAAGAGGCTAGCGCTAAAAGTAGTGTTTCCAGACAATTCAAAACTAGCTTTAGTGGTAATAGGACTATAAATGCCAGACAAAAAGGAAGGAGTTCTTCCAGTGAGCACAATTTGGATGTTAGAAGACTGCAGGCAGCAGTCAAGAAGGTGTACTTCATGATGTGTTGGGTGAATGAGCAGCTGAATGAGGCATTTGTTGTCTTGTCAGGGCTTGTAGAGAAAGACAAGGAGATATACCCTGAGGGTGGTGATGATAGTAAGTTTGGTAATATCCTCTCCAGCAGTGAGGAAAGTAGTGTGAAAAAGCTGGCACAACAAGCATCACCACTAGTCAAGAAACCCATCATAGAGGAAGTTGGGTGAAGAATATTGAGCAGGTTCTTGGTCCATCTTGTAATACAAGCTGTAGTCCCTCAATGCTTGGGTGCTTGATTGTTTGCTTGTTTGAATCACTGAGTTCAGGTTCCAGCCTGTTTATGTTTTGGTGCAGTGAACTTGACACCTGGACAATAGAATAGCCAAGTTCACATTAATGGACCATTCAATGAAATTAAAGTTCATGTTTCTTTATTACACCCTACAGGTTTTGAAAATATGGGGAGCACTCCATTCAATCCAGAACAGAAGGTTGTGAAAACAGCTGAGATTGTGGAAACAAACCAACTGAAAACTGCCCCTAAAAAGTCAATGGTGCCCCTTTCACTTATTATGAATGGGTTTCTATCCAAGAAGAACCTGAAAGGTCTGTCTGGAAAAAAGGACAGTAGCCCTTGTAGAAATCAGGGTAATTGAAAGCATCTTCTCTGCTTGCACCTTATTTTATGAGAAAGTATGATTCAAGAGGAGTTGAATTTGCATCAATCTAGTCATGTGGAAGCCTTTGTATTCAAACTAGCCTCTAAAAAAGCTTTTCAAAGTTTTGATTTGAGCCTAGTATGGAGAATATGAGTTAATATGGTCGCCAGATTCTCCTTTCTAGAAAGCACAAGTACAAATATAATTAGTTTTACTGCTGTGATGCAATGCACAGATGCATGCACAACCACTTCAACACTCAGGGGGTGTCAGATCATGAAGTGTGGAGGTTCAAGTCCTCTTCTAGACACACAATCCATATTGTCCAACTTACAGAAATACCATAAAACAACAGCATTTTGCTCTAAGTTCATAACTTTAGAAAACTATAAAACCCAACAAAAGATCTGAAGAGTCAACACTTCTTCCTCTCAATTGAGATTGGGACCCCTTGAGATCCGAGTGATCATTACAGACCGCCCTGCTTCTTCATTTGGTACTGGACAGCCCAGACAGGTACCATTATTCCAAGTGCCAATGAGCCAAAACTGCCCAGAAATACTTTAAGCTTGCGGTTCTTCATTCCCTGAACATTGTACATGTGCTCTGCATGAAGATAGTCATCACCATAGTGCTTTGGTCCTGAAGCATGGAACTGTCGTGTTCCTGCACCATTATTAGCCCACAACTTCAACACCATGTTAGTTGTGCCTGCAGTGAAGCAACCAGAATTGGTGATGAGGGCTTCTTCTAACATGGACAAACATAGTTCAGTAAGAACCATGTCTATTTTCATTGGATCTTCCCTGGTTAGATCAGTCACCATCCAAACCAGATTGGAATGAACATAAGCTCTTGCAGAACCTAAATGACAAAACAAAAATGTTCAACAAAAACATCACCTAATCAACTATTAACTATTGGTATGACATTGCTGGTTTGTCACCCAATATCTAATATCCAGGAGCTGTCAACAAAGAGAGGAAAATCAATCCTGTATCATCATGGCTACTTCCTGCCCACCCCAATGAAATCCTTGAACTGCAACGCTGGATATGTCTACAAGATTGCAGAAAAATCTCCATGATAATACTTCAAAGATAAGATGACAATGGGATGCAGTACTCTTAACCTTGTGAGGTGGGTAGCTCACAAATTGCCAGACCATTGTCACCTTCATCACAAATAGCAAAAACAGGAGGCTACAATAAAGTACCTACTGACTTCATCAGCTCCTGACTGCAAAAGGATACTGGAAGTGCAACACCAACTAGGGGAGCTGAGCCAATAGTACTGAATCCAACCCTATTACTAGAATCCCACAACAAGTTCAAACTCCAAAGCTTCATAAGACAAGCAGCTCTTCACATAATGGCTCTGCCCTGTAAATGACATCCACAAGGATGATAGATATTCAAAAATACGAAACAAGTGGCTTGTCACATAATGCATCTGCCCTTCAAATGATATCCATAAAGATGATAAATATTCAACACTCTAAACAAGTGGCTTGTCACAAAATGGGTCAGCCCTTGAAATGGCATCCATAAGGATGATAAATATTCAACATACTACATTGACAACACATGGTGGTTAGCATGGTGAAGCCTAAAATTAGTGGATCCTTCAGTTATGCTGGAAATGTTTCTACAGTGAACTCCACATGACCCAGCTAGAATGTAAGGATACCAAACTCCGGCCTGTTTAATCTGGGTGGCATCCCGATGTCCTCTACTCTGAAAGGAGGGCAGAGCCAGGCAAACAAACATGCAACTTTCAAAAGCAACAGAAAATAATTAGAGGTGGGGTGTGGCACTCTATCACAAGGTAGCAAGCTTGAAGAAGAATCCTATCCCATGAAGAAGAAGAAGAAGATTGTGAGTTAGGACCTGAAGCAGATTCAATAGGAATCAGAAAAAGAAAAAAAAAAAAAAAATCGAAGTGGGAGGGATTATTATGTCACACCAAAAACTGAAGCAGTAGGAGATTTTGCAAGCTTGGTTGCTAGACGTCGGACGACGGTGGCAGTAGCAGAGCTGGCCATGATTGCTGTGAACTCCAAACCCTCTCGCACTTCTTCCTTCCTCTCCTCTGCTGTGCTCGTGTGTGTGTGTGTGTGTGTGTGTGGGTGTGAGTGTTGTCTTTGTTTGAGTATTTTTCTTTTTTGGCGAATTTTGGCGCCGCTCGTACCAGGGTTTTTTTTTTTTTATTTTTTCTCTCGTTTCAATTTTGTGAGGTAGGTTAACTGGCAATCATCCATAAGAGTACTTAGCCAAATTTGGCTAAAGGTGAGAGAGAGTGAAGTAAAAAAAAATTCAAACCTTTCTATATATTCGCTACATATAAGAACTTATGGTCTAAATATGGCAAATTTAACCTCTTTTTTTCCTTGGAATATGGCTACTATGGCCCCTTTTTTTTTCATTTCCAAATCATCCTTTTGTACAAGTCCTCACAAAACCACCACCCCCCACCCCCCCCACCCTTCTTTTTGTTTTGGGTGACAAGTGGCAAAATTCCACCACCCAAAAAATCTTCACCACACTTTGGGTGTGTCACATTGTGGCCTTGCCATTTACATTAAAAGAGTATCTTAAGGCAAAAGACGAATTATGGAAACTCAAAAATATTTCATGAATGCAAAAATACAATCTTCTAAAAAAATCCTCTAAAAGAAACCAAAATCCTTCAAGATATTAGAACTCTATAATAACTAATCTCAACTTTCAACAAAAGCCAAAATACCATCTTTCAAAAATCCTCATATAAAAATAGACCTATTATTTATTACCTAGGGGCCAAAATCCCTTAAGCAATTATATAATCTCTATAATGAATCTAAACACAATATCCTTTAAGGGCCTTGGTAGGCAAGGCCAACAAAGGTTGGTAATCAAACTACCTTCTAGTACAAGGCAAGTCCTTAATGGTGGATTTCCTTCACTTCTAATAATTCGTGCATCAAATTGCTTATTACCCAAAATCTGGTAGTTCACTATTGTGTTGGGAGATTTTGAAAGACTTGACCCATCATAAGTGCAATGTTGTTTGGAAATGGGTAAGTTAACAAAAATTATCATGAAATATTTTTTCAATGTTGATAGAGTTGTGTTTGATAATGGGGATATTTACCTTACCCTAAGGTTAGTATTGTCATTAAATAATCCTCAAAATATATAGTGAAATGAATTTTTGTGAAAATATGAACTAACATGTTGAAAATCATCATAACGATCATAGGTTACACTCTGAATAATTTCACTATTCATGTGACAATATCATAATAGATCATGGAAAATTGAATAATTTCAAATTTAAAAACTTATTATTTTTTTGAAAAATAATAATTATTCATTTTGTCGATGTGGAAATTGACCCTAGGCTACGATAGTCAGCTCAAGTAGCAAGCAACTAATTGGCAATAATGTCATATGGTCACTTAAACTAAGCAAAAAAAAATTGATCGGTGATTGGAAGTGGGTATACCATGTTTTTAAAAAATTGAAATTAGAAAGGATGTTCATATAAAAGAAAAACAAATATATCGGTATTCAAAACCTTGGTTCACCAAAAGGGAAATGATTGGTTGGTCATTGGAAAAGGCCTTCACATAATTAACAAAACAAGTGTTTGGTGTTGGGGACCTTGGTTCACCATATACCTTCTAAATGAATGGTCATTAAAAAAGAGCTCACTAAAATATTTTAAATGTAAAGTATAATTTCAAACAAGTGTGTGCTTATGGGAATCAATTAAAATTTGAAACATTTTTCCATGTTGCATCCAATCTACACACTATTGAAGAATGTAGGACACTGTTAACCATGCCCCACTCCCAACACAATTTCCTTCCAAAATACACACAAGAAATTAATAATTCAAAGGGAAGAACAAATTATGCATGGACGTTGCATTCACTTGTGTAATAACATAACATTTTTCAACAATTTATTCTTCAAGCATCTCCTCCTTACCACCTAATGTAAAAGTTGAACTAATTTTAATCCCTATTGCAATTATTTTGATGTTTACTATAAGAAAGTTTGAAATAGATGAACAAATGAAAAAAAAAAGTTCATCTAACAATAAAAGAAAAATGAACCAAGAATACTAGGGAAAGGATTCAAAGCTCATGTATTATTGTTCGATCCAAAAGTCTAAAGTCCTATTAGTGACATCAAGGTCAAGAAGAACAAAACCATGAAAAGTTCCATGTGTTTTATCACACTACACATGCATATTCATTCACACATTGTGCATATCAACAACAAACTAGGATTTAATTTTAAAAGACCTTGTTGATTTCTAACATCCTATTGACACATACAAAGAATTAGAATTCTATGTTATAAAAATTAATTTAAACCTTTTCTTTTTTTTTCAATCCTAGTTTTGTTATTAAAAAAAGAGGGACATACTTATAATGGGACTATTGCATATATCCATAACTTAGGGGTTAGGGTCAAGAGGAATCAAACATTGAAAATTCTAACAATGTAAAAGGAAATGCAACAAAAGGTACCAAGATGGAGATAGATAAAGGCACTCATAGATTGCTTGCAAAGGTTTAAGGTCCAATGTTCTGAAGAAATGGTGAAGTGGGGTACAAATCTTTAATCAAAATGATTAAGAGAGCTTGTAACCCCCACTTGCCACACCAATCACACATGATATCACCAACCACACATATTAAAACAAGAGCTAATAGGGTCCCCTACTTCATGGTATATGGACTGATGAACAATTAAAAAAAAGATGTGAAAAGAGGGCAAACCAATTTCAAGAAGGCTAGCAAACATTAGAACATACCGTAAACTTCATTTTCAAGCTACCTGAATGCCAAGACTAGGGCATGAAAAAAGGCCCATGATTGAGTGTGCTGACAAATCGTGGGAACGAAACAATCGTCACATGGATTATAAAGATCAAAAAAGGTTTTCCATCCCATAACAACCACTATGAGAAAATCATGTATGTTGCAACTTATTTATTTAGTTGTAGTCTATTTATATCGAACACTTTTTAGTTGCAATCTAGTTCATCAAACATGTTTTAATTGCATCGGACGAATTGCAACAAACACAATTTTCTTATAGTGAACTCAAATTTAAAGTAACCAAAGTGATTCAAACAAAACGTACCACATTTCAAAATGGAGTTTTGGGAGACATTTGATGATATTAGTTCAAGAAAAGACATTTGGAATTAAACATGTTTCTTGTGAAAATGCTAAAGATTTCAAGAACATAAGGATTAACCAACCAAGCTTGTTATACCTTCTACCAAAGCTTACAAAAACTAACAATTGTCACAACTACCTTCAAATGGTGTACAAAATTTTGATGAAATATACATTCAAACCAAGAAGCAACCCAATGCTTGAATTTTGACCGACATAGGTTCTGATGATGTTTATAACACCATACCTAAGTTTTAGGAATAATGACCATGAATTCTATTGTCCATGGAATTGGGATAACCTTACCTATTTTTTACATATTTCAAGTTGAACAAATGCAAAATGATTATGTCAATGATTGTACACGAAAACCATGCATGCTTGTTCAAAAGAAAACTTGGATGAATTTATTCCATTTCAAGGATTTTTTTTTGTTTTCCAAGAAATTCATCTCAGATTGGTATACTTTAAAGTAATTAATATATTTTGATCATATACAATCATGGCTCGTATGTCATAATTGAAACATTAGAATAATTAACAACTAAATTTGCTTTAGATATGGTGACATTATTTTGCACATCTCACACACCCTCTAGCCCTTAGATGTGCCTTATTTCAAACCATTCAAAAACATCATTTAGAAGGGTTAGAAGCTCAACCATGGCAGAAACAATTGTATTAACCAAACAAGTTCACATTAATGAGGTGGGTAAAAAAATCACTAGAAGAATTTTTAATCAAACATAATATTAAATCAAGGTTTAAGGCTACATGAACTTCACCTTTGAACTCTATTGCCATAATTGAAATAATAGGTTCAAATGAAGTATATACGATAAACAAAACCATGAAAAAACTTTGACTTTTATATTCATTAACCAAAAAAAAAACATAGATGTTGCAAAGGAAGTTTTCATTGTGACTACACTATAAAACATTGCCCTAACAATTTTAAATGGGATTGCCCTAGGTGAAGATGAATGTCCCCCTTCACATTTACTTTGTTATTACATATAAATGTCAGACCCTACAATCCCACCAACCTACCACACCCAATTAGAGGTTGTTTTTCAAAATCTTGGAAAACCCTATTTCAAAAAAAGAAACTATGATTTCAAAAAATTTAAGACCAAATGCCTTCAAACTCACTAGCCTACTATCTATACCACATCCTTTTGCAAAGAAAGCTAAGGGTAAATAACCTTTGGTAGACTATTCACAATCACATTTGGTCACGTTTGGATTGTAAGTAGTTTCAATGATGCAAAAAAATTACTTTGAGATGACCAAGTATTATGCTTTTGATGTGGTAAAAATTTGAATCACCAAGTTCTTAGCATGGACAGATCATCATCTAAGGCAAGGATTCATATTTTACACTTGATAATGGTAACTTACAAATCTTGATTATAAATGGATTTTGAATTTATGTGAACAACAACATGAAGTTTGGAACCATAATATTGTATAAAAGGAATTGTGATTTTGGAATTACAATGGTTTTGGGCCAACTCTAAATATGAATTTTATTCAATCAAAGGACAAGAAATTTATTTTCTTAAAGGGACTTGTGCCACAAATTTGCCCCCTCAATGTATATGTGCTTTTACAAGACTTTTATAGTGTGTTCAAGGCTAATAGAAGGCATTAAAAATTTTATTTTCTTGAAGGGACTGACATCACAAATTTGTGTAGTAATTAATGTGGCAAAAAGGTAAAAACCAACTCATATCCCATGTCCTTTGCCTTGAGTGAGATTAAGTTCCACCAAGCTTTAATGATCACCAATTATTAGAAAACTCTCCACCTTTTTTTAAGTTTTCCATATTCTAGTTTGCAAGGTCTTTTGTTTCAAAATGTGTCATGTTTCAATCACTAACTATTGACTAACGAGTTATCTTCATTCATTTTTTGAACTTTGAAACACATTCATGTCTCATTAAACTTTTTTAAAAAACTATACAATCTTGTCAAAACAACATCACACATGCATAAACACACAAAATAGAAAAAGAAAATTATTCAAAGGCAAGCTTTACTTATTCCTTCAATATTGGCCAACTACTTATTACTCAGGTTGTACTTTGGACATGGGTTAATTGTTGACCTAAAATAAAAAATTTCTTTTGAAAATCCTAGAAAGAATTATCTATATTTGGAAAGTTCTTATTATATCAAATTGATGTCATTGTTATGATATTTGTCTTAGGGATCAAAACTTGAAGTTCTAACCAAATTGGTTTTTCAATGGAAACTAAAAAACAAGAATGGACACATTGTTGATTTCTTAAACCAACGAGGTACAAACAACTTTTGTTCATTTGTAAATTATCATAGTACCATTTCAAGTTCTATGGTAATTACATTATTTTTGAAATTTTCAATTTTTAAAAAAATTATTTGTTCAAAATTTAAGGAAATTACAAGGGAGAAAAAAACACAAAATTTTGTGAAAAACCCATGAGGTTATTGCTTTAGGCCAATCCAACATTGCATAGCAAGTATCCAATAATTAACAACATTTCTCTATCCTATAGTTTAGTAGAAATTATTTCTCTTCATTTTTACAAAAAGAAACAACAAAAAATGTTGTAAAAATTTTCATTATGTTAGAGGTTTGAAATATATAAAACCAACTAAAGATTAAGTTGTCTCTATTTATTGTCAAAATATTTCTTCAACACTTAAATGTTGGAATTGAAAAGGTATTACTCTATCATTTATAGAGGTGGCAAGATAGTAAGTCCACCCATAGCCCCTATTTATCTTTCTACCAATGTTTATCAAATCCAACATTCTCCATTCATGCCCATAAGCATGAAAATTTGAAAAGTATAAAGTTAGGCACTATTCAAATGCCACTAGATAGGCCAATCATTATGGTCAACCAATCAAAAGGAGTCATTTTTCTTTTTCCAATCCTTTTGGAAACCATTCATTGATATGAATATTTATAATTATAAATTCAATTTCACATTTTTTGAAAGTTATATTCATCCAAAGTTTCACACAAAATACAAGTTATATTTCATCCAAAGTATTGTGTACAAGAAATTTTATTACTACGAACAAAAATTGCTCTAAGCCCAACAAATAAAACAATTCCAATGATTATGATTCATCGAAGCTTGTTAAATGACAATATTTTGGATTCCATAAATTGTAGTCATCAATTGACAATTTCAAACAACTCTCAAGTGAAAAAAACATAAAAAGGTTCATTTTCAAAATTGTGACTTAAATTTATTTTTTCCAACACCATATTCATAAGTAGATTTTTTCAATACCATTTATATCAATTTGCATCTCATTTCCCTTCAATTGAGTTTGGATTCAATTCACTTGACTCTTAATTTAATTGAATTGGAATTCAATTCAATCCAAGGTGCATGCAATGTTATTCAACATTTACATTCAAATGTAAATTAATTTTCACTAAATCATTTCTTCATCAAAAAATCAATTTATCATCACATGTAGTGCAAAGCCCAAGTTTGTGATATCTAGATCCTTAAGAATGGTGAAAGCATACTATAGTGACCCCCTTTGTGTAGTCACATTATATTGGTTTTATGGATGGTCATTTTAAAACTTAAACCATTCCAAAATTACAAAATATGTTCACAATGTTTTGCATATTATGGTAAAACAAAACCCACAATAATGATAATAATAATACTTTTCACTTTATATTATGGTTACTTGGAGGGCATTTGCATGAAAAAAATACATGTCATGGCGTATTAAAAAATGCAAATATAGTCTAAAAAGATTGAAATGATTTTTAAATTCATGAAATGAAATTTGTAATAGTTATTTCACAGGTTATTTCACATAATCTAAACTAAATATTTTAACCATTTAAGTTTTTGGGAATTTTCATATCATAAATGGGTTTTTTTACGATCCTAGTCATAGGTATGTGGTAAATTAATATTTTCACAAAAAATCACTTGCAAATGGAATGTGACAAGTGTTTTGAGGTGGGCCTATTTTTAAATTTTAAAAAATATATATTTGTATTATTAATGAAATTAAATATGAGGGCAATTTGAAATGACAGAACAAATTTTGTTATATTATGTACATAGAAATATACCCATGGTTCCTTTTTTAAATACATTATTAGATTTATTTTATTTTTTCAAGTAATATTAGATAACATTAGTTTTATGAAAATTAAAAATTAAAAACCAAAACACCAAAATTTAAACTCAAAATTAAATGAACTACATTTTGTGGAATTCATAAAAAAAATACCTATAATAGTAGGTGGAAAAGTGCCCAAAGGAGGTCACTATACTGTGCTTTCACCCAAAAGCAAGAAAACACCACAACATAAGAAAAAAAATCCCAATACCTAATAAGCAATGATTTCAAACCATAAATCAAACAAATTGATTTTTGTTATTGATTATCATTTTGAAGTGCACCCATTTTCGACAAATAATACCCCACAAAACATTGGACAAAAAAATAAGATTTATTTGGGCTAGAAATATTGTTGCATGTAACCTAACAAACAAAAAACAATATTTGTTTTGTGATAAGGAGTGGACTTGTGCATGCTAGGTTTGTAAAATTTTCAAATAAACATGTTTTTTATTTCTCAATAAAGAGCAAGCACAACCCACCACCAATCATTTGACAAACCTTTTTCTTGATCTCCATCATAATGAAAATGGAATAACTATTCAACAATCACAAAATTAAAAACTTAAAAAAAGATATGGAAAAGTAAATCAATTACTACCTCCACTTAAATATGAAAAACTCATTATTATCACTAGACATAAGAGTCCAAGATGTATTTCTTCACATTCCTTCAAGTTATACAGAAATTGTTCATCACTAACTAAAACAAAAGCCAAGTTCATTAGGTGCAATTTTCTCAACTGCATATGTACCACAAAATGATAACAAAAGAATAGTTGGGATCCCACGTTGGTTTAACAAATAGCAAAAGGTTTAAAGTTTTATGAAGGTTTTTTCTAAAATGCCTTATTTTGTCATTGATAATGGACTTCATAATCGTTTTGTAATTCTAAAAATAAAAAAATAGTAAACACACATGATCTCATAAGCACAAAGGGAAAAAATGGTGATGCATGAAGGATAAATAATTACAAAGACAAATAATGACAAGCAATGATTAATAATCAATAAAAAATCTCTATTAAGAGTTTCAAATAATAGTTATGAACAATGCCCATTAAACTTTGAGGAACAACAAGAGTTAAAAATAATTTCACCCCCAAAAATAAACCTTTCCACAAATGACAAGCTCTTGTTTAGCAGCATCCATGATGCTAAGGTGGGGTTCAATCATGCAAAATTTGTCCCATGGCACATTTAAGTGGTCCATGTACCATGTTTCTTGATCACTCATTATACATTTAAACCTTGTTTTCATTGGTAGCTAGGACATCTTCTATTTCAATACCTGCTTGCATTTGGTGAAAACATTTAGTAAGTAATTACAATGTTTGTACTTCTCATGGCATTGTCCTTGACACTATAATGATAAATACCCATCATTGTATACTTCTCAAAGGATTCAACAAGAACATTTGCAACCACACCATGGCTGAAATGGACATATGAAATCCATAATGTTTGTTGATAACTATACATTCCATTGAACCTCTTTAAAGGGGAAAAACCAATGTACAAGTTATGGATGACAATTATGGACGATAGTCTGTTTGCTTAATTGTGATGGAAAGATGTTGAAGGTATCTTCCCTATCATAAAACATAGCTATTATAATATCTACGTTTGGCAAGTTTTTGTTTTTTGTTGATGCTCTAAACTTAAACAAAAGCAAATTGTTCAAGTTTCATAAAAATAAATTAATAGTTGGAATTGTGCCAACAACTCTTAAATGAAGGCTCCATAATAATTTTAAAACACACTAGCCAAATTGAATTAAGTTTAAGTATTACCAATTCACAAGCTCAAAACCATGTTTCATTGAAATTTCTTTAGCACAAATCACAAAGCTTGCACATGCATCCTGAACAATTAGATTGTGAGATGTAAGCATGCATGCCACAAAAAATTGACATGTCAAAAGTTTCCAACTTTTTTCATCAATTAAGATATAAAACCAGTTTCAACATTTTGTTTTCCTCCTATGAGAAGATACAAGTACATACATCCCATTTTATTGCTTGTAATGTGTTCTCCAACTTTTAAGCATACTAGCCTTGGGAGGCTTCACCTTTGAACAAATAAAGAAATTTATAATTTTCCAAATATTCATCCACCACATGTACTTGAAAAATTGAAGACATCTTCATTTGTTGTCCATGCTACTATGTAATCAAGACCTAATACCACTACATATGTCATATTCAACAAATCCTTGCTTATGGGATCCACCTTCTATCATACTCCCCATTTATCCCCACTTTCTTTTATAGTCCCACCCATTTTTTCATTTTACATGTTCTTTTGTCCCATGTCCTTGAAAATGCAAGATATCAATGAGGTTGTCATTTTTATTTGTGATAGTTAACAAATTGTTAAAATTGAACAAAGAGATTGGGGATTATTCCCAAGTTAAGGATGTATTAACTTTCAATCATGAAAGAGTTTTGTTAACAACCTACAACAATTTGATAACAAGTTAATAGTTAGTGAATTCAATTACATCCTCTTCAATATTATGGATAAGATCAAGTTGTTCACATGCAAAGAGGATGTGGATATAAAAAGGAAGTTATATGCATGGTTGCTTTTTATATGATCAAAACTGAATCATACTAACATCAATTTCGTTGCCACCCAAATGAAAAAATGTAAATGGAAAGATTTTCTTGAAATATGCATGCAAGTCATGAAAGATAGAGCCCATGAATAAGAAACCATCAAGCTTTCTATCCATTATCGAACCTTTATGGGCCCAAATATCAATGTAAAAGACAAGCACAACATAAATGGATATCAAAATGGCCATAGTTGAAAAAATCCTCATACAACAATGAATATTGGTCAATATTTGATTTCCAACCAAAATTGGTTTTCATGATGTTGCATCATTTCTTCCCAAAAAAATAAAATGATGCACATGCACCAACTCCACCTTGTAAACATATTGATTCATAACAAGGAATGTGGTGCATTTGAACACTTCATAATGAACACTTTGTTGGGAAAATATGTACATGCAAATAATTTTGAAAGATTTCTTATTAATGTCATGATAGTTGAGAAGGAATGGGGAGAAAAAGAAAACCATTGAGAATGTTGAAAGTTCAATATGACACTAACACAAGTGAGCACATAGTATAACAAACTTGTAAGAATCCCATCAATGACATCAAATGTGAATTCTTTGCTCACATCAAGAGACTCATTGCAATATGCGATGGCTAGAGTTGTAGGTATTCCAAGCCCCTAAAAAACACCCAACAACATCATACCATGAATTTTGCAAACAAACATCATTTCATTAAATCTAAATCCAAGAAGAATGCAAATCAACTCATTACACATTTTTTCTAAAATTTCATGTTGGTAACATGCTCATGAAATACTCATGTCAATTTGAGATCCATTATTGTAGATCACCTTTTAAGTTGTTGTAAAGAAATAAACACAATATGGACATTAAAAAATGTTTCAACAATGGACACAAGCTTCAAACAATTTTGAATTTGGAAAAAATTATACTAAGATGCAACATGACCACGAAAATCAAGTTCATGCATGACATGGATGCCTCTTGCCCAAACATATTTGTAATCATTCATTCAACATTGGATGTTAGAGGACTAAATGTCATTAGATAATTTTTATGTTTGTACTTGTGAATGCACATCCAATATCTAAAATAAGCCGAACAAGACAACATTTGGAAAAAACTACAATGGAATTAGATGTTGTTGTATTCCACAATTTTAAAAACATCCTCCATGGTGTATCACTTCTTATAATTATATGCATCATTCCATAGCCATGGATATGATGGGATGTCAATTGGTTCAAAGTTTTTTCATCGTATGTGCTAGTGTGGTACATTTTGGAAACAACCATAAAACACCCAAAATGATATTTTAATATGAGGCTTATGGGCCAAGACTTGGACACAAAGGATATCAAAAACATGGTGACATGAAATAAAATTTCACATAAAGGTGAATTTGTCAACTTTGTTATGCATCTTGAAAATTTACAATCTAAAAAAAGCCAAATTGTCTCTTTGCACAAGAGCCAAATTTTACATGAGTGACAAATATAGTTCATGACATGTGCATGTGATATAAGGTAGTAACATGATACATGCATTGTGATTTAGAACTAGTCATAGTAGTGTGACAATGAGCTTAATTATGAACTTAACAAATGACATAAAGTCAATGACACATTTGATCGATTTCACAAGTTGGTAATGTTGAGATGTGTCTATCCCATGCGAGTTTCAAATTGTTAGAATTCAACAACACAATAGATAGTAGTAATATGCTAAGAACATATAGAAACACATTGTGATCATAAACATTGCAATAAGGGTATCTCATTAGAAAGGAACAAAACATAGTAATGGAGCACGACATGTCCACATTGAACATAAAAAAGAAAGAGACCAATTAGAAGTTCATGATATGAGAAGTGAAAATAGTCCTAAATGATCCAAGGTGTTCTAGCTATTTACAATGATCATGAAGAACAATCATAGTCCACCATTTAGTTGAAAGTTTACACATGTGTAATAACACGTGTTCATCATCTAGAAGGGCCTTTTTTCATAGACATAGACTTGACATTCAATATGTTCATTAAGTAGAACCTTGGTTGTAAGGGGTATGAGACAACATTTCCTTGCCAGAAGTAAAAGCTTGGTCATTGAAAATTTGCTATAGAGACATGCTTCCTCATTATAAACATGAAATTTTTTTTCAAAATGTGAAGTTCATGAAATAACAAAACAAAGAGTTTACAAAACTTTTGTCAATATAATAAAAGAATTATGCAAATGTGGCAACAATTTAGGTGCAAGGATTAAGAAAAATTTACCTCTAAACCACGCAATGTTCCATAAACAATGGCAACCTATTCCACATTCCCACCATGATGTTAACATAACAAACACTGATCTTTAAAAATAGAATGAATTATTTAAAGTGTTTTTGCTAGCAATATATGAACCCTTTACCTAAAGTGATGCAATGTTGGGGTTAAGGTTAAGGATCTAGTTGGAAGGATTGGGTACTTTTAAAGTGTACATATGATTCATCAACCTCGAACTTTTAGTTACAAACCACCCAAAAAAATCAACCCAGATGATGCATGAATTCCATAGATAAGGATTGTAGGTATTTAGTATTTGTTGTGAAGACCAACTTGGTACATGTGGGAGATCCAAAATGTGGTAGGTTTGGTAAAACATCCAAATGTTGTTTGGATTGGTTGGTGGATAATAGGTGTGTTGATGAGCCCAAATGCATGGGTACACTAGAATAACATAATCAATATTTTCACTTATTGTTTTATGCCATGTAGGAGAAGTTTTGGATTTAGGTTATATTGTGCATTTGCCCAAACAAAAAACTCCCAAGTCTACACAAATTTCAATGATAAGTCATGGTCTAGATCATGTATAACAAACACATGCAACTTGTTGTTCACTTAGTCCCATGTGTAGCTTGATTATTTCCTTACACCCATTAGTTTTCTTCACTATCTAACAATTGCAATTGGTCATGGAAACCCAAAACATTATAGCACCTAAACAATTGGTGCAATTTTTCTTGCTTCTCATGCACTTGGTCAATTGTTGCAATTGATAGGTGAGCCTTTGAATTTCCTTTGTCCTTCTTTTATTGATCAGTTTAACTACAATTGTAGATAATTGTTGGAAATCAAATATTAATTTTTTGCACTTCTTGAAATAATTTTGAATTTTCTAAAGCTTGCCATAGATAGTTGTTGCAACTTATTGTAAAATATATTTTTTACAATTAAAAAGAATTATTACACAAATTTTTTGTCATGTTGCTCAGTTTAATTGTTTTTTTGACTCAGGAAATAATTTTTTTGGAAATAAAATGTCCTTTAAAATATTGAAACATGAAAGTAATTCTAAATAAAGAACTTGTTTAGGACTAAGAACCCTAGATGATTTTGCAGATCTTTCCGCGATACAGAATTCGACAAGGCTGATTCGGCCAAATAGGAATCAGCAGCGGCGGCTGATTCCGCCTGCAGAATTGGACCGTCCTGCACAAAGGCACAGACAGGAGAATGAGGAGAAGAGAAGAAGGCGAGGAGACCAAGAGAAGCAGAAGGAGGAGGAGGAGGAGGAGGAGAAGAACAGACAAGGGGAGAAGGAGAAGAATAAGGATTAGAAATCGCAGACGTAGTTTACGATCGTTGGTTATGGATGGATTCAAGCTCACATGGAGTGTGGTGGTGTTGGTGGGTCTCCTAGTCACAACAGTAAATGTGGCGGCGTGGAAGAAGGATGAGTTCAGGAGGTGTGACCAATCTGCTTTTTGCAAGGATACCAGGAACAGGGAGCCGGGGAGTTCCAATCTGGAGGTGAAGGACCTGAAAATCGCGGATGGGGTTTTGCGGGCGAGATTGGTTCCGTCGGATGCAGGAGGAGGAGGGACGACAGAACAAGGAGGAGGAGGAGGAGAGGAGGAGGGAGACTTGGTTTTGGAGATTAAGGCGTACAAGAACGGCATTGTGAGGTTGAAGGTGACGGAGGAGAAGCACCCAGAGAAGAGGTTTGAGGTACCTGATGTGTTGGTGAAAGACCTGGAGGACAAGAAATTGTGGCTGCAGCGATTTGTGGAGAAGGATGATGGGTCGTCAATGGTACACCTCGGTGGTCACGATGTCATCTTGCAACATAAACCCTTTCAGGTTTTTTTTCTCCTCAGGTCACTGAACCTCTAATGCACCCTTAGGTCATGAGAAGGTAATGCCCACATGTGAGTGAAGGTGATGGATCTTCTTGATCCCAGTTTAGAGTTCAGAAAACCTCAGACTCAAATTCTTTGCAAAGAAAATTTGGCTCACCCAATTCAGAATGTCTAGGTTCTGTTTTTTAGGTCAAAATGGAGAAATAAACCCCTTCACAGGAGGTCCACAGTTTCTGCAAAAAAAAAACTCTGGATGACCAACCCAGCCCTCTAGATGTGCTAGTTCTAATGTCTGAAACATGAAGGTTTTTGGGCTTGGGATGGAAACTCACCTTACTTGGTATCAGCATTTGAAGCATGGTTTAGGGTTTCTCATTGTGTTGGCATTGTTTGAGCAGTGGGTCTTGTTGCTCAAGAGTCCCAAGTTAACTTTGTGCATTGAAGCTGCCAGGGCTTCAGATACCTTGATTGTTGGGTGTTCCTTTGATGAGTTCTTTGACCTATTGAGGACATGATGGCTGCACTTCACACTAGGTGGAAGCCCATGTAAGTTGGGTGAAGAGGAGGAGTCATCCTTTTTCAGATGCTTCAGAAAGAGTGGATTTTGTACTGTTGTACACTTTATCACTCTAAATCATTTCTTTCCATTCTTGTAGGTTCATGTGAAAAGGGGATCGGATCTTGTTCTTTCTGTCAATAGTAAAGGACTATTCAACTTTGAGAAATTGAGGGAGAAGAAGGAGGGTGAAAATTGGGAAGATCGGTTCCGGACGTACACAGATTCGAGGCCATATGGACCACAAACTGTGAGTTTTGATGTCTCCTTTCATGGGACAGAGCATGTCTATGGCATTCCAGAGCATGCAACTAGCCTGGCACTGAAGCCGACAAAAGGCCCCAACATCTCCTCAGAGCCCTACCGGCTTTTCAATCTGGATGTGTTTGAGTACATTTCAGAGTCTCCATTTGGTTTATATGGTGCAGTTCCCTTCATGTTGTCACACAGTGCAGATAAAAGTGCTGGGTTTTTCCTCCTTAATTCAGCTGAGATGCAAATTGATGTGCTGGCATCCAGCTGGGACACCACCCCAAGTATAGAGATGGAAGGAGAAGGGGGTTCTTCTAAATTGTTGGAAAATGGTAACAAGGAAAAGATAGTTGACACACATTGGATTGTTGAAAGTGGAGTTTTTGATGCCTTTGTGTTTGTTGGCCCAAGCCCAAAGGATGTTGTGACACAGTACTGTGCAGTGACAGGGACAACTTCTCTGCCCTCATTGTTTTCCACAGCATACCACCAGTGCCGGTGGAACTATAAGGATGAGGCAGATGTAGCAGCTGTTGATGCTGGGTTTGATGAGCATGATATCCCATATGATGTGCTCTGGCTGGACATTGAGCACACTGATGGAAAAAGATATTTCACATGGGACCCAATTTTGTTCCCAACTCCAAAGGAGATGCAAGCAAAACTTTCTGCCAAGGGTCGTCATATGGTGACAATTGTAGACCCCCATATCAAGAGGGATGATGGTTTTCCTTTACACAAGGAGGCCAGTTCTAAAGGCTACTATGTGAAGGATTCAGGTGGGAATGACTATGATGGTTGGTGCTGGCCTGGTTCATCGTCTTACCTTGATATGCTCAATCCAGAGATTCGCTCATGGTGGGCTGACAAATTCTCACTCTCAAGCTATGTGGGCTCTACCCCGATCCTGCATATTTGGAATGACATGAACGAGCCATCAGTTTTCAATGGACCTGAGGTCTTTCTCTTAATCTTACTTCACCATTTTACAGTGGGCTATTTCATGCTTTGGAGTCAAGATGGAACCATACTATCAAATTTCTACTGAGGTTTGGTTACATGTGCACATTAGAAGAATCAAAAGAAGACATCTTGGCCCCTTGACTGATCTTCCTTGTGATCTGGAGATATGGGGTTTTCACTGTTATGAGATGGATCCACCATGTGGGTGTTTAAACTTGATATCCCAGAAATTAAGTATGATGTAAAAACTTCTGTTGAGGGCAGAGTCCAACTTTTGAAACTTAACCATCTGGAAGCTTTATGAAGACCAGCAGAATTTGTCACTGTGGTCCACTTGAGAGCTGGGTTTCACTTGTATTGACTTATTTTGGGTGTAGGGGACTATGCCAAAGGATGCACTTCATTATAATGGTGTGGAACACCGTGATGTCCATAATGCGTATGGGTACTACTTCCATATGGCATCTGTGGAGGGTTTACTCAGGCGAGGAGGTGGCAATGAACGTCCCTTTGTACTTTCCAGGGCTTTTTTTGCTGGAACCCAGAAAGTGGGCCCTGTGTGGACAGGAGACAACACTGCAGATTGGACTCATTTGAGGGTCTCAGTTCCCATGTGTCTGACACTTGGCCTCACTGGTATTGCTTTCACAGGCAAGTGAGTTAATCCTAATCCACAAATCAGGGTCTCTACTAACTCTGCTACCCAAGCAAAACTAATAGGGTTTTGAGACTTCCAAAATACTGGTTGAGATCACTGAATGTTTGCATGTTATATCTCAGCTTACATTCAGCACTATCCTCATAGAGGCTTTTGAATTTCTCATGTGTTCCATAGTTACATATGAATGGGAGTCTTGATATGAGACAAATTGTTTTGGTTGTTTTCTTGACTCTTCACTTGTAGGCTGCTTGATCTTCATCCAGTCAGCTCCCCAAACCTCAACTTTGTGGGGACATCTGCATTGCTGTCATGTCATGAGACATGACAGAAAGAATTTGAATGAAGGCTCTTGGGATTGTTTGTGGTCTGTCTGTGTAGGTGCCGATGTTGGTGGTTTTTTTGGGAACCCGGATCCAGAGTTGCTAACAAGGTGGTATCAATTGGGGGCATACTATCCATTTTTTCGTGGCCATGCTCATTTGGACACTAAGCGACGAGAGCCATGGGTTTTCGGGTAAGTCTAGTGTGCTACATGCCTATCCCTTACTGCTTGTAGTGGTGCCTGTTTCAGTGGGTTGCATTCAGTTGCTGACATTTAACACACAGGAAGTTGCAGTTATCAATGACAGAGTATCTTATTGAGGACAGATATTAGAATTTTACATCATGTAGCTCCTGGTCGCATTGTGCACCCAGTTAGATTAAAGACAAGTTCTGTCTTCATCACGGCCTGGGAATGAATCTAAGAGTGAAAATTTGCAGGGAGCCATACACAACCCTGATGCGGGAGGCTGTGCATTCGCGGTATTCACTTTTACCTTATGTCTACACTCTCTTCAAAGAAGCAAGTGTGACTGGAGTTCCACTGATGCGACCCTTGTGGATGGAATTCCCAGAAGATATCTCCACTTTTGAAAGAGACGAGGAATTTCTTCTTGGTCCCAGCTTGTTAGTGCATGGAGTGTATTCTCAGGTACTGTACATTCTCTCCATGATGTATCAGGTGAAGGCAGGCAGAACATTCTACAGTAGGGCAATTCTGATTCCTTTGTCCATTGGGTCTTGTTCCTTTTGATTCCAAAGATCACTTTAGAATGTTTAATGGCCGAGTTTCTGGAGATGGTGGTACTGTTACTGTTCTGGTCCAATTGATCTTTAAACTAGTCAGTAATCCAAGTGTAGCCCTGTAACTTTAAGAATATAGTTAAAATCCTACAGATATTATTCAAGTGGTGAATCCATGTGGAATCAAATGTGTATTGGTTACTTATGTCATATTTTTAGGAAGATTTGGTCATCTGGCGTGAGTCCTAAATTGCAACTTGGCTTGCAGGGAGCAACATCAGAAACTGTGTATCTGCCAGGAACACAGAAATGGTATGATGTGAAGACAGGAGCTACATACCCAGCAGGCCAAAAAGTGAATGTCCCTGTGACAATGGATGGCATTCCTGTCTTCCAGCGTGCAGGTTCCATCATTGCTCGCAAACAAAGAAGACGACGCAGCTCTACCCAAATGGAAACCGACCCTTACACCTTGGTATTCTTCACTGCTCTTAAAACTTGCATAAGCTGCATGGCAGAAATAATTGACCGAGAGCTGTTTAACCTCTGTATTTGGAGATGACAATGAGAATCTAGCTCTGTGCCCTCTTTAACTGTGGAGGTTCTCAATGGTAGCCCATTCATTGGCCATGTGGCAACTTGGTCCTTCAGGTTCTAAGTGCAAGCTAGTACTAATTAAACCAACATGAGTAGATTGGGCTCTGAGTTGGTGGGACTAGGATTGCAAATGTAAGCTAAGAAAGCCTTTCTTGGCCACAGCATTTGATTTTGGTCAGGGGCTCCAAACTTGGTAATATCCCAAGCTTGGGTGGGGATCCTGGGTAGTGAACTGAATCTGCACAATATGAAGTGAGAGCTTATTGGGCGACTTGTTGGGTGTCAGGTTGTGGCATTGAATTCCACATATGAGGCCAGTGGGGAACTGTACATTGATGATGGGAAAAGTTATGATTTTGAACAAGGCGCCTTCATCCATCGGCAATTCAAATTCTCAAAGGGAAGACTTACATCCACTACCTTGGCACCTGTGAAAACAGGCTCAAAAGTATTCACAACTTCTTGCTTGGTTGAGCGAATTGTTATTTTAGGTGTTCGGGCCAAAGATCTGGCTATTGGCAAAAATGCCATAGTAGAACACGACGAACGGCGAATTGAAACTGACATTGGTCCTCCATTACTGCAACGAGGTGCCTCTTCCACAGCTCTTATTCTGCGGCTCCCAAATGTACGCATCTCGGACAATTGGTCTATAAAATTGGTATAAAGTTCGCATTGGGTTCTTGAATTGGACAAGTCTATGCAGATTTTGAAATTTTTTGGTTATGTATCATGGCATAGTCAGAACAAAAGCTCCTGATCCCTCAAATAGGATCCATATGGATGCTGTGGAATGTTGCCCTACATATGGTTCGCTTTTAGAGAGTGGACAGATTTCTTTTCATTTTCCTGGCTTCTAGTTTCGTGGGCAGTAGCAGATAGAGGGATTGCAAGGTTCATTTATGTTTTTTGAATGGCATGTTAAGGTTTGAAAGTCAGAGAACTTATGGCAAACAATGGAAATAGTGTCCACATAATGACTTATTGCAGAGTAGTCACCATTTGTTGTCACAATTCTAATATTACACTAGACAATTGACTTACAGTGGATTATGAATGTCTAGCCAACTGCTGGCTTATGGGAAGCTCTCTTGGATTGCAATGTGTTTACTAGTTTTGGATGCCCAGAAAATGTGTACATTCACTAGCATAAACGGAGGGGAATTGTTTCTGACTTATGGTTTCTCTTTCCAGGTTTTAGGTCTGAACCTTTGCATGGGTATTTGACTAAATAATGTCCTCTGAGTGACTGGTTTCAGTGGGAGCTTTATAGACATTTGGCTAAGTGTTCCAATTTCTATAATGCTCCCACATCTCCCACCTCTAATCTACGTGTAACTACAGGTAGTTGATCTATGTAAATTCATGACTCTGGTAACTAGGATTCATGGATGATTTGAGCTTACCTACATCAACCAAGGAGAACTATAATCAAATTGAATAGACCCATTTACCAGTGGTGACCACAGAAGGGCGACCTTTCTTCTCAAAGGTAGGCAGCAAAATGCAAATGATGAAAGGAAAACCAAAGAATCAAGATTACATTTGAGCATACAATTCTCATGGTGGTTGTGACATTGTGACAGTAAGTGAGGACACGTCTAAAAGGTTATCTTTGCTGCCCTCAGCTGTGCAAAACAAGTAGCTGTCCAATCTGGTTGTTTGCATTTGGTACATCCCTTCAAGTTAAAGGAAAGGCCTCTCAATATGTGTGTCAACACAACAGTCAAAGAAATGAGACTTTAAACAAGCCACTACACTACCTATCACCCAATTGAGCTCCATAAGCTATCTCAATCCAAACTACATATTCATTCAGTTTTTGCAGTGCAAAATCAGTAACATAAGCCAAAAAATTAAAAGAACAAGAGACTCACTATATACTGAGTTGCACCTGACCCTTAGTGTTCAAATGAACCCTCCCCTTGCAGATTCGAGCTTCAAACCCTAAAAATGACCAAACAACTGAACGAGCAGCTAGAGACAACAAGTTTGAAAGCAATTCAGGGCCTTGGATGATGGCAGATGTTGTAGAAACAAAAACTAAACTGGGCAATGTCCCCCCTAGATGAGGGTGCATGAATTGACTGGGACACAAACAGTTCTTCCTGACACCAACAGTCCAAGTTGATGCTGCTGCTCACTCCATCTCGGTGGAAGTGATGCCATGCCACAGAGCTCTTGCCAGTGGCATAATTCATCAATGCCATTTTGTTGAAGCTCAAGGATTTTAGCCTGTCCATTCTAATCCATCACACCTTTTGGAAAAGCTACAAACGAAATCATTCTCAGCAACAAAAAATTCACAACTTGCATGCCAGATTTCTTTGGCAAAAACTACAATGAACTCCGAATGCATGAGAAAGATGGAAAAAATGGATTCACAACATAAGAACACAAGAATTCCATGCTTTTACATCGACCCCCTATGTTGCTCAAAGATTGATGAACCCTAATTTGACATTTTAGAGAGAAACTCCATTGCCACACAACTCAACAACACAATTGACAAAAACCAAAGCATTTCATTTGAACTGAAACTAATAAATGCTTTGGGTTTAAGACCACATCTTTCATACCATATTATGAAATTTCACTATATGCATTTTGTTTCATTAATATATTTTTTATATATTTGATTTGGTAGTCAAAATGCCAATGAAATTTCGGTTCATAAGATAAGTTCATAGACAAAAAAAGATATTAATAAATAAATAAATTGAAAGAATTTATATATATATAAAGACAAAAGCATTGAAAGGGTGCAAAACAAATAATAAAAAATGATTCTGAAATTGTCGTAGTGACAATCACCAAAATACCCATCCTAAATAACCAGTTCTGATGAAACACGTCACAAAAATTATTTAAATACATCGAAATTAAATAAACATATTATAACCTCATTTTATATGAAAAAAAACCTAATTTCTAGAATTTCCATAACTAATTCAAGTAGTCTATTGACTTCAAAACATTTTTAATCCCCATATAAAGTAATAGACATAAAATTTAAGAGCAATGTTAATCAAACACAATGTCAAAATGAACTATTATTGCAAAAATATCGAAATAATCTTTTAAAAAAATGATTGATTTGAAAAATCATTAAATTTTTTTTCCATATTGTTGCAATAGGGAAACTATGGAATTGATGGTATGTAGTAGCAATATGGAAAATATGGAAGTAAAGGCATTATGACTAACACTTGAATAGGAAGGAAATAGGATTAAGGTTTGTTAAAAACATTCAAATGCTAAATCACTTGAAGACTAGTTAGATTAATCGACTTCCCATGTCATTTTGTTAATCAATATTAAGTGGTTTACAAAATTTACCAAATTCTGTAATTATCTCACTCAAATATATACAATATTAGATCACAATGATGGATATCATTCCACTTCAAACATGAAATATAATTGGAACCTTGGTGACACTACACTATGATTTGCCAACAAAACAAATTCTATTAAGAAAAAAATTCAATGTTATGTAATAAATATACCCAACAAATATTCCATTAATTTTTAGTTATTTGTATTTGGTTGATCAATTGGCCAATTAACACCCGTCCATCACATAACCACATAAATATATTCAAACATCTCTACAACTTCAATAACCACTTACAATATTCAAAGTAATTTATATGAAAAGAAACCATTAACTAATTCAAACAAATTTGTTTGAAATGATTTTAGGTGTCCAAGAAAAGGTCATAATTTCCCTTTTAACAAAATGGTCATTAAAACTAATGAAGTGGTTTATTTCAGAACTAACTATCTTTGAAGCCTAACTATTTCATTTTTTGGGTTAATAACTATTTCATTTTCCTATTGAGTTTGTTAATAACTAATTTTCACCTTTTTTTAATAATTACCTCCATTTTATAACTACTTCAGCCTTTTTCCCTTTAATATATGTCTTTTTATGTTCATAAAATGTATATTAAATTAAATTAAATTAAACATTGACACTAAAAATGATGATTTTGTTGAAAACCATATAGTATAGAAACATAAGAAATAAATAAAATAGTTGATCGTCACTAGAAGCATGCAGCTGTGCGGAGCTCAAATTTGATGATATAGTTTTGTCACACCATTGACATAATAATAATCATATGTTGAAATAAATCCTAGTTTATAATTTTTTCAATGTAGAGTTATGAATTGATCATTGTTACCCCTCCATAGTTTTATTGCAATAGAATAATTTTAAGTTAAAAAAATTGGCCTTTCATAATTCAAAGGGAAACTCAAAATTATAGAAAAAATAAATGGAAGTCCTTGAAATAATCCCTTCTCAGCTTTCAGAGAATCCAAGACTCTAATAAGATTACCTACCTATTTTTGTGTTATGGACCAATAATATAATTCCCCTGGTCCCCTGTTGTAAATTGTACAGGGGTTGGATATTTAATGGAAGAGTTAGTTGGGGCGGGGTTCGGGGGGGTGGGTTAGGAAAACCTAAGGGCAAGCAGATGATAAACATCATGGGTTGCCAAGTTTCATGGATGAAATATATCAGTAAGACGTGATTTTTTTCATCCATGAAGGGTTTTCCACATGTTCATAATCCGAACTCAAACCAAGCCCCTCCTTCTTCCTAGCGCTTTCTTCCTGCCTCCCGCGCCCGAGCTCTTTGCTGCGCTTTGCTTGCGTGCTCGGGGAAGACCCTCTCTGCGCTGCGCACAATCCTTGATGCTCCTCGATCTCTTGCTGTTTTATTCATTGCCATGCAGGTAGTTTCAGTTTCGCTACACGCTTGGCGGAAACTGTAGTTGGAGCAGCAGCAAGCAGCCAGATCGAGAGAGAGAGAGAGAGAGAGTGTGTGTGTGTGTGTGTGTGTGTGCGGGCGTCTGTGTTTGTGCGTGTGTTTTTGTTTTCCTTTAGTTATAAATCTGTTCTATCGCGGCGTCTCTTTTGGCTGATTCACCATTCTCGTCGTGCGACACCGCATTATGGACAACACAAAAGAAGAGTCCGCTGCCATCGAGAAGCTGTACGAGTATGGGGAGCATCTCAGCGAGTCCAGCGACAAAAGCAAGGTGAGTCTTGCACAGACATTCTTAAGACCCCCCCCAAAAAAAGTGTGGCGTTGGAATCGTTTGCTGTGATATATGTAATTTATAGGGGAGGTTTAGTCGGCTAAGCATCAATGCCATGACGATTGGTAATTTTGGTAGGATTCATGACGACATGAAAATTGAGACAATCTCTGGAAAGATTTTTTTATAACCCTAATCGGTGAAAGAGATGCTCTCAATCACCATATGCCGGTTGGTAGACCATATCATCTTTCTGCTTTGTTTTTCCTTGTTTTGAGTTTCTTGGCTCAAGAGAAGATTTGACCTAAAACAATGAGGGTTTTGTTTCATGGAGGTTCATAGTGGTGGTGGTGTGTGGGATGGGGTTTTCGGGGTGGGGATTGGGAGAGTAGAATGAGGCAGATTATGTGGGGATTATAGCAGCTGCAAAGGGGAGCAGTAAGGCGAAGCAACTGGCTGCACAACTCATTCCACGGTTTTTCAAGTATTTTCCTAGTCTGTCTGCACAGGCAATCAATGCTCAACTGGATTTGTGCGAGGAAGATGAACTTGGGGTTAGCTTTGCTGCAGCCTTACCTGTAGGGTTTCAGGACCTAAGGGAACATAACCTTAGAAGTAGCTCAGCTTGTGTGTCATTAGGATCAGAGCATGAGCAGGGTTTGCTGATGATGGCTGACTGGTCTTAGCTGCCTGACCTGGTTTGACTATGGAAGCATCAAAATGTTATTGGTGGTTGGCATGACCACACAAAAACTAATGCCCTTGCAACCACCAATCGCATTCTGATCTGCAGTCTCAACTTGCTGAAGATCAGTACTGCAGGGTGGTATATCACTTGGCAGAACACAAGCAGAGTCCAATTGGGGGACTTGACAGCATAAAGTGTTCAATTTAGAGGGATTTAGGGGTTTCCTGCCATGTGTATTGAGTTTTGTCTATCCTTCAATTCCTTCTGCATTTGCATTGAATGGAGACTCACAGCAGGTATTTGGAAGTGTGTATGATACTAAGAACACTGTATTTGCACATGGTCTGGGGACATACTGAATGGAGGGATGCTATATCTGTTGGTATCATTGTATGCTACATCCGAGTATGCACATAGTCATGAATTTGTGGGAATGCTGAGTGATGAAAGCTGACGACTGTAAAATTTACATTACCTAGACAGGATTTAGGGTCTACCTATGTTACATGATACCTTCTGAAACCAGTAGTTTAAGGATTCTACAATATTTGAGATAAGCAGAAGTCCTTGAGTTTGAACATTACTCTGTAAATGCTTGTAGACTTTGAATAGTCATGGCATGTTCACTGGGAGGGTAGGTGGCATACAACCGTAGGTCAGTGTAAGTTTACTGATGATACATGAGGGTTTGTGCGGGAGGGATTGTAGATTCGGGTGCAGGCAATTCGTGGGCTACCACTGTTATGCAAAGATACACCAGAGCATGTGCCAAAGATTGGAGATGTTCTAGGTCAATTGCTCCTTGCAGGTATGGATGCAGCAATTTCCTTTTGCTGTCACTGGTGTGTATAGCCACAGTAGGGAACCTTGTTATGGTGGGCAAATGAATCATCCAGTTTTTTGGCAAAAACTCAGTATTTTGGTCAAGTATGAGATTGGCCTCCATTGATTACTGGCAGATGATGAAGCCACTGGGGATATTATGGTAGCTGGTGATTACCATGGAATATTGCTGTCAAGGTCTCTGAACATTTGTGTGACTGTCACAGTTATCCAAACTGCTCCTCAGTTTTGTTTTTTCTTTGCTTTTTCCCTCTCTGTACTTTAGGGTTGGGTTTTCTCCTTTTCCTGTTTGCAGATATATAGTAAGATACTGCATTCTAGAATCTTATTGGTTCATTTCTCAATTCTATTCAGGTTGACTTGAATCACAAGTACAGGCATGTTCTCAGCTTATATAGAAGATATATATGAATCGTACAGTGTATTTTTGTAACAGAAGAGGGGCTGGAGCGAGATGCTGTAGCAAAGGCGCTCATGTCTGTGCTGCGGCAAGACACCAAAGGTATATGATGCCAGCCCCTTAGCTCTGCACAGCCTTCCCATGCATAAAGCAGAGTATGAGTGGCCAGTAACAGTAGATTTTACTTTGGGAAGATCATACACATTGTACACTGCTTGTGAGGTTTAGCTAGGTAGATGTAATTGACTTGCTATTTTGGCTCTAACTCAAGAGAATGGCTTGTCATACCTTGCAGCATCCCTAACAGCTCTGTTCAAACACATTGAAAATTCGGATGAGAACATTCGGGAGAAGGTTCTAGTCTTTGTGCGAGAAAGAGTATGCATCTGTCTCACCCTATGTGTCTATCCTCAGGTGTCAATTGAGCAGCCTCACATCTGGTAGACAGTCTGTTCTTAGGCGTGTCAGTGTGGGCAGCTCTTATTTTTATAAATGCTTTTCTTGATGTCGTTCCACATATTGTTTTCTGCAAGTGACTCATGTTTCCTTCAGCTCTGTTTCTCTCAAGCACTAAGAATGGATTCTACTTTAGGTGTTTCCTTTGAAACGGGAGCTACTGCACCCAGAGGCAGAGATGGAGAGACACATCACTGATCTCATCAAGAAGGTAATTGAATTTGCATTAAATTATGCAAGGTTCTACTTTGCTGTATTGGACCTTCTCTTTCCTCTGAGCAGGAGTAAACTTTGTTTTTGGTAGTAGATTGGAGTAGGGTGATGCAGATGCTGCACAGGAAACAAAATTCAGAAGCTTCAGTAGTAGAAGAGGTATTTCTTCCTTACATCACTCTGCCCTACATCAGCAATATTTGTGACCAAGCCTGTTGGTGATGCAGAGTTTGCAAGATGTGACAGGAGCTGAGTTTAAGATGTTCATGGATTTCCTCAAGAGTTTGACACTTTTCAACGATAAGTCGCCCCCAGAACGTGTGCAAGAGTTGCTGGAGATTGTGGAGGGTCAAGCTGATCTAGATGCCATTTTCACTGTCTGTTCCCTCATTTGATTCTGTTGTCCTTATTTTTTCTTTGTATATGTTCTAGCAAGGATGGTTGTGTGATCTAGACAGTATGAGTGTATTGGAATGCCCTGGTATAGAGAAAAGCGTATCTTGCAGTGGGATTCAGTTTTAGTTTATGTTGAAAGGCAGTGGGGTTTGCTGCTTTCAATGATGACAACCTCTCGGCTCCTGAGGCAGGGTCCGAGTGGTTCCTTGCTCTGCTGGAAAAAAATGAACACATGTCTGAGACCCAGCTTCCCGGCCTTCCACTTCTGTTTTGGGCAGTGTATGAAATCTATCTTTTTCAGGCTAAGGTTGTGATCTGATGTGCTTGCAATCTAGCTTACGGTTTGGCCAAGCATTCAGTTTACCTGTTGACATAGGTCGTTGGCATTGTGTGGGTGATGTAGAAGTGTTCTTGGGTTTGCTGTGCAGATAACAGACACTGACCACATTGACCGCTTGATGTCTTGTTTGAACATGGCTCTTCCTTTTTATGTGGTATGTCTGTGCTTTCTAGTTCATCTGCACTTTTTCTTACATCCCCTGGTCAGTTTCTGTTATCTGGGCGATGTCTGCAGCTGTCTCTCCTAGCTTGCAACAAGGCTCTACAGAAAGTACAATTTGGAAATTTGTACTCAATCCAGCATCACTTGAGTTTGGGAGTGAAGCTCTTTGGTGGTTTCAAAAATCTCCTTTATTTCTGGATGGTTTTGTGTGCAGCGTGGAGCTTCTAACAGCAAGTTTCTAAATTATATCAACAAGCACCTTCTTCCTGTTTTTGACAAGGTATCTATTCTTTGAGGGCCAGATTGAAGAAAGCTGCTGCAAGTCAATTTCTTACATATTGGATGCTTGAGTAACTAGACAATTGATGGATTGTTGGTGGGTTCAGCTCCCAGAGGATAAGAAGTTGGACTTGCTGAAAAACTTAGCTGAAAGCTCACCCTACACATCTGCTCAAGATGCCAGGAATCTTCTTCCTTCAATTTTACAACTTCTTAAGGTATTCTGCTCTGCCTTTGTTATTGAAGGATGATATAGTTGGTTGGACTTTACTACTGAATGCATCTATTGTTATCTTTCTGTTTCCCTTTCAACTGTGCTGGGGACTGCATTTGTTCTTGCTAATTAGAATACTTCTATGACTTCCTTCAGACATTGGTGGTGTGGATGTTGTGCATGGTACTGCAGAAGTATATGCCACAGAAGAAAACAGGAGAAGAGTTGAACTTCACTTTTGTGGAGTGCCTGCTGTTTACATTTCATCAATTGGCTCACAAGGTCACCATCTCTTTCCAATGTTCATAGATAGATATTCTGACCTTGCATTGTAGTCATTGCCATATGTACAAATGTTTGAAGATTGCTCTGGTCTCAATTCTCAGACAATGAACTAATTTTTGGCTTGTCACTGTGTCACTGTCCAATTTTGGGACTTATCCTGGCTGTGTGCATGCATGCAGACACCAAACACAACAAACAGCTTGTGTGGATACAAAATAGTGACAGGCCAACCCTCTGACCGATTAGGAGAGGACTTCAAGGAGCTTTTCATAGACTTCACTGAGAGGCAGGGGACTTCGTGCTGTTTTGGGTTTCTATGTATTGTCATATTATCTTGCTCAATGTTGTTGGTCGGTAGTTTCCAATAAATGGAAACAGGAAAAACCTAAGCTAGGGAGATTTTGGTGGATTTTGTTACAACTTGTAGTTATTAAGTATTTGTTGATGGTAGATTGACTGTGGTTGAGGACTCAGCAAAGGCTACCAACAAGAAATTGACTCAGGGCATGTCAGAACACAACAAGGCTATGTCTTCTGCTAAAACAGATGCTGCCAAAGCTGATGTGGTATGTGAATGCTACTCTGCACTGACTTACATTTTCATTATGCAGAACTTCTGGATACTAACGAAGATATATCTCTAACATTAGAGTGCTGTCTTGAACTTTGTTTTATGTCCCCCACCTGTAAGGAGTCCTTTTGTAAATTGCTGAATAGCTGCTTCATTTATCTGGTCACCTGTCAGACTCTCCTAAAGTTACCAAGTTTTGCACAATGACACTGTTGCAGCCAGCTGATATTTGATGAGTGTGAGTGTGCAGAAAGCAAAGAAACAGAGTACAAGCATAGGATTACGTACTTGCAACAACATACTTGCCCTAGCCCAGGTGCAGTTACAGTACATCCCATGCTTGCTGGCAGTTTGAGCTGTAACACAACATTCTCTTTCTGCAGTATTCCTGACAGATGTGTGCTTGTTTGCTAGCAGCCATTGCACCAGAAGGCACCCGCTTTCTTTGGTGAGAAGAAGACATTTACCCTTTCATGGAAGGAAAACCTGAAGCCTGCCCCAGTTCCAGCTGTTCCTTCCACAGGGTAGAAGACAGACTTCACTCTGAAAATTTGTAGTCATGAGAATGATGACATCTCTATTTGAAGCTGCTCAGTTGCCCTTGTATACATCATAATCTCTGTTAAATAATAGAATTTCAGTGGAGCACAACTTTGAGCAAATGTGGTTCCAGGAAAGCCACAGCTTGCATAGTCTGAAGATGTGTAACACTAAGGCTTTTGTGTTGGTTTAACTGTGAAGGAACAAGCGAGCAGCACCAACATTAAATGGGAGTGGGGCTACAGTGGTGAAGAGGGGGCGGGGAAATGGCCTGGGCTCCAGACAGCTAGTGAACAGAGCATTGGCTGGCCTTTCTCAAGGTACAAGACCTGGGGGCAAAGGAGGTTGGCGAGGGGGTCGTAATCGAGGCAGAGGCACTTGGTAGTCTTTCTGAAGATAAAATTGATGCTTAGAGTGGGTTTCCATGATTGTATGCCAGTGTACTTTTATTACTCTAAACCCAGGAAGTTGTTCGTTACAAGGGGCTGCAATCTTAATGTTTCACAGAAGCAGAGTTAGTCATGAGGACAGTAGCAGGCAAACTGCAGAACTTTCAACTTCATCTGAGGTGGAAGGTTGGGCCAATTTTTTGGTAACGCTTCTTTGGCTCATTGACAAGCACCCAGAATCCCATGTGAGGCCCAAGATGAAATGAACAATCTATCATATTTCTTTCTCCTTTTAGTTCTCTTTGAAATAGGAATTCTCTTTGTTAGTAGAAGCGAGGCACTACTCAAAATCTTGCTGAAAAGGACTGTTGAAGCCATGCAAGACACTGCCTACCTGAGGAAAAAGTGCAGCCAGGAACTAAGAGCAGCAAGGAACTAAGCCTGGCAAACTTCTGTTCAACACAAAGAGCATCCTGTTGGAACACCTGTATGTGGTTGCTTGGAACCTATCATTTTCAGTAATTGGTTTGGTTGAGGTGCTGGACTAAATGCGATCCTCTGGAAGTAATCTATGTAAGAGGCTATAACCATCTGAAGTGAGCAAAAATCATTTATTCACTGTGTTTCTAACTTGGTTTTTCTGATGTCAATGATCTTGGCACTGGCCACTAAATTGAACAGTGGACTCAGGGGCCACTTCAAGCATTGTTGTGAGATCATGGGCATCACCAATGTGTGAGAGTTTGAGCATTTGATCAAATGGGCTATTGTTTACTGAGTGCTGCAACCGATGGTCCGAGAGAAACTGACATCTGTCAAGAATTGCCTTCATGCTCTTACCAGGACTATGTGCACTGTGTCATGGCCATTTTGTTGGTAGTGCAAATGACTGTGAGGTGTTTAGTATCAGTCATAATTGTTTAGTATATTGGCAACCGTATATGAAAATTCTAGGAATTCTGTCTGTAAGGAGAGAGATTAGGTCTTACATTGGCTAGGCCCACAATGAGAGTCTGTATTTGGGTAGTCAGTTGAAGCAAGACTGCGATTGAGTGCACTCAATTTCTTGTTTTCTACATCTTGGTTCTTCTCCTTAGCAGCTTGTTATGTGATGATGTATGGTAACATGTTGAGAGCTTGAAAATATCTGAAGCTCATGTTTTGCGTACTTGCAAATCATAGCTATCCCTGGTTCATCTTGTGTGTGTTTGTAGTGTGGTTGAAACTGGACAGAACTTTTAGAGAAGCTGAGACATTAATTTGATTATGGCCATGTGCTCTGTCGTGACACATGTGCTCACAAGCAATTCTTCCATTGGTTTGTGATTTGTTTATCCTTGCAGAAAAAATACCCCAGTTTTTCTTCAGAAAATAGATGGGGTATCTCTCATTTGTGTGAAGAGTATGGTGAGCACTGCTCTTCTTGTTTGTAGAAATTTGTCTGAAATTGATTGAAAGGTTGTTGCATGCACCTTCCTTGACCTGGTCCAACTGCCGGTCGAGCGTTACCTGCGCGACACAATCAAGGGCGGGGGGGAGGTTATAATTCAAAAGGGCATAGTTATTCATGTTTATACCATCATAACCCAACGAAAGGGAGGCTTGCAATATACAATTCCTTTGTGCAGGCCTTTTGGCCACTCACCTGGCGTGCTTGGTGAAGGAAATCCTCCGTAAGGGCTCCCTTATGCCTGTCCCACAGCCGCCCAGGATTGGTGACATTGTTGTAAATCAACAGGCTGGCAAAAAGCTGTCGCAAGCTTCTGGGCAGTTGCACGCCAGCAGCTTCTGAAAAGCACTGGTCCCATTCAGCATCATCTTATAGCAAGCCATGTGCAGGGCAGGCATCTTTAAAAGTGGGGTGCACAATTGTGGTAGGCGTGTGGGGCCAGTGGGTAGTTCTAAGGTCCTCAAAGCATGTGGCCCCTGCAACGTGGGTAAGCAAAACTCGCAGATAATAACGTTCGCCCTCTAAGGGTTGCACAAAGTACATGCGTCCCACAGTTCCCGATGTGACATGATTGTTTCGGCCTGCACCCCGTCACCCCGCTGCCCTTTTCCAGAGGTGCCATGCCTTTTTGGATTTGCTCCACATAGCGATTTCGGGATAATCAGGGTACAGTGTGGTCAGCACAATAGGCAATGGCGGTGCAGGGTTGTTGCTGTTACAAGCCATAATGGCTGCAGCGGCGTATTCAGATTTGGCCTTTTGGTTGAAGTCACACCACCTAGTTGAAATCACACCACCTAGTCAAAGTGGTGGAATTGTTACGCACATTGCTTCCCCAACCGTGATCCTCTCAGGAAAGTAAGTGGTCTGTTCATTAGGCAGATGAACAGCCAAGTGGTAAACATTGGGGTGCACGTTGTGCAAGTCAAAGGCAAAAAGCTGATGGCAAGCTTCGCTGGCACTGACATACCGCCCATCGAGGTAATTTTGGACTTCATCCCAGGCGGTAGGCACATTATTCCCATTGGCCCCACTTGTAGTTGCCTGAGGCGCTGCAGCCGGTAGAGCCCCAGCTTCCGGCTACACCACTACCAAAGCACGGTCGTGACCCTTGTAAACATACTTGTAAAGGTATTTCACAGCCGTGATGGAGCTGCAGACCTCAACATCAATGTGGCACTGGTACTGCATGGTCAGGTAGGGGTTGTACAGGACGACCTAAGGGTTGTACGGGACGACCCAACGGTTGTCAAAGACAAAGCCCGAGCTGCAAAGGGGAGGGGGCAACAACAAGAAATTGTTAGTCACCGTGGCTACTTTGCTCCTTTTCTCGCAAGTAGACTCAGACACAGACACTTATGGTCAGGTGCACAGGATAGCAACTCACTTGCCAAATTTCTAACAGCTATACTTACATGGGGTGGGTGAAGGTCCTGCCATCATCCCATCGCCGGTAGGTTGGGTAGTTACCGGTGGAGTCCTTAGTTTGGGGCTGGAAAGTCTTGGGATAACCCTTGCTGCAAGCCCCATTCACCATGCAAGGACATGAGGGATGTATGGCCCCACAGGGCCCATGTAACATGCGAGATGTCACAATGTTGTAAAGCTCAGGGTGGGTGGATTTGTCTGGGAGCTCGGCACACATGATCCGGTCATAATCGCTGTTGTCACGCGACTTGTCTTGGCTGCGTAGAATGATCAAAATGTGACCGTGCGGTAAGCCCCGCTTCTGCCATTCTATCACATGGATGTCCGCCACCGTAGTGCCCAAAACATCATTATGCAAAAGGTTTTCGAGGAGGGCATTGTGCTTCATGTTGAACACCCTAGATGTCAAGTCAGGGTGGTCGTTGACTTCCTCCCCAGGCGTCAGCTCATGTAGAATCTCTGGCCAATTCGGGTTGCAGGTCATGGTTATGAATAGGTCAGGTTTCCCAAACTTTCTGACCAAGGCCATGGAATCCTGGTAGAGCTGGTTCATGTGGCGGCGGCTACCATCAAAAGTGGATGGAAGGACCACCATGCGCCCAAAGTTGGTGCTGTTAGCCTCGTCTTACTGCATGGCATCTACCATTCCTTTATATTGGTCAACACGCAGGGTGGTTTGGTTGAGGCGCACCCACTGCAGCTGCTGCCCCTCAACCTTGGAGTACTGGTCAACCATCCATTCTTGATATAGCCTCTTGCCATAAGTGAATGTGTTGGTGGGAGGGTTGCGGTCATGCATGAAGTAAGCCACGTATTCATTGGCAGTAACCTTGCGAGCGATGTGCCCTGCAGGAGCTCTTCTGCTTCGGCCTCTACCCCTACCACGGCCCCTGCCCCTACCTCCACCACGCCCGGGGTCCACTACTGGATCCGCATCAAGCTGCTGTTGCTCGTCCTCAGAGCTTAGCCCATCCACAACCGCAGGGGTAGCGCCAGTAATATTTGGGCGCCAGTCGGGCTTTCCGTGTGGGTGGAACACGACAAAATGCAGAGGGTCATAAGCAAAGTGGGCATCACTAATCCTCCATAACCCCCCGCCCTTAACCCGCACCCTGATGTCTCGTGGATTGCTACCTTGAGGGTCACAGTCTGGGTCACCATCGCCTGTGAGCAGGCACAAAAGGGAAGACAAATCAGGCACAGCCGGGACAGTTGCTTGGATGATGGAAGGAATGTGCTATGGAGGAACGTAACAATTAAGACGAACAGCACCATAAAAATCAACACAAAATGGGGCACCAAAAAGCAGCCATGCAGCTACCCCATTCACTCACCAAGCATCACGTCGGCCACCTCGTTGGATTTGGGGGCGTCGTAGCGGCGGCGATCAACGTTGCCATCAACACGGATGACAATCTCACAGTTAGCCAGGTCTTGAGGGGGCAAATCCATGGCTTGCACAAAGTGTTGAACATAGACATTGCTCCCCAAAAGCATATACTGTAGCTCTTGTAAAGTGCGACGGTCCATGTCTACGTTGCCCTGATCGAGAGCAGCAAAACGGGCAGTAGCCTGAGCATCCGCATTGTCTATGATATACAGCTGGGCAAACTAATGGGGGCTCCCTTGAGGAGGTGCCAACTGCCCCAGCAAATGATGCGCAGCGCCCTTTATGGCAATCATACTGACACCATCTGCGGGTGACTGGATGTTAATGCCAGAGGAGGCCATCTGCAAGGAGGAATTATATTTCCGAATGTGCTTGCAAAAAGATACGGTGGCACGAGGGAGGCGTGCACTAGGGGCAGGCTCAGAAGTGAGCAGGTCCTGCAATGGTTGAGGAGGAGGAATGGGGAAGAGGGCCTCACAGCTGTAAGATCTGCCTTTAGCACAACAAAGGTCTGCGTGTCCCCCGGAAGCTTCATCAGGGCAAATCATAGCTCGGCACTGCTGGCACTCAGCTGTCCTACCCCCTTTGTCAAGCATCGGAATAATGGCCTCATCAAATTCTGAAAGGGGGACGCAGGTTGTTGTGTGCAAATTTTGCTGACCCCGCGCTTGTCGGTGCCGCTCGTGGTCGCAGTCTCGTTGTTGCTGCTGGGCTGCGGTGGACATGCGGTCCAGATAGTTCCGCTGGCGGTCAACGACATACAGCCTGTTCCTAGAGGCGGCGTTCACAGCAGCCGCAGCACCAACAGACGCAGCGTTTTGCAGGATGTGCATGAGGAGCTGCAGGGAGGTGAGTTGCACCGTCACCGATGGTTGAGCGGTGGCCCTGAATGGACTTTGATTTAGAATTTAATAGACTCCATGTTTTAAATTTAAACTTAATTTTCATATTTTAAAGTTGAGTCTTTTTGGGATATTTGGATGACACTTCCTTGGTTAAAAAAAAAAATTGGACTTAGATTAAGATTTGAATTGGAATGAATCCCTCCTCCCTCCCCCCCCTAAACAAAAAAAAAAACAACAAAAAACAAAAGGCTATCTTATGTTTTGTCATCTCTAATTATGGTCCAGTGTGTGGTATGTTTGTTGGAGTAGCAGTTGGAAAAGGGTATGAAATCCTCAGCATGCCACTGTTGAAGTTTTTTTTGGTCTGATTATGGTGAAGGTATTGGTCCCTCTCAGCTTACTTGGGAGATGATGACTTATTCAGCTCTGATCTATCAAATGCAGAATTGCGGACCAGGCTGGGCCATATGTCTAGAGGATGATGCACTTTCCATAAGAGGGGTTATATGAGCATACTTTCTTGAACTAGATCTTGACTCTGTATGGGACATCAGATGTGACTGAATATTGCTGTATCCTTGCACTCTTTGATTTGAGAGAGCTAAAATGATGGAGAAGGATGTTGCCAATGAGGCAAAGCAGCATTCACCATGGGTCTCAGAACAAAGGGATGCTCAAGACTTGGGCCTCTCAGTCAAAATAGTGTTTTCCAAAGAAAGTTCAGTGGAGTCTACAGTGTCCCAAGGCCCTTAACCTTTTGAACAATGTACTCAATTCAGCCTCAGAGCTTATGGGTGGACCATTCTGACAAACTGTGCAGATTATGTGAGGCCATGGGTGGTGCAGAGAAGGTGGCCATCCCATGAGGAAATCACAGTTTGTCCAATCGTGTCCAAGAGACAGTTCACTGCATCATTGATTTCATCAAGAAAGAAGGACCTAAGGGGTGGGAGGATCTTTGGGGTTGATGACCTTTCAGATACTTTCAGTTTACGTTGCCATGTTGGGATTTCACAAATTATGTTGCCATGTTTTGGAGATCACAAATTCTGTTTTCAGTGACAAAAAGAAAGGGTAAGGATGTACCTGTCTAAAACGTGAGAGCTAACCCAGTAGAATTGATTCTTTTTTGGGGAACAAAACAATGTTAGAAGCAAATGTCTATCCATGTGTGCTTGCAACCTCCAAACTCAAGGATATGCTTCATTACACTCAGTAGTGTATACCATCAGCTACTCCCTACATGCTCGAGCCATGAGGTATGTATCAAAAGACTTCCTCATGTGCAGTAGTGTTTCACTTACACAAGTGAGTTTAATTCAAAGCATGAGTTGAATTTCACTCTTTTGCACATCTACTGACATTATACATGATGAAATTCTGAATTTAAAGATGTGTGTATGTAACATAATTTGAGTTGATGCTGAAAATTACCAGAATTTTGATCTCTGAATATTTGCAAAGATTTGGTTTAGGTTCACATCATTATTTTGCAGTGTAGTTAAATCCAACTCTAGAAGCAAAAAGTTGAATTCCTTGATTTTCTAGAAGCAAAGTAAGGTTGCTCACAATATAGTTTCTTATTTGAGAAACTCCATTTGACATTTCAGCAATATGTAAATATACAACATGGAAATTCGCAAATTGTTCATTGGTTGTACTTCCTTAATCACCACAAAAATCAGCAGACTTCACCCCTCAATATGTGATCCCTGGAGACTTTTGTCACAAAATCAATCACAGATCATTTGGATCTGCATCTTCTGTGTCTGCAGAAATGAAACTGGTCATCTCTAAGGGTGTCATATCTTCTCAAGGATCATACAAATGTACTCCAAAAATGCCAGAGCCAACAATCATTGAGCATTTTCATTGAGAGCATTGTTGGCACTGGTGCTTGGGAATTCTTGAGGGCAATGGTACTCCAGGTTGTTGATACCTAAAATCAGCTGGTGAGAAGTAGTATGCTTATCAACTACTGTTGGCCAGTCCCATTCATCGTCATTGCTGGAGCTACTACCATGAATCCATGTTCCTGAGGTTGGAAAACACCGGACAAAGAATGAGCTGTTGGTACCAAGGTAACATTATCCCCATACACTAAATTGAAGGATTGTCCAGAGTCAGATTGTAAGACATGGAGAAGTACTGTGATCTTCAGGAAACATAGGCACATGCAAAATAAACTGCATAGACCTAAACATCAAATAATTGTTGATCTGAACTCATCAGACTTTGAAAGAATGAATGTATTGTGGAAGCAGAAGCACCAAGTCAGAGACACAAAATGACAATATTTATCACAAACAAACAAAAACAGTCAGAGAAGTGAAAAGGAATGAAAGATATGAGAGAAAATCTTCCTTGCAGAAATGGCAGCATGTTTTTCTCTCATTGTGGTGACTATTGATGCAAAGCAAGCAAGATTTGCAAAAATACAGCTTGCACTGCAAATCCAAATGCAGCAACCATTGCAAGCCTGGCATGCTTAATCTCGGCTAATTTCAATATTTCCTTCTTCTCTGGGTCAGATGCCAGTCCAAGAGGGTCAAAGTACTTGCCACCAAGGTACAGACGTTTCTCAGGAGTCAACTTAGCATTCCTCTGGAATTCAATGTAACCAATTAGAAGGACTTCAATCCAGACCAACGCTGAAATGCTGAAGGGCAGAGGAAGACCAAAGTACGATGATCCTTCCACAAGCTCAACCTGCAAACCACCACATTAAGAAGATGAATTTGATGAAGACAGCGCCTGACGAACCATAGAAACATCGACGTGATATGACAAGAAAGAATGTTCATTCTGAGCAGCGAAGATCTCTAAGGAAACACGAGCAGCGTATATGTGGACATTCATTCAGCTCGTATACAACAACTACCGCAGACAGACAGACAGCAGAGAAAATGAGAAACTGACCTTGCCAGCATCCTGCCATGTGACACCTGTGAAAGTCTCGACGACCAGGGCTCCCATGACAGCGAGCATGGCCGATCTACCATGGATGAGTTCACATTCCCTAAACCGCTGGAGACCGAACACCTCGCTGTAAGGTTGGAAGGGCGTGGGGTTGATGCTGGTCTTCTTATCCACCCTGCTCCCCAACACATCTCCAGCAGGGTTCTTTGCCAGATTCTGGTTCAGCGAGTCAAGCTCGAACTACAGATACTCCGGCGACTTTCCGAGCGAGAGAGGATCACCAACAACAACAACATTCCCTTTCCTTCGTAATTGCGCTGTGCCTTGAGACCCTGACTTACATAAACAGAGTATCTTGCTCCAAGTACTACAATCCTCCACAGCAGCTTCTCTAATTTGCATCTGTTGTTGTTCTTCGGATCCTTGAAAGATGTTCTCATTTGTGATGAGACCTACAGCCTCATCCACCTCCCCTCCCGCCAGATTCTTCCAAGACCCTCTTATTCGAGCCTCTAATAGGATTTCTGATATGGAGAATTGTGGATTTGTGTTCGCCCAATAGAGTTTCTTCACGAAGAAGATGTATGTTGTTTTGTGGCTATCAGTGACGCCTTGTAGAGTTGGGAAGACAGCAAGCGGAAAATTAGTAGCATGTGCAGGAGGATCATAGATGCGCCTGTTGATCATCGCCCCCACACATGATATAAAGCCATCATCATCAAGCAAGCAAGCAATTCCTTCCGCCGTTTGCGGAAAGCAAAAAGCATAGAGATGAGATGAATTGTTTGCTCTCCAAATTCAGATTCTACAGCATCCCACTGAAAACTTGTATTGCAGAACAATAACCGCAACGGACTCCAAACACGTTGCTACAACTCTCTCCCTCTCTCTTCTTGTCTCTGTTCTTGCTCTTGATCGATCTACGACCACAACGCATTGAATCGCACTTTCTTAAGACACCATTGTCATGCGCAACAAACTCCAAATCGCACCGCGCAAACACATACAGAAAGCATCCTGAAAAATCACTTTGGAGGATCATAAAATAGGCGCTTGGATGACACGGGTCGCCTACTGCTTCACCGGCCTCTCCCTTCCCCCACCCCTCAAAACCCCGTCACAGACAGACATAGTGAATTTATAGATAAGATTGGGCCTTTTATTACCTTTATGGGGAAACACACAGGAGAACTTTGATCTAGGTGCTTACAGCAAGCAGCAACACTGGTTTCTTGGTTTCTCTATGTGACTGTAACCCACTACAAAGCCATTGGAGAATAATGAGGGTATCAAATATTGATCGGCTCAGGAATTGATGCGCGCTTGCTTTGAAGTCAAAGTGGCTCTCAAAAACTAGTTCCTGCACTATGCGGTGTCATCTAAAATACCAAAATTTCACTTCATCCTTTTGGTTGGATGGTGGTGGCAGCTAATCCAGGAGCACAAATTATAGTGACTACTACACATCCAGGTGTTCAAGTCCAGAATAATGAAATAGTACCTTCTGCAAGCTTGGGGAGGACTGATGGACCTGCTACAGATGTGGTAGCTTCTGTTTTAGCCCCGGGAAACAATGAGGTGCAAGTTCAGGTTGTTGTTGAAGCTCCTCCCTTTAGGTCAGGCCATCCAACAGCTGCACAAAATGCAATGGCTGATGTTTTCACCACAACCTACCGCATGATGTTAGATTACATATTCAATGCGTTTACAACTGGTACCGCATGATGTGGTTGTCTATCCTCTTATTTTTCTTGTTGTTAAAGATGGTGATATTTTGCCTCTTTGTTTTACATTGTGGCCATGGATTTGCCTTGTTACAAATATGAAAACTATTATGAAAAAATCAAAGTTAGTTTTCATACTTGCAATATCATGACCTTAGATTTGAACTTGTGAGCAAGGAATGACAAGGGTAGTGGGTCAAAAAAATGTTTTAGGATTAAACATATTGTCACAAGTGTGGGAGAGTGGAAGGTAGTGAGTCCCAATATTTTCAAATAGATCCCCACTTTTGGAATTCCTTGGATTATTGTGAATGTTTTAAATCTTTGTGAAAAAAATGTAAATAGAAAATTTTGTCTAAATTGAATCATTTTAAAATTATTGAAAAGTTGTTTAAACTTAGATATCCAAAGTGAACTCACACTCTCTATTTGAAAATTTGAAGTTCAAATTATGATCAAAAGAATGATCAAAAGTCAAATTGACAATTTGATTCTTGACCATTAAAATACAAAAAATATGGGGTCAAATAAAGTCCAATTGGAGCATGTGATATGAGGTTGGAAATGCCTCTTTTGAACTATAATTTTTCTCTTCAAAAATGTTCAATCAATTTTTTAATGTAAGAAGTATGAGCTTATAAAGTTGCAATATTCATAACTTGGCAAAAGCAAGAATTTTCAAAACCTTCATTTTGATGTCCCAAAATTTCAATTTCATTTCAATGTAGTCTTTGCTACCAATCACAAATATATATTAAAATGACAAATCAATTTTCTTTCTCAACTCTACACCATGATGAATCTTGTGAAATTTATTTTTTTTAGTTTGTTCGTGAACCATTTTCACTTCGATTTGCACTACCTAGGTTTTTTTCTTGGTTTATGCAAGATGACTTCATTTTAAATACAAATGGGTGAATTTGTTTTAATCTCATCCCATTTCTTTTTTTTTAGGAGTTAAGGAGTCACCTTAAGTTTGCTTTCCACTACAAAATTGAGAATTAATTTATTTTTTTACCCTCTTATACCATTTGACAAACCTAAGGTGTGTCACTTAGTAACATATATATTTATTGAACAAAAAAATTAATATTTCTAAACAAATATTAATCATTTTAAATAATTATATATATTAAAAAATATTGGGAATGAAAAATATTAATGGTTATTGAGAAAATACAAATTAATAATAATTTGATTACAAGCTAAAAAAAAATCCAATCGAAAGGGATATAATAGATATCTAAATATTAATTAGACCTTTTTTGATACCCTAATTATGTTTGGACCCCTAAGTTCAAATTTTACAAATTGAAGACTTATTTTAAAAGGGAAATAATTAACTAGAAAAATTAGTTAATTATGTCACAACATTTTTCTAATTTTTTTATGTGAAAATAGAAATCAATCCTTAATCAACTTTAGTGGAAATTATTTATTTTTCCATATTTTTTGAAACCCATGAAATAAAAAGATATTTTGTTACGTCATGAAATAATGGCCTATTATAAATAATTAAAATTGAAAATATTTTCATATATTTAAAATATATTCTCATAATCCACTTTTTAGCACCTATATACATTTAAGATTTTTTTTAAAATTTTTAAAAAGATGCATGTTATATTTTTTTGCACATAGTTTGGAAAAAAAACTAGAAGTACCTTCCCTTGAAACAAGTTTGAATGTAATATGAAGTATTCAAATGTTTTAAGAACTTATTTTCTTACACAAAAGCAATGATTTTTTTGGTGGCAAAATTTTGATTTCAAAATTGAAAAAAATAAAATGTCACAAATTCCTTATTTTCTAAGAAAGATTCACCAAAGTTTCTAGAAATTTTCTTTCTTGCCACATTTTGACATTTTTCGAAGTTTCTAAAGTAGTTTGTTACTAGTTTTTTTTATAGTTAGGACAGTTTTCTACAAGCATGTCGTTAATTAATGGTAAAACATTTCTAGGATCATTGCTAGTGATGCTACATCAAAATACCTATTGAAAAAAAACACGTTGCACAAAAGAGTTTCAATATTCAATATTATGTGTTTCAATTCTTTCAATATTATCCTTGAACTAGTTAGTTCCAACAAGTTTTGTTGGCAACATGTGGCACTTGTGTTTTTTTCTTCCAACTAAGCATAAAAATGCACACATTGAATTTTGACATGTATGTGTTTATTATAAGCAAAAATGGTTTCTCTACGTGATTGTACAACATTGCAAAAGCATCAAAGAAAAAAAATGGTGGGTAATATGGATCTAGTGAGGAATGGGTGGGTTATTTGCTTGACATCAAAATGGCTCTCGAAAACTAGTTCTTGCCCTAGCTAAAATACAAAATATTCATTTATGGTAGATAGGCCAATGAGCAAACATTTAAAAATTCAAATGAAGTCAAATCCTCACACATTTTCCCTCTAATTTTGAAGTTCCAATAACATTTTCACCCCTCCACCTAGCAATTCCAATGTCAATTTTTTTTTCAATTTAGTAGAGAACAAGCAAAATATGGGGTGTTTGATGTAAGGGGGTTTAATGTTTGACAATGGTTGACTTAAAACATATTAAGATTTTGAGCTTAAGATATTTCATCATTGCATTTTTGCCTTTGGAATACAATTTAAAAAAAAAAAACCCTAGTTGATGCACCTAACAAGTTTTAAATCATTCAAAATGGACTAAACATGAGGAACATAAGGGGCTTGAACTAGAGAGGAATCTAAAGCTATTTTTTCAAAAAAATTGAAACAAACTATGATTCATCCTCTTTCTGTGTTTTTTGTGTTGCTTTTATACTTCTCAAACCCAAAAACATTTGTAGCCTTACATTTTGTGCATCCAATGACACAACAATTGCTCAATTCAACTAAAGAATGATGGGTAGTTCTACCCTAAGGCTTGCATTTGGATGATGTTAATAGCTAATCAAAGTCCAAAAAATATAGGCATAGTTGAATGTCCACTTGTTTGAATCTAAATGAATGAAATAATACCTTCTGCAAGCTCCAAAGGTACTGATGGAACCATGACAAGTAAAGTACCCAATGTTCCAACCCTAACAAAACAATGAACTACATTTAATTCAAGTCATAATTGTAGCTCCTCCTTCTAGTTCAGTAATCCAGTCATCCAACTAATGCATAAAATGCAATCGCCAAGGTTTTTTCAAAAAACATTATCACCACAAAAAAAGGGAAGAATGCTTCCTGTGGGTAAACCTATGATGTTGGACATATAGACTCAATGTAAGTTGCTGAAGTCTTACTGAGATAGAAAGATTGTTACAAATATTATTTTTACATTTAAATCCTTACAAACACCAAACTTTATTAATTTATTTCTATGGACCACAAGGGATCAAATTATTTCTTAATTTCCTTTCGAGGAATTAATTGGTTGCTTAATAGGAGTGGCAGCTCATACCCCAACAACAAAAATCCCATAGATAATAACTTTATGTCATCAAATGGTTCTTCTCATAAATTGGATAGAGATTTAGGACAGAAGCGGTGAGTGTGATTTATTACATTTTCCAGTATCCCTTTGTTCCCAAAATCCCCAAAGTTCCCACTATCTAACATGTACTCTCTCCTTAGAATGAACACATTGCACACTCAGCTTAAGACCCCCAAGCCATCAACCATGGTGCTACCACAACAACCACTCCATAAATCCTTGACACATTCATCATCTCCCTTGTGTCAGTCCTTAAAAAAGAATACAAGACCTCTAAATCTCTTTCTAACATTCTTTGCACAACGAAAGTTTTAGCATGAAGATTTTATGAAAGCCAAAGTCTTGATCAACTTCTGCCCCTAATTAATTACAACCCAAAAATGCAAAATCCACTCCATACTTGTTAGTTATGAAAATTTAAAAACTTAGCTTCATTTTTTCACCTAAATTTTAGCCAGCATTGTATACGTTTCTCTCCTCCTCATCCCTTTGCTCCCTTGAAATCTCTTCACTAATCCCCTTGTAGAGCCGTGATTCACACAATTCATAAAAAGTTTCCATTGAATGGCCATGATTGTGCTCTGTCACTAAAACTAGCTCACCAAGATCCTTTCACAATAACTTGCAAAACAACAAAACAAACCAAAAATAGAAACAAACGAGAAAACAACCTTTTTGGTGCCCTTGAAACACCACCCCTCGAATAGTTTAGCCATAGAGTTGAATTAAGGTTTTTTGCCTTCATCCATAGAAAACATCTGACATTGTTTTTAGGTTATAACACAATAGCAAACTCAACCTACCAAGCCATTGGCACCCCCAAATCAAATTCATTGGCAAAAGGCCAACAAGAGTTTCACACCACTAGGTTTAAACCTAAAACCTTTTTAAAGTCCTAGTCCCAGAATGTGAATGGTTGATGTTTTCACCCCAAAATATTACATGGTGGCAAATTATGTGTTTCAGTACCTTTGCATCTAGTACTTTCTACTAAAACTTATTGTGTATATGTGATATTGAAAGCTTTATATGACAAGCTTTTGATGGTTATGTTATCAACATAATATGAAAAACTACTTACAATCATAAGCATGTGATTTCATAATTTGGAAATGGATTTTGCAATTGTCGTCTACCAACCTTCCTTAATTCCATCTTTACTCCTATATCCTAGGTTTTTGCACTATTCCATTTACCATTTCATTGAGCACATGCATGATTCCCAAGTTAATATGTTTGCTGAAAGGTTTTCATAGCTATCATTTGGCAAAAAATGGAGATTTAATTCCATTTACTTATGGGCTTTGAAATGGCCTAAACCAATATTAATGTCAATAGTTGTTATCATGATTGGATTCATGGTGCAAGATTAAAATGCAACAAGGTTTGATAGAATTCCTGGCCATTGAGATAAGGACATTTTTTATTAATTTATTTATTACACAATATTTGTCAAAAACAAATAAAATAGGCATGGATAAGATTGGAACTACCCATTTGGGTGAGAAATAGATATGTGTTGTTGGCAACACGAATGATGTGCTTGTTTGTTGGATAACATGAATCCTAAACTTTTTTTTTTTTTTTTGCTACTGTCTTTTTTGACTTGTAATCAATTTTTGTCCTTTTTGACTTGTAACTAAATTTTGAGCCAAGTCTCCTTTGTGGGTGATGACGACCAACTCAGTTGCATCACAAAATTGAAAAACAAAACCATGTGCGTTGCTGGCTTAGAAAAGAGAAACAAGGGGAGACCCAGAAATGAATATATGTGAGTGTAATTTCAGCTGCAAGTTGGAAAGGCTCAATTTCACCCAACAAAATAAATAAACAAAAAATCGATTGCAAGCTGAATAAGTTCAATTGTGAAAAAAAAAAAAACAAACAAACAAAAAAAAATCAATTGAAAGTTGAATAACTTTGAATAAGTTCAATTGTGAGGGAAAAACAAAGAAAACAAAAAAAAATTCAATTGCAAGCTGGACAGGTTTGATTTTAAAGAGAAAGAGAGAAGAGAAAGGTTGTGGTAAGAGAGATGATAATGAGGTTGAAGATGATGAGAGTTGAGGAGCCATAATTGTTTTCTCAAATGGGTAGTTTGCTATTCACAACTTTCTACAACACAAAACCATCAGTTTGAATCAAGCTACTCTCACTTGACCTCATTTTCTTCTTCATCATCATCATGAAGCTCAATCTCTCTTTCTCCATCCAGAAAAGAAAAACACACACACACACACACACACACACACACACAACAGTTTTCACATGATGAGTCTTGGAATTTAGAAGCTCTTGTCTCCCACCAGTTGTTGATGATGATCATGATATGATGATGATGGTGTTGGTGATGGTGGTGTTGATGGAGATGTTTTACTTCTCACTAAGCTCACAAGTAGTAGTAGAGTAAGAGTTAAGTAGAGTTGTGGAATAGAAATGGAATAAGATTTTTTATTTTTTATTTCCTTTTTTGTGTGTGTGTTTTTATTGGGTTTTGTGTTTTGGTTGGTGTTGTCAAGCTCAAATGCTCAGTTGTTTTTCTTGATTGTTGTTGCAGTTTTTTTCTTCTTGGGTGTCAGCTGAACTTGTAGCAACACTCATAACTCAGGCACTCACTCAGGCCTTTTTGTTGTTGTTGTTGTTGTTGTTGGTTTGGGTTTTTGTTTCATTGGGAAGTTTTGTAGGAATCTGCAGTAGTAGTTGTAGGAGTTTTGTGCTGCTGCTTAAGATTCCAGGATTTTGGAGTGGCTAGTCCCAGTTGCATCAAACACTACCAAGTAAGCACAATTTATTTTGCTATTCTAAATTTCCAAGGAACAAAACTTTTTCTTCAAGGTGGTGCAATGGGTTGGTGGGGAGTCAGGTGGAAATTTTTTCTAGGTATTAATAATACCATATATGCCTACTGATAATTGATGCCTTTTGATGTTGAAATATAACTAATCAATTAATTAAAAAGGCCAGGTTTCATAGTTTTTTCCTGTTCAATTTCTGAAACAGTTTAAGAGTTAACTTAAAAGTGCACAATATGAGGTACAATAATAGCCTTGGCTGTGCAGAAGTAGCATCTATGTCCAACCCTAAACCCTAAAATGTAAACCCTGAGATTTTGAGTTCAAATCTCAGGATTTCAGCTACAGAACAGTGTAGATTTTTTCTTTTAACTCTGGGTTTTGGGTTTAGGGTTGAGGGGGAACCTAAATGCCAAACAGCAGTGGCAAGGCATGGTAGCATTTTACCAGGGATAAATGGATTGGTATAATAGGGATGTGGTTGATTTTGTGTGTTGTTTTACACAGGGCTCATCATGGTTTTGGATGGGTTGGAGAATGGGCTAATACAGGGTGAGTAATTTTTCTACCCCAAATGCGTTGCACCCCAGCTACAGTAGCAATAATGCTCACATATATGAGCTCTCTCTCTCCCATAGGGGAGGGAATATTAATTAAACTAGTGTTGTAAATTTGACTTGCAGTTCATTCTGTTTTGAGCTTTCTCTAGAGACTTGTGTGTGGGTAGTAGTATGAGTTTATGACTGATTTTCTTTTGTGGGTGGGGTGTGGAATTTGAATATATATGTACACACATATATATGGGGATGGTGAAACAGGGTGTGTGTAGATCGAAAAGGAATGGGGTTATGTGGAGTTAACCCTTTTGCAAACATTGCATCATGCTGATCAAGACAAAGTTGAAAACTACATCGTAGAGGTTATAGTTTTGCTTCATCATTTAGTCTGCCGGGGACAAAGGAACAATGATGCCATGCTCCCTCCTCCTCCTCCTCCTCACTCTCCACAAAAGTCACCCGCTTGTTTGCCAAGTACCGTGCAAGCACCCAACAACTTAACAATACAAGGCCAACAACTTAACAATACAAGGCCAACAACTCACTTGTGTTGCCAATTTTCCACAACAACAATTTCAACAACTACCACCACCACATAACATCTCACCACCTCCGTTTATTATTAGTACTAGTAGTACTAGTAGTACTACAATTCTTCCTACTACTATGTCTGCAAATGGACATCAGCTCAGCAACAACAACAACAACAAGAGAGGAGGAACTACTACAATGGGTGGTCCAAAGCTTCTAACTGCACAACAACACCATGGGTCCGATGAAACCACAGAAGGCACTTGGGCTCAGTAAATCGCAGGAGTTTGACACCTCCAAAGTGGTTGCCAACCGCAAACTTTTAGGGTTAAGTAAGAGCAATAGTCATTCACAAAGTAGTAGCGCAAGTAAGAGTGAGTTGTTGTCTGCTTCACTCGTGTACAAACGATGGAACCATAGTATTAACCCTCTAGACTTGGATGTAGATAGGATAAAAGAGTTTGACCGAGTGCTCTCAGTGCCGCCTAGTTCTCCTACACACTCATAAAAATACTCAAAAGAAAGTTTACACCAGTTATTCAACCAGTTATTCAGAGGTTGATTTTCTTTTCCCCTTAGGATTTTGTTTGGCGTATTGGGGCTCTCCTTGTGCTTGCTTCATCTTCACTATGCACCATTGATTTAGCAACTTCAATGGAGCTACTTCACTTCTGAGCATAATTGGGTAATGTGCAGGATTGAATTAACCAAAGAGGTTAATGTTGGGAAAGCATAGGATCTAATTGACCAAAGAGTTCAATTGGGTAATGTGTAGGATGTAAGTAGCCAAAGAGGTTGATCGATCAATGGGTAGGATCTGATGACCAAAGAGTCAATTGGGTAATGAGTAAGATCTGATTAATTGAAGAGGTTAATTGGGTAACGCCTAGTATCTAATTGACCAAAGAGTTCAATTGGGTAATGGGTAGGATGTGATTAACCAAAGAGCTTAAATTGGGTGATTGGTAGGATGTCATTAACCAAGGAGGTTAATTAAGTTATGGGTAGGATCTAATTGGTCAAAGAGTTTTACTAGGCAATTGGTTAAAATTGGGCGGTGGCTAGGATCTAATGACATGCATCTATCTATAGGAGGAACCTATGTAAATTCATGAATAAGTTTTTACCATATATTGGTTAGGGTGTTTCAATTTCACAATTTCTTACTAGACATGGAAATCTTGTGTAGCACATTGCAAAACTCAATTCAAATCCAATTGTCAGTTATATATATTTTCAATGAGGACTATATCGTTCTCAACCTATTCAAATGGCTTGCAAGTTATTGTCCGTAAATATTTCAAGCAAGCTGAATAATGGGACAAGATTTTACCAACCACATTTTCTCATGTAAGAGAGCCAATCCAATGAATACAAAGCCAAATCATTATGCACAAGACCAATGCAAAATGTCCTTTCTTTGTTTTCATTTTTATTTTCTTCTTTATGTTTTGATTTAAGAATGCCCAAGTGGCCAAACACTCAAACATGCACATGCTTCATCTTCCACCATAGCCAAAATTGCAAAGCCTTGTCATTGAATTTCAAGCCAAATCAACCATATTATAATGCAAAATGGGAGGAGGGCAATAAACATCTATCATCTATGCTTATGTTGCATTTTTAATATTAGTGTTGTACATAGTGAGACTCATACAACTCAACATAGTACACACTTTTGCACAATGATTAAAACCATTTTAAATCCATACCTCACATTACCAACCATGTTCACAAACTTATCACACAAATAAATAACTTGATGTCAAGTTGTAATTTAATGTATGTCACAATATACACCACATATTGTACATTGTAGTAGATGAAACCACAAAGTTTACCTCACACATGTGTCATGAGCTATGACATTTTGTGTGAGAAAAACCACATTCTCTTCTAGCGATGACCAATGTGTGCAATAGAATGTGCAACAAGAAGAGCTCAATACAACAAATATTGCATAGTGTGGTAGATATTTCATTATAACATCACTTGAAATACAAATCTTGTCGATTCCTTTTATTCAAAAACACATAACAACTTATCCTGAACCAATAACAAAATAGTTATACCAAACTTCATAAACTTACAACATTAAACTTCTTGAAACAAGGCTTATGTCTTGCCTTTGCCTCTCACTTAATCATCCTTATAACCCTTTTTTCCTCATCATTTCATTATACCCAAATTCTTGAACAATTTTCATTTTAAAAGTTCAACATTACCATCACATTCATCAAATAATCACCACACCATGCACACCATAACCAAACACAAAACAAAAACACCCCCACAAGTGGAGAGTTCATTCCTATCTCTTTGAACACAACAAAACAACTTATAAAGGCAAACTTAGAGCTTCATTAAACAAAATAGCTAAGCCTCAAAACTAATTGTCCAAAAATGAACATGTCTTTGCTTCTCTTTGTCCCATTCATGGTTTAAAATTTAATTAGTTTACTAAAGTAATAGCCCAATTCTTAACATTGGCCATGATTGCATGAGTTGCCAAATAATTTGTGGGTAGATCTTGTTTGTAATTCTAGATTTTATTTAGTAACATTAGAAACATGACAAGTTTTTGACTACTTCTTTCACTTAGATGATGTTTATAGTTTATGACACATGCTTTTGTTTTCCTCCTTAACACATCACTTGTGAACACTTGGCTTCTACATTAGGACCTCATGGCTAAAAAAGTAATAATGTTCTTACACTTCATTAACGGGTTTGCTAATCTTTTGAAATTGAATAATCGTGCTACCCCAAGTTGATGGAGTGGAGCAACCATCACACTCCCATCTTTGTTGCTTATGTTTGTGCAATCTACAAAGAAATGCATATTTTCCAAAGTGAATCAATTTAAATTCGTTGTTAGTGTTGTGAGTGTATCGATATATGTATAGGTAGGAATTATACTAAAGATGGCAAAGATTTGCAACAACTTGTATTGAGTCCTACTGGCTTTAGTAATTAATTGGTGATGATTGAAGTTCTAAATGTTAACATGTTGATTGATCACTTGTGGGTAAAACATGTTGAGATGTCAAGCTCAACTAGAGCTCACACTCATGATGGGCCTCAGTGACCGTTCTACATTTTTTGGCGTGCTCAGTGACCGTTCTACATTTTGGCGCGCTTAGTGATCGTTCTACGTTCACTTCGACTGACGCGCGCGCGACGGATCTTCGCCACGGCTTTTTTGGAGGGACTAGTGGTCGTCAAGGAGTTTCTATCACAAGCTTGGTGTGTGTACTTGCAGCTGCAGGAGATGTCCTGACCCAGTAGCAACAACAGCAGTAGCAGCAGCATCAAACAGAAGCTAGTGCCGTAGCTGCAAATGCTGAAGCAGCAGCCAGAGTGTGTTTGCAAGGGCTCAAGCTCTCTCCCTCCCCCAATCTTTTTCAAAACATGAAAAAGATTTTGGTTGGTGGATGTTTAGTGTGCATATCATTTGCATTTTGTCATTTTTATTGAATTACTATTTTGACATCAAACATCCAAAGGAATTGACACATTGGTGGTTTCCAATGTGCTTGTGATGCCTATGCTGAAAAGTCTATCGTGTTGTTATTTTGAATAATGTGCATGTAATGTTATTGTGTTGGGTATTTGAGATGCTTAAGTGTAAGGTAACACCCAACGAACATGGGAGATTGTATGAGAGTTGAAGACAATGTTTAGGCAATTCATACATTCTATCCACAAGCAAATTCATGTTCTTTGCTATTTTGTGAGTTGGGTATTAACAAGAGATATTGTTGTATGTAGGAATTTCTAGTAGCTTTCAGGTTTAAGGGTAAGCTTCGAATGGGGAATTGGGGACATCTTGACACCATCTAGCATTCTCTACACCTTTGATACTTCAGTAGAGATATCCTGCACACAATCTTCTGACGAAATTTCCATCCTCCCTGAACATAGCTGACTCAAACAACACAGGTGATAGTACAATTCCGGCAAGCATTGAGCACAATGTTGCACTCTACCATCTTTCACTTCAATTGCAATGTCTACTTGAATTCCCTCTCTGAAACATCTTACTCTGATGGTGACATGTACTGAATTTGCTGTAGATCCTCCATGTCATCAGAAGAAGCCATTGGTGCTCCAGCAGCCTGATCTCCTAACTATCTGTAAAGGTTCCCCCTCAACTCTCACAATCTCTAATGCATAATTCAAGGTCTAATCTCTGGCTAGATTCTCTAATTGCTTCGCAAACGAACTTCAAGTCTAGAGCAGAATGTTGGATTGCTGTGCAGCAAGAAAGCTTTCCTTCACAGAAACCAAGTTTTATTTCCTTCCCAGACTCCCCCAACTTTCAGAGAAATATGATCATTTAAGTAGTTCAAAAGTGTTCAGGGAGAAAATACGAGTTTCGTTTCAGTTTCCTCCCAAAGTTGCACTCAACAAGCTAATGTACCAGTGACAGGCACAAAGCAGAACTTAAAACAAAGGATAGCTATGGAGATCTAACTTACCTCAAGAACCCATGTTGCAGAAGCAAAGAAGAAGAGAACATCCAACACAGAGCAGAGTGATAGTTGTTTCTCTGTCTTAAAGGGGTCTGAGTACAAAACAGTCCTACAAAGTGGTGAAGCTCTGGAGTTCTTTGCAGAAGAATAAGCAAACACACACATATATATAGCCTTTCTTTTCTAGCTTACTAGACCAGGTACGCTTGCACAGCTTTCATTGCTCCAGCAACCCAACATGTTGCTCATGGGGACCTGCTAGAGAATGGGTAGGAAATTGCAAGCTGGAAAAAGGTAACATACCTTAACACTGAAGATTCAGAAACCTCGCTGTTGTCATTGCTATGCTTCAACATCCCTCCAGCTTTATAGACACATATAAATTGAATGTTTCATTTGCTTCTATTTGGAAATTGAAGAAATCACAATCTCTTGTACCGCATTTTGGGCTTCTCATGAGTGTCACAGTACTCCCACTGCACATTGAATTCATAAGCAAGCAAGATCACTCAAATTTGGGTCAAGATACATTAATGCTAGTCAATATTTGAGATGAGAAGAGGGAAAATTTGCTCACCATAATTACAGAGCAAAGTACATAATTCTTAATCCTGTACACCATCTGAAGCAGTCTGCAGTAATATTGACATTTAAGACCTTTGATAGAAGAAGAACAGCAAGGGTTAATTGCTGGTGGCGGCAATAATATTTCTATTTTGTGCTAGCTACATTGCACCATAGCGATTATAACGGGGCATAACCTGAGGTTGCGGCACAGGCTTGCTAGCTTCTCGTGCTGCTCTCACAACATCAACAATAAGAGCAGGTTCTCTCATTGCCACAGCAAGGAAACTTTCTTCCTTCACAACCTCATCAAAGTTTTTGATGATATAATCTAGACAGATGCGAAATGGACCTGCTTGGACACGAGCAGGATCTAGAATCGATATCTTCTCCAACGACAGCCAGCAGTTCTTGAAGTTGAGAGTCTTTTCCATAGACTTTGCACAGATGGTCTTCAAAGTGTCAGAGGTGACACAATACTTGTGACATGCGCCCAACACCTCAAACCAGTGCTCATCCAACCGTGCTCCTGAGCTTCCATCTGATCCACTGTAAACAAAATTCAAGAAGGTGCGAAGTGCCTCACTGGAGATGTCTGGCAGCTTGATGACTGATGAGATTTGTTCCAGCATGTCATTACTGAACATGGCCGCAAACACAGGTGAGATGGTGGAAAGTAGGCACCGATGTTCTTTCACTGTTCCATCTTGAGCCTCGAAGGTGATGTCCGCATGGATGTTGGTTTAATTAGTACTAGCTTGCACTTAGAACCTGAAGGACCAAGTTGCCACATGGCCAATGAATGGGCTACCATTGAGAACCTCCACAGTTAAAGAGGGCACAGAGCTAGGTTCTCATTGTCATCTCCAAATACAGAGGTTAAATAGCTCTTGGTTCATAATGCCCATTTTTAGCATTTACCATGTCATCATGATAAAGTAATTGTAATGTGCTATTGTTTATAAAGTCATCACTTACTCGAAAGCACATCACACAATTATTTTTTGACCAAACATGGATGGGCCTATGTAAATAATTTTCCAAACAAAATATGGCACGATTATCACCCCATAAACCTCCAGAATTGACACTTATGCTCATTTTTTGAATGTAGGTTTGTAAAGAATTTATACCATGATCTTCATACAATAAAGAAACATTGAAATGAATATCAATCAATTCTTGAATTTGGGGGTTATGGGTTGTTGAAGGGATTGTGCAAAACGGGTCATGCATTGAGTTTGAAGTTGCCAAACACAAAAATTGGGGCAAAAAGAAACCTAAACAATAAAGATATGGTGGTATGTTGGTATGTGGAATGTGGGTATGTGATATGTGGTATGTTGATATGTTAGTATGGTGATAGGTATTGAAAATGTAGATGGTTTGTCAAATTTTTGGTAAAGTCAAAAATGAACTAAAAAATCAGCAATAAGGAAAAAATGTCATATTGAAACTTTAAAGCACTAATAAAAATTTTGGGTTTTGCAACTGTCTTTTGCAACTAAAATTCAGTTGCATGCAGCACATGCAACTGCAAATTTGTGTAGTTGCATAAGACAAGTTGCACATGACATCCAATTGCATGCGACATTACGTATGCAACATGTATATACGGTCTTAATATACATGTTCATACATACATACAAATCCAAATGTAGTTGCACCTTATGTGCAACTCTCTTTGCAACTACAATGCAACTAATCAAAATATGACACATGTTTAAAAATAAAACAACTAACTTATGGACACGTGTCACTATTAAAAATTTTTGTGTTCTCAAAATTTAAAATTTCATTGGATTAATTTCAATCATTGAAGTTTCTGCCACTAGGATGATGACACGTGGCACACCATGGAACGCTCATTGACCATTTGACACGTGTTCATGTAACACCAATTATATGGTGACACGTGGTAATCAAAACCCACCTATTTTTAAATTTTTAAATATTAATCAATGAAATCTAAATCGTCCAATATATGGCTAATAAGATATTGACACATGGTGCATAGGTAGGTAAGTAATAATTTAACCCTACTAAATAAGTTTATTTAAGTATGCAAGTAGGTTAAAAAGTAGCTAGGCTTAGGTTATATAGTTATGTTTATAAAAATCCAATTTTATTTTCAGGTTTAACCATTTCACAAAGGTCAAGCTTTTTTCATTCACTCATCCCCAATGGCACTTAATATTTAGTTAATACATAGCTATTGCTCATAGTTATATGCTGAGACAAATAGAATTTGAAGCCAAGGGATATGGGTTAAAACATTCCATTGCAAACCTCATGAATCAACCTAGTTGCACATTACATGCAACTACTGTATTAGATTATACCAGCCACGGAAGGGCTCTATTGCATTTGGTGTCCAAAGCAAACTTGAAGCCTTCCTCTTGGTGCATCTAACAAACTAACAATCATTGAAAACAGATTAGAAATGAGAAAGTTATGGCCCCCCAAAGTAAAGGGGGTCAAAAACTCAAAAAAAAAAACCTATTGAACACTACAAAGGCCGGTTCTTAAACATCCAGAAAGTTCATTTTATGTTGTTTTTTTGCTATTAGAGTTCCAATGTGATTTGTAGGACTTCAGGTGGCGCTCCTATAGCACTTTAAATCGTTTAAAATGAACAAGAAATAAGAAAGTTATGAAGTTTGAAAGTAGAAGGGGTCCAAAGGAAAAACAAAAACAAAAACGTTTTATAACTTGGAAAGCTTATTTTTCTTCTTGTTAGTTTTTCATTACTCCTTTTCTTTTGCACTTCAAAGATGATTATAGGATATTTTAAATAATTATGATTATTTAATGAAAATATTATTTTAATATTATTTTCTAGCTTAAATTAATAATTAACTTAGGATGTTTATATACTTGTAGGTTATTAGTGTAGCCTATTTAAATTTATATTTTAACATAAATAATAAAATTTAAATATATAATATCTATTGAGTATATATACATATGATTGATTATCACTATAATTTAAAAAAAATTTAATTAATAATTACGATTATTTATAATGAAATTTAAATATTATCATATTAATTGATTTTGAAAAAAAATTTAAATCAAATTTACATTTTCTGAAAAAAAATTCCAATATTAAAAAAAAACATATTTAAACCATGGTTTAATTTAATTTAATTTAATTTAATTTAGCATAATTTAGCCTAAAATAATTTAACAATTGTTAATTTTAGTTTAATTTAGTTTAGCCATACATATTTTAACCTAACTAAGTTGAACCATATTTATTTTATCCTAATTTAATTTAACTTAATTTAGTTTAGCCATAAATATTATAGCCTAACTTAATTTAACCATAATTAATTTGGCCTAATTTAATTTAACCATATTTATTTTAGCCTAATTTAATTTAGCTTAATTTAGTTTAGCCATAATTAATATAATCTAATTTAATTTAACCCAACTTGATTCCGCCATAATTAGTTTGGTCTAATTTAATTTAACCATATTTAATTTAATTTAATTTAATTTAGCCATAATCATTTAAGCCTAATAAATTTAACCATGGTTAATTCTATTTTAATTTCATTTAGTCATAATTATTTTAGCCTAACTTAATTTAACTATGGTTAGTTTAGCCTAACTTAATTTAGTTTAATTTATTTTAGCCATTATTAGTTTATTTTTGTTTAATTTAGCCATGGTTAATTTAACTTGATTTAATTTAACTTAATTTAAATTAGCCATAATTAGTTTAGCCTAACTTAATTAACCATAGTTATTTAAACCTAAATTAGTTTAAGCTAGCCTTAGTTAGCATGGGGTTAACTTAGTATTAGAGGTTCATAACACTATTGTATATAACCTATGTAGATATATTAAGTATAATAATTTAAGTATGTATAAGTTTAGGCCATTATTTTTATGACACGTGTCCATGTTGTATAGATTTAGTTGCATGTTAATTGCACACATAACCGTATGGCCCAAAAATTATACAATACGAAATTTGTAGTTGCAAATATGACCAAGATAGTTGCAAATGACAATTAGTTGCATGCCAGTTGCATAGTGACTGGTTGCAAATGACAAGATTTCTAGTAGTGAAGGTGTGGCCTTACAATATGTAATAAAAACCTATCTACATACAAAAATATCTTGATGAAAGAGAAATCCCAAAAAAGTTCAAGCATAAGAAGAATCTCCAACAAGTTCTCTAACAATCTCTAGAACAACTTCTTGAGGTTAGAATTTCTCATTGTATCCAACAAGTTCCACAATTGAATTCAAGTGGATATTACCAAAAACTTTCAAATCTCCAAGGAACTCGATTGTTGACACTCTTTCATTGGAATACTTTGCCATAAAATCCTTTTCTTGGAGTTTGAACAAGGGAAACAACCAAGGAGTTTTGACATGGGAAATGGATGGTGGACTATCAACAACCTCAATTGTGGTATTGATGTGAATATCAAAAGCACATGCTACAACAACTTTACACAAATTGTAGAAATACAACCCATTAAAGGGCTATTGGTAAATAGCACTAAGTATGCATTTGGAGCAAACTTGTTTATAGGGCACAGTGGAAGGATTTGTGACCATCAAACCTTCGTCAACCTAATAAAACAATCAGGTGTTAGAAGGTTGAATATTTTAGATTAGATCATACTGTAAGATTTTATTATAACGAATAAATCAATTCTAACATATTAAAGTACAATGAAAAAGAATAAAATGAGATTAAGCATGCAAGTTATGGCACAATCAAGTTTGATACGGAGACTAAAAACTTCTTCCAACTTTTTTTGCAATGAAACTAATAGCACTGGGACAATGATGTTCATATGGTGAGCAGATGCACATCTCCCTTATTGCTACAAGAAATATTTTGCAAAATGTAAGTAGGGTAAACTTGCCCCCCACCAATCATCACCCGGTAATCGAACACTGCTCTTGTGCAGACTAGCGTTGATGAATGGTCGTAGTCCTTTGTGCAAATGTTTGAATGCAACCCTATCACCAAACGCCTAGTCTTGAAAAAATAGGTTTGGTCTTTTCATATAATTTAAACAAAATCTTTTTTTTTGTGTGCGGTTATGGGCATGGGAAAAAACAATAACAAAAAAAATGCATAGTGTCATATGTAGTTATGTTTGGTTATGGGAAAGGATTAGGACATTGTATGTGTAATCATGTTTGGTTTAGCTTTTTTTAAGAAAACTAACATAAACAAAATGCAGATAAAAAATTGATTGTTTGGTTATGGGGGTTTAGGCTCACATTAAAGGGCATGAATCTACTCATTAATAAACCCTAAACCTAACAAGGATACAATGCACAAGGATCAACAAAGGACATCTTTTCTTTGAATCCTTCAAGGCACCACATTTATTAGCCTCAAAGGAGAGTCCTCAAAGATTCCTATTATGCATAAAAATTGAACATTCCCTCTGAAAAAAAAGGGGCACAAATCAAAGTTTAAACTATAACAAAGCTTACATCAAATGAATAGGCTACATCATTTTCTACTTTTAATTTAAGCTCCAAGTATGTCCTCTCTATGTGCTAGGGTAGAAGAATAGTTCCAACTCTACTTAAAATTCCTATGTCCTAATGCTATAATGGTGAGGAATTTTGATCTACCAATGCCAGTAGAACATGTAGATAACAAGAGTCCAAGTTTGAGAGTTTATTTGCAAAAAACGAGTCTCAAAGAGAAAGTAGAGCAAGTAGAAGAGCAAAAACTAGGTTCAAAAGTAGATTTGTGAAAGGTGAAAGTAGAGTATGTAGAAAAAGGATCAACATCAAACATACAAGTTCAAATTGTAGAGCAGATTTACAATTAGAGGTTCCAAAAATATCTAGATTACTATTGGATCCAAAAATCCATAGTTCAAAATGTTACATCAAAGAGTTTCAAGAAAGATAGAGATCAGTTAAGTCATAGCGATTGCTCTAACACATTTCTCCCCATTGCATGCACAACAACAAAAGATGCTGATTTAAATTGGGATGATTTTGTAGGATTTTATTATTATATTATATTCTAAAAATCTTTGAACATGTTATAGCAAAATTTCCAGATTTATTACATTTTTTGGATTCTTGGGTTGTTTATAGGGAAGAAAAAGGCATACCATTGGAGGGGCCAAAATGCATTGCATCAAGTTATTGGAGGTTGGGATTAGGAATAAATAAGCAATTATGAACTTAATTGTCCTTCGTAGGAGATGAAACATGTTGGATTTGCAAGCAATAAACCTTGCAGCTAATAAGGAAAATATTCCCTTTGCTCCTAACCCACAAAGCAAAAGATCAACACCATAGCTGAATCGAATGCTCCAAAAACCAAGAGGTATGTGAATAGATGAAACGTTAGAAACAACAATGAATGTTATTGAGAGAGGGACACCTTCCTTAAAGAGGATTAGCAAGTCATAGAAAATCCCAATCATCTCCATTGTTGACCACCTGAATGGAAAAACTAGATCTAGGAAAATGGGGTTAGGAGGTGTGTTTACAAAAGAAGAGGATGTTGTAATGATCAAGTGGACCTTATACATGCTAGAATGTGGATTGTCAATAAGCCTATAACAACTGAAAATGAAGGTTGCAAACCTAACAAAAATAAGGGATACACCATTTTTAGATGGAATACCAAGCAATAGTTGGTGGTATTGGTTCAAATGGAGACACCCAGAATTGAACATTCGACAAGTAGAAAGATTGGAAGTCTCTAGAGCACAAGGACTAACACCTGCTTCTTACATTTCATTTCACACCAACTATATAACCAACACAATTACACTATAGATCATGTATGGAATTCAAATGAAACATGAATTCAAGTTGGTAAACAATTTGGAGCAAGGGTTCTAGCTAAAAGAGGATCAAAAGCAGTTTATAGCACCATGCCCAAGTCTCAAGAGTGGTTAACTATAAAGTTTGTAGTAAATGTTGTAAGAGGTGTTTTACAAGGGTTCTACATTTTCAAAGGTGAAAGAGTGCGAGATGATTTCATCAAACTTTACAAACTAAGAACTTGCATGGTAATGCAAAAAAGAGCTTGGATGATTTCTTTCTTGTTCAAAGAATTCTTAACTTTCTTCAAGAAATTTGTTCCAGGTGGAATGACACTTCTTAGTTTTGGATGGGCATGGTAGTCATGTTACTTTAGAAGCAATAAAACATGCATAAGAATTTGGGTTAAACATGATTACCTTACCATGTCGTACATCACATGCTTTATAACCATTAGATGTGTTTTGTTTCAAGCTATTTAAAACAACATTAAAAAAGGTTAGGGATGTAGTTATATCTAAAAGCAATCACATGGAGCTAAATAAAATCATTCTAGCTAGATGGGTTGACCAGGCCATAGATCAATCTCTCATAAAGAAAAACATCAAATTTGGGTTCAAGGCTACAAGTATTTGGCCCTTCAACCCCAAAGCAATGGACAACAAGATTCAACCTTCAAAAAATTTACATTACAACAAGCATCAATAACCATGGAAATGATCAAAAGGAATACACATTAGATGAACAAACTAATTGTAATGAAAGTCAACAATGGAAGGAGGAATTCGTTGTTGCAAAACTTCTCCATATAGCTAAAACATCAATCCATAAAACAACACCTGAGTTTCATCCTAACATGTTAGAATTGACCAATATTATTATGTAAACATGCTTCAAAGCCCTATTGTGATAGAAGAGCAATTAGAGGAGATTGTAAACCTAGATGAAATTATTCCTAAGTTAGTGCAAGAAACCCAAAGTCCTCTATATCTTATTTAGGAAGGCATGAGGTTGCATAATTTGCTTTCATTAACTCATTTACCTCCAAGATGCACAAGGGGAAAGGAGCAATTAGTTGATTACTTTTAATCACATGTGATTTCTGCTAAATATCTAAACATTCTAAGGAGAAAAGCCATGGACAAGGTAGCTATAGAGGAAACTAACACTACTAGAAATCTTGTCATTTGCAACCAGTCACTATGCAACTGGCATGCAACTAGTTGTTGTTTGTAACTATCTTGGTCATGTTTGCAACTACAAATTTAATATTGTATAATTTTTGGGCCATACGGTTGTGTGTGCAACTAACATGCAACTAAATGTGTACAACATGGACACATGTCATAAAAATAATGGCCTAAACTTATACATACTTAAATACTATACTTAATATATCTATATAGGCTATATATAATATTATTATGTACCTCTAGTACTAAGGTTAACCCCATGCTAATTTAGGCTAGCTTAAACTAACCTAGGTTAAATAAACAAAAAAGTTAAACTAACCATGGCTAAATTTATTTGATTAAACCGATTATGACTAAATTAAATTAAATTAAATTAATTATGGCTAAATTAAATTATGTTAAATTAAACTAGGCTAAAATAAATATGGCTAACTAAAGTTAGGCCAAACTAATTATGGTTAAATTAAGTTAAGTAATAATAGTTATGGCTAAACTAAATTAGACTATATTTATTATGGGTAAATTAAATTAAATTAAATTAGGATAAAATAAATATGGTTAAATTAAAATAGGCTAAAATTGACAATGGTTAAATTAAGTTAGGTTAGACTAATTATTATTAAACTAAATTATGTTAAATTAAATTAAATTAAACCATGGTTTAAATATGTTTGACTTTATTTTATTTTGGAATATTTTTTCAGAAAATGTACATTTGATTAAACACAAAATTATTCAAAATCAATTAATATTATAATATTATAAATTTATTATAAATAATCATAATTATTAATTAAACGTTTATTATAATTATAGTGATAATCAATTATATATATAATCAATAGGTATTATATGTTTAAATTTTATTATTTATGTTAAAATATTAATGTGAATAGGCTACACTAATTAACCTACAAGTATACAACCGTCTTAAGCAATTATTAATTTAAACTAGATAATAATATCAAAATCATATTTTTATTAAGTAATCATAATTACTAAATATCCTATAATCACCTTTGAAGTGCAAAAGAAAAGGAGTAATGAAAAACTAACAAGAAGAAAAATAAGCTTTCCAAGTTATAAAACGTTTTGTTTTTTTTTTTTTCTTAGGACCCCTCCTACTTTCAAAGCTCATAACTTTCTTATTTCTTATTCATTTTAAACGATTTAAAGTGCTGTAGGAGCGCAAAATTCAAAAGTCCATTACTTATTGGCTATCCGTGATTTTGATTTGATTTTTTCATTCTTAAAAGGTTGATTATGATAGCTTTAGATAAGTGAATCCCTTTTTTATGATTTCAATGATTTTCATTTTTATTTTATTTTTTGTATTTAAGATAATAGGAAAAACTACCATTGTGACGTCCATATAAGGTCACCATAGTGTGCAAAGACCCAAACGAGCCAAAAGAATAGCAAAGTTGGGAACTATAGTAGATAGAACATCTATTAGAATTGTTGAAAAATGTCTTAGAACACAATTTACTGCAACTTGGACTCCAATAGTTATCAAGGAGGTTGCTGATAAATTTCACTAGAACTTTCAAGCAAGCTTCCGACCAAATCCATGTAGGTACATGGGTGCTAATCTTGGATGCACAACTTGGGTTCAGCAACAAGCTAGGCATCAAGCATGAACTAAACAACAAGCAAGAGAGCATTGAACAACAAGGTTGCTACCTTTTGATGATTAAATAAGAACGATACATATGGTCACCACCAAGACCAAAACCAAAAGAGAACATGATCTAGGATCAGCGAAGCTCAAACCAAGTAGAAACACTTCAAGAACACCTAGAAGAATGGAAGACTAGAATAGGCTTCAACAATATTGAAATTTTGAGCTCAAAGTTTTAAAAACATGTCCAGAAGACCAATGCAAGCTACAACAATGATGGAGTTTCAAAGTGAAAGTTTCAAAAACATGTCCATACAACCTAAATAAACTTCAAAAACATTGAGATTTTGAGCTCAAAGTTCAAAGACATGTTTAGAAAACTAATGTAGGCTACAAAAATGATGGAGCTTGGAGCTAAAAGTTTCAAGAACATGAAATACAACCAAAATTTATAACAACATTGAAGTAGGTTACATCAATGATGGAGCTTGGAGTTGAAAGTTTCAAGAACATGAAATACAACCAAAATTTATAACAACATTCAAGTAGGTTACAACAATGATGGAGCTTGGAATTGAAAGTTTCAAGAACATGAAGTACAACCAAAGTTTGTAGTAACATTTAGACAAGTTCAAATGCATCTTCTTTGTGGTGATGTGCTATTCCTACTAATGCACTTCTTTTTTTTGACATTGTCATCAAGCATGGGATGCATTGCTTGTTCATTTTTTCTAGTTACAAACCTCTAAGAAAACCCACATTCATTGCTCCAAGTGACAAATGTCCAAAATAACTAACATTTGCTGGCATTGAACCTTCAAGAACCATCGTTTTGGTAGAAAGCAAGAGTAGAAGGCTCCTTCTTCTACCTAACGACTGTGCAAGAAACCGATGCCCAGTGTGAAGCCATATGTCCTGGTGACGCGTGTCCAAAAAATCCAACGCCCATAGATGCGCAATGGGTTTGCCATGCCCACCACCACACCCGTACACTTGCGGCGGTTTGTGAACATGGACTTCTATTCCCATTATCATTTATTCATAGCCTTAGCTTTTGTGAAGATCTTAGCCACATGTTCAAAACTAAATGGTTACTTTGTAAATGTGTGGGTGGGGGTTTGAGATTTTCATCTATTCTATTGATAGGATAGAAGACGTCCATAAAAGAGGATATCCTTGTTTAGTTATAGTTGAGTAAGTAAACTCTTTAAGCTTTGATCTATTCGAAGTTTTTTTTTTTGGTCATTTTTTACCACCAAATCTTTAAAGGGGCATAACTTCTTCAATTTTGACACAATTTAAGTGATTTAAAGGGTGTTGGGTGCGCCCTCCACTCCTCTACACTTTATTCTTAGACACCATAAACAAAGGAGGCACCTAGTAAGATTCAGAGTTGACTGACACAATAAGTGTTCAATCATTGGCCTATTTATCTTTTTTTTTTATAAACAATTTTGCCAAATTGTGGAACTCAACACAAAATGAAATAGAAAAATTCACCTACAACCAAACAAATGCACCATAAGTTCAAATTGGGAAAAACCAAAAGTAATATTTTTTGAAAAAATCTTGATTTTAAAAAACTTATAATTTGAATGTTTTTTGGATTCTTCTCGTCATCAACTAGTAGCTCAAACTTGTTATCAGTCTCATCATGCACTCCAATAATAACAAAAACAATGGTGGTTGTAGCAAAGGGTTAGAACATGTGGTGGGAAAAGTTATGAATGGTGTCTTTTGGTAGAAAATGCAATTTCACAAAAGGATTAAATGTTGGAATGGTTGTCACTTTTATGGTTGTGGAAAGTTCAATCGTCCAATTAGAATCTCCTTTGTCATAATGTATTTTAGCCTTCATAAAAAAAAATTATAGTTGTAAAAAAAACATTTTTTAATGAAATTAACATGTGTTTTGATCAAACCTCCTTTGATGTTGATGATGATTGTGGTGGTACCCACAATATCAATGACATCTATGTGAAGATATGAAATAGCCACAGATGTAGGAGGAGATGTAGATCAAATCAATGAATTGCCATAGAACATTGCAAGCTATATGATCAATGTTTTCCATTAGAAAAAATGGATGTTCCACTAGTAGAAATCAGCCAAAATGTAACCACTTCATTTACGACTACATGTGATTTGTAATTGTTTGCGACTAAATTTGAGAATATTTGCAACTATAAGACCAAATTTCAACTATTTTGGTCATTCTCACAATTATGATGCAACTATTAAAAATTTCAGCCTATTGGTTGGATCGATTTTACATTTATTTTCATCCATTAATAGGTTGATATGTCTCATTAAATGCAATAGTCACTAAATTAGTTGCATCCTAAAGGTATTCTACAATGATATAAGGTGTATTTTAATGTATGTACAAAAATGATATATATATATATATAATACGCATACGTATGTATATTGTTCATATAATGAATCTCAAAATTAATATTTGAACTTTGAATTTTTTATTCAAATCTGAAAATTGATATTTCAATTCAGAAAATTATTAGTTGATGATAAAAATGGACATTTTAATTTCGAATATTTTTATATGAATATGAAATTTTATATTTCAATTTTGAAAAATCTGCATTTAAATTTGAAATAATCATTTGATTTGAACTTAAAATTTCAATTCCAAATTATTATTTTGGATTTTCAAAATTAATACTTCTAGTCTGAAAATTATTAATTGGGTCTAAAAATGAACATTTCAATTTTGAATATTATTATTTGAATCTGAAGATTGACATTTCAATTCTAGAATTTGTTATTTAAATTCAAAAAACTTATTTGATCTAAAAATTAATATTTGAATTTAAATAATTTTTTTTCGAATTTAAAAACTAGTATTTCAATTCAAAAAAAATTATTGAATCTAAAAATCGACATTTTGATTTCAAATATTTTTATTTGATTTTGAAATTTGATATTTGAATTCTGAAGTTTTAAATTTAAATTTTAAAAAACTATTTGACTTGAAAGTTGAAATTTGAATTCCAAATTATTATTTTGGATTCTCAAAATTAATATTTCAAGTCAAAAAATTATTAATTGAGTTTTAAAATGGACATTTTAGTTTTGAATATATTATTTGAATTTGAAATTTGACAGTTCAATTTTGAAAGTTGTTATTTAACTTCAAAAAACGTATTTGATCTAAAAATTGATATTTGAATTTTGCATTACTATTGTGGAATCTTAAATTTATATTTTAATTCAAAAAATTATTGATTGAGTTTTAAAGGTTTTTTCTACTAGTGTTATTCCTATAAATTATTTTAATAAATAATTATAAATGAGTATTTTTATTAAATCTAAGTTACACTAAATAATTATTGTTATAACATAAATTTGTATATTTTTAAATTTATATTCTTATATTAGAAGAAATTAATCAATGTAATTGATGTGACATTACTTTAAAATCATTGCAATTACTTCAGATAAGAATTAATTATTATGTGCATAATTATTTTCTAATTGAACATAATTATTCACATTCTATAATTTATAATTTCAAACCTGAATTAAAAATTTGGAAAAATTATAGTGTAGTTCAAATAATTATTTTTACTGATTTTAATTTCACGAATTATTATATAATAATAATATTATTAAGAAATTTGTGATTCATCGTCTATGATAAATATTTTATAGTAATTTTACAGTAATTATGAAAATTAATGTTATGTTTAACAAATTATTGTATTTATAGTTAATAATTACCAAGAGAAAAATTATTTGACTTATAATAATTCTTACAGAAATAAATGTTATTATATAATAAGTATGTAATTAGTTGAATAATAACTTTTAAAAAATTTGTGTAAAAATTTATTTTATAACGACGATAGTTAATTCATAACTTATTAATTTAACAAAAATATTTTAATATTTTAATCTTTAAATTAGAGTCGTTAAATTTATTTTACATTAATTATATTATATACAATTCAATCAGATTCTAAATAATAATAAAATATTTTAAAATATTATAATCATTTAATTATTTATGAGTTATGTATTAACAACTTGTGAGTAACTAGATAGTTAATTTGTGAAATATTAAGAAATTATTGCTCAATTAAGTAATTGATAATGAATATTGAATATTTGTAGTGTATACTTTATATTTTAAATGCATGAAAATTTAATCATTATTAATTAAATGATTATCTAATTATCTAGTATTTGAATTGTTTATAATTCTAAAAATTAAGAAAGTAAGGCATGAAGAAAGTTTTGAAATTACAACTTAGTTTGTGAAGAAATTGCAACTTCAAAATTTATCCCATATTGTTTGTTTTTCATTCTCAATTTGAACGTTATATAAACAAAAGGGTGTGGTCATCCAATTCCACATTAAAAAATTTGTGCACATGGGATGAACAAATCAAAAGGCTTGACTCAAAACAAAAAAACAAATTATGCACATTTAAAAAGTACTTACCTTCCCAACCTATTTATCTACCTAACGAGGTAGGTACTTAGGTTGACCTACCACCTAGGTTGACCTATGTCACCTATTTAAATACCTACCTATATGAATAAGTATTTAACTTAGGAAAGTAAAACCTACCTACCTATTTTTTAACCTAAGTATGTAGGTTGATATGTAGCCTAAGTTTGTAGGCACCTATTTATGTACCTACCTAGGTACCTACCAATTTGATATTTTTATTTTTATTAAAAAATTTAATGCCACGTGGCATATTCACATTGGGCCATGTGTCATAATATATTATCATCAAAGTATTTGAATTAAACGTCCTAGATTATTTCAAAATAATAATAATAATAATAATAATGTAAATAATCAAATATTAAGACACGTGGCAACACATCATTTGCCTTCAATTGTGACCAAAATAGTGGCATCTTACTCGCATGTGACAATACGTATACAATGAAATCAAAGGATGAAATGTATTTGTTGACTTTTTTTTATACATTACCCTTTGTCATTCGCGACTAATTTATCACATGCGACTTGTCTTAAGCGACTAAAGGGATTTTAGTTGCAAAATGTCTCTTGTGACTAAATTTAATCGCAAAGACTAGTCAAAAATACATGTTTTTCTTTTAGTGTTCATTTCTTTTTGCCATTTGGACCTTATCAAATCAGAGTCTAATGATTTCAAAACAAGAATTCTACTTGAGCACAACAAGACTAAAAACATAGAGATGTGTTTGTAAAGAGATTGAATGAACCTTACTTGAGACCCATTATCTTTCAATGGGTCACATTTTTTAACCAAAAGTCATTTAATTGTTGTAAATTGAAATACAATTCGATGAAAGAATCCTATGTAGCCACCCTATAAAACTTTAAAAAACCTTGGGCAACCATAATAACAAAAAACCCTAAATGATGACCCTAACAACTAAAAAGGGGGAAAATTCAAATCCTATGAATTAAAAAAGCGAAGAAATAAAACCCTTGGGAGTGAAAAATCCTTTGAAACAACCCCCCATTGGAATGAAAAAAAAAGTCACTTGAAATGATCCCCCATTAATGGTGGAAAAAAAAAAGATTTGAAGTGGCCCCCCATTGGTGGCCAAAAAAAAATGATTTGAAGTGGCCCCCATTGGGGGTGAAAAAAAAGCATTTGAATTGATCCCCATTAGGGTGAAATGACCCACCATCAACAATGAAAAGAAAGTGATTAGAGTTACCCCACTGGACATGAAAAAAATTCACTTAACATTACAAAAAAACGTAGTTTTTTAGAAGACTAACTTGATCAAAGTGTTCACAAAAAGGTATGTCCATTTTGACTAAAGGTTTGGGGCATGAAAAACACATGTTACATTGATTTAAACGATTTTTTCGACCAAGTGTCAAGCCAAAGATATAGTCAAAATGGACAAATGTCCATCAAAATGGCCATGGCTTAGTCAAATTCGCCATATTGAATCAATAGGGTTTAGTCAAATTGACCATCCTGATTTGACCCTTAGTCAAATTAACCATTATGATTTGACACTTAATTAAATGAACAATACGCATTTGATGATTAGGCCTATTAGGTAAGTATGTAGCCTAATTTAGGCTACCTGCGTAAGTACATAACATAGGTTACCTTGGCTACTAGGTAGGTAATTTAAGCTTAGACCTACGTAATAGGCTAGGTTACCTACCTAATATGTTTAGGTTATATTTATTAATTATAGGTTAGTACCTACATAGCTTACTAAATAGCATAGTCATAAATAGGTATAAACATAGACCTAATAGGTACCTAAAAAGCTTAATATACTACAACCTACATGTTACCTAAGTACATGCATTTATTAATAGGTACCTCCTAACTACCTAGGTTAACTTACCTATAACCAACCTATTTATGTAAGTAATATAAAAAATTCAAGTTCATTTAATGCAATATGTTGAAAAATACTCATGAAAAATGATTACAATATATTGGTCCAAAATCATGTTCATCAATATGTTGTCCAAAACTTCAACCTAGGCTACATTGGCTACTTAGGTGATCTAATTAGTTAGCCTAGGTTTCAAAGCTTAGTAGACCATCTAGCTTAGGGAATTTGGCCTAGCCTAAATGGTTTGGTCTAGCCTAGGTAGCTAAGCTAGGTGGCCTAGCCTAGGCCTAGGACATAGGGTTGGTAAGTAAATAAATAAATTATTTTTGGCAATAATTATTAGGTAGGTAGGTGGGGTAATTACTAATATTTTAATATGAAATTTAAATAAAATAATTTAAATATTATATGTAGAAGGTTGTTGCCCAAATGATATTATTGTCACAATGATTCAGTCAAAAAAATTTGATAAGAAAAACCCAATAAAAAAGACCAACCAAAAAGACCTAGACAAAATGGTTGTGTCCAAATCAACTTGTCCAAAATCACACTTTGGTTAAGTTGGACAAGGGGGCAAAAAAACCATAAGGGGGGTTTTTTAACTGAGATTCCCGGTCAAAAAAGCCAGGATTTCTTGTAGTGTAAGTGACTTCACTTCAAGGGGTTGTGAAAAAACATTTCACCTAAAGTGACATACTGTGAAATTTTCTTTTTCACATGAACTGACCCCATTAGCTGGAGACAATAAAAACTCATTTGATCATTTGATTTTCAATTTTTCTTCTTGTCATTTTGTGGGTCTTCAAAAACATTTGTGTGAAGTTTCACAAGGGGAAAAGGGGGTATTTGCTTTCTTTGTGAACTTTGAAAGTTTTTTGTTTTCGTATTTTGAGTTTAAGAATCTTTAATTTCCTTCTTGTCATTTTGGGGGTCTTCAAATTTTTGTGTGAAGTTTCACAAGTGAGGAAATAGGGGTATGTGCCTCTTTTCATGTGAACTTTGAAAGTTTTTTGTTTTTGTATTTTGAAATTTTGGAATTGTCAATTTTCTTCTTGTCATTTTGGGGGTTTGTAATTATTTTGTGTGAAGTTTTACAAGGGGGGTGATGGGGTATTTTCTTTTCTTTTGAAACTTTGAAGGTATTTTGTTTTGGTATTTTGAAGTTCCAAAGTTTTCAATTTTCTTCTTGTCATTTTGGGGGTCTTCAAAAAATTTGTGTGGAGTTTTCACAAGCCAAGAAACAGGGCATGTGCCTTTCTTCATGTGAATTTTGAAAGTTTTTAATTTTTGTATTTTGAAATTCTAAAATCTTCAATTTTCTTCTTGTCATTTTGGAGGTTTCACATGAGGGAAGATAATGTTTTAAAATTTGGGGGTTTTCAAATTGTTTTTGATGGAGTTCAAGGATCTTCAACTTTGTTCTTAGGAATTTTAGGGATTTTCCCAATTTGTTTTTAGTGAATTTGAAATTCTTGTCCCATTTTGTTTACATCATTTAACTAAGTTCTTCACCAAACCAATCATGACAAAAAGAAAATGAATTAATATCATTCAAATTGTTCCTACCCATGGCAATATTTTAAGTTAAATTTGGGTATTAAAATTCTGTTTTATACATTTTCCATAGAACCAAAGAAGGTCTTCTTTTCCTTTGGAAAATAAATTTGGTTTTGAAGTGGATGGGATGAATAGATATTCAATGGTATTAGGTTATTGAAATATTATAATAATAAGATTAAAGTAAAGGATCTAAGTTGTGAATATATGGGTTATTGAAATTTTGAAAGGAGAAAAAATCAATTATGAACAAATCTTTGAATTTTTTCACGACTGCCAATTCTGATTTTCTAATATTTATCTATTCCTAATTTAAAAATTGTCCAACATTGCGAAACATACCAAATTCCCAAAATCCCATCTTACCCCTCCTCTTATAAAAATGTCTTACTCATATTTTATCTTCAATTTTGGAAATTATTCACCACTATTTAAAATTTTAATAATTCATGCTTTGAATTAATGAGTTGAAACTTGAACAATGTGTCAGGCAGACCAACCAAATGCAGTAGCCACCATTCCATAGTCTCTCCCCCTCAGGGCAGAGCCAACAAAGGAGTGTTGGGTTGGCATTTGATTTTGTTAGTAACTGCAGATTTGGGTCCTTTAAATTTTCTGCAATAGAAAGCCACTCTTTTCATTTCTGTGAAAAAACTCAGAATCAAAGAACCGCAGGTTTTGGTTATTTCAAAACCCTAAGAAAACATGTGGTTTTCATGAAAGAACCGACAGTTACTAAGGCAGTCATTGGTTTTTGTCAAAAAAATTGAAACCATGGATCTCTCTCTCTCTCTCTATATATATATATATATATCAGAAAACCAGTTCTTTTATGACCTCAATTAATGGAACCTTAAGAACCGGAATGACAACCGCCGGGGGTTTGTTCCTGTTTATGATTACCACCCGGCATTGGTAATTACAAAAGCCCTAAATGATATTATGGATACAAATCTGTTTACAGTACAAGTGTTAGGAGCTTGTGGGTCTGGTGCTGGCCACAATATTTAAGTCTGCCAGAAGCACATTAAACTTGCGAGGTCAAGGGTTTTGAAGCACTGGACAGAGACAATTGATTTTGACATTTACATTTGCGTGCAGATGTTTTTAAGGTGTTTTGAATGAGTGATGAGGAGGAAGAAAGGCTGGCCTTTGATTGATTTGTGTGTTGATTTGTTGTAGTAAAAGCCCCATCTTTTTTTTTAATACCTCGAACTTATTGTATGACAACCAAATATCTGGAGCAGCAAGCAGGCTGCTACAACTTTTACTGGGACAATAATAAAACCCACATTCAACATTGAGCCTAAGCCATGTCCAGACCTGATCAAAATTGGATGAAAATACTTGTATAAGTAATTGGCTTTCCCAAGTATATGGTATGTATGTATGTATGTATGTATGATACAGTGTTGGGAAGTTCTTTCCTTTTGGAACCTTGAACTGGTGGGGCCAGGGTACATATACCCTTGACTGATGGTTCTCAAAAATCAAAGGCAATTCTCAAAAATCATAGAACCAGTTTCTATTCTAACCAGGGGCTTCTAAAAGATCAAAGAACCTGCCCTAGACTGCTGGTTCTTTGCTAGAATGTCCAAGAGTTTTCAAAATATGACTACCACAATTTTCGGCATATCCAGCATAACATGGTGAGACTTGGGTAGCTAATTACTGGTGGAAAAACCATATTTTGCAACTTGTTCAAGGCGACTAAAAGTGTCATTTGTAACTATTTTGATTTATTTTGAAAATCAAAATAATCACAAATGACACTTTTAATCGCTTTGGACAAGTCACCAAAATGAGGTTTTTCTACTAATATAAAAAGTTAGAATGCTTTGCCAGGTACGTCTTTCAGGTAGCTAATAAGAATGCTTGTTGATCCCAAAACATACTCAGTGCCTAACTCTGTTGTCCAAACGTCTTCTTTGGTAGCTTGCATAATTTGCATAGTCAATATATTAAGTTAGAGTCCCCAAAAAAAACTCCGTGCATTTCTCAGAATCATGTCCCGCCAGCACTTTTGAAACATGGCATATACAGAACCAGTCTCAAGGCATATTTTCACAGTCAATATGCTTTCCACCTCCTTATCCATGGCCAATTGCAGAAGATATGAGGAAGGAGAGCATATCAGATCGTAGAAGAAAGTGGGAGTGGGCATATGGGAGAAAAGAAAAAAATGATATGAACTGAGTGGTACTCATAGATGCAACAAAGGGACTTATATGATAAGGGTGAGGTCTGAGGAAGCTGTAAACCCGTGATAAGGCCAGAATATATAATTAGGGTTGGTTCATTATTACTACTACTTGTCATGACCCTAATTGATCATAAAGAGTTTTGGTTATTGTAATCCCTTCCACACCATTTCCCTTCCCTCTCCCTTCCACTTCCCTCTCCTCTTGTCCCATCCCATCCAACATCTATTTACATGGAATCATCAAATGATTTGATTGCCAATAACAAAGAGTGTGTACCCATCCCAATTGGACACCATCACAAATGAACGAATTGATAGTCTATGTGGGAAGAGTTTGCTTCTTCTTTCCTGCTTTCCCCACCACCCTTATGCCCAAAAACAACAACACCTCCTCTTGGACCAAGTGGAAAAAAAGTCTCCCAAGACCAAAAATAAGAAGAGAGAGATGGGATGTTTATTGCTGTAGAATAATACGATCTCATAAGAGAAGACACGATTATTATTAGAGAGAGAGAGAGAAACATCATGATTAAATTAGTACTAACTTCAAAATACCATTCCTCTTGAATTGGGTATTATGAAATCAAAGAGGTAGGGAGAGAGAGAGCTCAGAGAGGGAGGGGGGAACAAGCGAAGCTATTTCTGTAGTAGTACTAGCAGTAGTAGCTAGATTTTTGCAGGAGCTAGAAAAGCAATGCATGCACAGGGCCTAGTAACAACAACATAATAACTGGGCCTTAATCACTGTTTGTCTGGCTCTCCTTTTATCATTGCCCACCAACACTGCTCCTTCCTCTTCAATTCCCTTTTTCCTTTTGCTTTCATTCTTCAATCATTGAGCCAGGAGGAGGAGGGGGGGAGGAGGAGACCTAGCTACTACTTCTTTACCCTCTTCTTCTTGACTTGCAGTAGTAGACTAGTAACAGCAGCAGGTTTCTTACTGTTTTGGTTGGTTGGTTGATTGGTCTTGGTTTTGGTTTGTAGTAGGGGAAAGTGGGTACTAGTATAAGAAAAATTGGGTTATTATTAGTAGCTTCAATGTTCAGAATTGAGCTTTGCTCTTTTATAATTAGTTTTTATATCTAGTAAGGATTTCTTCTTATGGAGTTTGAAGGGGGAAATCTGTCTTTAAGTTCTTTATTTATTTGGAGTTTGGTTTTTTGTTTGGGGGGAGTGGGGTTGTAGGGGGGAGGTGCAATCATTATGGGATAATAATAATCTTATTATTCTGAATATTCTCTTGAACCTAGAAATGGGTTGGCTTGCTTTAGGACTCAGTGCTCACTGCTCCCTCCTTTGGTTTTTCTCCCCAGGCTCTATCTAGTTTCTAGTCTCTGCTTCACTCACTCTCTCTAGGTTTGTTGTTGTGGACCTGTCTGTGGTGGTAGTGCCGGTTTAAAAGTAGTCTTGGCAGAGTTGTCTAGGAGTTGTTTTGAAATTTGCTGATAACCTTTTCTGTTTCTCTTGAGAGAAAGACAGCTCTTGCAGAGCATCTCTCTGTTGCAGAACTGGTGTACTCATCTTCTTCATCAAGTCGTCTTTTTCTTCTTCTTCTTCTTCTTCCTCTTGGAATGGGTTGCTGTTGGGGTCTTTAGTGTTTTGTTTCTTGTCTCTGGACAGACTTGTTTGGAGTCTTGTTTGTTCAAGGAACCTGTTCTTTCACTGTTATTTTCTTCTTTTCTTTTGGTTTGTTTGATGATCTGATGATTTTGGGGTGCTTGGTTCTGTTACCACTTGTCCTAAGTTAACCTCCCAGCCGCTGTGTCTTTGATCAGTTCGGCAGCTAGTTGAACATGTATCTTGTTGTGAAGTCTTTGGACAGGTTTGGAGGTGGAGCTGCGGCTGCCATCTAAGAACTGTCTAGACCTGTGTTTTGTTCTGAGTTACATGCGTTGCAGCTAGCACAGCTTTCCGTGAATTTTGCAATCACGATCGAGACGACGTGAGTCCTTCCAATTTGTACTTGTAAGCCTGATCTTGCGCCACTAGCTAGTAGTGGTTCAATCAGCTGCAGCTAGCTTCGGGTTAATGCGTGCATGAACTCGCAGCTTCTAGCTCATCCATCTCCAGCTGCGGCTCGCCCTTACACTCCTATATTCTTCATCTCGACGACAGCAAATAGTTCCTTACATATTTTGATTTCAACAGCTCCTAGCTTCTCATTCTTCGTTACATTCTAATGCAGCGACGCCTTTGAACCTGATACAATATACACGATCTGTGTTTTGTTTCGGAACTGCACTACTGCTGCATTGATGTGCTGCATGAAGACTTCATAAGCAGCTCCTATCCTCGGCTACTGCTGTGGACACATGGTTCTTTAACTTTGTTCTCTTCAAGTTCTCTCTTTCTATATATCTACCTGCTACACATCCTCCTGGAGCAGTCTCCAGGTGGTACTGTCTTCTTCAGACTTCTTCCCCGTAGCTCCCTGTCTCGACTTGCAGGTGTCTGGATAGCTTGCAGCGTTCACGAACTCCAAACTGCACTGGGACAGTTCAGCTTTATTGATCTGCGTTGTTGCTGCAAGAAACCAACCACTGGGCACAGATCATCAAGATCATGAATGGTATAATAAGAGTCATGAAGAGCTTCTCGGTAGCCGTCTTCAACTATATGTTACAGATCAGGACCTGACATCCAAAGAGATGCAAGATTATCAACGCAGTAGCAGCTAGCTAGGGAACCCATCAGCAGAGCGCAGAGAATATACATGAAGACTATCTACTGAAGACACTGTCAAATATTACTCTTTCTCGCGGAGGCCTCCAGACTAGTTTGATACTCGTGTTGTTGATTCGGGACAATATTGCAGCTCGACCACCGTTCTCCGACGTGCTTCATCACTGCAGATCGAGCGCAGACAACAGGTTTAGACACAGTTTTTTCCAAGGCGCAGCAGCGCGCGGCGAAAGGACGCATGAAGACAACAGGATCAGTATCGGTGTCTCCCTGCGCTGCAACTCCATCAATCTCCAGCTGCTGCTGTACCTAAAGGAGCTCCCGCGTGACATCAGGACAGACTTCATTGCATCTCAACAACGTGCGGCAGGTTGAGTGTTCGTGTCCGCGTAGCCTCAATGGGGGATCACAGATACAACAACATCTTCTCAACGATCAACAGCTTGGTAAATATTCCTGCGCGCGAGCCCCTTTCAAATTAGTTCAATTTGTACTATCGAGTCGACTACGTTGTAGACTTGTTCAGGATGTTTCTCCAAGGCTGCTGGAGTGATCTCGGTGGTACTGTGGACCGTTTAGACTGAGCATATCATCTTCAAACGACATGCAGATCTTAGTTCAATCAGAATGCGATCATATATTATAAAGTTGTTACTGGTGCTGATGGCCGTTGTCTTTTGAACCTTCTTTGCTCTCGTGATGAAGGGCCTCAACGCTCGACAGGTTGCAGACGGCGGCGGGTGTCTCTGCGGAGTCGAGTCTTCCGCTTATTCTTCAGCAACCGAGGTTCAACGCGGAGGCGGCGACTACATGAGAAGAACTAATTACAGTGGTTCTGACGGAAGCCTGGACAATGACGACGAAGAAGGTAGGCTATCTTCTTCTTCTTCTTCTTCTGGACCTTGATTGTAGATTTTTTTCTTTACAAACAAGATCCAGAAAACAAGTAATGTCCATCCACTATTAGGCAAAGACGTACTCAAAATCTGTTCTCGAGTACGCGAGCAGCATCAAATTGCCGCGGACATCCCTGCAGTATGTCTTCATGTTATCATTCATAAGAGCCTTTGCGTGGATTCCGAGAGAGAGAGAGGGAGAACCCTGGTTGTGCACTGATAAGTTTGTTTGAGTGCAGCAGGGTCGAGCCAGAAGCTGAGGTTCACAAAACCACAAGTGAGGCTTCTGGAACACACCTTCCAGACACTTCAAAGGCCCAATTGTTACCAGAAAGAAGATCTGGCAAGGGAACTGGGAGTACAACCCAGACAAGTGGATATTTGGTTCCAGAACCGACGAGCTCGCGGCAAACCCAAGGCCACTGACTCGGACTGCGACATACTGAGACAACGTTGTCAAGATCTGATTGCTGAGAACCATCAGCTCAACCTTCTTATCCAGGTCCTCCTGCATACCCACTCCCAGACCCGATATCTTTTTCTTATCTTAACATATAGTCTTCTAGTTGCTAAGCTAGTCCCGATGGATTCTTCTTCCTGTCACATAATTTTGAACACCACGTCTTGCATGAAGCCAAAGCTGCACTGCATCATGATTTCTAGCTAAGCAGCCTGATTTCTTTCTTTGGTGCAGAACGAGAGAATGAGCCATGATCCCTTGCGCAATAACAATGGTCGACAGTCAAATGAAGCAGACAGATCGGGTTCAGCTGTACAAATTCAAATGCTTTTGTGCAATTCTTGCAAGAAACTGAAAGCCTTCTCTCCATTCTAGTAGTCTAGCTAGCTGCAGCCAGTCAAGCCATACTTTTAGTCTAGACGACGTTGGTGCCATCAGCTTCACTTCAGAGCTTCACCCCCAATCCAGGCGTCAGCAGATCGGCTCTAGTTCTTAATAGCACCCACCCCACCTAGCAGCTTTCATGATCATGAACTCATTGCAGAGATTATGATCAGCAACTACCTTACCTTCACTACTACACTAGATCTTCCTCCATCTCCTCGACTATAGAATCATGATATTATAACCACCACCAGTTTGCACGACGTCGAGTCGATCACCTAGTCAAATCCAAAAATCAGACAAAACTTCAGAAGCTAATTCCTAAAACCCGCGCCGCCGCCGGCGCAGGTCATGCATGCAACATGAGCAGATATAAATCATCACCAGCTTGCAGAGTAGTCAAGATTTAGATGATCATCGCTTGTCTAGACTTCACATACTTATTATATATAGACGGTGGATCATTGCAGAACCCGGCAAACATTTGTTGCAGCGACAATCTCGACCTAAATCAGTTAAGTTGCATCTCGCAGGCGCCTGCAAAGATAGATAGAGGAACCAGCTTCATGACCACCAACTGAATTGCAGATCGACTGAATCTCCGAACATGCACTAGAGCTAGTTAAACTCCGGGTTCCATGCATGATTATAAGCATCATCGCTACTGCAAATTACGCAACAAGCTTCGATTCTACTTCTTCAACTGCGCGCTAGCTGCAGCAGCTAGCTAGTTTTTCCAGGCGATCAACAAACAGCTCCTGAAGAACAATTCAGGACAACGTTCAATACCTAGCCAGTCATGATCATGATCTTCACAAGCTAGACGTGATGCAGATCTTGACATGCTCCTCCTGTACTCCGGATCATCATCATGTCTAGATTCTAGACTCTCGAGCTGATGATGATGGTTTCTAGATTCTAGACTCCAGCCGATGATGATGATGATGGTGATGGTGATTTCTAGATTCTAGACTCCAGCTGATGATGATGATCTTTCTAGAGTGTAGAATTCTACAATCTACAAATCTAGATTCGAGACCCAAAAAACAGATCGTGCCTGGGTGCTGGTCCAAGAAGGATTGCTTTCAAATTTCCAAAACCTCTAGTCTCAAATATTTATTATTGCACAATGCAAATTTCCCACAGTATGAATCTATGATCTCTTGAGATTTTCTCACTTTCTTCTTGAATCAGATGATCTTGTAAAATTTCCTCACTTCCTTTCTTTGAGATGATCAGTAGTTGATGATCAATCCAAACAAACATCGATCATTATTTGCACCATCATTCCTATTTTTTCTGTAATAATGTGGATCTAAATATTATTATTATTATTATCGGATTTATTACCTAATTTGTATTTTGCTGATCAGCACAGATTCATGACATGTAATTTAATAGATTTTCTAATCACAATGTTAAGTCTAGTGTGTTTTTTATTTACCATGTTAATTATGAAACTTCTGCTGTCTGGGAAAATTGACAAATATTTAAAATTATAATTTACCTGCACTTGTGATGGGTAGACACTCATGGAAATTTATACAATATATTCTGGCTTCATATATTTATCATGCTAAATGCTCTTCAAAACTGCTGTTATGAAAGTAGAGTTAATAAAGTTGGGTTTGTATATATAATAGAACTACTTTGATAACATGTCCAAAATTTGTGAAAGTTTTTTGCAGCAGTTTTTTGAAATTCTGCTGATAATTAAGGAACCCTGAAAAAAATACTCCTACTTACTTATTATTGTGTTAGCCTTTACTTTAAAATTAAAATTAAAAGCAAAACCCCAACAGCTTGTCATAAGCCTTAAGGCAAGTATTGAACACATATTATTCATTGCACCTAGGGCACTTCATAACTACCAACCAAAACAAACACAATCGGGTTATATATGAAGGGTGGGCTTCAAGATGGGTGGTGACTTTTGTTTTCAGATTTATTTATTTTTCCTAAATTCAAAATAAATGAAGTCCTTGTGCCAGGTTTTCCTAAAATTTCAGAATGAAAAAACTGTGGTTTCTGGGTTTTTGAAAATTTTCAAACAATTAGTGGGGTTTGCTGAAAGGAATAGGCAGTTCAGGGTCGGTTCTTTGATCTTTTGAAAATTATATGATTCACAGCTCAAAACATGGTCTTCCATTGTTTGAGGTCACACCTGGTCTGGGGTTCATATACCCTACCCTTACCCATCATCTATTCTTTCTTTGAAAAAGAGAGAACCGCCCAACAGTGGTCTAGTCCAGTCAGACCTTTTGTAATAATTTGAGAAGTTGGCCAATAACTCTAGTGGGGGAAAAAGAGGAGAGTAAAGAGCCCCCCACACTCAAAAAAAAACCCACCCAACCCCCAAATGATTGCTGGTCTGTAATTGTTGGTCTTTGATTTCAAACTCCACTGTACAAGAATAAATGAGTGCAATCACAAAAGCATTGAATATGGAATCCCTCTTCCTCCCTTCTCTCACACACACACACACACACCAACAGTGCAGCTGTGGGTATTGTTTTTTCGCCACAGAGGCAAGAAAAACAAAGTGGCTGGGTTTTTGGTTTGTTTTGGAATTGTGTTATGTTGAGTCCAAAGGGAAAAAAGAGAAGTCTCCATCAATCCACGGATAAGTTGGCCAGGATTTTGGTTTGTTTTGAAATCGTGTAATGTTGAGTCCAAATGAAAAGTTGTCCAACCTATAAAAGGAAAAGTTGGCAACGGATCAATATGGATGATGTGGTGTTCATAATGGTGTGTTTCTTCTCAAAGTCAAAAGCCCAATCGTTCAATTGCTAAGGAGGGGAGCCCAGTAGTTAGTTTGGTGTGTGAAGATGCATTCCCCCATGGTCTCACACAATTGGATGACTATATCTATCTTGATTCTTGAGTGAGACAAAAAAAAAGATAAAAATAAAAATTGCAAGTAAGTGAACACACACACACACACACAATATAGTATCCCAAGTGAGTGAGACAAATGCAAGGAAATTTAAGGCATGCCCACCTCAATCAATAGCCAATATTGTCGACTTGTCCAGCATGGGCTAGGTTTTGGTTTTTAGTGGTGCTTCCAAGTTCTGGGTCACGGTTGCAATGATGTCTGTTTATCACATTGTGCTTTTGTTTTCCTTTTTGAACTGTACGCTTGTTTGGACACCAAAAGAAAGGGCCAAATCAGCCTTTTGAAGACTCCATAGAAATAATATATCCTGGATGCATCACACCCATGCATTAAGGTGTAACAAGGATTTTAGCAAATACTCTAGTTAACTAATCCCTAGGGGGCCCTAACGCCCGATAAGCCAAAAATGACTATTCATGTGAGGAATGTTGATTGATATATTGACACTTAAAACTAATTACATGTGAGATGTCATCAAAGCCCATGTGTTTAAAGGTAATTAATTATCTCTGCCTATCTGTCTCTTTGTTCAGTCATGAATTTCCAAAGGGGGGCGTGCAAAGGACTAGGCTCTAAAGGTTGGGATTTTATTTTATTTGATTTTTAAATCCTTTCTCCCAAACCTTTCTGCCAAATATCATCAATTGGAAATGATTGACCAAGGAGTCTAAGGAGCTCATCATAGGACAAAGAGTATTTATGAAGATATCCTAAAGTGTGCGGTTATGGGGGCCCCCCCCACCTTAGGTCATGGGCCCCTCCACCTTAAGATAATTATTTATGTCACTCATCAGTAATGGATCTTTGAGATGGTCAAGTGGTACATATATCATAATAATATTAATAATAATAAATATGTGTATCTAGTATCCACCTAGACTGCAAACAAAAAATGAATTAGAATATTACCAACTTGATAATTTAAGGTACTAATTAGGTCATTAAATAAATTTTTCTTTTTAACTCCAACTAAAAACCCTTGGAATGTCTTTGGATGTTATTATTAGTACTCTCTGCAATAACTGGATAATACACTAATTACGTTTGCCTTTGTTGTTGTTTGAGGATTCAATGACAAGCGTTAAGAAATTGATGTGTAATTTAATTATGACATAAATGTAACTTGATGGACAAGTAATGTATAGTAGAACCCCCCCCCCCCTCCCTCCCCCCCCTTATGAATGTGACCCTGGGGCCTCCATTATCACTAGGAATTTTGAATAGTTATAAATCATAGATAGATTTCTTTCTTGGGTTAATATTGCAAAATGAATTGTTAGAATGTTAGTTTAATAGGAGTCTACAAACAAAACTTGATCCATGGGTATCTCTAATGAAGGTTCTAAATATCCAACAACCCTTTAAATACTGTAGAATGAATGTAACATTTGATTGGAACTGTGGGATAATTTAGATAATCTAGATAATCTAATCTAATAAAAGATCTAGATTACTATGTTACTTGTAAACTAATAATTAGCTAATAAATAGATTTCTACACCATTCTTGGGGGACTTCAAGTTGTACAAAAACTGTAATGATGATACATATGTTATATTTGGACTCTGCTTGCTCAAATGCTGTTGCCCTTCAGGGATTTGTAAGGCTGAAAAATTGGCAAAGTTTTTTTGTAAACAGAAAATTTTAATAAAATTTACACTGAGAAACCAGATGTGTCCAAAAATTTCTGTAAACTTACGTCCATCTTTGTGAAATGCTAGTGGAGAAATTTCCAGAGTTTTTTTTACAAATGAAAAATAAAATGTTTTTAAAAGCCAAACAAGCCTGTACCCCGCCCCGCCCTAAGCCTTAATATTTAGAGGAGTTTTGAATTGTAAGCTATGTTGCACCAGATGGCAAATGATGGCCAAGGGCAACACTGTTTCTGCTACCCAAAAACGCCCTCACATATGATTGCTCTCATTTGAATGCTTTCTCATTCTCTTTGAATAGCTCTCTCTCTCTCTCTCTCTCTCTCTCTCTCAATTGCTTTTACTATTCACCAAATCTTAAAGTTTCTATGTTAATGGGTATAAGTGTAGATAATTTCCCTCAGTACAAGTGGGAGGGCCTCCCTAGCTGGCCCACCCTGAAGGCCGGGGCCATTTTGCAAAATCCAACACTCAACACCGAGGTTATCACTTTCATGCCATTGTATTTTGTAGTTGAGACTTGTAGTATTAGGTGGTTGACATCGTCAAGTGCAATCACACAATTGAAAATGCCAACCTTTCATTAATTTCTGTTCTTTATGGCACATCTTCTATTGGCCAACTATCTCCTTAGTTATATATCTAGCAAGCTAATCAATTGCCTATTAGTACCTAAACCCATGTTAGATCAGGCATGTTTGAATTCATCCCAAGAACATAAATCACATCTATCGTTTTCAGAGACCCATGTTAAATCCTATAATATCCCTTAATATGTCTAGTTGGCAATTGGAACTTTGTTGATTTGTCATCTATGATAGAGGGTGAAGTTGACACACACCATTCCTTTAACATGGAGTTTAACAAGACGGGCACTTTGCAAAGCTGGGTGACTAAGAAATTGTCCACACTAAATATGCAAATTATGTTTCACAAAGTGGACTCTTGAGTCTCCACACTCATAGCAATGTCTTAGTGTATTAGGAGGGCACTTTGTATTTGTGAATATTGTGGGCAGCTCATGCCTACAAGAGGCCTATATTACACCTACTAAGAAGGCCTACAAGTAGCTGCCTCCCTACCCTACCCAGTTTACAAATATTTCAGACTTACCCTATCTTTCCTCTACCTGGCTTTACACATACTCTATATAATATTACAAGTGCAAAAGTCACAATGAACCTTTTTTTTGGCATTCCCTGCAGGGAAAAGAGTGAAAACTTCTACCAAATTTGAAGTTGAATTAAGGAAACACAGGTAAACTCTCCAAGGGAATTGTGGGACCAATATTTCAATGTTTTACTCTAATTGTTTTCCCATTGTAAAGTAGAGGGATCTTTCGTATTTTCCCATAGTGAAACAAACCATTTCATGTTTGCACAGGAGAAATTCAAGTTTCTCTTGATGGTCCCACAGGGAATCCTAAAAAAGGTTTGTAGTGAGTATGTGCATTCACATGTTTGATGGCATTTGCTGCCTGATCTGTCCACCATTGTAATTGTGTCCATTAGTGAAGGTCAGTTCACAATTCATGGGATCAGGGTGTCTGCTTGTCAAGGCTTATTATAGATGCTACAAAAAACATTGAGAAAACAATCAATTAAAAATTAAATGTGCGAACCCAGAAAGCTGTAGTCCGTATCTTGGGTAATATTAGTAGTGTTTAAAGGATTCACTACATACAAAAACAACTAGCTGCAGGCTCTTCAACAGTTGCAGCTTGATGAATTCTAAGTACTTGATGGTCTGGAGTCACACATTTAAGCTTCAACCAGAACCCAAAAATGAAAAATGGTGTTAAGGTCTTTGTGATCGATCAACCAGCGGTCTTGTAAAAACACTTGATGTGAAGCTCTGACTTTATGATGATCAAGTGCACTTGACTTTGCTCTGCTCTGCAATTTCCTGCCAAGTATGAGATGACCCCATTTTGTTTTCCCATGGACTCATGACTTTTAGCCTTGTACTTGGCTTCTTGTCATGACTTTTGTATTGATGTGAGACACTTCCATTCCAGTTTTTTTTTGTTTTTTTCTGGGTTATAGGTTTTTTGGTAAGTTACTCGGCTACCCAAAGTTCAAACCAGTGTAGGGCGGTTATCAGAAACAGCAACAGACATCCGGGGGTTACCAGGGTGATTCTTGGGGCTCATAATTGTGATTTCTCAGAATCAAAGAACCAGTTCATAACCACGGATCTCAAATCAAATTGGAAATGTCAAATGACAAATGACTGCCTGTCAAACTGTCAGTTATTTACCGATTCTTTGATGGAACCATCAGATCTTTGCGGTTTTTGAAATAAATGTAACCAGCAGGTTCTCTGATTCTGATTTCTTTTTTTCTTTTCAGAAAAACCAGAACAGGCGGTTATTAACACAAAATCAAGTACCCACCCAACAGTAAAGCAGTTGAGCCTCACTCACTTGTAGGTTCTAGATATATAATTGTCACTAAGCAGAGATTGCTCCCTTCACTCTAAAGGCGCATTCACACCTGGTGTTAGGGACTCTAGTGTTGAGTCCCCTAATACCATGCTAGTCAATTAGGACTTACACCTACATACCATGAACATTTGATGTTAAGCTACCATTCACTTAACATCAAGCTATCACCCATTTGACATTGGTTGCCACCTAGTATGCCACCTAGATTTTCATTTAACAGTGACTTAACATCAAGTGTGAATGCACCGTTATGCTTCTTCAGGCTCAACTGCTCTTTCAAATACAACCTATCAGCACACAGAACATTGTCAGGTGTAGCAAATAGTCTACAAAGTTTCTAAGGATGTCACAAAATCTCTCCCCCAAATGCCCATGACGTCAGATGATGGCCATTAGTCAGACCTAAACAACTGTTGGCCAGATCAGGCCATTGGTCAGACCCAAGTAGGCAACACCCGCCGGGTGTCTGACCAATGGCCATACAGAAGAGTTAATGGTAAAGTCATATCAACTACTAGACCCTGCTTCCCACTTTCTTTCATTGAGTGTATCCAGAAAGGACATCTTCTATTCATCAAGTGGTAATTCTCAACAACTAGTACACTGCAACCCCTTTTGCTTTTCTTTGATTGAGTCTGTGTTTCCAGAAGATCTTCTGCTCAAGTGAGTCTTCAGTGCATGTGTTTGAGCAGAGTTATATGATATGCTTATATGTATGTATGTACGTATGTATGTATGAATGTTATGTGTGTATGCATGTATGCTTGTAGTTGACGACTTAACATGACTAGTGTTAATCTTATGGTTCTCTCTCTCAGAAGTGCATGTAGAAGGTCAATGTCATGTGGATATGAGTGTTTCAGGTTTTTGAGTCTGAAACAAAGTGGGTGTAACATTTGGGTAGGAGATAGGATATGGAACTCATGCGATTGGTTTTTCTTTCATGTGTATCATATTTGATCCACAAAGTGAGAAGATGAAAAACATGAGAAATTTTTGCAATGGTTAATCTTAGAGAGTTGTCTGAATCAATAATACATTCATTTTGATGTCTTAAATGTGACCTTTGGAGTTAGGATGCATTTTTTTAAAGTTGTGTGTGGTTGTTGGGTATGGTTTGGGGACATCTGGATTCTTGCAACTAAAGAGTAGGCAAGAGGAATACAACATAGTCTTCCTCTTTGCATCATACCCAGGCAAGCATCTTGGATTTGAGAGTAAGCCTTTGTGGGGTTCTTTGAAGTAGATTCTAACCCACTACAAAACACATATTGAACGAAAGTTGGACATTTTTGGAAAGTAGAACTATGGTGTTGATCATCAAGGATCATTTGAGTGACCTAGCTTTCATTCAACTAGAAGCTAGACATTTTTGGAAATGAGAATTATGATTTAGTTGATGATGTTAAATGTGTCTTTGTTATTGTTTGAAACTAATTGTTAGCAAAAGTACAGTTAGTAATAGAGTTAATTTCAATGTGACCAAGGTGACTAGTAGTTTTTGGGCAACGAGTGAAATTTTCTTGGACTTGAAGAATAGTAGAGCTAGTATGAGTGGGACCAAGATAACTAGTTCTCATGGAATGTATAAACATTTCTTTGGCAAAGAAGAATGAAGTTGTTTATATTTATGATTGAAGAAGCAACAATTTTAGGGAATATGTTCAAAACAAAGTATTTGAAATGGTTAAGTTGAATTGGAGAGATAAGGTTAAGGAATGACTAAAAAGGATAAGGCTAGGCCTTACAAAGTCAAGTATTGTGACCATTTTCATTGTGGCAAAGTTGACAATCATTTTTGAGAATGATAAGAAAATGAGATTGGATATATTTAAACAAGGAATCAAGGATTTATGCTTAAGGTGACTCTTTACATTGATTGTTCAAGGAAATATTTTTTTGGGAAGGATTGTGTATGTAAAATAGAGACAATTTATGGCTCATTTGCAATTGCATATATGTAAACATCACAAAGATATTTTTCTATAATTGAATAAACTTTTAAGGTAGCCGAAAACATGGATTGCACATTGAATGAGATTTAAGAAACTCCATTTGAAATTTTACATGACAACCACTAGGAACTATTTATTTAAAAAATGAGAAAAATAACCTAGAATGATCCAAACATTACTTTTAAATTACATATTTTAACAAAGAGATTGAAGCTAAATATGATTCCATGACTTTATATCCTAGTTCATTTTGAAGTTGTTTTGTATGGAAAATGGAACATCATAATGTTATTGGCTTTCCATAGCTTGAAATGTGCCATGTGTACTCTCACTTAACATAGAATTTTATGGCATAAAATGTAACTTTTGATGTCATATTTTTTCACATAAAGAAATTGTTATCATGTCATATGTTCATCTCATCACAATATTTGTCAATGATGAAGTTGCAACATTTGAGCAAATGGATTTGATATGTCATGGAAAAGTATTAATAAAGGCATTGATTTGTGTACTCATATGAAAATGGTATAATTGGGTTTTTGAAGTTGTAAAGAAGCTACTTGGAAACCTCATGAGGGAGTGGGTGGTTTGGACATTGTAGCCAAATCCAAGATTTGGTTCACTTCTTGAATGTAGAAAAAGATCATGATGTTTTTGATGGAAACAATTTTGAATATTTCTAGAGAACTTGAATACATGCTAAAATGGTTGGTGAAGACCATATTGAAAAAAGAAATTTCAATCCCACGTCTAATTATATATGATTAAAATTGATAACAAAATTTCAATCCCATCCCTTGTACATACATGGGACTAAGATTTCAATCTCACATGTAAATTTGTTTGCATGTTTTAAAAAACTCAAGATCTAAAAATGAATTATTTATATAGGGATGTTTATGGTGGTGAATTTTAACAATTGTTCCTCTTATTGAACTTGGGTTTTTTATTTTAAAATGAGGCCAAAAGGATGTTGATAAGGGTTTGATTTAATTTAGAATTTGACATTAAATGTGTAAGCCTTGCTTTTGAACATGTTGAATGCAAAAAGAACCACATGTGTTCATATGATTGAAACAAATTAAATAAGATCTCAAATTCTAGTGTTAAAATTGGTTGGATTAAGATAATGTGAAGTGAAAGTTATTAACTTAATTGTAAATGTCTAAAACTTAATGAATTTATTGTTAAGGCCACTTGATAATAACAGGGTTGTAATAATATGGTAATAATAAAGCCACTTGGTTAATAACCAAATTTGTAAGTGAAATAAAAAATTTATAAATTCTTGTCCAAAAAGGGTAATCTTTAAAACCAATGAAATTCAATTATTGATAAATCAAATAGATTATCAAAATACTTCAGTTTTCGATAAGGGAATCACACCACTAGATTTGGAGTGGAAACAAACACCTACAACCACCATAAATATCAAAACAAAGACTTAAAACCCATGTGAGAGCAATAAGTTCACCATGGGAAGTCACACACATGAAATGAACATAAATGGAAACACAAATCCTTGTGGAGAAACATCACTCTAGCAAAAAAAAACATTAATTACTTCAAAATAAAAATAAAAATTCAAAAGGTTTGAACTTTTTCCACAATTAAGCTTGAAAACTTTGTACAATCTTTTGTATCAAGAGAGAAAAAAACTAAAAATGAGCCTAGATAAATACCTTCCAAACCTTATTTTTAAAATTTTAATTACTATCCAATTTTTAGATTTTCAATGCTAAAAATAACCACCTTTAAATCCACTTTCAGTTAAGACAAATCTGGTTTCAATGAAATAAATCCAAAGGCCTCCAGATTTTGCTTCTCATTGGAAATATTTTGGTTGCTTTCTACCAAAGTTTCATGCTTTGTTGCCAAATGCCAAAACTCCATGTTGATATTCATCACTGATAAGATACGAACTAAACATTAAGAAGTAAAACTCCAAGTTGCTTAGCGAAGCATGGAATGTTGGAGTTATCGAACTCCAAGGTCCAATGGCCTATGGCATCTCAAAAAACACCAACTGGAACTAGAAAATATTTGCCCTTAGTTGATGTGATAGACTTTCAGTGGTCGTATTAAAATCAGAATTAAACTTTAATGGAGTTTCAACATCCAGTAAAATATTCACCAAAATTATTTTGAAAGAGAGCATGTCATGCAAATGCTGCAACAATGAAGTTCCCATTTCCTATTACGCCAAAGGGTCTCCTTCAAAGACAAAATATCTAATGTAGGTTTTGAATCTCTATCTCCAAAAGGATTTCTAGTTCGAGTCCTTTTCTAGGGACTCGATGTTGGTTACAGTTTCTACTCCACTAATGTGCACTTCCCCAATGCGGAAGATGGAAAGTGTGGCCACAATCGTCCCAAGGTCCAACTCCTTAACGCCAACATGATGGTTTTCCGTTCTAGTTCATCCTCTTGTGGGTGGATTGTTGCACCCACTAGATGCTCCAAATTCAAACTTTCTTCCATATCCATAGGTGCACCTTGTGATTACGCACCTAGGCTTGGTGGCAAATTCCTCCTTCTAGCCTCACTTAACAAGTTTTCCTCTTATTCATCCTCCTCCTCTAAATCCAGTGCTCGAAAGCTCATGTCCACCCAAAACCATTTTCGGAGCATTATGTCCAAGAGTTGTGCACCTCTAAACTTTACATCTTCGGTGGCCCTAGATTTATGGGGACCACCCAATAACATGTTGAATTAGAATTAATTCCTCCACAGCTCTCGACAAATTAGTTTTGATTTTTGAACTGGAATTGAACAATATGGCATCCTTTGTCTTTTAGCACTTATTTGTTGCTACAAGAAATCCTTCAACAATCTCTACTGATGGGAGTTGTAATGGTGGTTCCTCATTTTATAGTTGTCCAATAACATCTTCAATTGATTTTTGAAGTTGTTCTTCCTCTTACTAGTTTGCCACAATCTTGTTTCTCTTCGTCTTCATTTCTTTGAATGTGTTGACTTCAAAGACTTGACTTCTAGTTGTTACAACCAAACACCAAGTTAACTACCACATTCTCCTTTTCAATTCAAAGTTGGCCTTCTTGTTTTTGAACATCTAGAAAGTTGTTTATTGATGTGAACAATTGAAAATCTTATGATTGAGACCACCACAAATGAAACAAGAATATTGAGTGGTAGAATTTTGGTTTTGTTATTTTGGTTTCCCTTATAAGGATTTCCAATTATCTTCATATGAGCCAACACTTTGTTCACTTATACTTCATTTTTCTCCTTCAACCTATTGTTCAAGTTTTCAGGGTTCCAATGGCAATGCTCTTTGGTATGCCTTAATTTTTTTCACTAACCGCATCCTGACTAATTTTTTTTAGAATCTACAATTTTTTTCGACTTTGGTGGAGGTTCTCTTAATTTTTAGTATTCATTAGCATCACCCATGTTTTCTTCGCATGTCACGACAACTTATTTATGGAGGAGCAAAGTATCTTGTTTCATCCCCACAATGGCTAGCTACAAATAGAGTACCAACTTAGTTCACAAAATGTCATAAGCAAACTATCGTCCACTTTATGATTTAAGCAGTTTACCAATTTCATTATATGTTCATAGTATACTTCCATTTTTTCATCTGATGCTTGTTTGATGACTCTCAGAACAATATATACATGTTCGTATGTTTACACCTTTCGATAGCATTTGCAAACATAGTTATGAAATTCTTGGTGCGGGAATGTTATGGAAGCCCAAAGAAGCACGAATTTTAACAAATTTTATAGATCAACCGGTGAACATTCGGTAAACATTCGCGGGCATGTTAGGCTTACATTATTAGGCTTATATCTTGGATGGACAAATCAGCCTATCCTAACTTTACCATCAAGCAAATTCGGCAGGACAGCAGATACCAATGAAGTCACTCTCTAACAAATGCTGAACGAATCTTCCTCAAGCTTTTATATTGTTGATCAACTTTAAAACATTATCAGACTTCTATCCTGGATGGACAAATCAGCCTATCCTCACTTTACCACCAAGCATATTCGACATCATACCACCCAAAAATATTCAAAAAAAAAATGCATGCAATCAAGCCCTGCATCAGAACTAGTTGAACTGCATACCAGATTTGATTGGACTGCACAAATTAGAAAAAGTTTTGACCTGACTACAAAATCTAATAGCTTTTAAACTTTCTTGAGCTCTAGCACACGAGATTCACAAAAAAAAGAACACAATCCAATATTTTGCCAAGCTCACCCGTGCTTCACTCTTCCTCCAATTCCTCCTCTCCGTTGTCCCATGCCACCATCTACTCCTCATACTTGATGTTGTTCACCTTGCTGATCAGACGCAGGTTATAAAACACCTCCACCAGATTGTTTGCCCTGTTTGGTCGCAGAAGATTGCGTTTTTTGTTGTGGATAAAGTCGTAGGTTCTCCAGTTTCTCTCGCACATAGACGCGCATGAGATCTGGTTCAGCACCTTCTGCACCACGCTCTACAGCTCGGGGCACTCTGAGCCAAATTCCACCCACCACTTCCAACCTGGCAACTTCTTAGCACTTGCCTTGACATACAAGCGGCCAAACTCTCCTTCCGAGTTCCTGTACTTAGCTAGATGTTCGATTGCCTTGACCTGATCCTCAACGTCAGGCAGAAGCTTCTCAACAATGTTGTGAAACCCTCACATCACTTCTACGTTGCTATGCTGCCCGTTTTCTGGAGACTGATACTCCGGGTCAAGAACATACCCAACGACATGCATGTCACTGTGCAGCATCTCCCAGCGCTTCTCCCAGATTGCATGCACATGTGCATACTTCTAAGCAGAGACCTTGATCCCAGGACAACACTCCAAGATGCCGTCCCTCAGGGCCTCCAGTTCCTGTCCGCAATTAAACATTGCCACGTAGACCTTTCCTGCGATTGGCACCCCCCGATCGCACTCCCGCAGCAGAGCCATCGTCCCCTTTGTCAATGCTAGCACCTCTTCCAGGTTCTTCCAGAATCCGCTCCGCAAGACACAGTCCCTCACTTCGTCCCCGTCATCCGAATGATTGGACTTCCCATTCCACTCCCTCCACTCCCAGCCGACAACTAGATCTTGCAACGCCTGTCTCACCTCCAGCATGCGGTCCAGCATGATGAAGTTGGTGGCAAAGCGCGTGTCCCCTAGCTTCAGCAGATCGAGCACAAACTTCTCGCAAAACAACGCCTGACTCCAGTGGTGATTTGTGATGAATTTCACCACCGCCTTTGCCTCTGCAACCACCTCTGCAGCCCATGGTAACTTCCCCACATCTTCAAGGAGTAAGTCCAGACAATGTGGGGTGCACGGCATCCACGTTATCCAAGAGAACTCTTGCTCAACTAGCCTGCCAACAGCTTTGCAGATTGCCGCATTGTCTGTAACAACTTGGATGACGCTGTCTACACCAACCTCCCGGATGCAATCAATCAAGTGTCCAACAATATAAGCAGCGTCCTTTGTCTCACCCCCCGTATCAACCGCCTTGAAGAACATTTCCCCCTTCGGAAAGACAACGAACAGATTTAACAGAAGGCGCCTACGCACATCAGACCACCCGTCATTGGTGATCGTTGCCCCTGTCAGCTGAAGAGACTCTTGGAAGGAGGCCAAGCCATCCCAACAAAGCTGCTTCTCACGCTCCAGAATGGTTGTTCGCAGACTGTCCATAGAAGGAGGCCCTGGATATGACTCCCCAAAGCTTGTTGCTACCACAGCTGCCTTGAAGTGAGGATCCTTTGCTAAACGGAAAGAGAGCCCATTGGCACAGAATGCTCGACCCCAAAGCTGGTCAACCTTCGAGCAATCCTGCTTGGAGAAGGCAGCCTTTAGGGTGCTTTGCTTCTTAGGTTTGACAGGCTCCCCACTGGACAGCTTGTCAAGCTGCTCAACCTTCCGCTTCTTGAACTCCTTTTCCTTTTTTTCGTTCTCCAGCTCTTCAAACTAGTGTGTAACCACCGCATCACAAACTTGCCCCCTCTTTGTATGAGTGCTTTTACAACACCTTAACAATATGTTCAACGTTCAATGTTGATACAATCATTGATATGATGTTAAAGTGACATTGTAACAACATGTCCTGAAATGGCATTGATATAATACTAAAACATTTAACATCTTATCATTATCAAATCAATGAAAAAAATCTGACCAACATTGGCACAACATATATTAATAAGTCATCAAATTGATAACTATATGTTGAAGATTCAATGCTAATATGGTCATTGATACAATATGTTGATGGCACTATAACAATATGTATTGAGGTAGCATTAGGATTGTTTTGACATAATTTACATTTTTTCAACACACATTCAAAGAATAAGATCTTGTCAATGCTAAGACAACACAAATTGATTAGCTATTGAATTGATGTTGTTACAACCTTCATAAAGGTGGAATTTCAATAGCATGAAACCCGGTGGATATCATATTCATCAAGTATCATTGATTGTTTTTATAAAAATGACATGGGGCATTTTGAAAAATGAAATGCCCAATGAGATTTTTCAGTTTGTTGTAAGTGTACTCCAAAAAAACCCTGAAGATGGTAGTTTGTAGTTTCTCATGGGCAAATGACAAAAGATTTGCCCAATTCTACCTATTTTTCCTCCCCCCCCCCCCCAAGTTATTACGAAAAATCAAAAGAAGAAGCCGAATTTCTACGTCCCGTTCGGGATGGATTGATCGACACTTGGAGTATTAGGATCTCGAATGCCTCAGGCTCGGAGATAGCTTGCGAACCTACCACGTTCGGTTCCGAAGCAATCAGGCTTGGGTTGTTGTCTTTTCTTCTCCCGCGTGCCTTGGGGGAGGAGGAGATGCTGTCGTCTTCTTCTTCGCCCCCGGTCTCGTGCTGCAAGGCTACTTTTCTAATCTGTTCTTTCTACTGAACAGTTAAGGAGTTGGCAATCCGAATGTGCTCTGTTACGTAGTTTTTTGTGAAAATTTTTCGATAGTTTTCTGGTTTTTTTTTAAAAAGGAGTTTTTGTTTTTGTTTTGTTTCTCTTCTTCCCCTGGTGAGTCCTATTCTTTCTCTCTCGGACTTCATTTCATTCTCGCATGTTTGTGCGTGTGTTTTTTCTTGCGCGTCGTTGTGTTCGGTGGTCCATCGCTTATTTTTCTTCTCTCTTTCTCGACGTTCTCTGTCTGTCTGTGAGTGTTTTGATTTTTATGAGGCTTACTTGCAGTAGTGGAGTGTAGAAATGAACAAACTAAAGAAGGATTATTCGAGTGGCGAGAATTTCTTTCTGGCATTGAAGCTCTTAGTGCGGGATAACAAAATTCTTTCCATGGTGGGAAGGAATAAAGACAGATGATGGCGTGGCAAGAGGAGGAGAACGAGCATTGTCTTTCATATCCAAGAGCATATCGGAAGCTCAGAGAAGCGCACAATCGGATATGAAGCTTATGAAATCCAGGGTGTAGTCCTTCATACATCTCTCTGCTACAATTGACAAAGAATGGGAAAGCTTAAAGAAATCGTCTCGTTCTTTCGACGATGCAACCAAAGGCTTCGATTCTGCTCTCCAAAACTTTCTCGTCGTCTCCAAAGGGAGCGGCTCCTCCACGTCTATTGGAGGACTAGCTATGTTTTCAAGAAATCCAAATAAGCCGCCCTCCACCACAAACACGACAATGAAGGTCGAAGTCTCGGGGGGAGTAGACAAAAGCATGCTGGTTAGGAAGGATTCATCACAACAAGAGTGGAAAATAATGAAAAAGCTCAATACACGAAGAGACAATGAATCTAATTGGGAACCATTGCAACGGGTGAAGAAAACTGTCCATAGAAGCTTGGGGGAGGAGATTGACACCACCATAGCCACAACCACAGCAACAGCCATAAGCAAGAGTCCTCCTGTAGAATTCTTGGAAAATGTGAAGAAGAATATGGTACCATACTATCATCTTTCTGGTCAAATCAATTTTCCAGAGAGAATTTTTTTCTGTTGTCAAGAGCTTGCTTGTCATGAAGAAATTAATATATCTACTGTGTGCAGTATTCAGCAAACACAAGATTTTTATTTTTTCCATGAGCTTTGCAATAGAACTCATGTGTTAGATATGACTTGGGAAGAGAGATGAGACTTCCATTTTCTTAGTTGCAGAAGCTTATATCAAGTCCAGAAGATTCAAGTAAGGTACACATCAGTTTTCCAAGCTGGCAATTTGAAACAAAAATCTTGTTTCTACATCCATCACATGCTTGTTGTTTGTCCTCTCAAGCTTCAAAAGCACAATCTTGTGAGCTCTTTACTTTTATTGTGGGGTCTTCCCTCTGAAGTGTTGATGAGTCTTGCATAAGGGCATCATTTTGCTGATGCCAGGAGTTTTGTTCTGAGCAAGCAAAGGGATGTGATGGTGATGGATCAGAATGATACGATGCCTCTAAGCATGCCAGAGCTTTTGGAGAAGTTTGCTGGGCATGCAGAACCATTGCTTGGTCAGCTTGGTCTCAAGAAAGGTATATATACATCATATATATATATATATATGCAGATCCGCCATCTTCATACATCCTTGTTGTTCAGTACAACCCTGTCAGTTTTCTTGGCAAAATGTTGGATACCCAAGTCATAGTGTTTTGAGGACATAGTTCTCTATTTTTTTTCTTTTGTTGCAGATGGCTCAAAAGTTGGTGACAAGCTAAGGTCCTGTAAACACAAAGTTGATCAACTGTCATCAACTATAACTGTGAAGGGGAAAGAACTTGGGTTAGTTGGAAAAGCTTTAGCTGGAGATTTATTTAGTAAGGGCCTCGATGACCTTGATCACAGGATTGGCAGTGTGGTACAAGGCACTGGCTACCGCAACAAGGGGGACTCTCGGCTGATCTTGCACCTGCCAGACAGGCCACTGTGGATTCTCGTCGAAGCATTGCAATTGTCACCACAACAAGCTTACCATGGATGACAGGGGCAGCAGTTAATCCTTTGTTACGGGTAGCCTATTTGGCCAAATCTGGACAGCAAAATGTTATGCTGTTAATGCCATGGCTTTGCAAGAAAGACCAAGAGCAAGTCTACCCAAACCAAATGACATTTGACTCTCCTGCAGAACAAGAGACTTTTGTGCGGGGCTGGCTGGAAAACCGTGTAGGGTTCAGACCAGATTTCAAGATTGCATTCTATCCTGGAAAGGTACAACAGTAATATCCCTGGTGAATTCTATGACTGCCTTTCTAATCAGGGTGCTATGTTTGTGTCGATGTGAGTTGTTGTAGTGTTCAGGTTTAGAGTTTCTTGACGATCTATGTTTTTGTCACATTGGATCACCAATGTCCATCATGATGTGCAGTTTTCTACAGAAAAACAGAATATTTTGGCTGCTGGGGATATCTCACAGTTCATTCCTGATCAGGAGGCTGACGTTGCAATGTTGGAGGAGCCTGAGCACCTGACATGGTACTACCACAGAAAGCGCTGGACTGACAAATTCCAACATGTTGTCGGTATAGTTCACACAAATTATCTGGAGTATGTGAAACGAGAGAAAAATGGAAAGCTTCAGGCCTTCCTACTAAAGCAGTTGAACTACTGGGTGGTTCGCATTTACTGCAATAAGGTATTCTAATATGTTCCTTCTCTATTCTCTTCTGTTTTCATGATCAAGGTACTTAGAGGATCAGAACAGCTACCAAGTCTGAAATATTGAAGTTTTTCTTGTGGATCAGGTGTTGCGACTGTCAGTTGCAACACAAGCACTACCAAGATCATCAGTTTGCAATGTCCATGGAGTAATTCTTAAGTTCCTGGACATTGGAAAGCAGCTAGCAAATGAAAGCGAAAACAGCAAGGCTAGATTCTCAAAGGGAGCTTATTATCTTTGCAAGATGGTTTGGGGGAAGGGATATAGAGAACTTGTGGATCTTCTAGCTCAAAACAAAGATGTTCTTGATAACACTCAGCTTGATGTCTTTTATGAAGGGAGTCATGGTATGGATAGTCATGAAAATACGTGTAGTGCTTAATTTCAATCCATTTTGGTTTATAGACTGATCAATCACTGATCCATCAGTGGTACTATAAATTGATTTATAGTACCACTGATGGATCAGTGATTTGCAACTGTGTTGTTGCAACATTAGATCACCAACCTTCAACAACACACAAACAATACAAATACAATGTTGGGAAAGTATGATTATAACATAGATACAATAACATAAACAACAAGAATACAACATTGAGTCAATATTGAATATCTAGTTTGTAGCTATGTTGTTGCAACATTGCATCCCCTATGTTCAACAATGCACATGCAATGCAAATACGATGTTGAAAAAATATGAGTACAACATAAATACAAAATATAGACAACATGAATACAATATAGAATCAATACAATAATAGAGTTTGTAACCATATTGTAACAACATTGTATCATTTATAACTAAAAATGCATATCCAATACAATCATAATACTAATGCAATATCATTACAATATGGACATAATGTGAATACAACATGGCAAACAACATAAATACAATGCAAATATGATGTTACATCAATTATCATTGAAACAATACCAAAATTAAATCAATACAATCTAAATTGTTTCAATGCCTATTTTACACGAACAAAGCACTAAACCTTGGACATCTTGTAAAAGTATTGTGAAAGCACTTAAATAGCACTAATACAAAGGGGTCCCCACTTTGTGATGTAGGGAGGGTACCACATTGTCCACAATGCGTCCATTTAAGGTTCCCCTATGGGTGTGGTCATGCTTGGAATTGGTTAGCTTGGAGGTTTTCCTCCACCACCCCCCCCCCCTCCCCTGGCCGATGCTAATCTAACGCCCATTCTAGCCCTTTCCATATTAAAAACTTCTTGTGGTCCCCACTTGCATGCCCTAGTTGAATGACCAGGTCCTTTGGGTTGTCTTTTGTTGGAAGGTCTAAAACATCCTTCGCCTACATCTAGTGGGCCTCTACTGTTAGCCCTGACCGACCAAGGTCGTTACGGGCATAGTTTCGTTATCTCCTAGCATCATACATGGCCAACCCCATCTCGGTGTTACAACCAGTTTCCTCCCTTGATAGGGTTGTCCCATCATGGGCTAGTAAGGTTACATGGAAATCGGTGTTGGAAAAGGGCCATAGCCCTCTAGGGAAGGAAGAGAATTTCTTGTGGGATTCAAAAATCTTGGAAATTCCCCCCTATTTCCATCAATACCCAAGTGTGAACTAGAATTTCTTGGGACAAAATTTGGGTAACGAGGGTCCATAGTTATGGGAGGATTTCCTAGAGGAAATGCAATCGACAATTCTAGCTCTACTTAAACTTGACTAGATCTATAAGGACAACTAGTGAACAAATGCCCAAACCCATCACCATATGAACACACATCAAGGGAAACTTCTATGAAAATAAAAGTTACTAGATTTTGTGGGTGAAGTTCATCCTCACTCATGAAACTCATTCTCGACAAATGGCTGCTATGATTATCTTCCAAGATATCTCTTTCTTGAAAGTGCCTTAGGTCTTCCAAACACTTATGGGTTTGACTCAAATTGATCTCTAAAGCAGCCAAAGTAGGTTGCATTCTTTCATGGTACCAAAAAGCTAGATTTTTTATAGGTTCCCACATGGGTTCCTAAGAGACTCCTTGTTGTAACATAACAAGCATTAGCCTCAAGAAAGGCTCCCCCATCAATTTTGATAATTGCACTATTCTGATGTCCGATTATGTTTTCTTGGTTGTTGTTTTTAGTGTGTCATTATTATGAAATGCAATGACTATGTTGTTGTCCATTTGGGATAGATTTGATTCATAAATCAATCGGCCATTTCTTGCATTTTCCTACAAAACCTCATCCAACTTCTTCTGCATACCTTTCATCACAACAATCGACATAATACACCCAAACAAAAGAAGCTAGATTGTTTTTTTTAATATATATTTTTTGTTATTGTGCTAAAACAAAAACACTTAATGGAAAACAAATAGCAAAAACACTTTGAAAAAACAAAAGCAATAATCTTCGTGAGATCAAGCCAAAAAGGCTAATGTTGAATAAGGTCAAATAGTTTTATCCCTATGTCAAACTTATAGTTACAAAACTAGGTATTTTGGTTCTATATCTGCAACATGGTTGCCAAATGTTAAGGCCACTTGGTGGATAATCGGGTTTGATAGAAATTTTATAAATTCATGTCCAAGAAGGGTGACCTTTAAAACCATCGGAATTCAACTATTAGTCAATCAAATAGATTATCGAAGTACTGCAATTTTTTATAAAGGAATCACACTACTGGATTTGGAGTGGAGGCAAACACTTGCAACCACCTTAAATATCAAAACATAGACCGAAAACCCATGTGACAACAATAAGTTCACCATGGGAAGTCACACACATGAAATGAACATACTTGGAAACACAAACCCTTGTGGAAAAACATCACTCTAACAAAAAACATTGATTATTTAAAAAAAGAAGGTAAAAAGCTCAAAAGGTTTGAACTTTCTCAATAATTAGGCTTGAAAAACTTTGTAAAATCTTCTATATCAAGAGAAAAAAAAAACTAAAAATGTGCCTAAATATATACCTTCCAAACCTTTTTTTAAAAATCCTAATTACTAGTCCAAATTCTAGATTTTTGGTGTAAAAAATAACCACCTCTTAATCCAATTTCAATTAAGAAAAATCTAGTTCCAATGATATAGATCCAATTCGATTACACCAATCTAGTTTTGGTGACATAAAACCGGTTTTGGTTGCATTGCTTCAAATAAGCTTCTACTAGATTTGGTTACAAAATTGGTTTCAGTTACAAAATTCTTTCTCACTTCAACAATTTTATTGTAAAAATCATCCAACAAACTAAACACTATGAAAAATCATGTATGGGGAAACCTCATTGCCTTATAATAAAAGTTTCGAAATAACTAATATGCAAATATACTACAACTCTCCCTAAAAATACATGGAAGTAATAATAAAATGCCACGTCAAAATTCATGGAGTTTTATTGTGGTTGCATGTTTATTACAAGATGGACCCTTGTACGGATGAGTGTATGCACTATATATATGGTTGCAATCAACCATGTTTGATTTTGTTAACAAGTTGCATGAAAGCCACATATGACAATTACAATACACTTAAAATACATGAAACATTACTACTTTGTAATTAGCATAAGGCTTTGACATATATGATCATATCATGTATATACATTGCCTTCATCCATTATATGTAACATTTTCAACTCTTTTGTAATTAATTATCAATTATGATTTCCCACGATACAACTAATGTGACACAAAGTTTTCTTTATGTAAATAACCTTAAACTAGTTTATATATACCTATTTTATTTACGTTAATAAACCTATAACTAGCTAGTACACTACACTAATTGACCTACCCTACCCAACTATTAACTACAATAATTATAATATAATTATATTAATTATCATAATAAATACTAGTTGTTAATATTATTAACTATTATTATTATTATTGTTGTTGTATTAGTAAGTAGGTTTCATATAAATAATTTATATTATTAATTATGAGCTATTATGAACTATTATGGTTAATATAACTAAAAAGTAGATTATCTTAATATAATATGTATTTATTTGGTAATAATTCCAAATAAGTTGCAACTAGGATGTAATTAAAATTTCACTATGGAAAAACCTTTTTTGTTACAACTAATCTATTTAATTGTAATCTAGTTCTATCAGAAACTTTTTAGTTACATCAAACAAATTGCAGTGGACACAATTTTCTCATAGTTTTTTTATCCCATATTTTTTGTCTTACTTTTCAAGTTTGTAAAATGTTTAAATAAGTGCATTACAAGTATTAAAAAACAAGTGGCATTTGAAATGAATCAAGAAAAAAAGGTTCGGCCCTAAAGGTTAAACCCAAAATAAAATATGATTATCCCAAATTACCTACCCACCTAATTTAAGATTAACTACCTACCTATATATATATTAAAATATTAAATATCAAAATAAATTTAAGATTGCCATGTGGCCATTGATGATTTGTTGGTAGCATTGTTCAATGAATTCATCTTTGACAGATGAATGAAAACCACATTAACACATCATTGTTATGTAATTACAACATAATTATAGTTTAGGTCACATAGTAATTGTAATGATATAGTTACAATGTAGTTGCAATAATTACAAATATATACAATTCCATGTACAATGCAACTTGTCCGATAGCACTCATGTCATAAAAGTCCAATTATTATGGTAAAATGTTCATTGCAATTAAAAAGACCAATTGCAAGCCTACTTGCAAAACACCTTTTTTTTCATAGGGAAAGGATAAAATGATAATGTAAGTTTTGAAACAAACACATGAATGTTACTATTACTAGTATTCATCTATTACAAGAAACCCATAAATGTTACAAGGCACAAACACAAATAAAGGAAGCAATTTCAATGTTACCAATGCTTACTTGACATGTTTGCAAGTTTAATACATCAAATTATTATTGAAAAAGTGTGTTATATTGTGATACACCCTTTTTAATACATCAATCTAGCATTTGGTTAAGTTTGAAAGGAATTGAATGAACATAAAACATTTTTCAATAGATTTTAAAATTGTAACCAAAGTGTTTCAACATTGCAAAACTATGTAATAGCATTATGTAAACATTATTATTTGGCACTATTTTAACATTATTTAATTAATCCCATGTTGTCATGTCACCCAATTAAGACTACTCAAAAAATGTCTAAAAGTTGTTAATGATTTGTTTTTATCCTATTTGGACCTTACAATCTTCCCATGCAAGCACATGAAAAACAAAATGAAAATTCACTAAATGTAAGAAACTTAAAAAGCAAGAAAACCTCACATTAACATGATTCATCTCTAATTCATTCGCAATTGTTGAATATGAATAGTATTCACGGCTAAAATAGATTTCCAGAAGATGAAAGACCTACTGGTGTTAATTTTTATCATACTTTCTTTGTAACATGCAATAAAGATGAAATCAATAGTAAAATGTTTCACCAAGAATGAAAAACTTCTACCACTTTCACTTAATGAACATGTTTTTTTGAAAAACAATTGGTGAGCTAAACTTGATTACATGTTTAATGTTCCCACTTATGTTATTATCAAGAGATATTTTCAATGAGGTCATTCTTTTTTTGGAATCGAAAACTATGTGAGTAAAAAACATAGGATTCCATATATTGGTTGTTGAATAAAAATTACAATTGAATTAATTTTATAAGAAGGTTATGTTTATTTTCAAAATTCAAACATAATTTATATATGGGAAGGATGAATATTATATATTTGAAAATGAAAAAAATATAACATATGTGCAAGAAACTTTCCCTACAACAAAATGTGGTTTTCCCACAAAATAAACCACAATTCAATGACATGTGTGAAATAAACTTGTGGTTTCATCCATTACAATGTACAAATATGTGGTGTTTATTCTATCATATATTACATTAAAATTGCAATTTAACATTAGGTTGTGGCACATATTATAGAAGTGTCAAAACATTGTCAAACTACAATTTTAATGTAATATAAGCCACGATAAACACCACATATTATACATTGCAATGAATGAAACCATAAAATTTACCTCACACGTGTGTCATGAACCACAACTTATTGTGTAAGAAAACCCACTTTATGTTGCAATGTTGAAGTATCAATTGTAATTAGGTTGATTAATTAGTGGGTTAGTAGGTGAACTATATTGATAACACAAAATTGGGGAACATAAAAACATATGCAGAAGGGAATGTGAAGTGACATTAAGTTCTCTCCACCTTTTGCTACTACTACATATATTATGGCATTTGTTGGGATTAGAAATTATTTTAAAAGAATTTATCTATCTCCTCAAATCATTTATTTATCAACATGTTTTCAATCCCTTCTACCATTCACCATGTACTTGTGTATGATGGTCACTATGGATGGAGAAGGTTTAATATATATTGAAGGATGAAAATAAAAGAGATTAAATTAATGAAGTGATATTTATTTGATTAGGACAAGGAGTTCATCAAGGCCTATATGTAACAAGTTTGTGATCCACGTGCTTGAATTGCAAAGCACACTTTGTTTGCTTATTTAAAAACCCAAAACTCTCATTTTTTCCTCCATATTTTTCCCATGTAAACGAATCAAATGTTCACTATCTATAGTGACTTTATAAATACCAAATGGTTTTCATCATGTGAAATATGATATCATATTTAGAGTAAAATAATTGAAAAGTATATTTGTATGTTATAAACAAATTTGAGCCTTTGTTGGAAACCAAAACGATAACAAATATGTTTGGTTGTCATGACTAGTCCAAATAAGACTTGATTTTTACAAGATGTAGCCATATATGTTGCTTTGAAGTGCAAAAATCTATTTTTAGAGATTACAGGAGTCAATTGAGTAAGAGTTTGAGGCAATGCATGTGGATCACAATATCAAACAATACCTTTCTTGTTGGCATTGCACAAACACAAAAGAAAACTTTGTATATGGTAACATGGTTTGAGGCTAGTTGCATAAAGGCACACTTGTTTATGTGTAAATGATGTTGCAGACCAATGAAGAGTATCACATGCTTGGTATGTGATAGACAATCTACCTAAAGGAGTGGCTATGATTGGTACTTCTTCTGCTGAGTTACAAAACAAGGACATAGTCAAACAACGTGCAAGTTCCATTGTGGTAGTAGAGTGTGATTTTAATAATGGTTCAACACAAAGTAGCAATAGTTGTGAAACATCTGTAGTGTTGATTGAGAGAACCCAAAGGTGACCATGAAACTTATTCCTAGATGACAACTCAGTGACTTCAGAGACAAGCCATTTCTGGTGATTCCATGGTGAAGACCTAAAAAAAGGAATTATTTCTAGACACGACAATTTAAACAACTTTGGAGAGAAACCCCTCCCTGAGACAGACTTGCTTTCACACTATTTGAACACAAAAATGAGGTCACAACAATGGGTGCATGCATTTCATGGAAATGCGAACCCTAAGATAGTATTAGTCATGGTCACTTTCAAAGGTTTTCTGAAACATTCAATGGATTCCTCTAATATTTTAAGGTGGTACCCTACATAGTTACAACACATTTGTGAGATTGTGGGGTTGTATACATTGAATGTAGTTCTATTGGTTGTATGCTTCAGTACCTGGACCTCCCCACCTTTTCCAGTTACAGAGAACAAGTTTGCAGAGATTTAGCTATTTCCAGAATCTTTGATGGGACAAAACAGGAGGCCAAACAGTTACAGAAACCCCCCTCTTCTCCTACATTGCTGCTGTGCAAGACACCCATGTTGCCATCATTTTAATCAGCTTTGGAACTGTTTCAACGTGCTTGAAAAAAAGTGCAGGAGGAATATTACTATGGGGATCTGGAGTTAGCCTAATCTAAGAATACGTTTTTCTTGACCGATTTAAGAATCACATAATGCCATAAACAGAGGATATTCTGCAATAATCTCATCGATACCCAACTGTCAGTTCACAGTTTACAATCCAACCCACCTTGCCCACGTGAAAAAATTACTCAACCCAAATGGGAGACCGTACTCCTTCACAACAACAGGCTCATTCCTGGCAGTCCTGCCTTTGCTCCACACATATGTACCCCTTTCAAGCCGGCTCCCAGGCACTGTGTTGTCCAGGACATATGCTACCAGGAAGGCTATCACCATGTTCAGTGATAATACAGTTTCCAGTGCAAAATTCACCTGCACACGCACCAGAATCACATTTGCACATTACATTGTCAGCACATTTGCACCCTTAGACATCCCCATTTCTATTGATTGCTCATTGTTCTTGCTTCACCTTCCAGCTGTCCAGGATGCAGGACATGAAGCACTCTTTAGCACTGTAATGAAAGTACAGAGAAGACTAGTACCGTTTGGTATTTGGTGTGTATTGGACCATTAGCTGCAGTTGTGTACTGCTGAAAGTAAGAAGGCACGCCCCCTGCCACTCCATTACCACTGAGCTTGTACTGCTGGAAGTATGCTGGCACTGATAGTGAGAGGAAGAGAGAGAATCCCACAATCAAAACATTCCTTGAGCTGCCTGTTTCACTATAACGCAGGTTGGAGAGGCCAAGAGCTGCCAGCATTGTCCACATGAACACAAGCAGCCCTGCAGCCATGACTTGCGGGATTGATGCAATGAAACCTCCTATTTTCCCTGGAAAATGCAGAACAGGATGGGCACATTGTTCAGTATTCAAATGGGTATACTTCCCTCAGATGAATTCTTATGAATCTTATGTCAAAATGTGCTCACCAACAACAGCTGCCACAATCAACACACATGCACCAAACTCCACTGCGCGACGGCTCCCCATCTTGGTGACAGCAATCGTGTGCACATTTTCTGTGAGTGTTGATGCTCCTGCTCCAGTGCCCCACAATCCTGCTAAGAAACTTGTCAGGCCTTCCAGCCCTATTCCACGGCTCACCACCCCCGGAGGTGGTGCCCTTGATGCCACTAGCAAGGATGTAGCATGATATGTCCCCACCTGCAACACCTCATTCAGCAATCATCACAATGAATATGACATTATAGTGCTCTGGTTCTTCCAACCTCCTTGTAATTTTCCTCTCCACACTTCATTTTGCAGAGTAAATGGTTCACTAACATCTCAGATGTTTCTCATATTGTTTATCCGAAGTCCTACATATTGGGGTTGAGCAGAGGCCCTACTTACCGAGTCCACTGAAGCAACAATTGATGCTATGATCATGACTATTGCTGTTTGCCAGTGGAAAGTAGGGTGACCCCATTGAAATGGATGTGGGAACCAGAACCAAGCTGCAGAGGATAGAGCATCTGATGTATCAGTTCGGCAACTCCTCATGGTGGCAACATGCTTTGTACAAGCAGGAGGGATAACAGCAGTTATATTTTTAACAAGATTGACACTGCAGCCTTTGTACGTGTAGACTTTGGATTCTGTCAGGAGGAAGGCATAAGTCCACACAAGTACCAGACCCATTGGCACCTGCCATGTACACCCACAAGATAAACAACCATCAAACTTGTGAAAGTAAAGCTTTCATTTCATTTTTGTGTGCTCCTGTACAAGCAGGCATCTAAGCCCAATGCATAGAGAGGGTTGTAGTTGGTACCTCATGAACCCTTCAACATATCCTCACACATAACCAGCAATACAGTACCTAGCTCCATGAATTTCAGTAGCAACAAGACATTCAGAAGCCAAGGTCCTTCTGTAAAGGAACTGTGCACTGTACCCACTATCCATTACAATAGACTGGTTCCTCAACAAGCTGAAGTTGGATACATGTGAAAAACTGCATCATAGAGACACTTGCAAGCTGAACTTTCAGTGTAGGTCAGTTCAGAACAAACCGCATATACTTGGAATATCCGGTGACCAAAGACTGAAATCTTGCGAAGATACTGCCACAGAACAACAGACAGTTTATTAGACTCAGAAAAAAGAGTTGAACACTTGCACATTGAAGTAAGACATGCATGAGAGTGAATGGTTCATTAGTGCCCAAGAACCTAAACCCTAGATAAGGAGTGCTCTAGGTTTTAACTTGCCCTGAAAGGTCACTTACCAAGGCAAAGAAGACAATGATCAACACTTGGGGAATACCAATTTCCACACATGTGCCCACCACCGGGAAACCATATGCAAAGAAAGCAAGTCCTACTGCAGCCACAGTAGGTGCCACCACCACTGGGTTGATAGACCTGTATTTGTTTCCACCCACATGCAATTCCAACATTGAGTGACAGCGACAGGTCTACATATTTAGTGGCCATGTATGTGATGGTAGGTCTGACAGATATTCCTGAAAAAAGTTCATGTTTTCAACAAAACCCAATGCAGCTCTTACACTAGTACAAAGATCTAAGCAGGATATTACTAAGTACCTTAGCAAAATAGAAAATAAACCACTGTAACCTAGCAAGGCTTGGAATAGGGAAGAAATGATGATGGCGCCTTGCAACTCCCTCATTGTAACCTTGAATCTCTGCAAATCACAGAGCATGAAATGGTTGAAGAGTGATCTGATCCTAGATTGTTACTTTACTGCCAGTGCTTGTAACAGAGAAGTGATGGCATGCTGTCTGCAGCCAGTTCCCATTTCCAACCAAAGAGACTACTAAATGCTAAAGTCAACCACTAACCTAAAACAAAGGAAATGAACTATTTTCCTAGTTTCCTTCTTCATGTTCACACAAAAGCAAAAGCAACTCTTGGGTTCAATACTAGGATCCAAAAACCATCAGATTTAGCATTGTTTCTTATAACGTGTCACTTCTGAAGACAAGCCCAAGATCTTGATTCTTTGCAAAGGGGTGGTGCAAGGTTACAGAAAAGCCCACTTACATGCTCTTTGTCTAGGTTGACAAAAGCAGGAGAGAAAATAATCGATAATGCTGGGGCAAGATAGACAAATGATGCTCCTTGTATAAGTGGTAACCTTGATCCGAAAAAACAATGCAGCAGAGTTGAGATTCCCGAGACAAGAAGCATACTTGAGATGACCTGTGCTGTCTCTCTCTGGAATACATAACACAGATTACTTGCTTTCAATCTACAAACTTCATTGGAATAGGAGAAGATGAAGGGACAATCCTGCTGGAAAATGTTTGCTGATAGTATGACAATGTAAGGTAATGCTCATATGAAGAAAGACTTCTCCAAGAATACAAAGTTGCAAGCAAACTAAAGACATGATGAAAAGAAGCACAACCACCACACAGGGCACAATATCAGGAATGTAAACTTACACGACTACCATCCATTGCAGGTACAATAATGAGTGGAATTAAGATGAGTGAGCCAATCATGGAGAAGTAATGCTGAATGCCATACAGAACAAGAGGGACTGCAAGGCCAAAAACCAAATGAGCAGGTAGACAAAGTGAGTATAACCAACATGCACAATTGCAAAGACACAACAAGCTTTAGCCATATTGTCTGTTCCATACCCCACTGAAAAAAGAATTTAGTTCTGTCTCTTTCTCTACTTTTTTCTGTCCTCTCAGCTCAAAATTGGAGGGTTGTTGCATTGCAAGTCTGTGAAACTGATTAGGTCACATTGTTCTTGCTACTTCGCCATCGTATAAAGAGCTACAGAGGGACAATTTTGAGGACTAATCTACTAAAGTAGCAGTGGATTGTCAATCTTAACAAGAAGTCCTGCAGGACGATGCATTATTGGAATCTATACTGCAAGCTGCTGCATGTGCAGACTTAAAACAGTCAGGAACCCACATTGGCTGGGCTATGGGTATCATAAAAGATCAGATTAAGGAAAAGTAGTAGGCACAGAAGGTAAAGGGGAGGATGAGCAAAGGAGGAGAACAAAGTTGGCTTTACTTACAGAGGCCTGGTGTCTCACGGATCTCGTACTTCATGTGAGAGTGCTTGGAGAGAGTATAATCTTCAGCATCCTGGGACTGTGACATAGCATCAGCTTCCGAGTCTTTGTACATGCGCAGGGGCTCAATTTTCAGGGGCCCACTGTTGGCAGCTGAGCTGCTCTGTGCCCCACTCACATTCTCTGACTCGGTACCAGCCCTCTTGCCTGGCACAAAGGGTGCCCTCACTGTGGGAGGACTAGGGCCAGGTGGTAGTGGTGCTGCAGTCTTCTTCACCCCATTCCCAGCTGCACCATTTGTCATTGTTGAATCCGGATAGCTTGAGGGAGGCAGCTTTGGGGCTGGAGCTGCTGCGATGTTGTTGTTCCTGTTGGTGTTGATGTTCTGATCTGTGATCCCGATTTCAATGTCGCTCGAGCTGTCCCCCAACTTGTGGCTCTTGTACCCAGTGCGACGAGCCCACGACCCCAAGGCTTTGGGGTTATAGCTATGATCTGCTGGCAGAGGTTCCATCTTTGTGGCCCCTGCCTGAGGAGGAGGAGGATCAGGATGGTGCTGGTTGTTGTTGTTGGGTGGCGCTACTACTGTACTTGAGGCTGTTGGTGCCACATCAGACCTGGTACCCACTGTTTCAACCATCTGTCCTTTTGTCTGGCTATCTTGTTGTTGTGTCTATTTTCTCTGTGGTGCTAAAGCTCCTTCCCACGACAGAACATCACCAGATCAACGCATAGGAAATGAATCCCCAATAATTTCTTAAGGCTTCAGCTGACGAAACCCTTGTAAGTTAAGCCCTCTTCTGGCCACCATTTGACCTTTGGAGAAATGCAGGTGGAGGATTGCTCTCAAAGCAGCAGCCTTTCAAGACATACGTGCCATCCTTTACTTCGCCAGCATCACGTGCAACTTCCTTCCTGCTTCTTTGCCTGTTACGCCTCCTGAGCTGTATGGAGTACACAGACAGACAGACAGACAGACAGACAGAAAAAATGCTCAGACAAAGCTTATAAAGCAAAGTCACAACTTGTGCACCGCCACAAAAACCAGCGGGAAATAGTCCATCATTCACAAGAAGCAGCCCCCAATGTCAGCTACTGTCAAGGATCTTTGCAAATAGCTTCTTCCCTGTTCCCAGCTCACGTGCAAAGCTCTACCAGAAAAAATGCTCACCAGATGCACCCCACAATACATCCAATCCAAAACAGACAGGCATGCATGCACCGAAAGGGAAGAGGAAGATGACAAGGGATCAATGTGATGCCAAAACACACACACACACACACTACCCAAGCACAAGGAACCTCCTCCACTTCACTGCTGCCCACATTATCAGCATGCGTCCAGGCGAAACAAACGAAGAAGAAGCTCAGGAAGAAGGCAAGTACCTTAGAACAAAGCTCACCATCAGCAGACGTGAATCGCTTCTGAAACACTGCAGAAAAAGCCACAGAGAGAGACAGTCGCAGAGAGAGAGAGAGAGAAATCTGTGACACGACTTTCTACAAATATCGGGACTTCAGAGAAAATAAAAAGTTTTTACATAATGACTAAAGAAGGCCCAAAAAGAGAGCTCAGATGGGGTTGTGAGAAACAAAAGAAACACAATGAAGGAAGGAAGGAAGGAAGGAAGATGAAGATGGGGTTGTGAAGTGAAGAAACTTGCAGCAAGGTTTGAAAGAAAAAAGAAAAAAAACCCTTTTGTTTGGAGACAATGCTGCAGCACTCCAAGACAGCTAGAGTTTTGCAGAATGGGATAGCAACAGAGAGCTGCTGTTCCGGTAGTGGAGAGAGAGAGAGAGAGACGAAGCAGCAGAGCAACTGGGAAGCTGCAGAAAGAACGCACAGACACACAGAGAAAGAGAGGAAGAGACAGTCGCTCGCGCACAAACAGCGCTCAGAAAGCGCAGAACGGACTTCCATGGATGGAATGGCCGCAGATTTTCATCTAAACTCTTCCATTTTCTGTCCATCAGTAGTTCCTACCTACCTACCTACCTACCTACCTATGGGTAACTTCTTCGTTGTGTGTGTGTGTTTTAATTTGGGTCTTTTTTTCTCTCTTTTTATTTTTTTATTTTTTTCCTTCTTTTGGTCGGTACTACCTTCACCTTCTTGATGAGTATGGAGGCCTCTTATTGTTATTATAATAGAGGTTAGGCCTTCATTTTGGAAATGTTGAATTTGGACTTTCAATGACCCTGGGTTAGTTTTTTAAGTACGGGATCCAGGGTTTTTTTTTTTTTTTGAATGAATTTTGTGATATCAAAAATTCTTCCAAATTCTCTCCCCCCCCCCCCCGCTCCCCGCCCTCAAAAAAAAGAAATCAGCAAATTTGAGTCAATTTTGCACTAGAAAAAACCCCAAAAAAATCTGAAAAAAGTGTCAAATTTCTTTTCCCAAAAAAAAAATTACAAATTTTCTTGGAAACAAAATCACAAGATGTGATCTATCTATTAAGCAAGAAGGTAGGAGTACTTTGGTTGTTTGATTTGCCACATTGAGATCTCCCTAACCATGGTCCTAATCCTAATGCACTTGGTATTGTTGGAAAGTCCTTGGTGAGTAGGAGTGCACCAAGGTGGTTTGGTAATGTTTAAACCCAGGGTTTTGTTTTGACCCGGTTATCAACCTGGGTATTGATAACATATCCTAATGATTCTAGTGGGTTATGTAGGGTCATTGAAATTGCTTGATGAAACTATGGCAAAAGGTACATGTTATTCTAATATGCATATTTCATATGTGAATGAAGGATTTTTTTCAAACAAAATGTTAATAAAGAGTAGTCATCTTTAACCGTGCTTCAAATTGGAATTGGATACATTAGATGCATGTTATTGTGTGAGATTGAAATTGAGAATATGGACTAAAAGACAATCTTGGATATTTAGTGCAATGAGAAAGATTAGTTAATGATATTGTTGGATTAAAGGTGAGCCTCGTGTTTTTTTTAGTATGGTTATAAAATTATTCCTTCCAATTGTAAATCATACAAATATATTTACGTTGCTAAGATTGAATATAGATATTTATGATTTTGCACATGTTGTGGTCCATTATAGCATTGTGAATTTTCACTTATGAAACTCATTGAGATATTTTCTTCCCAAGATAATGCATTAGCATTGGATGAATATAACATCAATGGATCTAAACTCATTTGTAGTAGAATAAAATGTGTTTTGTAAGGCTCTATATCATCAAATATTTTTTGTTGAATTCACATTGGAATTCAATTTTTTTAATTTTCCCTTGCAATTCATAATATGTTCACTTCATTCATGGTGACATAAGTTTATTTGTAAATTTTCCATGTGAAAGCATTTTCTTATGTAGCCTCTCATGTGAAAAGTATTTTTTGGAATAGCCACTTCAATGAAACACAACTAGTCAAAATTTCATATCAATGTGAAAGGCAATTTCAAAATTTGCATGTCATCATGAAAGCCAAGCATCCCTATCAAATTCCTACATTGGGTGGGTATATTTCAAATGATTAAAAACAATCCAAAAATGAAAATTAATTTTTAATTTCAAACTTGGAATTTATTTAGATTTTTCTTTGAACATTCACCACAACTTCATACATGGTAAAATTTGCAAGCTATTTAGGTTGCTAGATTCTTGGAGATGAGAACAAAACATGACCAAACTATTTAATTAATCGAAACAATCATTTTTCAAAAGTTGTTCACATATAGTCATGTAGCCCATTGCGTGGCAAAGTGTGCATTTCCATTTTTCCTCATTTGTTGTTCACATAGTCAATGTATCATTCCTTTTCATGTTGATTACACTCTTCATTTTTTATTAAGCTTTTATGGGCATGAAACTTCTAACCTTTCTTAAGGCCTCCCAACCTGAGAAATCCCTCTCCTTCACACTAGCAAGCTGCATGATATCCAATATCAACAAAGTCTTGTTCATGTCATTTCTTTCATTGTTGCACCTTTTCCTTCACCTGATGTATCATTGACCCACCCCATGACATGATCTTCTATTCCCCCTTACCAATGACCCAACCTTCAAGTTGTCTCAAATGTAACAACAACAATATGAACCCCTCCTATCCCCATTGATCACCCCAAAGTGCCCCCAATCTCACATAAATCCATTATCACATTCAATAATGCCAACTTTAATCCATATCATAACTCTCAACTGGCTCACGTTTTGTCATCACAACAAGTGCCCTACCAAGCATGTGGTCAAGACTTTTTTTTGTAAGTGATTACCTTGCCACCAACATTCATGCCATCTACACACCACCCCTAATTCCTTTGCACATTGAAGAAATAGCACAAGAAAACTTATGCATGGTTAAGTTGATGCCTAATTGGGGGACTAAGAAAGTTTACAAAATGAAAATTAATTTTGAAATCAAGTGTTGGCAACAACTTCCTCCTTTTAACCATCGGGCCCACAAGAGCCTCTGTTAAAACCTAGCTTGTGATCACATGCAACATGTGCCCTTAACCCCTTTTCTTTAGCCTTGCCTTATTTTGAAACCACTTTGACATTCAAAGCTCTTCACCTGGAATCAAATTGTTTTTTCTTCTTTTCAAGATTTCAAGTTTTCTTTCAATTCATTCAAATTTTCATCCAATGACCTATCCTCCTTATTAGCTAGTGGTCCATGTAATATGTTATTTGAACATTTACACAAATGTTTTCATCCAAAAGATTTTGTTTGTTGTTTCTCATATTTATTCAAACTTTGATTTCATACATATTTGGGCATATTCATCAATGCATCACACATGTCCTTAAATCGGTTCATCTCCTAACCATGACCAACCATTTAATGAGGTTCATCTAATCACCATGGGGAAAACATTATCACCTCATTAGTTTCATTTGATGTTTTCAATTATTTAAGGCATTTTTAGAACATTTTTCCCCACCAATTTGGTGTTATGAACTAAGGGGATGCGAAGCAACATGCTTCATGGCATCTCATGCACTCTTAATTTTCATTTAAATCGGGTGCTTTTACAAATTAATGTGACAAATGCATTCTATTCAATATCACGAAATGTGATGTTTCAAGAATTATTTGTTATTGAAAATGACATTCCACAACTATTTCCCTTCCTTTGCAATTGCACTTTTTATACATCAAATGCTACTACATAAACATGGTTTTTCTACTAGTATCTTCACAACTAATATGACTACATAATCAAGTTCATTTGTTTAAAATGATTTTGTCTAATTTGATTAAACTCAAAACCAAATATGTTTGTTTCAATTTTTTTAACTAATCATTTATTCAAAATGACATTATGTTCGATAGATGGCATATGTAGCATGGACATGGAATTGTTCAACTTGACTAATGTGATTAATGTAATCGAAATCAATCATCAAAATATAACCAATTGTGATTATAGTGTTATTGTTAATGATGTGACAATAAAATTATTTTAAATAATATATTATTTTAAAAGTTCATTTTTTAAAATTATTTTTTTTTCTTTTATTTTTAAAATTATTTTTTAGGGCTTGCTTGGGCTTTTGTGTCCTAATGTGTTTTTGGGTGTAGCATTTTTTATATGGTTCCCTTTTTGCATCCTTTGTTAATTTGTGATGCCCCTTATCCTCATTGCTCCAACCTTTACACTTCAAGCGATTTTTTGAGGCATGTCAAGAGTGTTCACCCTCATGCTAACCTCATGTCCTAGGCTTGCCAACTTACTTTGTCTTTGCATGTGTTTTTCCTTCATATGTTACACCTTGGTTCTATCCCTCTTACTTCTTAAAGTTCATTTTGGGGATGTTTAAAATTCATTTCATGTGCCCTCATTTGTTTCATAAAATCTTTTGAACCATTCAAGACAAGGTCGGGCAAGGCTTTTCGCTTACCCCTTGACCAAATTGCTTGAGATTCAATGGACAAATCAACATGGTTCCTTCTCCTCATATTGGCACATTAGTGTTTGCATTATATTCGAAGAGGTCATTCAGGTCAATAAAAGGTTTTTGCTCGCCTTAGGAAATTTATGGCAAATGATTGGTCTTTTTTTTAGGAGGATTCCTCTCGTGCCTCAAGTGCTCCTCATTCCCATTATTCTTTGGACAAATCTTCAACCACCCATCTTTGTTAATGTTTGGCTTCAAATAGAGCTGGAAAAAAAAATATATAGTCACATTGCTTAAACTCTTCAACCGATGACACCAATTATTCCCTTGGAAGACGCCATTGCAACTTTATGTCAATTACACCCCCTTCGATTAAACCATGTCCTTTCGGTTTTTTTTACTATTAGACTGAACACACTTTTATCCTAAATAAGACTTTGTTTGCACAAGTTTTAGCCACTATTCCCCATTTCTCTTTGAATGGGCTATTTAAAATGGTCTATGACCATCTTCCGGAATTATTCATACTAGAAGACCCATCCTTAAGTTTTTGGAATTATCCAAGCTATTATTGTTGTTGCCCATAATGATATCCCTAGGTTAATGGGCCTAGTGTTGGGAGTTAGTAGATTGTTGGTAATGGCAAAAAACATTGGAGGTTTTCATCCTATTGTCATAAGCAAGGTGTTTCGTCAACTTATTAATCACTCCATTATTTTATAGCTTTGAAGGCCATTTCAATAACACCTATCCCCCCATCAATTTGGAGTATTGACCCCTAGAGGTTGTGAAACCATCCCTTTTAACATTAGAGCCTTCTTCAACCTACACCTTGAATGTAAGTCGACATTGAAAACGCTTTTAATAACATTTATTGAATTGTTATTTTTCAAAAGTTGTGAGATGTCAGGGGTCTTTTGGTGAACATTGTCCCCTTTACCAAATTGTTTTATGGTGTTCATTCTTCTCTTTACTACCAACATGGGCAACATGAAGAAGAGGTCACTATTATTGAATCACCTACAAACATGAAGCAAGTTGACCCCTTAGGAGGTTTTTCATTCATCTTGGCCCATTATTGAACATTCCTAAAGACCATTGCGCAGGCCCATAGATGTGTTTTTCCATCCTTAATTGACAATACCCACATTGTGGGCCCTATGAACAAGATTATCCTTGTTTTTGACCACTTTTTAACCCAGCTAGCCCTAGTTGGGCTTAGGGCCAAGTTGTCAAAATGCAAGCTTTGAAGTTCATCAAAAATCTCTTCATGCATATAAATTCCTCAAAGCTACATTTTGGTCACATATGGCTTACATATTTTGGGTGTGTCAATGGGTTCTTAAGACTTTGTCACACATTTTTTGGATGAAGTTTTGTTTCAAAATGTGGCGCATATTAATGATCTTCTTATCTTGGGAAACATACAAATTGTTTTGGGCATTTTGTTCTCATGTGTCGCTTGTCAACCTTCTTAGACATAACTTTTGTTTTTCTTCCTTCTTGGTTTTTTCGACAAATTTCAACAAAGTAGTTATGTAAATATGTGGGGACATTATGGGTCCAAGGTCATGGGAGTCTATTCAAGGCCCCTTAATGAGGCAACAAGCCCAACTATCGATCTTCTTTGGTGGTATAGACCTTTTATCTATGGAAAATTCTGCCCAATCTGATGATCTAGGGAATTGGGCTTTGGTGGCTCCATATTTGTGTCCTAGGTTTTGCATTTTTGATAAACCCATTTTGGAGAATATATTTTTTAGGTTGAAGGGGGCCCACACTTCTTGGAGTCATGCTTTCATGTAGCTTGAAATAGTTTTATTTTTGCAATTAAAAAAATGCACCCTTCTTTTGAAAGTTTGGTAATTATCGACACCTAAAGTTGATATGCATCTTTGATGGACATCAATCATGACACATTCTTTAGGTCTATCTTGGAACATGATTTCATTTCCTCAGCATCCAAAGTTCGCATTCATTCTTGTTTGGGCAAGGGGGCAGGACTATGGTTGATTGTTTACATTTATCCATTCATTATGCATTGCACACTTTATTTTCACTTTAATGTTGAATTTCTATCTTGGTTTGATTTAGCCTTCAACATTTAGTCTTTTCACATGTGAGTGTGGACATTGATTAGATGCATTTAGCATGCATCTAACACATTAGGAGGCCAACAAATAGCCACACATGACACCATCAAAGACGTCATGTAGGCCCTCACTCGGGAAAGTGGGCATGATGTATGGAAAGAATGGTGGTATGCCCGCACATTATGAGCTTCATTATAAATTGATTTTGACATGACCCATGAGGATTAGGTTTTTGTCGCTGATGTGGTGGTTATGGAACCAACATGGGAAATGGTGGCTATGAGTGTCATTAGTCGACTAACAAATGCATTTGTGCAACTTAGCACCATTGTTAAAATCCACAAATATAAAAAAATTCATGAAGGGCACCACTTTATTTCAATGGCCATGGAGGTGCACGATGCACCCAAGCGTGATATGGATCATGTCGTTGGGGAATGTGTTCATCTTTTCCACAATAAACAATCAAGAAATCATTTATCCTTGTCTTTTTGCATTCAATTTTTCAAGTAGCATATTAATATTACTCTTCAATGCTTTAGCTTTTGCTATACAAAAGAAGATTGCATTGACAAGAGATGTTTGTTGTAGGTCTCCAATTATTATTAGATCTCACGATTTGCATGCATGCAACATTAGAAGGGCTATGGGTGAAATAGTTTCCTACCATGAAAGGGATTAGTCCTCTCCCTTCTTTGGTTCTTGTAATCTACACATCTTTTGGCCTCTTTTTGGCCTTCCCTTTTTGTCTTTAGTGTAATGGTTCCAACCATCAAAGTTTTATTGGATTTCTTGATTTGTTGTTAAGTCACTATTGTCCATTTAACCATGGGTATTTGTCAAAGCAACCCCCTAGGGATGCTTTTGTTTGCCCTCACCAAATCTACAGGTATGAATCAATGTTAGGTTGGTGTCATGGAAAAGTCGGTTATCAACCTCGGTATAAATTACCTCACATGCATTAGGGTATTAGATTTATATGAAGCTCCTAAACATCTATACAGATAACAGACATTTCCATCGGAAGATGAACATAAAGGGTAAAGAGACATTCCATTGTGTTTAATGGCTGAAGTAAGTATCTGGCTGCAGGGAAGGTTCCCTATGAGTGCGTTCTCCTAAGGGAGGGGCACCCAAGGGTGTTCCCAAATGTCAGGAGAATGCACGAGAACTGGAACCTCCCCTTCTTATGTAAACAACTCTCCTTTTATTTCCTTCTTCTTTCTTGTTTAGTAGAAAAATAAAATTCCATGGGAACATAGGAACATATAAAATTAGGGGAGCTCCTACCAGCATTACACCCTAGAGTTCTTCTGCTAGGCAAGATCCCTCAAAATACACATAGAAATGAAAAGGGAGCTGTTTATGTTACAGCAAAAAAAAAGTGTGTCATTTGACTATGTTCAGTTTTTCAAACTAAGTGTGTCATGGTGATGGTGTCATTTGTTCTAGTTGGTTAACTAAAGTTAGTTTCAAACCATGGAAAATTAATCACATAATTATGTGTGTGTGTGTGTGTGCCCACACATGAACATGTATGCTTGAAATTAAATTGTTTGTAATTAAATTTATAAGCTAATTTTTTGGGCATTTTTCTCACAATGCATTATAATTTTCCAAAATGGAAATAAGGGTACCCAAAAGTTAAACATTCAATAAAGATCAAAAAATCACATGGCTCCCTAGTACAGCTATTAGAAAATGTCCACTTCAATAATAATAATAATTGGGTTATGGTTTAGAGACATTTAAGCACATTTGATGAAAAACTTAGATATCCTTCTTCTTTTTTTAACAATTTTCTATTTTTCCTTAATTAGATATTTGGCTATGTGCCCACATAATATATTAGCCTCTGCCAATAACATCTATTGATAGTGCTTCATCTCTATTGATTTAGTCCTCTCATACCCAAGAGGCTATAAGCTTTTATTATTATTATTATTAGTTTAAAATTGCTATAAATTGGTAATTTGCTCCCCTAGATTTTTTTTAAAATCTCAGAGGGAAGAAGACATACCTTTTCCAACCCCCTAATGTCCATAGGCTAAGGTCTAAGTGCAATAGGGGAAAAAACAAATTATGATCATGGATTGATTGATAATGAACCACCAAGGTGTATATTTTCCAGGGCACTGAAAATCATGAAAACTCTATCTAGTACAGATTCATACTTGTCCCACACACACACACACACACTCACTCACTGAGTGTCAGCTTGTCAGCTGGTATGCAGCAAAGACATCATGTGGGCACACCAATGAGTTTTGGGATGGGTAGAATTTGGAGTTTGGAAAGTGTAATTTTGTGTCAAACATAGCTTCCAATTTATTTTAAAACCATGCACAAGTTGCTTAATGTTTACTTTTTTTTTTAAAACAAACAAACAAACAAACCCATGACCAAAATGGGATCCCAAATCATCATTCAAGTAATGAATGTGTTCTTGTCACCAAGAACAATGCCCATTTCATACTTTTTTTTGGTTGGTCTTGCCTACCAAGGCAAGGATAGATTCATTATAGAGTATAGTAGCTTAAGGGATTTTGGCCATTAGATTTTTGAAAGATCATGTTTTGGCTTGTGTAAGATAAAATGGCTGGGGACCAAACACTTAAGTGCTCAGGGGAGCCAAGGCGTTGTTTTTGGTGTCCAAACAAAACTTGAATCACTTTTATTGGTGCATATGATGCACTTAAAACATCAAAACCAGAATGGAATTGAGAAAGTTATGGCCCCCCAAAATAAAGGGGGTCAAGAGCTCAAAAAACAAACCATCAAATGCTACAAATGCCAATTCCCAAGCATTCAAAAGAATTCTTGTATGTTGCTTTGTCGCTATTAGAGTTTAAAGATGATTTGTAAAACTTTAGGTGGTGCTCTTATAGCACTTTAAATTGTTTAAAATGAATAAGAAATTTTAAAAATATTATGAAATTTGAAAGTAGGAGGGTCAAAATGAACAAAAATGAAAAATAAAACACATTTTGCAATTCAAAAGAGCCTTTTTTTTTTTTTTTAACCACTCTTTTTTGGCTGGTTCTTTGGCTTTGCATTTCAAAGATGATTTGTAAAGCTTGAGAAGGCGCACCTATAACATTTTAAATCACTCAAAATGGAGAAGAATTGAGAAAGATTTGCCAAAATGTTCAGTCTTAGGCAGGAGATTGATGATGAGCCAGTTTACCCTAGATAGTTATAGAGTTATAAAATCTTGAAGGATTTTGAGAGGAGTTCTTGAAGATTATATTTTTGCATGGCAAAATATTTGAATTTTCATAATTCTTCTGTTGCCTTAAGATACTTTTCAATGTAAATGGCAAGGCCACAGTGTGTGTGACACACCCCTTGTTTGATTTGGTGTTTTCTTTTATCTTGTTTGCTTCCTCCCTTTGTGCATGTTATGGTTATATGTATGCAGCATGTAAATATGTGCCTATCTTTTGTCATGCTTGTTGATTTATAGTTCATATCTCCCATAAATACCTTGTAAGAGCTAAGTAGATAGTTAATTTATTATGGGTACTTTCTTCTTCTGTTCACATAATGGATCCAGTATTTGCAGTAGCAGGGAGAGCTGCAGCTTGGATCAAGTTGGGGACAATTCAAGTGCAAAAAGCCACACACCATGACTTACTTGTCAGAGCTAATTGCACCCAAACCCACCAGTCTCTCTCTCTCTCCCCTCCACCCCTGGGCCCACCCTTCCTCCTCCCCCCTTTCACTCCTCTGTTTATTGTTGAAAACCTTTGTCATGCCATTTGTTCCAAAAACAAAACCCTAAAAAAAAAAATCCTTTTTGTTATGAACTCATCCTCCAGCTGAAGCATTATGATGTTTTCTGATCTCGTTTCTGACTAACGTCTGCCCTGCCTGCTTGGTCGGACATCTTTTGAGACATCTTTTGGTTTGTTGAGTGCCTTGCCCCGACCACCACCGCACCCACTCCCTCCCACATTTCATATCTCATTTGTTATATCCGTGCTTCTTCTTCATCACAATCACTTTTGTTTCTTTCGTTTTAAATTCGGGCTTCACATTGCTACGCACTACTACCAAGGACCATTTTCTTTCTTATTATGTTTCCATACGATTATTAATAATTCATCATTATTTATTTCAATGTTAAATTTAATTCTAATTAATATAAATATCATGAACATGGAAAAATACACGTTAATTTTGTCTTTTCATATCCACTAGTGTGGACCATGCCATCGGCCCAAGTGTTACCACGTCTCCAACAGATTTTTCTTTCCAACACCTAGTTCTTTGGAATTTATTTGAATTTTCAATGGCAAAAATCACTTTAAAATCAATATCTCCCACATTCTGAATCCAAGTCTTACCAAATAAATGCCATTAAATCCTGCTCATCAAGATCTTTCCAATAAAGGCACATTCCAATTCCTCCAAAATTTTCAGCTCCGATTAATTTAATTTTCAGTGAAGAAATCATTCAATATACAAGAACTTCTACACCACAAGTCCAAACACCATGAAACCAAGCTGATGCCACCACCCCTCCTCCTCCTCAGCTTTCCAAAGAGATCCAGAACATGATCTGAAGCATCCCAGTTCGGTGGATCTAATCGGTACAAAACAAAACAAACTACCTTGCTTCATACATAGATGTTGGTGGGTAAAAAAAAGGGGGGGATGCAATAGTCCAAATGATAAGAGATGATTATTAAGAAAAGAGATAAGTTACCTATTAGAAAGGAAGTGAAATAGTTAGGCTTGGAAATGTCTCCGGAATTGTCAAAGATTGTACAAAGAGTTATGCAGAATCAATAAGGAGCCTACTAAAACACTATAAAAAACCAACTCACAAACTAATTCCTAAAAATTCTCATCCTGAAAATAAATATTTGCTTTGATGCCTTCTTCTTCTGGTCTTGTATATCACTAATTTGTTTGTTGGGTTTTTTAATTAAAATCCTAATTCTTAAAATCTGATTCATCTTTTCCTTGGGTACTTAAAATTTCATTGATTTTCAGTAGGGAAATTTTTTCTTCATTTAATTGAACCTTATTTTTATTTTATTTTTTAATTAGGATTTGTCATGGTCCCAAGTGTGCCTAATTAAACCGGTCACCACAGAATTCACAACTACATACCAAAAAAAATTCGACTCAGATATTATGCAAAAACTGCTTTCCGTCAAGAGAATGCTACGTTTGGCCAAAAACCAAAGTAAAGGTTTTTAAAAAATTGCAGCATTTTCTTTTGGGCAAAATTTCATCAAACTTCAGCCTTAATTTTTTTGATTTCAACCTATACAAACAACATTCCATGGGGGGGAAAAAAATGACCCAAATCAGCCAGATTTTGAAAGAAAAAATTTCTAAAATTGCCAGATTTTTATTAATAAGTTCCAGTACGTAGCTAAGAATATAAAAGGATTAGTTTTATTTTTTTCCTACTTACATATGTAGTATGTGACCAAATCAGGCTAAAACATCCATAAGATGATTGTCACTTCAGCTACATCAAAAAATTGGAGGAAAAAAAAACCAAAAAAAAAAAACTTGAAAATAAATAAATTTTTTTTTTAAAAACTTAATAAATAATAATAAATAAATATACACTTTGAGGAAAAGTTTAGCCCAAGATGGGAACTAGAACTGGGAAGATTTGTCGAGTATACCGTATACATGAAAGGAGAACCAGACTTAATTCTGACACTATGTTTTGTAGGCAGTAAACGGGAACCGAAGGTTCTTCTTGAAAAAGCAAGAATCAGCCAAAACATGGACTCTGACCTGAGTACTCAGCACAGGTGCACAGAGTTGAGAGCAGAGTAAGCTAATAACACCCAGCCATAGCCGAAGGGGAAACTCTCAAGTGCTGGGTGACATTTAATAACCCTGGAGCTTTTTCGTTTGCGTATCTCACACACCTTTCCAGAAAACCCACTTTCACTTCACTCGAGAGACTTGGATCTTGAGCTTTTCTTCCACCCCCCACATTACACAATAGCAAAACCTCAAAAGAAAGAGTACAAAGTAGTTTGGTTGTGTAGTTAGGATGTTTATTTCTTCTATTTCCTCATGGCTAGTAGTGAGTTTATTTTGGCCTTGCCTACCAAGACCCTTAAGATTATCGGGTTTAGATTCATTATAGAGTATAGTAGCTTTGGGGATTTTGTCCCCTCATTACATAATAATAATAGGTCTAATTTTTATATGAGGATTTTTGAACGGTGACTTTTTTGGCTTGTGTGTTGAAACTTGAGATTAGTTATTATATAGTTATGATATCTTGAAGGATTTTGGTTTCCTTTGGAGGATTTTTTTGAAGATTATATTTTTTGCATGGTGAAATATTTGAATTTTCATCATTCTTCTTTTGCATTAAGATACTTTTTGATATAAATATGGCAAGGCCACAACGTGGCATACCCCTTGTTAATTAGGGTTGCTACAGTCGTACCTTGGTGGCTTCGACACAAATTAAATTTTTTTCAATTTTTCAAAAACTATTAGCTTTATTATGTTGAATAATTCAAATTTTGAGTTTTGGCTCGAACTTTGGCTCTCTCGCTCTCTCTAGTATAATACAAGTTTGTGAGGACAATTCAATCGGCAAGACAGCTGGAAACTTTTGGTAGTGAAGATAGTTTTATTATATTTGTTTTATACAATGTCAAAAATTTCAAAATGAAACTAAGCTGCTGAATTAAAATTCTCAAAATATATTAATTATTTGACAAGTACTACAATAGAGATGAGGAAGTTCCCTTTAAATTGCTCAAATTTTCCTTGTGGGAAAAAACTCAAAAACCCACCACATGAATATACACCCACGCTCCCCTTTCCTTCTACTTGAAAATGGTGATTGAAGGTTTTAGGACCAAGATTTTCATGTGGTCACTGAGAAGGCTCTTCATGCCCTCAAGAAGGCCCAGTTTTTTTCCTTCTCACTGTGTTCCCATCACGTTCCCCAAGTTCACAGCAGGTTCTCAAAATGTTCCCAATAGCATCACATGTTCCTAATGTGTTCCCAATGGGTTCCCATCGGGCTTTCAATATGTTCCCCCCAAGTTCCCAATGAGTTCCCCAACATAGCACCTCGCTTTTATCCCGTATGTTTTGCAAATGTTGTCCTCCTTTCACACATATTAGGTGGGCAAAAGGGGAGGAATTCTATACTTCAAAATAGAACCTCCTATAGCCTCCATAGTTTCATTTTTTGTGAGTGATGGGCCAATCAATTGGCTTATTGCAACCACACACAAAAAAAGAACTTACAAGGCACCTCATCTAACTAATAGGAGAGGTGAATAGGTATTGGTACCCATGCTCTTAGCACAACATGACATGTTGCTACACACTACCGGTGAACTCCCAAAGTTTCCCCATTTGGTTTCATTTTCTTCATGAATACATAAGATGTAATATGGCCATCTTAGTAAGTGTGTGTAGAAACCTTTTTAAAAAAATTGTAGTTCAAAACTTGAAAGTGCATTAAGCACATTTGGAGGACATAAGATCATGCACTTCACTCCAAGTCCAATTGCCAATTGTTAAATCCAAATGGTGCGTGTATTTGAAAACATGATGTTCATCGCACAATAGTAGAAGATCATGTTTGCAATTAACTTTAATGATGAAATTATGTGGGCTTACAGGAGTATTCAGTTCTAATGAACACTTTAGACAAGGCTCCAAGAAAAAAGGTCCAACAAAATGGAACAATCTTATTGGTCGAAAGCCAAAAATTGGATCCAATGCCTTTAGATTAGGATTAGAAACCAATTTGAGCCAATTTGAGGTGGCATCTACATGGAATCATTTTGGAAGGAAATTCAATTGGTGTCGATTGAAATATGAAACTAAAAAGAAAGCTCATGGTTTGGATATTCAAGATGCAAGTTAGGGTCCAAAGTTGTTTCCTTCATTGTTTTCATTGGTCTTCATTATTTTTCACTATTTTTCAATATTTTTCCACTTGTTTTGGAAGTTGAGATTGTGCAAGAATGGAAAACATTTGTGGATTAAGGATATTGTTGAAAACACACCCGCCACTCCATTTTTTATCACATAGATTGTGTTGACATGCCTAGATTTGTAGATCCACACAAGGTTATTATTTGAAGGGACACATTTTCAGTCCTTGTAAATCCACAAAATAAAATGTTTCAAAAATGAAGATACAATGTTTTGGTCATTGAGGGTTGAAACACACATTTTCACAAGTTAAAAAAGATTTGGATTTACAATAAATTTTTAAACTAGTTCCCTTCTCAAGAAGAAAGGAACCAGAAAAAAGATAATTTGTCATTACAATGAAAGAGAAACATAAAAAAATATGAAAAGACTTGAAAAAATTGGGTGGATTGTGAAATATTATATTTGATTACGAGGAGAATTGGAGCTTGAATTTATAAAAATGTGAAAAAACAAGGTGAATTCCAATTTATTTGAAACACTAATTGTGCTTGTTTTGATAGAGTTTTTGAAATAAATATTCAGATTTAATGCCTTCTTTTTTTATAAGATTTGAAACCTAAATGGAATGATAAATTTTTTGAAAACAAAATAATTAGATAAAACAACAATGACTTGATGCATTACCATAGTTAAAATTAAAGCCATTAATATCTTGTGCCAATGTTCATCCATTGTGTCAAAATATGGATCAAGAAATGTATTAAAAAAAACAAGAAAAAAAACATGAAAAAAATGAAATAATCAAATAAAATGTCAACCTACTCCTCTCACATGTGAATCCCCACGTGTTTATCAATTCAAGCTTCAAATTGGACTTTATACTTTTAGACATTCTCATTGTACCTTTTACAACAATATTTTTCTAATGTAAAGAAATATCCAATCCAAGGATTCAAAAATTTTCAAATTAGTACTTGAGATTTTGCACCCTAAACCATCATCTAAAATGACTATAAATACATCACAAGTGATTTTTTTTGGGGTAAAATTCCATATTATGGCAACAACAACAAAAATCACTTGAGAATTTTAGAAAAGATTTTTTTCAATTTTTGTCAAAAAACAAACAAAAGTTGACATATTTGAGAAAAAATGTGAGAAGTTGCATATTTATATGTTAAGTTTGTGAAGGTCATTAGAACAAAACAAGAATTTTTTTATTATACTTTCATGTTTGGTCTTTAAACAAATTTGACTCATCCTTTTTAAAATGATTGCCAATCCATCAACATGGAAAAATGGAAAAAGGATGTTGATTACATGTGCCACACCAAGAAATGTTACAAATGAAGGGAATCCTTACAAAAGGTCACCCCAAAATATGAATGTCAACATATTTAACCCCAAATCCTAGACAAATGAAATTTGTCATGTTGCTTTTTGGACAATAATCACATTAGAATGGTGCACAATTACATGTTGAAGAAAGTCAAAATCAAAATGCTAAAGTTTTGGAAATTTAATCACATCCCATACTACAAATCATGATTTTTACACTTTTTTTTTTACTAACTTAAAAAAAAAATTCAACCGTAAATAAGTGAAAATGGTTTTGATCAAAACAAACTAAGCATTTGTGCCACAAACTTGACTAAGTCTATGTTGGCTAAAATGACTTAAATAATTGTGGGTGAAATAATTGAGATAACTAAATTATTAGATAGTTAACATGAAGAGATTAATTTATTAAATTTCAAATAATAATATATGAATAATTTTTTTTAATAAATTTAGTTGAACTATGGATGGGCTCAAAACATCATTGCCTTAAACCTACAATACCAATGCCCCAATATTACTATTTTTGGGTTGGCTATTGACAAATCACTGAACCAATCATGGATTGTCAAAACTAGGACTCATTATATGTTTCTTCATTATTAAATGTGCCACATCATCATCATGACTATTTTTAATCATGTTACTCACCATGATAATATATTCAAAATGAGATTTGAAACCTTACCTCCTTGGCCACGATTAAACCTTTATCACTTGACCACCACTTCATGTGGCACTTGACAATAAATGTTATTACAAAATATATAAGCAAAAATGTTTTGAATTTCATGCAATATAACCTTATTATGTAGTTGGGTAGTTTCAAAACAATATTGATTACACATGTCTTTTATTTTAAAACATAAAAAGGAATTACATTAATTTTAAGTGCGACTTCAAAAGCTTTGATGTAATGTTCTAAATTAAATGATTTGCGTTATAATACAATAGAAATTTAAAATAACATCATTTTTTTCAATTGATTAAATTGCATATCATCTTTAATTCTAAATGTCAAAACATTACATTGATTTAATATTTTGATTTGGGCCTTAAATTCAAGTATAATATTTATATTAAATTTTAAATTCACAATGAATTCAATTCACTTTTGAAAAAATGTAATTGAAAATCAAATGTTTTTATTTATTTTCTTAGCTATATTTGTATTTTTTTAATTTCAAATATAAATAAATTCCATCAATTCAAAAATATATTCCCCCTTTTATTATATAATAAGATAATTATGTGGTTATGTAATGAAATTAATTAACCTAATTAATTGAAGTTCATAGCATGTTTGCATGGTCTTTGTTTAGTGATTTCACTTTTTGAAACAATTATATTTTTTTTTCAATTTTAATATTGTCTCATCTTCCAAAATAACATTAAAATCACAATGTGTTAGGTTTGCATGACTAACTTTGATCCCATTAGTCACATTGTCCAAGCTAAACAACTCCACATGGACATTGTATCTTTCATGTGTACTAGTGGGTGCCTGTGACCTTCGGACATTGTGAAGCCCCTTGTGTGAAATCCAGGTCCCAAAAATGAGATCCCACATCTTGAAAATCACGTCCTAAAAGTTTTCATGTTTCGGTCTTGGAAACCGCGAGTGTGAAATTCCAGGCCCCAAAGTTGAGATCCCAAGTCCTGAAAACCATGTCTTGAAATCCATATCCTAAAATTTCCCAGGCCCCAAAGTTGAGATCCCAAGTCTTGAAAACCATATCCTAAAATTCCCAGGCCCCAAAGTTGAGATCCCAAGTCCTGAAAACCATGCCCTGAAAACCATATCCTAAAATTTACCAAGTCTTTTAGGTCTTGGAAACCGAGAGTGCAAACTCCAGGTCTCCAAAAACTGAGGATCCCACGTCCTGAAAATCATGTCCAAAAAATTTCCAGGTTTGGGTCTTGGAAACCCACACCATGTACGTCCCAAAACTGAAATCTCACGTCTTGCCCTACCCTGGCCGCCCTGCCTTGCCCTGTTTGTCACCACAGACAGGGAACGAGCTCCACAGGGAATGGGCAGTGACTAGAAGAATCTTCCAGGCACTACCCACACAGACAGACACCACCCAAATGGTTGCTGCCCTATTTGTCACCACAGACAGATAGACAAACAGACAAACACCATGTTTGCTTTAATATATAGGCTAACATATGTTCAATTTCATTAAATCATTAGTTTTTTTTGTTAAAACAAACACACATTGTTTTGATATAAGTCAAATTGAACACAACTAGCTATTTCAAATTAGTAACCTTGATTTTATAATTAATTTAGTTGTGATGCTACTTGTGTAAAAATTAGTGTTGGGAATTTTTTTGTTTCCTAATAATTGTTGGATATGTTTTTTAAAATCTATTTTGGGACCACACAAGTTATTGACATCAATATATATATAAATTGGGTAGAATAACAATTTGCACAATCTACAAAACTATTGTTTTAACTTTCTTTTCCATTTTTTCTTTTGATGTAATTATTTCAATATTGAAACAAGTTAGACACCATAAGAAGTGTAGAAGGTTGAAACAAAGGTGGATGGAGCATGTACAAAAATGAACTCAAACAAATGCATGAAAATGTTGAAATTATTTGAACATATTTTAATGTTATGACATTTTGAGCTTGAAAATTGTAATGGAATCTAACTTTGTTATTTTATCTTCTAATTTTTAGGCTAAAATGACACATATTGAAATGCATGGGATTACTTTGTTGCATATTTTTTGTATTGATAATTTTAATGACAACCTTAATCCTAACCAAACAAACAAAACAATTAGAAATAAACACCTATCTTATTTTCATACAAATCTATTACTTTAAAAAAAGGTAATGGGGCAAAGTCCAAAAGAGAGAGGCTAGGAAAACTTAGGAAGTAAACAACCAATTCCCCTTATGAAGATGTATTTCTTTGCATCATTTGGATCCACCCTACCATCACTAAAATACAAGGGAGGATGCCACAAGACTTGGAAAACTAAAAAGATCATTAATCTTTGGATCCAAGACGTTCCTCCTAGTTCAATAGGAAGGTAGTTGAAATGGAGGAAATATGGGTTCTATGTGGGGGGGATGGATGCCAATGTTCACATATCCTCTTTGTAGAGTTGCTTCCATCTTTGACATTGATTTCTCATAAAAGATCTATGCTTTTACTTTGGTGGGGTATTCCAAATTAAAAAGCATTGGCTTGTCTCCATGGGAACAAAACTTCAATTCTTCCTACATACTTGTATGTATGGTGTACAACCTAGGTAGTTAGATGGTGTAAAACACATATACATATTTCATGAACAATGGGCAACCATAGTTTTAAAATATGGCCAACTCATTTATTATTATTATTATTACAAAAACTAATTTCAGAAAATATTTCTGATTATTTTGAAATATGTTTTGAATTTTTTTTCCTTTTTAAAAAATAAATAAAAACTCTAAATCTTTTTTAAAATATTTTGGTGTATTACGAATAAATCTTTTTTAAAATATTTATATTGTCAATAAAAGATGGAATAATGTACAAATTCACATGTGACAAAACCATGTTATCGGCTTGATGTAAGTTTAGCATTGTAAACATTTTGTTCATTATTGTTTTGATTTATTAAGTTACAAGTTCATTTTAGTGAATTTCCTTAAGATCACTTTAAAAGCAATGAATTATTCATTGTATTGTACCCCGCCTTTTCTTGCAATGATTTATTGTTTGTATTTCTTGCAAGTTGTTTGCCATCTATACCCCTTTTTGAATATTTTTGTAGGAGCTTTCCATATTCGCAATTTTACGTTTTCAATTATTACATGTCATCAACAGTGCATAAACATGTTGCCAATCATGCTTTCAATGATGCATGGGGGAGGGTATCATCATGTTCATAATAAGTATCATATCATAATAAGTATATATGATATTTATTGGGATATGTCAAAAGTATACTATTTTTGCAATTACTTTGTGACTTATATATCCTAATATATATATAAGTCACAAGTATAATATTTTTGCAATTACTTTTTTTTGTAATGTATGGACATCACATCTTGGAATATTTTTGTTTTTAAAAAGTATATTTGATTAACTTGAAACTTAATCTAATCAATTATTTTTAAAATCCAACAAATAATGAAAATTTTGAATGTATGAACTATATTTGTGACAAAATATTACATGTCACATAGTTTGAAAAGATTGTAGATATACTTCAAAGTTAAGGTTGTGAATGGAATTTTTGGGTGGTTTTTTTTATGGTATATGATATTGATATACATGAATTAAATTTAGGACCATTTAGAGATGAATTTTTTCCAAATGAATTTTTTTTCAAAAAAATGTGTATATTTTTAAATAAATGCATAATAATAATATATATATAAAGAAAAAACCACTACCATATTTTTAAAAAAGGAAATTTTATAAATGGGCAACATTATTTCTTTTGTTTGGTAATGTTTCATGAAGCACAAACATGACACCCTATGGCTATTGAAAAATTATAAGTTATATAATGTATGTACATTAATTTTACCTAATCCTTTTCATCCAACTATGGGATCAAGATTAATTTTGACTCAAAATGAACTTTGAGTTCCAAAATGTTGTCATGCAAATTTTTAAGTTTTTTTACTTGTGTTTAGGATAGCCAAATAACACCATCAAGATTTTAACTTATTACACAGTATAATACTCGTTATACATCATTTTTGGGGGTGAAAGTGGCTCACCTTTAGTGTGCATTCACCTTTTTATTTTGTTCTTGAGGTGTTGGAAGTGCTCTTAAAATGATAATAACGAGTAAAAGGTATGAAATGAAAAAATTAAAGGCACATTTCTTAGTTCCGTGCATTAGGAAAATAAGGGTGTTCAAAAGTTTTCGAATTGGGATTAGGATGAATGACAAGTTCACAAGCATCTCATGGATGAATCATTTGCACAAACTAAACAATGCAAGTGGTTAGTGTAAACATAATCAACTTTGAATCACATATTTACTTTGAATTCATTACATTCACATGGCTCAAATTTGGGAAAGCATCATCAGCCTCTTCCTTATATTATACTCTATGATTGTTGGTGGAAAGTACATTCAAGTGGGTTAAATGCCTAGGATTCCCAAATGGAAATTTCAAAATTTTGAGTTATGAGTTTCACAACTTACAAATTCATAATTTCTTCATTATAGACTTTCAATGTAACCTTCAACAAGGTTTTTCCAATGCCTTGTTACACACTTCCATTATAGGTCATTTGACACTTGTTTCTTTGGTATTAATGGTTTATAATCAAATTGTCAATTTGGCTCCTAACCTTTCTTTTGGCCAAACTCTTAGCTCACATCTTCAAATGGAAAATGCAAGTTCATTTTCAATATTTGTGCTTTGAAACATTTTTAATGATATAAAGAATTATTAATTTGGATAGGGGTTATCATTTGCATTTTTATCCCAAATTTTTGGGACATTCAATGATTACCAACTCCCAAAAAGAGAATTCATTTCAATAGTGCTTATTTTGACCCTCATAATGTGTTTAGGTGTTTATCTTACCTTAGTTTATTCTTGGTCCATTTCCTTTCTTATTTGCTTTAACCTTGGTCACTAGCCCAAGGCTAGGGTTGCAAAAATCTATCATCCTAATTGTGTTGAAATGGTATGCCCATGTTTACAACTTATTTATGATCCCAATTATGGATTATGTAGATATGGTGAAAAGTTATGACCATGTGCACAATCTATGATGTTATTTAGTATCTACAATAAGTTAGGTTGTGTTTAGGGAAATCCATATACCATGAAATGATCCATGTTCAAACACCGACCTATAGATTGTTATAGAACATAAACATTTTTTTTCATGTTTTTAATGTTCTTTTTATGTAATTGTCATGGATGAATTATTTTCTTAGGTTGGTCTTGTGTCATAAATTCATTGTTTGTTTAATTTTAAACATTAACTTTCGCTTGTTATGAAAAATAAATGAAGTTAATAAATTGGTAGCTTATCAATGAACATGTGGGGATCTAACTATCATAGCTTTTATTTACATTAAATTACTATGCCAAAATGTGACTTTTATTATGACTACAAAAATATTACTGTAATCAAATTGAACCCATTGTTTATGCCACTTATATAGTTACTTATGTCAAAATGGCATAAGTGATAAATCTATTCAACTGTGTAATCATATGAATGAATTATGAAAGTTGTTTTTTTGATATATTAATTTGTAAAAATATATATTAATCCTTAAAGACATCCAACTTTTAAGAATTTGGGTATTTTTTAAACCACTAATTACCAATACACCCTAAACAAATAGGTTGTCATTTTAAACTACATTTTAAATATTTTAAAACAAGTGGATACTAATTTTTAAATCAGAATTTTAGCCATATTGTTTAGTGTTTAAAACAACTTCAAACCACTCAATATTAAAATCTTGTATTCCCCAAATATTTGAATAGTTGTATGGGGTTGGCAATAATACATTGTAATTTAAGGTACATGACTTACATTACAAAGTGTTTTTGCTTTATGTCAACCAACTGTTTCCATTCATTCTCCTTCACTCATCACCTCCCTCATCCCTTGTGAATTTACTCACATTGTTTTAACTTGTTAAGTTTCATTTGAATTGTTGGTTCACAATTAATGTAGGAGCTTATTTTAAAATAACATTCAATGACCTATAAAAATGAAAGTTAATATATCATTTTAGACCATAAAAAATGTTTAATAAAATTTTATGTTAATTTCTCAATATTACAAACTAATTATCCTTATAGGGGTGTAGGATTGTTAAATCAAATGGCCATACTACATTTTTCCAACTAGATTTTAGGTTTTGACGAAATTAATGTTAAGCTTAAGGAAACATAAGGTCATTTTATTAATAATAAAAAATATTTGAATGTACAAATTTAAATATATTCCCAACAATTAAGATTCCTTATTGATGGTTATAGAATTTTTCACATATTTTCCTAAATGGTAGTCATAATAGTTCATTTTAGACAACCTATCTTTAATTAAAATCATCATATTTTATAAGTATAAGAACTCAAGAATGTGATGGATGGTGCGAGTAAGGGGTTCCATTCTATGATCAATAAATTTCTTAAATAATGAACCTTGTAACCATTGAAAATGGTTGATTTTAAAAACTATGGACCAACTATTACAATTCATGGTTTTTTTAATTAAAAAATCTAGTAAAAAAGGACCCCATTTCGACAAGTGTCCAAAGGATCATCATGTCAATTTGGACATGTCCAACATGATTGGGTGGTCTTTTTTTATTAGCAGAATGTTGAACTATTTGACTAGTGGATAGTGGACCATTTCATTGGTCAAATTTCTACCCTATTTTTTAATGGATTATTATTCAAAATATATTTTTGTGTAAGTAAGTAATATATAGGTTCAGATAGGTCATAAAGAAAAAGGTAGGTAGGTGGTAGCTTAACCTACCCAAGTTTCCTACCTACCTAACCTAACCTTTTAAGCATGCATACAAGTTGCAAGTATTAGGAATTGAACCTTTCACCTCCCCAATGATAGTCAAAGTGCTTGTCAATGGATTACATTTTCTAAAGTTGACAAAACTTATTAAGTTTTTTATTTCACTTGTTTATTTCACATCATTAGTTATGTAAGTAAATAAGAAAATTAAGTAATTAATATGTAGGTTGCATGATGTTGATATGTAGAGAAAGTAGGTAAGTAGGTAGTTTATAGTCCATAGGAGGTATATAGGTAGGTTGTAATAAATAGTTCGGTAACAAAGAATTAAATAGGTAAGAGGTATGTTGTAGGAAATAAAAGGTAGGTGGGTAGATCTACATAGGTAAGTAGGTAGGTACATAGATAGGTTGTAGGAAGTAAGAAATAACTAGGTGGGGAAATCTAGGTAGGTAAGTAGGTAGGTATGTAGGATGGTATGTGGGAAGTAGGCAAGTAATTAAGTAGATAAATAGGTAGGTAAATAGGATGGTATGTGTGAAGTAGAAGGTATGTAATTAGGTAGGTAAATAGGTTGTAGGAAATAGGTAGGTAATTAGTTTTGTAAGATTGTCAGTGGGAAGTAAAAGGTAGGTAGTTAAATAGGTATGTAGGTACATTTCTAAGACGGTAGGTGGGAATAATGAGGTTGGTAATTAGATAAGTAAGTTTGTAGGATGGTAGGTGGGAAGTAGCAAGTAGGTAGGTAAATAAGTTGGTATGTAAATAGGCTTAAGCTATTACCTAGCCTAATTTGTAATTATATTTACCTATTAAATAACATACGATGTCCCATTTTACTAAAACACCATTGTCCATCTTGACCAAGGATGCCAATTTGACCAAGGTGGTCATTGTTTTTGTCCAACTTGCTTAGATTTTCAATTTGACAAATAATCAAGTAGGTCAATTTAATCAAATTCATCAGTTAAAAAATACACATGTCATTCAAGCCATGGGCCTTTAATCAAAATGCATATGTCCACTAGTTAAAAAATATTTGTTAATCAACTTGGACCTTTTGAAAAACCATAATCGTAATAGTGACCACACTAGGGATCCTCATAATTTTCATACACCCATTCATAGAAGACTTATATTGATTCATCATTTTCAATAAATTCAATTTTGAACACCAATATTGAAAAGTGCGTTACAATTTGTCTCATGATGTCATGACCTAGTGATGCACTCAAACTCCAACTATGGGCACAACCTTCAAGCAATTGGTTTTTCTTCATACCCAACCAATTCTATCAAGTTCAAGTCCAAAGGTGATTTGGGATTTTTTCATTTAAGTACACAAGTTATGGATTATAAGTTCATGTTACCAATCAACAAAAGGAGGTTCACGTTAAAATAAAAAACATTTTGAAATAATTATGATATTGATTGGGGTAGGGCAAAGTTCAAATGGTGGTTAGCCAAATTAAGATCAAGTGAAATGCTTTGGATCTAATAAAGATTGTGAGTGTAACGAATCCAATGATCATTTCACGGGTAGGAAAAACTGTAGTGGACAAAACCTTAACCTATTTTGGATTCATAAAAGGGGCCTATGTAACAATATGAATTTAATGATAAGTTTTGGTAATTTAGGGTTTACTTGTAGTATGGTAAGTTAATTAAAGTAAAATATTTGTTTTTCCAACTTAGGATAAGGATGATCGCCCTTTATGTGGTTGGGCTTCCTTTATCCAAATATTTAAAGATGGGGTTTGACCTTAACCATGGGAGATTTTAATCAAAACTAAGGACTTGGAAAAAAGTGATCAACATGAAAAGAAGAAGTCAAGGGATGTTATTCGAAATGAAATTTCAAAATTATTTAAACCATTAATATCCATCCTAAAGTTGATTAGTGAAGAAAAGGGGATTAAATGGCCTTGAACTTTAATTGGGTAAAAACACCCATTCTAAAAGGATTGTCTAAGAAAAGGAAGAAAAAAGATGTTCTTCAATCTTCATTTGAACCAAGGAAAAAAAAACCCAATTTTGGAAAGAAAAAAAAAGGATTTTTCTTGGATATGGAAAAACATTGGAAGTTTGGAAAAAAAATCTAGGAGAAAAAAATGAACATTAAATAAGCAAAACTTGTGCTCATGTTGGAGATGACATTTTTATGAATTAGTGGTGTAGTAAATTTAGTAGCATTAGGTTTGAGCTTATGTAATAAGCATGATTTTAGTTTGATTGTAGGGAGGTTTTGGATTGTGAAAAAAGCTCTAAACCTCTCGCCTTTAATTATGTTGCTTATATATCTATTGTTATAAGGTTTTAAAATCTCAAAAAACTAAGATCCTTAGTGGAAGCACATTCCTAATGTGCAACATTATGATCAAAACAATGATTTAAAAAATAAAATCATTAGCCAAGTGGCTAAAGAACCTTTAGTGAAGATAATCAAGTGTTGGAAAGTCCCTTCCTTTTTATCTTTAGTTTGTTGATTTGGTTTTGGTGTGTGAGAGCTCAAGAAGGTTTAAAGCACATGTGTTGCAAAATTTCAAGCCCATTAAAAGATTACAATACAAAATATGTTTGGAATTTTATGTTAGGTTGTAGTTTCACCTTGTGTTGGTTGAAATTTAGGTTTACAAAATCCATGATTGGAGGGTTTTGGTGAATGTGAAATAGATTACTAAATTTTTTGAAAATTTGAACTCCATTGAACATATAATGGAAAACTAATGATAGTTTGAATTTGCAAAAATTATTGTCATGTTGATTTTGCCAACTATTCAATTCATGAGTGATGTTTTAATGGGAGGAATGGTATTCTTTTAATTTCATAGATAATTAAAACTTGCTCAAATATACCCATCTCCTATATTTTCATTCAATATCTTAGTATGGTAAAGATATTTGATTAAAAATTAATTCAAATGCAATATTCAACCTTGGATTCAAACGTAATGTGAAAATTACATAACTTCAACTTAATTTTTTAACAATAATCACAGTCAAAATTCCATTATAAGACCATGGATTCGACATTCTAGCTACTATCATGAAAAAAAGGTTGTCGAGTGAAAACTAAATAAAACTAATGAAAACACATATAGGAAAAGATTACCTTTTTGAAGGTAGTTTTGACTTTAGCTTAAAAACTTAACAAAACAAATTGTTTATGAAAATTAGGATAAACATGAAGGGACTAAAAAGTAACTACCTTCCATTCCTTGGACAGTACTTTAATGAAACAAAAATTCATCCTAAGCTTGCATTTTTTTCATGTTTAGAATTAATGCCATCATATTTGCAGTTGCTACATTCCGCTAGTTGCCTTCATACAACAATTACCATCCTATTCCAACTACCTTTTAATGATTATTTTGTAGCAAATATGTTCCAAGAAATGAAAGGAATAAAAGTTTAATTAAAGTATGAATTGTTGCTTTCAAGTTGACCACCTTCTTCTTATAGCTACCATCATGCCCAAACTATTCCAATTTGTTTACCTAAACACCTATGGGAATTGACTATTTTGAAGGTAGTTGAAATCCTCATGTAATCAAATGGGTCATAAAAAAAACAAATATGTATCCATAATTTGATCAAACACACTAATGGTTTCTATGAAATTATGGTAATTGTGGTAATGCATTAACTATTACATGCAAATTGTCAAGTTTATACATGATAGGAAAACCACATTCCATTGGGCAATCTCGCCATAAACTTGTTATTTGTTCACCAAATATTGCAATGCCATCTAGTCAACAAAGAAAACAAAGTGATTTCAAAGCAAATAATGGCAAAAAAATTTAAGACCATAAATAATTATTAAGGCCCCTTGCCCAATTGTGGTGTACAATTATATTCCACATTGTTTAACAATTAGGAGACATACACAATGGGTTGCTCATGTTTCCTAATCACGTTTAACACTAACATAATGCCTACCATGAAGTTAAAAGCATCCATGTGAATAATGTTGGGCACAAAATTAGCACCTTCCTAACATCTTTACCTAAATCATTCCCCCTTGTTTTGGAAAACATCCAAGGGGTGTCACAATTTGGTAATCACCCTTATAACCTCTTTTAAATCCCAATTTTAGGTTAACCCAATCACATCAATATATTAAACTTATAAGGAAAAATTACACCCAAGTCATTCAAAATATTTTCACCTTTATCCTCTATTCAAAATATCTTCATTAACTTAATGCACAAGTCTAATATTCTATCCAACAAGAATCCCTGACATTCCTTGTTGATTTAAACTCTAACCTATCCTTGTTTAATTCAAACAACAACCTCATTTCTTGTTCACACCTTCCCTTGCCTCTTATTCAACTATAACCAACCTTAAACTTAAACAAATGAATTACAACATGAACACACAACAAACACAAATGGAAACAAGACCTATTCATAACAAATCTTCATACATCAAAGAAAAAAGGATAGTTACATTAGAGTTTTTTGTTCCTAAATGTTGATTTCCTACTCTAACCAAACTCCTATTCACACTAGACAAAATCACTAGGCTGCTTATTAGTAGTTCTATCTTTCCTTTTACTTTATCTTTCATCTTCACTTATTATCCACTAACAACCACACTAACAACCACTACTTGCTCAAGCTTCTTAAGACCAATTTTCTTCTTACCTACTTCCCTTGCCCTCGCACAAGAAGACTCACCTTTTATTCCCACTTCTAGGTCACACCTCTTTTCCTTTATGCCCATCCTCCTTTTTTACCCTTCCTCACAAGGCCTAGCACAAGTTTTTTGTACCTCTTCTTCCCTTCACCTTTGAGTGGAACCTCCTTTGAAAACCTCCCTTGAACAATCACCATCACCAACCAGTGATGCCTCCACCTCCATTTCCATTATGTTGTTTAGTTGGGTGCATTTGGAAAGTTCAACTCTTCATGATATAATAACCTCCTCAAATTGCCTTGTTTCTTCATGATACATCCAACCTTCATTAGTCTAGATGTCCACAATCTTCATGATCACTCTTCATTCCCTCCTTACACACTACTCATCAATCAAGAGATGAAGGAGTGGTCAACAATGTTTTCCCCTTTTAAGCCTCAAGAAGAAAAAATGGTTGATGTCTTGACCTAAATTTAATTCAAAGTACCTTCTTAGAAGCCACCTCTACTATATCTATACCTCCCTATCTAGAAAACCTAGCCAACCCAAACGAGAACATGATAACCTTGTCTTAACCTAGTCCTACTATCATACCACCCACCTTATTCTAACCATACCACCCATCCCTTGCTAATCCATCTTGGATAAGATCAACCTATTACCATATCCCATGAACTACAAGCTAACCCCGAAACTTCATTAACCAACTTATCTATGCTTAATCAAAATCGGGTTAGGTTATTCAAGGCTCAACAAACATGAAATTCCTTGTTTTAATGTGGCACAATAAAGATGGGGGCATCGATGTGCATAACCTTAATTATGTGAAATGCATGTTCACATTCATCCATCTAGAAAAACTCCTTTGTCTTTTACATATACTTAGTGATTGGAGCCATAATAAAAGAAAATTATTTAATGAAACAACAATAAAATTATGTTATTCCATTAAACACTTGGATGTCATGTGGGACATTAGTTGGTGGGGGCACATTGATTATTGACGCAATCTTCTTTGGATTTTATCATTTTTTTCATGGGAAACGATGTATCTAAGGATATCTCAAATAGCCTAGGAATGTGCATTTGTCAAGGTTGATGTTGATGCCAAATTTTTGACATTTGTGAAAACTTGACATTTGTCTAGCTTGTCTAAGTGTGAGGTACATCATTGAAAACACTAAAATCATCCAAAAAAAAATTCATGAATTGTCTTTGAATTTAAGATTAATCGAACATTGGAAGGTAGGTGGTACATTATTGAGTCCAAAAGGCATGACCAACCTTATAAAAGGGCCCCAATCATGATGAATGTCATCTCATGGTGGTCTTCAAGAGTAATCACAATTTGGTGATACTTGAGAAATCCATCCAAAAAGGAGTAATCTCATGGCCCAATTTCGCATATAACATTTCCTCCTAGGTAGGGGTCTTTTTTGGTTGTTGCATTCAAGTTGTGAAAATCAATGCAAATGTGTAACTTTCCATTTTTCAACACAACCACAATTCAAGATAGCTATGTAGTTTGATCAACAAGTTTGATGAACCTTGCTACAAAGAGTTCGTTGAAGTCATGTTTGACTACTATAACACAATGGGGGTTCATGCGGTACTTGGTGTAATGGGAATTTGGGATCATGGTATCAAGCTTGATATGTTGTTGTGGAATGTGAAGAAGAATCCCTTTCAAATCCTTGTATGTCCAAACAAAAAAATCTAAATGATTGTTCATTAGTTACTACAAGTGTAGGATCCAAATTTGCATTGATTTTCAACAATTGTGGTTGATCAATAATTCTCAAATTCAAATTACCTATTTATATATCCTCTAATAAAGTCCACCCCACTATCTTTAAATTTTGTACTTGAATTCTTGTTAGAGTATTGTTAATTGTATTGATCTTGTGTTAGAAAATATAAGTCAATTTTCATGTAACTTGATAGGTGTGGTAGTGTCCTTCTTAATCATTACATTGATGTTATTTTTGAGGCCAAGTTCAAATGAAGTGGTAACTGGACAATTCCAATGAGAAACAAACATGGTTCAACCTCTAGTAATACCTATTCCTCTTCATTTGTTAATGTAGCGGTGAAATTGTAACAAAGAAGGCATTTGGGGTGCCAAGTATTATTATTACATGTTCATGTCACTTGAATCATATGCAATGTGCCATCCCTTTTAAGGTAATGTGGTTATTTCCCCACATTTCCAAATTTGCATTAAAATTTGCTTCCCCATTTTTCATATGTTCACTCATATTTCCATATTTCTTATTAATGTTTTAATTCTTTAAATGGTCTCTTGTTTACTTAGCCTTTTTGGTCAACTTCCCATATTTGGTTGGATTGGTTTCAGTAGTGCCATTTGATTAAAATTTTCTCCTTATTTTTATTGTTCTTTTTCATTTCCTTATTGAATAACTTTATCAACACATCATCATTGGTTTGTATATTTCACAATTCATCCATTATTTCTTAACAAATTAATATCTCTTCCTCCCACTTCACCCATTGTCCCCTTGTAAGATTAACACCTTTTGGTTGTTTGTTTAGCTTAAACATTTTTGCCTTTTTTCCCTTGCAACTACACAAGCTTCAATAAAAAGTTGATCCCATTCAACCATAACCACATTTTATTCCTACCTTGGGTTTCAAAGTCTTACCTTCACAATCAACAATGTACTTCCATACTAGGCAAACTTTACAAAAATGTCCTTCCTTTTTGTATAGCAAAACATTTCAAGTCATTCCCATTCTAGAATCCTTATCCTAGTTATAATATTCCCATAATTGTATTTATTATGGTTATAATTATCTTGTTAATAATTATCACAATTATAACCATCATGATTATAATTATTATGATTATGTCAATCTCATTGATCTTGTCAATAGTTTTGCTTATTTTACCATATTTATCTTTTAGATCTTTGGTCAAATCATTGATTATCAAAGATAATTTTGTAATTATTTGGCCTTGGGTCATCTTTTTTCCCCCTTTTTTGAAGCCACTAAGATTTCCACTTGTGCCACATTTCTTATAACCTCTTCACAAAGACATCATCCTCTTGAAATTTTCATGGACATTATTCAATAATATGTTCATCATTTTTACATAGATAGCAAAAATTTTGGAACAATTTCCATCTTTTTGTTTAATGACCTTTGTTATAACAATTTTGGCAATGAATATCCTTTAGTAGGTGTTAGAATGTTCTTCCTTTTTTTCATCTTCTTCTAAGTCTTTTTCAAAATCTTCATTATTTGATTCATTTTTATTCCAAGTTGAAGTCTTTTGCTAAGGATGTAATTATTCTTTAATGGTTTTTGTCGAATTGGCAATTTTAAATATAGTTCCTTCACGAATTCCCAGAATTTTGAACTTTAATTTGGTGCACAACCTTTTAGGAAATGTTTCACATAGGTAAATAACATTACACCAATATGTGTGACCCTAGTGCACTTTATATTTCACTAAATTTTTTATGAATTTGAACAAATTAATCATGGCAAAAGTGACCAACCACTAATGAACTAGGATTAATTGTTATGGACAAGTGATTTCACTAATATCTAATCAAATTCATTAATAGTTAATTCACAAGACTAACCTTTTAATTCATAGCTAAATTAGGTTAAACACTTAAAAACCTAAACTAACTTAAACCACCTAGCCTATTAACTTAAACTGCAAGTATGAAAGTTTGAACCTCTCATCGTCACCTCCCCTTGTAATCATGCTTAGCAAACAAATTTTTAACCATCAAATATTGGGTCATATTTAAACAAATGAAATGATTTTTCATCACAAACTATTATCCACATTATTTTGTTAACCTATGTGTAGGCTACCACAAACATAGGTTCCCATGCTAGCACTACTAGGAGATGTGGGCCAAGTTCACCTTGTATTTCACTAGGATTTTGAGTGAACTAGGACAGATTCACTGTATGAAATCATGGTAAAACATGTTAACCCCTAGTGACTGGGGACCGGTCGAGAGGACATGTCAATTAAGCTAGTGAAACAAGATGACAAAAAGTGATGCCCAAATTTAGGTGGAAATTACACCTATTAGTTAAATCAACCTACAACACTAGTCAATTAAGAGGGTTTTTTCACCAAGTGTGGTTAGTTAATTTAAATTATTTTTTCATATTGTGTTCAGTTAATTTAGGAGAGTTTTTTCACAAATTATGGTTGGGGAATTTAGGGAGATTTTTCCATCTGTTAACCATTAAATATGGGTGATTAACTCCATAGTATTTTCATCTTGTAATTTCCATGTGTCCATCTAAGAACTCAAGATGACAAATAAAGAAACATGCATATAAACTTGTAAGGTTTGATGATCCTTGTTTGAACTTTTAGTGTGCTTGCAATTTATACAAATGAAGAGTCATCAGTACCCTTGGATAACATTTTGTTGCCCTATACTACCTAGACACACCACATCAATAAATTTATGACAAAGGAGAATTTGAGTGAAACAAATTTGGTGAAACACAATAATCGAGAGAAGATAGGTGGATAAGAAGAAAGTTAATAGAAATTGAGATTATAGTCTCCACCAAGCTAAATTCCATACAATTGTCTTGTTTCAACATCTAAGCGGCTTATTTCCAATGCCTTCAACACATCGGCTTGGGCAAGAAGATTACTCTCTGGAACATTTATGGACAAACAACAAAGGAGATTCAGTGCCGATGTTTGTGTGGACAAGTCCAAGTAGTTTAACAAAGCCACCAAATGCAAAGCCCCATTCGACTCCAAAATTGTTCTTGAGTGGTCAACATGGAGGTAATTATCCTTGTTTGCAAACTTATAGAGAGTGTGTGAGGCCTCAGCAGCTTAAGCTGAAGAAGCAAGCAAGCAGAATTTTGGAGATGTGAAAACTGGGTTGGAAAATATTGTGTTACTTGCCTGGAACTGCAGATAAAATGTGGAAGCAGATGCAAGCCATGGCCAATGTCCCTCACCTGCGTTCCATATTGCACACTTGGAATGTCCTCATACTAAGCCTGTCTTCATCGTGGCTCCAAAAGCACATTAAATAGATTCCTTGGTTGGGCAAGAAGGCAAGAAACTTTCAGCTCCTATTATTAGCTACAGAGCCAGCTTATCTGGATATGTATTCCACCAGATGCCTGAGACCTCATTAGCTACTTCTTGTTGGCAAGGGATCCATCTCCCTTCATACACCTGAGGTTTATCTGTGGTAGTCCATCGGTAGGCAACCTCTGTATCTATCACCACAGAAGAGTGAAGAAAATTTTGAAGTTGGTACTATCCACAAGGTGATACCAATAAAAGAATTCAGTACCCATCTACAGTGCCATGACGTATAAGTAATTGGTGAAGACGTAACACCACCAGCTTGTTGTTGTTTGGTCAATCCAATACTCTCATGATTCTGTAGGGGATGAAACAGATGTAATTCTTACCGAGGTACGATTCAGATGTTTCAAGATGCTTACACTTGCATGCAGTCATAAGGCAGTTAAATGTTCACAAGCCAAATGTTCTACTGATCTTGCAACATGGGTTTGCCTAGTTGTTGAATGTCAAACTTAGTTGGGAGTTCCAATAGACTTGTGTTGTTTCTCATTCTATGAGTTTGCCTTTCCTCTCCATCACAATGTCAAACGTGCACTACAAACGAAACAACAACCAGCATATCAGTGGTGAGACTTTCCTGAGCCAGAAACAAACATAGAGACTGAGTTTGTCAGCAATAAGATCAAGATACCTGTGTTGGTGGTGCTACTGGAACTGCGCTCCCAAATGAAAGACCAAAATGCTTATCCAACAGGAAATACCCAACAAAAGACATTATGGCACCTCCTTGCACTGCAAAATCATGCACACTTTCAACAAAGCCATAGTGTACAGCATGAGTCTGAAAATATGGATAACACCACCATCAATGCTGAACAAAATCACTGGGCAGTGTAAGATACATGAAAATCAAGCCCAAATCTCCAACTTCAAAACAGTTCATGAGTAAGGATAACAAAAGCCATGTAGTACTACAACAGCCTGACACTATCTGCATGATAACAATGGCGGCAAGTAAGAAAAACCTTTGAAAGACATTTCCAAACTATATATATCTATGAGATTGCAGAGGAGACTCTACAAACACAGTCTCAGGTAACCAACATGTCAATTCCGGCCAAACAAAAACAAAACACAACAATAATGATCACAACCTTGGGCTCTCCAAAACTATGGTAAATAAGTTCCTTTTGTTAATGAGTTCCCATGGCTGTCACTCTGGTAAAGCTCAAGCTTTGCAATGGCATCCATTACATTATTTTTTAGTCCATGCAGTATGGTCATTGATACTTCCAGGGTATGATCGGGTACTAACATAGTACTTCTTGATTATAGGTAGGGCCCATATATTGGTGTTATGAGAGCTTGAATATAATAACACACCCAGCATTATTATGACTAAACATTTGAAATGGTTTTTTTCTAGGTACCATGTCTGACAACTATGGGAAACCTTGCACGCAGACATCAAATGCAGGAGCTGGATAAAGGTGTGGTCACAGAGAAAACCATGTGCATAAGATTGCAGCAGGGTGTGCACTCCCAAAGGCACTCAGCAGAACCAGACAACAAACAAGAAAAACACAAATGCTGACCTACATATTGTCTCTCAGCACTAGCAACCAAGATTTTAAAAGATTGTTACATAAATTTGCTATATACAAGTAACGATTACCAAAGTATCTACATATTGGATCAGACCAAGTAGGTCACGCCCAAGCTGTAATGCAGTAGTAGACCTGTGCCTAACTGTAATTAAACAAGTCCACAGAAAGAAAAATACATCATTTGATGGGACTATACAGTTACCTTAAGTTCAATCACCACTCATCCTCCTTGCTGCTAACACACATATAAGTCTCCAAAAGTGTTTTCACCACTGTATGTGAAATAGAAAAAGCCATCTTCATCCTTGTGCTCCTCATATATTGATGACATCATTGTAGTTGCCAACCAAACAAATGAGGGTATCAGTAACAGAAAGAACATACAAAGAACAAGTAAAACAGACCATTTGCAACAGCTGATGACATTACAGAGTTCAAATGTTTTTGACACTTTTGAAGTACTTGTTGGGGGCAGAACATTCTTGACAAATATGAAGATGGCCTTCTCAGAACTCAGCTTGATGCGTTTTCGATTGACATAAACAAACTGGCGTATAGTCAAGTTTGCTAGGACCAAATACCTACACCAAACAACATTAGAGGTCAAAAATAACTTCTGGTATTCATCATTTTGAAGACATTGTGACATCTGCATTCATAGCAACATTGAACTCACAATGCGAGAAAGAACCATTTAAGGACCAAGTAGAAAGTACCCACTTCTTCTTGTCAATGTCAAGGACGTCACTCTTTTAAGCCTTCTCCACAATAACCTGACCATATCAAAAAGTACACAACAACATCACTAAAAATCAGATAAAACGAATAATCTAGAGAAATAAGACTCGCAAGTCACTGACATAGCACAAACTATAGATGCAAATCACAAAGTCATTTTGGTAAAAAAAAACAAGATGATTCAGAGGCCTACCAAGTCCTTGATGGTCGCCGAAGCTAGTGCCGAAGCATCGACTTAAGGGCTCTTAGAAGCAATTTTTCCATCACTTGAGTGTTACTACCAGCTCCCTTCAAACAAAAAAACATAGAAGCAAAACTTCTCCCTGCCCCCAATCAAATCTACCAAACCCTTTTCTAGACTGCTAGCTCCATATCTTTATCTTCTGTAACCGCCATTGCCAAAAAACCACACTGGGAACAGATTACCAGACCCAATGTGACAAACACGCAAACCCTAAAATGTCCGAACAAATGTTGGGCGGTTCTTCGAATTCCAACTAGAACTAGTTGTAATCTTTTGTGATATCCAGATCCGATGGGTGTCTTTAAAAATTGATACCTGCCCAACACTGGTAACAACCGCCTTATAAAATGGTACAATGGGCACTGTCCATCTAAACCAAGGTGCCCAAAAATACGAGTGTATGGCTAGCGTGCACCAACACCAAACACCCAACAATGTAACATATAAGATAGAGGTGTGTGGATTTGTTAAGGAGGAGTCTTTGCGAGATATCCACAGCTTCTGGATGCTGGTGACACCATTTTAATCGACCTCTTTTGGAATGCCAATCGAGATCTTGAGACTTAATTGTGCGAGGGCCCCTATGTCAAATTTCCAAAGCTTTGGGGAGGGGGCGCTCAGGGCTGGGATTGCTGTTTTTTCTTTTCTCTTTTTTGTGGGGACCCTTGTCCTTCTCCAGTCCCCCGGGAGCTTCCATTCTTGCTTGGCGAAATGAAAAACTTAAAACTCAATTTTTAAGGGAGTATAAGAAAGTCAAGCCATTATTTTTCCACCACATCCATAATTTTTTCCTCCCCCAAAAGCAAGAGTAAAAATGTAGGTGGAAATAATCATCAAACACATGATCAATGCTTGAAATGGGAATATATAGATGAAATATGCACATTTAATTAATTAATTTACTAATGCCCTAAACCTAATTAACTAGAAATTTTTCAATAATTATTTTAATAATGTTAAAAAAACAAACCTAGTAAGAAAACTTCACCTTTAGTAAACATTTACACCATATAGTGAACCATTTTCACCAATGAAGGTAAGGGTAGTGAAATTACAGTGAACTTAATTCACTTTTATGGTTGCATAGTCAAATAGCCTAGTGAACTACACCACACTATCCTAGTAGTGTAGTCTTATGCAATTCTAAGTTATTTTAATATATCTACCTTATTATATTTTAAATGATTTTTATCTTATTTTATTTTTGGTTATTCCACCCTTGGCTATTCTAGAATATTTTACACTATCCCACCCTACCTACTATTTTATGTTATTTTAAACTATTATAAACTACTTTAAACTATTCTATGTTATTTTAGGGTGTTCCACCCTAGGGTATTTTAAACTATTTTAACTTAACTTTTTTTTGTTATTTTAAACTAATCCACCTTATGCTTTTCTAAGGTGTAGCCTTGAACAACCTAAGTAAAATAATTAAAAATAGCCCAAAATAATTAAAAATAACATGAGCTATAGTACTTCAACATAATTTAAGGTATAACCTTTAATAACCTAGGGTGTAATAACTTAGATAGCATAAAATAATTTGAAATCATTTAAAATAACTTGGGCTGGAATAACTTACAATAATTAATAATAACCCAAGGTAAAATAACTAATAATAACTTTAAGGTGCAATAGTCTAGAATAATTGATAATAAATTAAGGTGGGTAAATTCAAGCTTAAAGGAGTTCATGGACATGTAACTAGTGTTTGGTTTTTCATGTTTTAGTGTTCAAAGTTATATTAATCTTACAAGCATCTTTTAACGTGTTTACATTAAAATTAATTTTTAGTATATAATGGAAACATGTGTTTTTTTTGGGAATTAATCTAATGAAAATGAAGTAATCAAAAAATCCTCAAAATAATGTAACCAATGATTTATAGTGCGCTTCGCTAATTTTAAAAACTCCCAACATGATCCTTGATGCTTTAAAAATGATGTATTTATGAAAAGGACCTTTTAAACATATCATTAAAGAATAATATAATGCAACATATTTGTGCGCCATATAAAATTTTTTGATGATTTTTTCAAGTTTACATTTGGAATATTTTAAGAACAAGCAGTGACAAAGGGTGCATCATTGGCTTCTTTTAGCTTGCATTTATTTGAGTAAAATAACTTAAATAATCTAGAATTGTTTTTAAAATTTAAAACTAAAAAAAACCTAAGTTACAATAACCAAAAATAGCTTAGGGTACAATAATTTAGGAGAATAAAAAATAACTTGGGGTACAATAATATAAGGTAAAATATTTAAGAATAATTGAAAATAACATAGATTAATTTTAAATAGCTTAAGGTATATAAGACAAAAACGAAAAAACATTTATTTACAACAATGAATTACTTGTTATAGTAGTGTATCATGTCAATTAGTAATGAAATATGATGATTACATAATGACTATGTAATAACATAACTTTAAATAAAGTGAAATGATTAAAGTGGGATGAACCTATTTCTTTAATTAAAGTTCCATAATTATTTACGTTAGTGAATTACATTTCATTTTTGTAATATTATGTTTATTAGTTAATTTTACATCATAACATATAGTCACAATAAAGTCATAATAATTTTCTATATATTCATATTTCTTTTGTTTTGTATACTTCATAATATCAATTACTTGCTTTTCATTCTACATGACACTTAGTCTTAATATAAATACTCATTGGACATGTGTCCATGTTACAACTAAAATTATCATTTCATACCTATTAAACAAATCTATTGTTTTCCTTTTTAATGAATTTGGAAAACATTGTAATTTGTGAGCATTAATATTTTTTCCAATTAGTTAATTAAACACTTGATAATTTATGAAAGTGTGAAGTTAAATCATCCCCATCACAATATAATGGTAGTTTAATTATCAAAACATTAATAATAATATCACCCTTATTGGAAGATTATTACAATTTTAAGTTGAACTTGATATTGTGCAATTGTTCAACTACAATAATAAATTTTGGCATCAAAATTAATATTTGGTCTAAAATTAGGCTTCTTGTCTTTTCATTTACATGGATTTCGTGAATGGAATGAGTTTGATTGAACATATTAATATTTACACATCTAATATGATTCACCACTTCCATGTTAAATACTTAGATTTGTGCTAGATTTATTGGAGTTAATTGGTCCAATGTGTCTAATGTTTGTCTTTGGTCAAATCATGCACTCCAAAAGTGTTCCCATTTCATACCATCTTTTTATTTTGATATTATTGGTTCATGCCCACTTGAGGATGACCCTATTTCATCTTGTTTGTTGGGTGCTATAAAATTTGGCAAACTTTCTTTTCTTTCATTGCAAAGTTTTGGCTCTTTTATTCCTTTGACTACCACATGTTGCTGACATTGTTGGTTATTCTAATAATGGTTAAAGATAATCATATTTAAATTATGTATTCATTAACCCTAATCCCTTCCATTATGGAAATATTTTGGATTCTTGACAATGAATTTTGTGTCCCAAATGGCATTCTCTCTTCAACCCTCAAATTTCTTTAAATATTAGCCTCTTGTCAAGTTTTATCTTTATCCTACATAGGCTTTTGGTAGGATTTCTTCAAATATTTGAATTAATTTTCATATTCAATCAATAACCTCTTATTTTATTCATATGGATTTTGTACAATTAATGACAATAAACGTTCTTATGACAAACAAATTGATGATTGATATTTCTCATTACCTTTTGTTCTCACTACATTACTAATGTTGATGATTATAGGTGCCCATAACAAATCACCTGGAATCCATTTTTTAATTGAGGTGTAAATATCTGGTTTACACAATTCTTATTTGTTGGCAAATATTATTTTATGGTGCGTAACAACACTTTTCTAATTGGCATTACGAAAGATCACAAAAATCCAATAAAAGATCGATGGTTAAAACCATCAAAGAGGAAGCAAAAAAGGAAGGCCAAAGAAAGGCCAAAAGACTTGCAACTCGTAGGAACCAAGAAAAAGGGAGAGAGCTAGTCCTTCTTATGGTAGGAAGTTCTTTCACCGTCAACCCTTCTAATGTCGCCTACATGCAAATTGTGAAATTTAATAGTAATGGGAGGTTTACAACAAAATTCATCCACCAATGCAATTTTCCTCTCTATAACAGAAGCTAAAACACGTTGAAGAATAATACTAACTCATTACCTAGAAAATTGAATGTAAAAAGACAAGGGTAAATGACTTTCCAATTGCCTATTGTGGAAAAAACGGGCACATTCCTTGATGAAATGATCCATATCTCGCCTAGGTGCATTGTGCACTTCCATGGCTCTTGAAATAAAATGGTGCCCCTCATGAAGCCTTTTATACTTGTGGATATTAGTAATGGTGCTAGGTTCAATAGTTGCACATGCGTGTCATCTAATGACATTCAAAGCCATTATCTCCCACATTAGGTCGATAACCATCACATCAGTAATAAAGACTTGGTCTTTCGGGTAATGTAAAGATTAGCTCATAATGAAAATCTTAACGTAAGGGTGTACCACCATTCTTTCCATACAACATGCCCACTTTGTTGAATGAAGGCATACATGACATTTCAGATGGCGTCATGTGTGGTTATTCATTGACCTTTAAGCGAGTAATGAATTAAGTGCATGTCAGACCACACTTGCATGTGAGAAGAGTAGATGTTGAGGGTTAAATCAAACTGAGATGAAAATGCAACGCTAAGGTGAAAGTAAAGTGTGCAATGCGAAATGAACGGATAGATGGCCCAACAACCAACCATAGCCTTGCCCTTTTACCCTAACAAGAATGAATGCAAATTTTAGATGTTAAAGGAATGGAGTCATCCTGTAAGATCGACCTAAAGGATGTGTCATGGTGGATGTGCATCAAAGATGCTTTAAAACCTAGGGCACCAAAAACTGCCAAACTTTTAAAAGAAGGGTGCATTTCCCTAACTTTAAGAAGAAGGTCATCTTGCACCACACGTAAGCATGATTAAAGCAAATGTGGCCCCCCTTCAACCTAATAAACATTTTCCTCCAAAACAAGTTTATCAAAAATACAAAACCTAAAACACAAATATGGAGCCACCAAGGCCCAACTCCCAAAAAAACCAAATGGGGCATAATCTTCCATAGAAAGAAGGTTTATAACACCAAAGGATATTGATTATCGAGTCTAACACCACATTAAAGGGCCTTGAAAAGACTCTCACGTTCCTAGACCCATAATGTCCCCACATACCTACATAATTCTCTTGTCGAAACATAGGAAGGAAAAAGGAGGTACTATGCATGTGAGATAAGAAGGTTGACGAATTACATATGAGGACAAAATGCCCAAAACAACATGGGCATCTCCTATGAAAGGAAGATCATCAATATGTGCCACATCTTGAGGTAAAAGCTCGTCCAATAAATGCATGACAAAGTCCTAAAACCCACGAGCACACCTAAAATGCGTAGACCACCTATGACCAAAGTGCAACCTTGAGGAATCTTTGTGCTTGGAAATATTGTACATTTATAGGAAGTTCCTTAATTCTCACAACCAAATTATTCCAATTTTCTTTCTCTACTTGAGTTAGTTGATGTATGCAAATATTCAACATTTATGTCCATCCATACTAATTGTTTTGTTTCAATATTCTTTTAGCTTCATTAACAACTATGGTTTTTTTTCAACCATTCATTTTTTCTTCTTACAATATTTGACATATTCTACCATCATTCATAACATCTTTGATGTACTTTATCATAATAATCAATGAATAAAATAGATTTGGTTACTTCTTATTCATAGTGTGTAAAAGGATTTAAATGAGTATTGACATGTAGTTATTTTTAACATAAACATTTTATTGATCTTTCCACTATTCTTTTCTAATACATATACCCTTAATTGATCATTAAATCCACAAGGATAGATGATACAAAATACATGGAGTAAACAAAATCTTAAATCAATTTCATTTACTTCCACCCTTGTTTCCTCTACCATTTTTTCACTTTGTTTTTAAGGTCAATCATACTAGTTCATTTTTCAAATATTTAGAAAGGGGTAGTAAATGTATGCAAATGAAATAAAATGAGCCAACTTGATGTCCTTTCACCCAAAAATAATTTTTTCATACAAATGATTTTTTGAATATGTATTGTAATTTTTTATAATAAATGCATATAATTGTCTAGGTAGATTACATGTTTATAAAAATACTTTTGAATAAAAATGAAAATTTGAAAGTGTGTCAATTCTTCGTAAATTTAGTGTTTCATTTTTAAAAATGATAACAATTTCAAATCATATACAAAACTGATTTTTAATGTTTTCTTGTATAATAAAATACAATTTTTTTTAATACATCATGTACATTATAACCCATTTATATATGGTAAAGGACTTTTGAAGTTTTAAAATTTGGATTAATTTTGGAAGGTTCTTGAATTTTTAAATTTTTTGAATTCCACATATTTTAGGGTATGGGTGCTTTTTGAATATGGCTAATAGGTATTTATCTTTTTATTTTCTTCCCCATCAATTTTGTTTTATTATATGAGTTTTTAAAAATATTCCTTTGCAAAATTGATTCCTTCTAATGCAATAGGTGTTCACTTTTAAAGGTCTAAAATTAAAATTTTTACACTATTAGGAAATGCATTTTAATTCACTTTGGGTTTCATTAGATTTTGACTAAATTTGGACATTTTCACCTAGTGAAATTGTTTAACCCCCTAGTGAACGGGGACCAATTGCTACGAACAATGAATTGTTTCATTAGTAGAAGGTTATTTTCAAATGAAATACAAATTTACCAAACCATTCATTTGCTAATTAATTAATTAACCAACATGGAAATTAATTAAAATGTAATTATTTAAAAATATATATAATTAATAATTCCATAATTTTTTAACCTATGATTTATTGACACGTGTCATTACCTAGACTAGGTTTTTAACCTAGCCTAGGTAGGCCACACAATTAACCTAGGCACCTATTTTAAGGATTCGATAGGTGAATATTTGTTCAACAGACCATTATTCACCACACACAACACCACTCATGAGGTTTGATCTTTTGACCTTTGGAATGGAAGCAAACACTTTACCATCAAGCCACCCCACTTATTGTGGTAATGTGTTACATTACAGTCTATTTATCAAATATTTCATTTTAAACATTACAAAAACATAAACCTTGAAAATTCATATTTTATTGAGATTTTGTTCAAATGAAATGATTTGAGTTTACTTTAATTTTTTTAAAATAAAATATACAATTACATTTTTTTTTGAAAGTTTAAAATCATTCGAATAAAAAAAAGGTTGAATGTCATTATTCAATAACATTTCAATGACCATTCTTTTGAAAAAAAAAAGTTTAATAAATGGATTTTTTTTTTATATAATAATACTACTTATGCTAATTACTTTCAATTATTATATAACTATTGTTCATTGATTTAAATTATTTCACCCTACATTATTTACGATTATTTATGGTTATTCTAAAAAAATTTGGTTATTTCACCTTATGCTACTTTTGGTTTGTTTAATTTATTTCGCCTTAAGCTATTTTCAGGCATTATAAATGTTTTTGGTTATTCTATGTTATTTTTTTGCTATCAGTTTAGGCTACTTTTAGTTATTATAAGTTACTTTTGGTTATTTTAGGCTATTTCACCTGATGTTATTATTGGTAAATCTAAGTTATTATAGATTATTTCACCTCAAGTTATTTTGTCTATTATAAATTATTTCACCTAGACTTTTTTGACAATCCTAAGCAATTCTAATATATGGTTATTGGTTGTTCTTTTATTAAGGTTATTAGTGATTATTAATGATTATTGGTACTATTTTATTGGTGACTATTCTATTAATAGTTATTGTTGATTTTTCTATTGGTGGCTATCGGTGGTCATTCTATTGGTGGCTATTGGTGGTTATTCTATTGGTGGCTATTGGTGGTTATTATATTGGTGACTATTGGTTGTTATTCTATTGGTGACCATTGGTATTAATTTTTTTTGTGCTTATTTTATTGGTGGCTATTGGTAGTTATTTTTAATGGTTATTTTGTTGGTGTTTATTAGTGGTTATTATATTGGTGGTTATTATATTAATGGTTATTGATGGTTATTGATGGTTATTATATTAATAGATATTGTCATTATTTTATAAATAATTATTGGTGGTTATTCTATTAATGCTTATTAATAGTTATTTTATTAATAATTATTAATGGCTATTGGTGGTTATTTTATTAATGATTATTGTATTGTAAGTTATTATTGATTATTATATGTGATATTATAACTATTGGTGATTATTGTATTATAAATTATTGTAGGGTATTTAAAATTATTTTTCATAGGTTATTACTTTATATTCTAAGTTATTTTTACCTTAAGTCATTAAACTTTATTTTAAATTATTTTAAATTATTATACTAAGGATAAAACAATTTATTGTAACATAAAATATAATGACCTTGAATAATTTAAAATATAATTTGAAATAACATATATTAATTTAAATTAAAATAACCGAAGGTATAACCTAAAGTTAGTTGAATAAATTTAATTTATAATAATTAAAAAACTTATAATAAACTAGTTAAAATATCGTAAGGTAAAATAATGTATAATAATTTAGGGTACAATAATTTATAATAGCCTATAATAACATAAAATATAAATTAGAATGACTAAAGTAACTTAAAATAATATAGGGTATATCATAAAGTAACATAGATAGAATATTTTTAAAAACATAGAAATAAATCTATTACAATGGAAAATCATAATAGTGAATTATGTTAATTAGTATTGAAACACAATGATATTATAGTGAAATAACTTTCATCAAGGTGAAATCAGTAAAATGCAATTAAGTTATTTCACTTTTAAGGTCCCATAATGATTTAAGCTATTAAATTACACCTCACTTTTGTAGTAATGTTATCAAATACATTTTTGGTGTGAATTCTTTAACATTTATATGAATGAAAAAAGAACAACTTGCAATGATTACCATGGTTTTAAATGGTAAAACATAAATATTTTTCTAATTTTAATTATTTTTAAGGCCCATCTGACATCCTTTTTGGTTCAATTTATTAGGACTACACCCAAATGTTATTTTTATAATTATAATATTCATATTTTTGTTTATGTTTATCCTAATAACATATCTATTCATAAGGCATCCATTCTAATATGTATTTTTTAATGCTTAACCCATGAAACTAATATCCACCTAAGTAACATAACGGTTTCATATAATGACCATATTGATGATTTTAGTTAATGTTAATAAACACACAAAAATTTGTAACCATCTTTTATGTTTTGTTAATTTTTCAGTATAAATAGTTACAATGCCCTTTTTTAATGTACATTTTAGTCCCACCATGAAGTTGGACACAAATTAATTATTGTAAAACTTTTGGTAATTCATGGAATTGATTAAAATTATTCCATCACCCATTTTTAGTTCATTTCTCAGGGTATGTATGAAATCGGGCCATGCCTAGCCATAAAAGTAATGTTGTGTTAGTAATTCCTCAACTTGTTCTACTATCATAATTTATTTTTTTTAAATTACATGTTGATCACCATTAAATATCTTAGTGATGGATCGTTTGTGTTGTTTCAAATTGTTCATCATATGTGAACACATTTGCAAATTAATAATGCTTCTTGTGAATTCAATGGTGCTATTGTTGATTTTAAAAAATAAATCTATATGTTCCCATACAAAAGCTTTATCCCAATTCCCTTTAGCTAATGTTCTATAAATTAATAAAAATAACCAACAAAATCTTAAATTTTATTTATATAATTCCACCATGTTTGAGTAGAATTTAGATGGATTAATTCCAATGTTGAAAAACCTTTTTCAAAAAAATTGTTATTTAGTTGATATATCTCATTTTCATAGTTGCAATGTTAATAATGTTTTTCAATATAATGACATTTTCCTTAAAGATTTTTTGCAATCATATTTTAACATCCATTAATATTTATTTTTTCACATTCAACTTGATTATTCATACATATGAAATGGTAGTTGTTAATATTTGGTCAATTTTAATGAAAGTCAATAAACATATAAGTACAAAATCCCATTTCCTAACATTTGTCAATTGGAATACATAAATAGTCAAAGTGAGATCTTTTAAATTCCACACCATTGTATTACCATTAAGCATTTGAATAATAATCTTTTAAATGCTTAATGAAAATGCTTCAAATTGGCTAACAAAACAATTGCAATCATCAATTTTGGGTTTATTTCTTGGTGTAGTTTCAATGTCCAACCATATTCACAATGTTTTTTGAATAATTCATTAACTTCATAAAGTGTAATGGTTATTTGATCCCAAGAAGAAACAATACATGTTCACAACAACTATTTAATGCTAAACATCTTGATACAACCTTTGCTTAAACCATTTTGTGACAAATTTTCCCCTTTCATGAGAGAAAAATTTAAGATATTTTAATATATATTATCTAGTTTTTTAGCATGGATGGCCTTAAAATAACTATATTGTTTTCTTTGCTTATCCCATTTGTCTATTGAATTTGGTTTTTTGTTTTCCTAACACAAATTGGTGAAGTTTAAACCTTTAATACCATTTAACAAACCTAGGGGTGTGTCAATTGAAACAAAACAAAAAAGGAATAAGGTTTTAGTAAAGTCCATTGACAACATCAATGCCACAAACTTGGCGTTGAAGAAAAAATTTATAAACTGATGGTAATATTCTTGAGAAATATTACAATACTTTAAAACAAAAGACGAAATAATTAATCACATGCAAATGGACATGGCATTCATTCGAACCATTGGTAACAATAATGAACATATGTTACAAATGTTCTTAAAGATATTATATGGAGTAAAGGTAGTATTTGATGACAAACCAAAACAAAAAAAATAACTGAAAGATTTATGTACAAATTAAAATTTTCATTCAATTTGAACCTTGAAAAATTTGTATTGTCATTTTGATTTAGAAGTGGGATCATGCAATACACGGAGAAATGGTTAGGATTTTAGGTAGGCAATGGATACAAATATGCACATGTTTATTTATTTCACATTGCATTGTTGAATTGTTGTTGACTGTGAAAGATGTGAACATTAAACACCATCTTTTAATGGATGGAATTCATCCATAATGTTCATTCGTGATTCTTAGGGAATTTCTAGTTAACTTTTAGTTAAATCTTAGTTAAGTTTTAATTAAGTCTCAATTAAATATTAGTTAATTCTTCATTAAGTCCTAATTAAGTCTTAGCCAACTTTGAGTTAAGTCCTAGTTAAAAGTCAAAGTTAAGTCATTGTTAACTTTTAGTTAAATCTTAATTAACTCCAAGTCAATTTCGAATTAAGTCTTAGTTAGCCCTTAATTAAATCATATTTAAATTTTAATTAAGTCCTAGTTAAATTTTATTTAATTCCTAATTAAGTCCAAGTCAACTTTGAGTTTAATCTTAATTAATTTTTAGTTAAATCATAATTAGCTCCTAGTTAAATCACAATGAATTTTTAAGTTAAGTTTTAGTTAACTCATAATTGACTTTTAATAAGTTAATAAGATTCTCAAAAAGGTACAAATAGAAATAAGACTCCTCCTTTTGTTTAGTTTGTTCAACATTAATTTTAAACATGATCTTACACCATAGCCTTGTTATGTCTTTTTTATATTCATGTTTATATTAGCATAATTAAAATTTGTCTTCACGTTTGTCTTGCACATTTTGTGTTCTTGTTTTTAATTTTTGCGTTTTCTTGTTTTTGGATCACATAATTTTATCTCGTTCCTTGTTTAAAACTTAAACTTATATCTTTCCTTTAACTTTTGTTCTTGTGGTTATTTGTATTCATAACATTGACATGGATGTAAATGGACACATCAATTCATTCTTCACCAATTTTTCCTTGCATAAAACTAATAATCCAACATTTAGTAAGAAGTTCAAACAACTTTTTTTTCTTAAATAATTATTTTTCACATTCCCACATAAAAACAAACCAATGAAAACTTAAATGCATGTTCGTATCCAACTACAAAATTTGGTTTCTTAAGAACAAAATTATAAATTGCATGTGCATCACAAAACAAAAAAACATGTAAGAAAAGAATCATCGATTTTTACACAATGAGAAATGGTGATGATGAACTTTTAAAAAAAACATTATAAAGAAAAAAGAAAGGCAAAATTGTGCACAAAATAAACAAGCAAAAGTTGTGAAAGAAAAGAATCATCGATTTTTACACAATGAGAAATGGTGATGATGAACTTTTAAAAAAAACATTATAAAGAAAAAAGAAAGGCAAAATTGTGCACAAAATAAACAAGCAAAAGTTGTGAGAAAAATAGATCTATCTTCAAATGAGTTTCACATGGTGGTTTAAAAAAGTTTAGTTTTCACAAAATAAAACAAATAAAAAAAGTGGGAATGTGCATCATAATAAACAAGAATGGAAAAAAATTACCTTTCTTACATTGAAGGTGATGGTGATGATGAACTTGGAAAAACAACTAAGTGCAAAGCAAAAACAAATGTTAATTTGCACATTAGCTAGATGCAAAATAACAAAGACACAAAATGAAAATAAGATAAACATTTATAACAAAAATATAAAAAGGACACATGGGAACAAAAATATAGATGATGAGAACAAAACCACCTTGCAAGAATGAAAAAGATGAATGTAAACAGGCTAAAAAAATGATGCCACGTAACGCTATGCATTGTAGATTGCATTTTGAACCCTCTGGCTTATCTCCACTAATAAATAAAATAACAATTGAAAATAAATATAGGATAATGATGATGAAACTCAAGTGCACCCCGCACAAAAAAAAAGAAGAAAAAATTTGACAATCACAATGATAAAGCTTCAATGAAATCAAACACACAAAAAATAAAAATAGAAGTGTAAATGACAATGAAACTTCAAAAAAATCAAGCACAAAAAAACAAAAGTTGCATAATGTAGAGTCACTAAGAAGACAAACAAGAGTTTACAAGAATAGAAAAAATTGTAGACAACAATGACTAAAGTCACATAGCATGACAAAAGTCATAAGAGCTCACAAAGAAGACAACATAAGCTTGCAAAGGAGATTGTGGACAATGATGATGAAAGTTCTTAAGAAAGGGAACACAAAATTCGCTTGACTCTCATTACCTTTTATCATGACTAGTGGTGCCCGTGAGCTTCGGACACTGTGAAGTTTTATAAGTTTTATTTTTTCTTATCTTTTACTCTTTGTTTGGCCCCTGTCCTGCCCGCCTTGCCCTGCCCCCTACCCTGCAAGAGAGACAAACGGATAGATGGACCCTGCCCTGCCCCTTGCCCTGCCTTGCAAGACAGACAAACAGATGGACAGTCAGACCCTGCCCTGCCCCCTGCCCTGCTTTGCAAGACACGGACAGACGGACCCCGCCCTGCCTTGTCTGGCCGCCGTGCCCCCTGCCCCTGTGCCCCTGCCCCAAAAAATGTAGCACGCCACCACCGATGGCCCATAATGTCTGAGGAAACGACAAACGATGGGGGATTTTTTGTTTTTACTACTTACTTATTACTGCCGTTTAGTAAAGTTATCCGCTAGCTTTTGTAGGAGTAAAAAACCCAATTTGATAGGGTACTTATTTTATTCACCGGCAGAATTAGGAGTAAAACCCAGTTTGATAGGGAATCCTGTCTTTCCGAATCTGACTGTCCGGGCTGAATCTCGTTTTCCGAATCCGACTGTCTGGACCGATTTCATCGACGAATTAAAACGTGGAACTGTCGTGTCGAACGGACAAACGGACGCACGCACTAAGTGAATTTATATATAAGATGCTATGGATCCATCGTGACAAACAAATCATACTCAACATATCCCTAACACTAACTTAATAGGCATGAATTACCTATGAAAAAGTTAGTTAGCATCTACAATAGTGCTCACAAATTAGTTTTGATATTATCTAGGTGTTATGTATTATCTATTCCATTTAACACTCTAGACCCTAGCATGGATTGCAGCATACAACACTAGAAAGTCTCCATAAATTACTCAAGATATTCTTCAACTCTATTTCCCCAGCAATTCCATGGCCACTCTTTCAGCAAAGTGTATGAGTAAGTTCCACTTCAATTTACTTCCTTGTATGTGGGTGGGTCAAACTAGGTCAAGCTTGGGTTATTGCCTTGGAGAAGCAAGAATTATGGTGACCAAAAAGATGGCATCTGAATTGGTTGATGAGATACAGAGAAAGGTGAAGTGCAACAGTTCATGTACCTTAGGTATTGATTTCCTTTGAAGCCATCTCCTGCTGCTGCTTCTGGTGTGTGTCTTCTCTCTCTCTCTCTCCTGTGCTGCAACATTGTTTTACTAATCCTATGTACTGCTCTGGATATCCTACAGAAGAAAATCAGATGGGAAATTGTGGAGCAGATGATAGAGTGGCAGCAGCAGCAGCAGCAGCAGGTGATGGTAATGATGATGATGATGGGGTGTACAAACGTTGTTGCAAAGTTGGGGTTATCGGAGCAGGTGCAGGAGGACTAGTAACTGCCAGGGAACTCATACGGGAGGGCCACAGTGTTGTGGTGTTTGAGAAGTCAATGACGGTGGGAGGGGTGTGGGTGTACGAGCCTGAGGTTGACAGTGAATTGTTAGGCGTGAAATCTGACCGCAAACGTGTGCATTCCAGTATGTATGCATCACTGCGCACAAACCTTCCCCGGGAGCTTATGAGCTATGTGGATTATCCATTTCTGCCCAGAAATGGAAGAAGAAGGGATGGACGGCGCTACCCAGGTCATCAGGAGGTCGCCTTCTACTTGCAGGACTTTGCTCAGGAATGTGAGCTTCTTGATTTCATTCGATTCGGAGTTTCAGTGGAGCATGTGGAATTGGAAATGGATAGGCCGGATGGAGAGATTTCATGGAAGGTGACAACAAGAAGGAGAGTAGTAGATGGATTTGAAGAGGTGGTGGAGGAGGAAGTGTTTGATGCAGTGGTAGTCTGCTCTGGTCACTTTTCTGAACCAAGGATTGCAGATATCCCTGGTATTGTCAACCCAAATCCCTAAAGCCTAAACCCATCCTCCTCTCAGCTTTGGACAAGAAGTGTTGTAGCCTGGAATGTATCCTGTGGTCCTTTGTTTTACAATCCTTGGAATTAGGGTTGGTTGGAAATGGTGGTTGTTACATTCAATGATAGCAGGAAAGTACTCAGTGAGAGAACCCTGGGCTCCAGGAATTGCAAGTACACTGGTTGTAGGTGGTCATGGAATAGGTTGTATTCTGAAATGAGGTGCAGCCTTATGGCAGTCTCTACTGGTGTCAATGGGGGAGGGGATCTGACTGGTGGCAATGGTGCAGGTATAGATACATGGCCAGGGAAGGAAATGCACAGTCATAATTACCGGGATCCACAGTCATTTACAGACAAGGTACTGAGTTTTATCACTCTTCCAAAGATTTTTTTGTCATGTGATGAAGGTTGATAAGTGATTTTGTGTGGTCTTGCTCAAGTTCATAAGATAATGGCAAGATGCAATGCCATCAGTCTGTTGTGGTGATAGGGACTGGAGCAAGTAGTGACGACATCTCTAGAGAATTAGCAGAGGTTGCCAAGGAGGTTCATGTAAGTGGACGCAGCTGGAAATCTTCAGTTGAATTTGCAAAGCCAGTGGGCAGACATCAAAACATCTGGCTGCACTCCATGGTCGATCCTTGCTCCTTCCTGATGCTATTCTGCATCTTTCATTGTGAAGACCTTCCTTGATATACTGGAATGCAATTGTACATAAATTGTGGGGGGCTTAAGATCTTTGAAGTGACTTGTCTGTAAAATGCTGGATACTGCTAATGTGATAAAATGCTGTTCAATAGGTATGATGCCAGTTGATCTGCATAACAGGTTCAGTGTTTGCACTGTAGGTGAAGTGTGCACATGCAGATGGAACTGTGGAATTTGAAGAAGGCAGTTCTACTGTGGCTGATGTGATTTTGCATTGTACTGGGTCTGTGAGCTAATCACTTTTCCAGACATCTCCATCATCTTTTGTTTTGTAGTTTCATGAGGTGTCTACAGTTTCAAGCAAGAAATGTTGACTGACGAGGATTGTACATGCAGACCAAATGACATTTTTATTAGCATGGAGGGTGAAGGATCTTAATTGCATAAATCTGTGCTTGTTACAGGTACTACTATTACTACCCATTTTTGGATACAAAAGGCCTGGTGACAGCTGACAACAAAGTAGGACCCCTATATGAGCATGTGTTTCCACCAACATTGGCCCCATCACTTTCTTTTGTGGGTCTTCCGCAAAAGGTGAGCCACTCATAAGTCCAACTTATGCTTGATCTTGATTGCATTTTTTCTATGCTTCAGTTGGATGGCAGATTGCCTAAAATCCTAAACCTCTTGTCACAAATGAATTCTTTGTTTGTAGCACTGGTGTGCATGGTCTAGTGGTAGATTCTGGTTTCCTACAGCGCAAATGTGGGAAGGGAGCACTTTGGTGTGATGATGTTGCTTTGAGAGGACCATGGATCAGAGAAGTGTTTGTGGTGAACAACACCATGGTTAACTTAGGACATAGATGTCTTACTGCTCTTGGGTTGATTATGCAACGGATTGCAGGTGATACCATTTCCATTGTCTCAGCTTCAGGCCCGATGGATAGCTAAGGTGCTCTCAGGCAAAGTGCAGCTGCCATCCCAAAGTGAAATGATGAAGTCTGTTCAGGCATTCTATGCTCAATTTGAGGCTTCTGGCTGCTCTATGCACCATTTGCACTACTTGCAGGGTGACTCCCAGGTTAGTTCATGTTGCCTTCTCTGGGAACTTTTTTATAAGTACTACTTCATTCTTAGGGTTCTGTCCAATACAGATATTTGTGCAGCATTGAAAGGGTACAACAACTGAAGTTGAGAAAGTTTATTGCTCTTGGTGACTGCTTAAATATGAATGTGCACTGTTGCTGCAGTTTCAATATGATGATTGGCTTGCTGATCAGACTGGAAGTGAACACCTGGAAACCTGGAGGTTAAAAATGTATGCAATAGCTGGTCAGAACAGATCAGACAATCCAGAGACATATCGAGACATCTGGCCAGATGATGACTTGCGTGAGGAGGCACTTTCAAGCCTGAGGAAGCTTGACACTAACAGGTGACTCATATTGTTGCCTTTGGATTTCTGTGCCTTTTGTGTACTTGCATCTATTCTGATGAGCACCTAGTCATGTGATGATACTTTCTTGAATATGATGTTGTATTCCCAGAATCTTGGAAGGCACTGGCGCAATGTGTAACCCATTCATTGTTCAATTGGTAGGCAGTTGCAAATGTGTTTTAATGTGCTATTTGTGTAATTTCTGCTGTGTTGCAGCACCCTGGCAGACTGAGAAAACACATGAACTGGGAGGATTGATATACACTCTGATGTTGATCCTGATTATTGGAATAAGATTACGCATTGTCCACGCAACTTTGGGCATGTAAGTGAAACTGTATACGAGTGAAGCTGAAAATAATATGAACTCAACAAGGGAAGTATAACTGTGAGGTCTTGTACAAAATTGTTGATGCAGCTAAGCTAGTGTGTGATATATCAGTAGCAGAGAAGCCTGCTAATCTTGAGCTGTAGGACCAAAGCACAAAATCATCACTGGAGTGCCACCTCAATGTACACACTGTAATGGAATTGAGGGGATCATAGTAGTGCTCTGAGAGCAATTAGATTGTTAACATACCCAAACCAATCTTTATGTTTCACAGTAGTGATGTATCACATTTGGATATATTGGATGCTTGTCTCTCACATTGGAGGACCTATTAACTGTAATTAATCTATCCATAGTCATCTCTACACTAACCTTGTCAGATGTTGAGTCCTGTGGAAGCCCTTAATCATGCACATCTTGTTGAGCCACTTGTTTCCTTGAAGGTCTATTATGTCTTTTCTGTGCTCTGCACATATAAGCCAACTCCCCTCATGGATCCCATTGAGATCCAATTGGGAGGGACTGAGGTCTGCAGTAGTGCCAGAGAAAAGACTGTCCCTAGAAGATGTTCAATGTTTTGATATGCTGGTGACAAATTGGTGGGGAGAGTGTGGACTGGAGGTAAAGCCAAGCCTTACAGCTGCTGCTGTTTCCACATGTTACTCAGTTGTGGTTTCTGGTATATACTTGTTCTTGAACCCATGTTCTTGAAAACCAGTGGAGAGTTCTTTGAGGTTTTTGAAATGACTGGAACTGGCTGTCTCTTAAGTCTGTTGTTTTTCCCTTGAAGAAACCCAAAACAAGTGGTTATGCCGTTATGACATACCTATCTTGAAAACCCAGAACTGGTGGTTATTAATGTGGGAAACCCCCCCCCCCTCCCTCACACCCATTGAGCTCTGTCTGACACTTTGCATAGCCGTCTTTGTGCCGACCTGCATGGAGTCACCTGGTTTTGCTGCAGGATTTGATTGTCACAGGGTTGATTACAAGCCCAGAAGTAGAGTACGCTACTGGTAGGAATTGGGAGATGCTAAATACCCGCCATTGAGCTCCTTCCAGTGCCCATTTTGACTTGTCTTTTTGTGCCTTGCATGGTTCTGTGTTGAACCCTGATGCATGGTTCTTCATGTTCTGCATGTTCTGTAAAAAAACATAATTGATTATGTCCTGCTACAACCAGACCAAGATCAAACCTCGAGGCTCTCCTATGAGAGGATGTACCAAACCATCAGCATACTTTCAAGATGTGAAAAGGCTCTGTTTTCCTTGAATTTAATATGGGTTGCATGGTCAAAATACTCAAACCCTACAGCAAAAACCATGTTTCGAGCAGGACAGTGCTTGATTGGGGGGTTGGGTGGGGGCTTAGCATTTTTTAAGGAATCTTGTGTCTCTACTTAGCTGAACATGTGAGTCCCACAGAACACATCTAATTTTATTTTTTCTTGTTAGAACATGGAGAACCGCACAAGATGAGGGGGTGTATAGTGTCTCTTGCTGCACAACGGCTTAGCCCTATAAATGACACCCATATGGATGATAAATATTCAACATACTAAATTGGAAACACATGGTGGTTAGCAGTGTTTGTTTTTTAAAATTTCTAATGTTGGATCAAGCATCTCAAGAGGGTTTCACCATTGAATGGTGACAGGTTTCTGGAACTTGTCCAAAAAGTACAAAGTGGGTACAAAAAATGTCCCACCTTGAAAATCTGAGTGGAAAGGTGATGAAAGAAATTATTATTATTTCAAAATTTGGTGATTTTTTGACCAAAGGATCAAGGATCATGCAACAAAAAAACTCATTTTCATTTTTCGCATTTGTGTGAAATTTCACTAAAAAGAAGTGTGGCTGGTGGTTATAGCACCGTGAAGCACAAGTGGATCCTTCAGGGATGCCCAAAACATTGCTACAGCAGACTCTGCATGACGCTAGAATGTAGGGATACCAAACTTTCTGGGTGCATCATCTAAGAGCAGCTCCACTGGTGGTGCTCGGTATATGACACTGCAAAGTAAAATTGGATGAAGAAAAATCAAAACTTGCTGTTTTGGCTTAGCAAAATGGTATTGGCACAGCATTTTTGCACAGTTTGCTGAGGCTAATAAAAAAGGGCACATCAAAGCCTAACACTTGTCAGAGAAGAGTGTACTAAACATGATTTGACCGCTTCTCCCTGTTCCTAATTGGCTAATCATAATGATTGGTCCAGGTGGTTTGTTATTAGTAGTCTCCCCAACGTATTTGCCAATCCCAGTTTTAGCTCTATATGGGTGGGTGAGGTTGGAAAGAAAGGAAATAGCTTAACTTGGATGTGAGAAATATTTTTTGCGGGATGACATAGTGAGCACCTTTGGAGATGCTGTAATAATGTTTCTGCCCAACACCCGTCGGGCACCAGAAGAGACTCCCACAACACCCTGGACGGCGCAAGACCTCCACCGATGAACGAAGAACGGTCACTGACTGGTGTTCCATTGAACGAGCATGACACCGAGCGCTCACAAATCCCGCTCAGACTTGCGGGAAATCCTTCGATACCAGAGTGGAAGATCGAGGTTTGAACTAATGTCATCGTCGTTGTCGTCCGCTGTCTTCTTCTACTTTAGATTTGTTTTTTCCTCTTAACTGCATCTGAAGTCTTTCTCCTCTAGAGAACTCTTCTTATGCTCATGCTTCAACCGTGTTCATCTTCTTCTTCGTCATCATCATCATCATTTTCTTTGCATTCTCCTGTTTGTGTATGTATGAATTGATCCATCCATCTTCCTGGTCTGTCAAAATACCCTAAAACTATCCTCTTTCTCCGTGAATCTCGTGCTTGTCGTTTGTGGGTTTGCGAGTGTTGAGGGGGTTTGGGTTGTTGGGGGTTTTTTGTTTGGTCGTAGAGAGTGGAGAGGAATCTGAAGGCATTCATTCGTGAGGGAAATCGGTTCGCAGAGTTAGGTTGAGGTAGGGGCAAAGGGGAAGGGGATTGGTTTGTCTTTATTTTGGGTTTTCGTTGGTGGTCGTGGTGGTTTTCAGAGATGGCCAGCCAGGTGCAGGTTGGCGAATCCAGGACGAATGTGAGAAACGATTGGAGGCGATATGCAGCGGTGAAGTTCTCAACAGAGTATGATTCCGAAGGAGCTGTGTTTGTCAACAAGCTCTCGGCACGCATGCTGAACGGACTTGCAAAACTCACGGGCTCTGTCCAAAGAGAACCGGGAGGCGATTTCCGATATCCTCTCTTTGGCGTCGTCACCAAGTACCTGTCGGTCCTGTATGATCACGAGGATAAGAATGCGCTTGTAACTGTCTCTGCTGATATAGGACGAAACCTTCAAGTGAAATACTTGCGGGATGTTAAGGTGCGGGGACCCTCCCTCCCTCCCTCCCTCCCTCCCTCCCTCTCTTTCTCTCTCTCTGGATTTTTTGTCTTTCTCTTTTGGTCTCTGAAGTTGGAACAGATCCTTTTTTGTTTTCTTTCAAACTTCCCCAGCTTACAAAGTAAAGGCATCTACTATTTGATGGAGCTCAATGCAACTTCCTCTTGTCCCCTGGCACATTGTGCCTGGAAGAGTTTGTAAGGTGGGGGTGAATACATACAGCAGAAGCACAGATAAATTGCAGATTTTGTCGCGGAGAGATGGAATGTCAGAGCAGAAGCACACCCAAAAAATTGCAGAGTTTATCTCTGAGAGATGCAATGTTGGGGGGTTGGCTGAAGGTGCTGCGTTGCTTGACAGGCCCAGCAAGGGGAAGTGAAGCTTCTAGGGCAGACATCAAACATGAAGTACAAGACACAGCTCGCATATGACATTCCCCCTTCCACAACTTTTGTAAGTCTTGCCACCGCCCCCTGGCTCAATCTCTGCCACCTTTCTTCTATCCCTCCTTCTGCACTGTTTCAAGCTCTTGCTTTTTTCTTTTTCTTTTTCCCATGTACAGAAGAATTTTTTTTTCAATTGCCATCAAATTGATATGAGGTTGATAGTGTTTGATAGTGAGAGAGTGTGATATGTGTTTGGCTTGAGGAATGCATTACCATTAGAGTATGGAGCATTTTTGTCAAATGATAATAATTCTGTGATATCTGATGTAAGTTTGATATGTGGGTGCAGCCAAAAGCAGTGATAACATTTCCTGTAGGTGAATTAAGAGTTGACGAGGAAACTCGTGAAGAAGATCAAGTGTTGGCTTTCAGTGGCTTTCTTGGAGGCTCCCTCTTGAATGGGCAAGTTGTTGGCAGCTACTCAGAAGAAACAGCGACTTTGAAATACACCTTCAAGGTAAAATATTGTGAGCTTAAAGCTATCTAGCATGCACTGTCTCTTGTGCTTAAAGCTTTTGAGACACACAGAGTTTGGGGGGTTAACCTACAGTTCTTGTCTTGATCAGGATGAAGAGCTGACTCTGGTCCCGTCAGTGTCATGGCCCTCACTATCCCCAACTCTTGCATTCAAGCGCCAGTTTGGACCTCGTAACAAGCTCAGGTGATGCATTGTTAGTTTCTGCAAGACATGCAAGGGCAATCCACAATCAAAAGGGTTTATAGTAATGGGTTTTGTGTGGAGGGATATTATTACTGCAATTATTTCCATAACTTTGAGACAACTTCTTGGAGTACAGTTCTCTAAAGATGGAGAAGCAATGCATGGTCAAGAGGCTTTACACTTTACAGCAAATGGTTGTGTGTGGATGGATATATTGACTGCAGTTATTTCCATAACTTTGAGACAACAACATGGAGTACAGTTTACAAGCACAAACCAAATGAGGATTTCAAGCTGAAGCTTGGTTATGATTCTGCTGTGCGCCTCTACTGGGGGTCATTATGGGTATTCTCTCTGTCTTATTGAGACCCATTGTTGGAACATACTTGATGCAGACTTGGAACTTTCTTATGTGTCTTTTGCATATTTGATCTTTACCTGCACTGTTGTTTCACAGTGACGTGCCTAAATTTTGGGGTTGATTTGAAATGCTGACTCCTATTCTGTACAAATTTCTAGCTGTTTTAATACATTTTTAAAAAATTCAGCCTAGTTGCAGGTGATATTCATAGATAGATGGGAATATGTGCAGGTAGGGAAGGAAGATTTGGGTGCAAAAGCTGCTCCCAGGAAATGCAAGCTGCAAGTGATGTTACAAGTGCAACAAGATGATGTGAAGTCAGGAGCTTTGCTGTTCAGAATAAAAAAGAGATGGGACTTATGACTGTAAGTGAATGGGAGTTGCATGACAGCTTTGAGATATCTGTGCGTTATGGATTTCTCATAGGAAATTTTGTTGCATGCCAATAGCAACAGGTACCTCAACTATCAGTGTGAAACAAAAGGGGAAGTGGGGATAAACAATTTTGTGTTGTGCATGAAAATTCTAAACTTATTCATGGAAAGATTAGCTTGTTGATACCAGTGGAAACCTGATCAATTCTACTCTGGCACAAACACTTCAACTGTTAACTTCTTATTTTTGGGGTCAATTGCTCCTTTCTCCTGGAAGTGCATGTGTGAAGTTGTGTTCATTTTGGGACTGCTTACTGGCTAAGTGAGTTTGTGATTATCTAAACACAATGGAGTGTTTCACATTGTACATTATGAAAGTCTGAATGTTTGATGGGTTTAACCAAGTTGTGTTTATTGATTATCCAAAGGACCAAAATATAACTTGGAATGCAATTGTTGTTAACTGTGATAAGCAAATTACCAATGGGGTGATGAACAAGATTGCCTTCGATTCTTGCTTCTTTATGTGCACACCCCTATTAGTTATTTCCTTTGTTGTTGCCTCCATTCTCGAGGTCTTAAACTTTTTGTATTTTTCCCTACTCTTTTCTTCAATGATCTCCAAATTTAAATTCATTAGACAGTTTGCAAGGGACTTTTAGCTTGTTGTCAAGCCTACTTAACTCTTTTGATGGAACTGGTTTTGTTGGCTCTATCTGGGCTTGAGAGACTTGGAAATTGTGCAGTGTTTGGGATACAACTTCCTCTTCAATTTGAGAACCAAAATTTATGATTGGCAGCCTATTTGCATTCTCCCAAGGTAAGTTTTTTTCAAAAAATGAAAACCGCTCTATATAATGACAGAGAACAGAACAGTCTTGTAAATACAAAGGGTTCTGTATAGGGTTTTTTTCAATTTTGTGATGTAGCGACTTGGCAATCATCAACAAGAGGAATTAGCCAAATTTGGCTACAGGTCAGAGAGGAAAGTAGATCTTAAAATGAGAGAGGAATTAGGAATCTTGCTATATTTTTGTGACCTGCTGGGACCTAGTGTCTAAGTATGACATTGATGGGTTTTTCTTTCCACAGGAATCCTTTGAATGAGTTGCACTGATTCTGTTGCAAGTGGCAAAAATTACCCAAAAAAACTCATGGCTTCATTCCAGGCATTTATGTCTCCACCAGTGCATGCTACAATCAACATAGAGAGCTAGTTGTTTGGCCAACCCCATCTCCATAAATGAGAAAATTTCCAAGAAAATAAAATGAGAGACTAGGTATTTTGTGATGCCAGGAGCACACTTGGGTCAATCATTATGACCCACTCATCAAAAGCAAAGCAGTGAATTTCTTTGACTAGCCCTTTTGAAGATCATTGTGTCCTCCTATGCATATTTACTAGTCTCAAAACTCAGTTCCACACTGATGAAAAGCTTGTATTTTTCATTCCAATTGCTATGTAAAGGCTATCATATTGATGAATTCTGGCAAGCTTCATTAAACAAAGCACCCAGCACAGGGGCAAAAGAAGGAACAAAGAGAGAGAGAGGACTTTGCCAAAGTCTGAGCCAGAAGAGCAAAACCCAAAGTGAGTCACAATGGGGGAAAAAGGGAACAAATCATGCTCCAGAGTCGTCATATTGCTAGTGGAGGTACTCTAGTAATAAGATGACAAAGTTAACATTGCAATTTCATGAAATTTCAGCATTTGGCTGTCCATGATCACCATCCTTATGTCCGGTTGAAATCAGCCCATATTTCCTGGCCAATTCCCCTGCTTTCTTCATGTTCTCTTCGGTTACCTCAGGTGGGGTGAGCTCTTGAAGGTCTATTGCAGGTGTACCAATCTCAAGGAACCAATTCTTGAACCCGGCAGGTGCCTAAGTGGTTATCAACTGAGCTGGTTTGTGAGACTTATTGGCAAAAGTGTGAGGCAGCAGTCGAGGTAGATGAATGAAGGCGCCTTGCTTGGCAATGATTTCCTTGTTTTCCCATTATCCACGCCATCTCTCCATCCAACAGGTACCAGGATTCCTCTTCGTTTGTAATGCACATGGGCAGGCATGCGTGCTCCGGGTAGAATCAGATCCTCATGAACTGCATACGCTCCTCCAGTCTCGTTCCCTAATAATGCCTTGAACGTCACCAGAATTCCCAACACCCAGAGGCTAATTCCTTCGCCTGAGTTCAAACACAGATCATGAGTTCAAGTTACAAACTGATCCATGAAGTTGTGGAGACTTGATTCAAGTGGATAAATTTCTAACACACTTAAAGAAGATTTTTTTTTTTCCTTCTACAATCTAGCTGACTGAGAAGCTTTGCTTCGTTTCCCGCGTGGTTTCGTATCTGCACAAATGTGTACCACTTTCAGCCCTCAGGAGTACTCTACAGACATCAGGATATGTGACGACTAGTTGCTTGAAGGTGTGGACTAATCGGCACACCCTGAAATTTCGCTTCGCTTCTCTTCTTTCCGACACTCATGGTCCGAAAGAGACGAAGCAGACCACGTCAATGTTGATTTTTCACGTGTTACAAGTGGCACTAATTTCAAACTCTCAAAACTTTTGTCGACCCTGGAGCTCCAAACTTGACGAAGGTCTGCTGTACTCTAATGCCACTCTCAAGCTGCAATGTCCCCGCTCAAGCTCCGCATATTCACTCTAAAAGAAAGGCACAATAGTTAGCTCATTGGAATACACATCTATTATTGTCATCTCAACAATTTTGATTCTGCACAGATGATATCGTTGCGCCAAACACACGAATTGGTGGGAAAAAAACAAAGAAAGAAAGAAAGAAAGAAAGAAAGAAACAGAGACATCAAAATATGGTAGATCAACAACAACAGCTCCAGTTTGAGAGAGAGAGGGAGAGAGATTTGGGTGCAGGGAGATTTGGGTGCAGGGAGATTTGGGATGCAGGTTTGGGTGCAGGTCCGGAACAGGTTGAGAAAGAGGATTCTCGTGTCTTCTTTGCTCCACACAACAGGGAGGTCTAGTTTCAGACTTCAAGTCCCAGTTCTTCACGTTTCGCTAGGTACTCAGTTTAGGTTCATCAATGACTGAGTAATACCAGGCATCCATTGGATGGTGTGCTGGTGGGTGCCTGGTTCACTATGGCCGTGTGTCAATCAACGTTTGGAGTGGAGAGGAGCCAAATAGATAAGGCTACACAACCTCACACATAAAGGAAAACACACACACACACACACACACATGATGCTCAAAACACAAATTGTTACACAAAATAGATAACAATAATGACAGAGGGTTAGGAAGCTAATGCAGTTTGGAATTAGAATTGGATCATCAAATGGACTTCTCCAAAGCAAAAGCAAAAAACAAAGGCATAGAAAATGAACCAAAACGAACAAGGGTGTGTGTAAGTCACACTGTGGCCTTGGCATTTACATTATTAGAAAGTATCTTAAGGCAAAAAAGAAGACCTATGAAAACTCAACAAATATTTCACTATGCAAAAACATAATCTTCAAAAAATCCTCTAAAAGAAACCAAAATCCTTCAAGATATTATAACTCTTGTAACTAATCTCAAGTTTCAACAAAACCACAAAAATATCAGATTCTTTCAAAAAATCCTCATATGAAAAATAAATAGAGCTATTATTATTATATTACCTAGTAGGGGCCAAAATCCCTTGAGCTACTATACTCTATAATCAATCTAAACTCAATATCGTTAAGGGCCTTGGTAGGCAGGCCCAACAATATTGGGACTTGTTGAAACAAGAAGAAGAAGCACCAGCGCAGAAAACCAGCCAAAAGAAAATTTTGAGTTAGTAGAATGGCACTTGCTGCTTCTGCTCAGTTGTGTGCTGCTTCTTCCCCTTCCTTCTTCTTCTTCTTCCACCACACTCTGTTCTCGCGCTGTTCTTCGTCGTCTTCGGGCTGTTCTAGATTGCAGCTCAAGTGTTGTGCTGGTGCTGCACTTGCAATAGCAGATGGGAAGAAGGTCTTAAGGAAGGACAGGAGGTTGCGGCTTAAGTGTTGCGCTTTTGCAGTTTCAAGCGGGAATGTGAGGAAGGTGAGGGATGAAGAGGACGACGACGACGAGGGGCAGAGAAGAGCGGCAGCCGTTGTGGAGCTTTGGAAGTGGGGACGGGAGCAAGGAGTAGTGGGATTGGATGTGGTGAAGGCGGTTGTTGTAGGGAAGGAGGAGGAGGAGGAAGGAGAAGGATTAGGGTTAGTAGCGCAGCGGGCAATTGTGCAAGGGGAAGATGTGGTGAGTGTGCCGGAGACGTTGTGGATTAATGCTGCGGCTATCGATGATTCCGTGATCGCACCGTTTTGTCAGGGTTTGAAAACCCCGTGGCTCAGAATTGCGCTTCTCCTTTTGCATGAAAAGACGAACCCTAACTCCAGATGGCGCCCTTATCTCGACGCGCTTCCGCTTGCTTTGGACTCCCCGCTTTTCTGGTCAATGCTCGTCCTATCTTTTTGAACATGGTGCTTGCTTGTTTGCTGGATGGCATGGTGCTTTCTTTTCCAGCTCCATGCATGCCGATCTGAGGCTTTAAACCCTAAATGCAGGTCAAATGAAGAGCTAGAGGAGCTGCAAGGTGGGAACAACAACCTGACCTTACTGCAATCTTAAAGCAGAATATCCAAGTTATGAATTGTTGCTGTTGCTGCCGCTTTGTCATCCTCATTCTTGACATTCCTGTGCTATTAGGGTTCTTATTGTGGATCTTTCTTGGATCCAATCTTTTGGGGGTTTGTAATGTGTGCATAACTGATTGTTGTGCACAAAGCAGGCACACAACTGCTCGGGTCTGTGGCTGGATATGTTGACTACGTAGAAAAGGAATTCAACAAGCTTTTTCAGGATGTGATTCAAGCTAATCCACAGATTTTTGATCCCAATGTTTTCACTCTGGAAGCCTTTTTGTGGGTTTTTGGTATCCTCCGTTCACGCACATTTGTTCCATTGACTGGCAATGACCTTGCACTCGTCCCATTTGCAGACCTGGTAATATCTTGTAGCATTACCAGTGTGGGAAATTCAACAGTAGGGTATCCAACTTTTTGTTCAAAGAAGAAAGAACTTGTTTGCAGATGTTCAATTTTGGACCAGGACAAAGTGTCAGCTACTTATAATGTTTGATAGGATTGGTAATGATGTTTAGGATTGCAAGCTAGTGGTGAAAGATGGAATGCTTGGATTGGCAGGTCAACCATGGAGCGAGAATTCGTGAGGAGACTGCAAGCTGGGTCAAGAAAAGCACAGGCTTGTTTTGGAAGGCTGAAAAAAATACAAACATGCTAGTTTTGCGGGCTCCCATCAACTTTCTTCCTGGGGAGCAGGTCTGCCAACTGTCCTTTCTATACCTGCTCTCACTGATTGCACCTTATATTGTGCCTAGGCAAGCACTCCATCTGATCTGAGGGTGGCCTCCCAAGTTAGTGATTTGACATGTTAAGGAGGGTGACAGGTGCTTATGCAATATGGGAGAAGCAAGAGCAATGGCGAGCTGGCATTGGATTACGGGTTTGTAGAAGGACATTCAATGGGAAGCAGTATCCGAGAGTCTCTATCCCTCACTCTGGAAATTTCTGAGACAGATCGGTTTGCTGATGACAAACTGGACATTGCAGAGTTAAATGGGCTTGATCGTAGTGTGCAATTTGACTTGCTGCGTGGGCAGGGTCCACCTGATACAATGCTTACCTTCCTAAGGCTCACTTCTCTTACTGGTGCAGATGCTTTTCTTCTGGAGGTACGTTTGCATGCAATTGCCAATCATATTGTGCAGCTGGTTGGTGAAATGGGAAGCTGTACTTCTAGGAATGGAATAAATCTGACTGACTCTTCATATGTGTGAGCTGTTCTTCGATAGTATTTAGTGGCCTATCTAGTATTCATGAAGTTGTGACAGAAGAGTGGGTATCAGGCACTATTCAGGAATTCAGTGTGGGGTCACCTCAGTTTGCCAGTGAGCCATGACAATGAAGAGGCAGTGTGCTTGACAATGCTTAATGGCCTCCAGGCAGCACTAGCAGGCTACAGCACAACTACAGAGGAGGTTTGTGAAGCAACCATCTTTACTTTAGTTATCCATCTCCTTTATGACGCCTGTATGCAAGCTTTGTGCCATCCACTTCAAATATCTGTTTGGAGAAGGATTAATGCTCAAAGTAGAGGGGTTTTGCAGTCATGATTACTATATTGTCAATCACCTGAATGCCTTAGAGATTTTTCTATGTTTGATTGACTATGCAGCAGGAAAATATATTGCACCAAGCTGTTGTAATCTGCAGCTTTGGCTGGAAGAGTCAAGTGGACTGTCAGATTAGTTGTGGCTTTCCTAGTCCCCTTTTTCACAGTCTAGTGTTCATTGAGCTAGCAAGTCAAGAGAAAAGAGAGATTGATGCTAAGCTCATGGAGCAAGCATGACTGAACTTCTTGGTGGTGGGCTCTATGTGTTGTTATGGTGCTCTAATCTTGGGAGGTCACACACCTTAAGATTATTTTCAGCCTCTTGTGCATAACTTCAGCATTACATTGAGTTTGGTGTGTCCATCCTAGCTAGGCTCAATCTCTGCAAGCTATGGATGATAACATAGTTCCCATTACAAGTTTGGTGTAGCAAAGTTGATGACTGTTATCAGTTTTACCGTCACTAAAAGTTGGTTGCTGTGGAGCCCCATTGTTAAAATGATGATTGCATGAATTATTGATGTGACAGGACATTGACCTTCTTGATAGGGGAGGGCTGAGTAAGAGGAAAGAGATAGCAATTGTCATAAGATTGGGAGAGAAGCGTGTGCTGCAAGAGCTGCAAACATGGTTTGAGGGACGAATGGCAGGGCTGGACTCACTAGAGTACTATGCCGAGCGGCGCTTAAGGGATCTGGGCCTTGTTGATGACACAGGCTCCATGACCCCATGGGTACTCTGCTTCCTTTTGCCTTGAGCTGTTTGTTAGGATGTTTGCAAGCTAGAAGACCACTGATACCTGTATATTGATTGAGGGGCCAGGCTTATTGTATTCAATCCACTTTTGGCCCCAGGGACAAACCTCAAGTCAAGCAACGTACTATTCTGTTGTCAATCAGCAGGTCCCAAAGGTTTTGGGTAATAGTAGTTTATTCCAAATACTCATGTGCATATCTGTTTGTTTGCTGCTTGTATACTTTGTGAATTTCAGGTTTTCAATGAGTAGGCTCAATGGACAATTGAAAGTTCCTTTCTATCAACCCTGAAGAATTTTGGTGCTTGTGTCACTGAAACATGGCAACAAAGATACTGGAGGTATGGCATTGTTCTTAAAACATTGTTATTCTTTGTTGCTACTGATTCTCACAATTCCAACTGTTCTTATCTTCATGTTTTTACTCTTCTTGTCTTTCAAATATTGTCTTTGATTTTGGAATCATTGGATAGTAGGTTTTCTTCTCTATTTTGCAAGCTCTATGACCACAATGCTACAGGAATTGGAAACTTATGAGTCCAACCTATTTGGTCCTTTTGGACCTGACTTGTATGTTATGGCAAAACCAGTCATCCTGTTCAGCCTGAGCCTCATGACAATGATGCCTGAACAATAGTCCATTTCTTGTGCAAAAGATGAGAATCTGCCAAGTCGATTCATACTCATGGTTGCTGTAGAGATGCTAAGCATGATGAAATATGATCAAAAGTTTGAGAAACTTCAAGTCAGTTCAGAAACACTCTTCAAGACCTGCAGCAATCAACAAATCAGTGGCGTGAAAGCATTACTTTCTTGCTCATGTTGACCAGCAATGATGGTTCCTTTTATCCCAACTAATTTGTATTTTACCTGCACTAGGTGGTCCCCATTTTTATTAGTGGGAAAAATGCTCTTCCCAAGTCCCATCTGGATTCCCAGTATGCTCTCAAATTGATGAGGCATTCTTGGATTATGGTTGGAATATACCATATTACTGGAATCTGTATATCCTTCAGCACACTTACAACATAATGCTTGAAAGTACATTAAGAAGTACTTACTTTCCAGGGGGATTATTGTCTTGGGTGCAAACAGGTCTCTTCGGCTGAAGTGGAGAGCAAAATCATACTGTACATATCGAGACACCAGCGTAAGGTCCTCATTGCCTTGTGAAGAGATTAGTTTCCAGCTGAGATATTTAGGGTGAATGCAGCGGTACTTTACTTCTACACTTTTTGTGTTAGATTGATTGTAGCAGTGACTCAGACTACATTTTTTAGCAGGAGTGAACAATTGCGTAATGAAGGAGCATTTGAAATTTGAACTGAGGCCCTTTCTAGGGTTGGCAATTTTGTTTGCTAGTTATAAGCTTCTCCACTTCATCCGTTTTTACTTGAACCTCACTCTGGACATCTTTGTTCAAAATGTGCAACTTCTTATTAGGGACCTCTTTGCTCAACAACAATCTTTTTAATTGTGTGTCTAAGTACAAGCCAATTTGACTCAAGAACAATCTTCTTACGAGCATTAATTAGTGGTAGTTTGTTTTGTGAATACTACAAGTAATGACACAAGTGCATACAGTAGAGCCCAATGGAAAAATTCAAATTGGGCATATTAATAGGGCCATAGTTCAAATATCACAAATACTTGGCACACTAAGAAAAGGGGCTTTTTTTTTGTCCTTTTAAAGAATGTATTTGGATTGTACAAAAAGTAATGTATGCATGAATGACATGTTCGTTTCCCAACAAGGGATAGTAGTTCTTGGATTTTATGTTGTCATGCATTTACCAAAAACTTATAATAATTTTGATTTGTGGTTTTTATGCCAATTTAGTGTGTGTGTTGGGCATTTATCTAATGTCTTTCAATCTAACTAGCAGCCATTTAGGTGTTATATTTGTAACCATCAGAAACAATATTACATGCAAGTATCTAGAATCAAGGTTTGCAACTCACATTCCTCGTGAAAGCCATGTTCATATTTTTTAATCTCCACCTCAAATACCATTATGGAAGTTTCATCACACGTGATTGGTACTAATATGATTTTACAAGCTTCGATTTTCCACAAGCCTTCACATAATAGCACATTGTGAAAGATCTATTGGTTGATATTCATGGCCACCATTATTGATGTAGTCACTATGTTTTACGTTCAATTGGGTGGTTGCATTCATAAACCATTGTCTCAATTTAAAATTTAGTGATTGATCTGTTGGCCTTGGGATGTGCCACATCTTTTTTGGGGAATAGTTATCAAGTTGAGTACTATTGGTGGTTTTTCAAAAAACATTTTTAGGTTGCTCAAATGCTCACATATGTAAGGGTAACATAGTAAATGTGGCTATATTGTAGTGGTTGGAGGAAAACTAGGTGACAATGTAAATTGTTTATGGGACTACTTTGTGCGAATAGAGTTTTCACTTGGGTTAGAACTACTTGCAAATCAAGATTTTTTGTCCATCATGTTCACAAGCAACCATCTCTTTTGCTTAATCAAATAACTAGCTACTTGAAGAAAATCATGGGAAATTTATGGCAACATAAAACAAGTGCAAAAAAACACACCATTAAAACTAAGAGAATACAACTTTACCCACATAGATGAAGGCCACATAACACACAAAAACACATGCAATTTGGGGGGAATTTAACCCCAACCTTGAATAGGACTTTGGCCATTCTAACAAAATTGATATGCATTCACAACCCCACCACCTCACCCAGAACACACATAGTGCACAAAACGCACAATCTACAAATACTAAGTACACCAAAAAATGAAACCAACAACTTTTGATTCCTTTTGTTGTAGCATTTAAACTTCCTTGCTCTTGGAAATTAGAACCTACAAAGCACAAATTCGGATTATGTGTGCAAAAAAAAATCATGAAAAATAACAACCAAAATCAAGGCATATAAAAACATGTGGGTTTCAAAAACCAAAAAACAAGTTGAAAAAGACATGATCTACAAATGAACACCTAAACAACTCCAAAATTTCAAGTTTCAACATCAACTTGTATTGCAAGCATACAACAATTTGTTATTCTTCCATTGTTAGATTGTTGAATGGTAAAGAAATGACTCCAAGATGTAATTTTTTTGTGCAAGCATGTGCCCCACAAAATCCATATGATTGATGACCTTGTTGTATAACTTAGACTTCATGAAGGTTAAAGTACTAAAGCATCGTTCATCTTCAACACTATTAATCATTTGAACTATTGATAGATTTGTTAACTTAAAATATCTAGGGATCTTTTGCATGAGCAAGGTTGAATTCAAAAGACCTATTTACAACATAGGAACAAGGTTAATGTTGTTAGGTTCTTCCATGGCCTTCTCACCATTGTTTCACGCAATGACTTTGAATAATGGCACCTACAAGTCCAAATTATATGCATTTAGGATTCTTGGTACCATCAAATCTCCCATTTTCTTAAGTTGGCAATGAGTTGCTTTAATAGCATCTAAATGCAAATTGAAAAATTCCACAACAATTGATTACTTCCAATACTAGCAAGATAAATAATTTTTAAAGCATCCATAAACATTTTAGTTGGAAATTGAACTTCAAGCTCAACAACTGAAACCATTGCCATTTGTAAGCACTATAACTTCACATACACTTCCTTGGTTGCCCAATTATAGTCCCATCATACTAATTATGGTTATTGACCTAGATAACTTGGCCATTCACCTCAAATGTTTAGTGGTCAATTTTTGTAATAAAATCCATCATTGCTACAATTCATGGTTTTCAAAAATTGTCTAAGTTGACTACCTTGTCCACTTTGATTAATGAACATGTCCATTTTGATTAAAAGCTTGAATGATATGTGCATTTTTGAACTAATAAACTTTATTAAAATAAGTTCTTTAAATATCTATCAAATTGAATATCCTATCAAATTGAACAAAATTGATCCCCTTAATCAAAATGGCTAATAGGTTTTAATCAAATGGGCATACAATCAAATTAAACAAAACAAAATGACATGCTTGGTCAAAATGACTAATAGTTTGTTAATCAAATTAAACATCTTATGTTAGATAATAGGCCAAGCTAATTAGTTAATACTACTTAAACAAGTGGGTAGCCAAAGCCTACCTATTTACCTACCCATTTGCTTCCTACATAGGCTAGGTAAATAACAAAGGTTTACCTAATTATTTAGTTATTACTTAAGATAGGTAGTTATACTTAAATAGGTAGGTAGTTTAAGCCTATCTACCTACTTAGGCCTACTTACTTACAAACCTACCTAGTTACTACTTAAATTAAGCAAGTAGCTTAAGTCTATTTGTTTATTTATTTACATATTTATTTCTTACCTACTATATATTTACATATTTACCTTTAACCTACATGTAACTCATTTACTAATTATTTAATTTTCTTATCTATTTATATTAGTAATGATATGAAACAAAAAAATTTAACAAAAATGGTCATTTTTTTGGAGGTGTAATCCATTGGTAAGGAGTTGGTTTATCATTGTGAAATTGAGGGGTTTAATTTTTTTTACTTGTAAACTATGTGCATGCCTAAATGACTAAGGTAGCTAGGTTAGGTTGGGCTTCCCACCTACTTACCTATTTATTATCTATTTACCTAAAAATAATTTAAAATTAAGATATTTAAATTTAAAATTTATTAATCAAATATTCCACTGTATATTTGGTAATCAAAATGACTAAGAAAATATTCTCCTATTATGCTGGTAAAAAAGACCACTTTAATCACAATAATGAATTTGAATTGACAGGGTGGGTTTTATGCCTATTATTTTGGGTATTTTAAAACTAGAAAATAAAATATAGAAAATTTATTTTTGTAATATTACATGATCCACATCAATTAAGGAGCCCAAGGTTTTTTACCACAACAAAACAATTGAAAGTAAAATATTGGGAAAAAGTAAAACAATTTGCAAAGTCAAAATACAACACATATATGTCACCTTGAAATATTTTTATCATTGTAACAAAATCACATATGAACATATCACATAGCTTATTGAATTTGATTAATGAATGCACTACTTCAAACAAAGGAATCAAATAAATACAAGTAAAAAAACCTTCACATTCTTTAACAACTCAAGGTTGATAACAACTTTTGAATAACTTCAAAAATCAATTGTCATTTTCGTACACAAGGTATTATACTCCTCCATGACCCTTGTTATTGGGTTTATCGTACTTATCCAATGGGTCAAATGATGTTTTCAAAATTTTGTTACCTTTGGTCTACAATAACTTTACAAGCTTAGAAAACTCAATATGCACTTTTGAACTTTTGCAAAAAAAATGTATAGTGATTGAAGCAAAACTACGAACCTTTACACCACTAGGAGCTTTCAATTGGCAAGTTAGCACATAATGGATGCCCATTAAAAATGGGATTTTTTTCCTATAATTGCACAATGACCTTATTTCATATCCTTTAGAAAAGTTCACACCATTAGTGCCAAAACTCACCAAACACCTTGCTAATGTTTCTTGTGTTAGATTGCCATTGATAATCAAAGCTTTTAAAAAAAATTGTTTGAAACTATCAAACCCACATCCATCATGAACTCACTACAAAGACAAAGTAATGGGAATTCAATGCCACTTTTGGATCACATATGCATGAATAGAAGCCCAAGTTTGGACAAAAAACAAAGAATCATAAATGTATTTCTATACCATTTGGGAGTTTAAGGTAACCTACAAAATTGGGATGAATATGTCATTTGGACCTACTTTCATTCATAAAAATGTTACCCAAACAAATGTTGTAAAGTATAACCTTTCAAGGCTAAATATCATACTTGGACCTAAAATCATTCTCTAGTAAATGGAGTAATCAAAAAGTTGAAAATTTCCAAAAAAAAAATTTGGTTCCATAACAATCAAATTTTAAGGTTTTTAAAATTTAGAAAAAAACATTTCTTCCCTTCCCCCCAAGAGAAGTAAAATTAGGTGTGAATATAGAAAGTATAAAGTTTAAATGTTAGAAAGTCCTTAGCAAGGTTGATAATGGTTTGGGATGATAAGTGTATTTGAGATCCATGTGTAAGCTTATTCAAAACAAAGGGACATGACTCTTGGCAAAAGATCACCATTGTCAATATAAACTCCATACTCTCCTTCACTTTCAAGCTTGGGAGAAAATAACAGTGATACATTGTCTACCTTGGCAACACAAAATCTGAAATGCAAGAAATGCAAGGAGTTGGGTGGTATATTGGAATAAACATTTAAATTCATCTTTATGAAATGGGACATACATTGAGCAAAATGGACCTTAGACCTCAAGGCTTTAGAAGAAGTTTTGTGAAAACTCGAAGAAATTTGAGTAATAGTAACAACTCCAGATTAGGATTCACATCAACAAGCAAATCCCCCCAAGTGACCAAGAAGAAAGTGACGAAATCTGGAAGAAGCAAGAAAGTGGTGAGACGGATCTTAAAACCCTTGATTCCAAGGGGGATGCAAAACTTTTGGCTTCCATAGTGAAGAAAAACCACAAACAACTCTAGTCTTCCAATGTATTTAAAGCTTTTGTGTCTTGGAGGTTTTACTTCAAAGGTTTTTTGGTTTAGTGTGGTGCCATTTGAAGGTTCTTTGTGTACAAAGATCTTTGTTGGGTGTGACACAAAACATAACTTAATAAGCACTCTAATGACTACTCAATTAAACCTTCTTAAATTGTCATTGCATTTGGAGAAAACAAAGAAAAAGAAAAAAAATGATGCCATGCCTTGGATGGAACCATAGAGTTTTGTCAGCTTAGTACCTCATTTTTCTAGGGTGAATGTTTTTTTCTTGTTCATACCCACTAAATAATTGTTTATTGTAACATAAATGTCATGAGTGAAATAGCTGAACTCAAGCAACTCTTTTGATATTCAAAGCTTTGATTTGAAAAGGGCTGAAAAAGGCAAAGTGAGCAAGAAAATGGCAACATCCAACAAATTGAAAATAGACCTCTAAACTCTAAACCTAGTGTTTTTGAAATTGCCTGAAATGGCAAGAGAAAACTTGCTTGTCTTTGGACATCAAATCAAACCCTGTGCCCAAGTGTTTATTACATGGTTTTTATTGTCTACGGTAATTGAGATACATGTCATTCTTCAATAACAAAGCCATTAAAGGAAACCCAAATCAACCCTTTGAAAAGAGACTCGTGCACTCTAATTTTGAATTATGATGAGGAGTGCTCCAGAATTGAGCGACATATTGTGATTCATAAGAAAGTGATGAGCAAACAGCTCTTTAAATGAGACATCCCATGATAAGCACTCTGTCCTGATTTTGTTCATTATGTTGGGTATACTGGACATGCATTTGTGTACATTGCATTTGGATTTTTTGTAGACCCCAATCTACAAACCTAAATCGTGTGTCATTCGTGACTGTTGTTATCAAAAGCTTGTAGGAGCTTCAACATTTATGGACAATAATTTCTTGCATGTTTTGAAAATTTTAGTTATCGTTGTTGAAAATGAAACTTGTAAGATTTTACATGATGAGTGTATAAAGTATTATAATCTATTATCAAATGTAAAAAGATAACAATGGTAGAGACAATGCTTCCTTTGTGTTTAGTTAGATGAACATTTCTCTGAAGAGCTGAACTTCATGGGGGGAAATTTTTTACTTTCTGCATTGAACTGGACAGAGACTCACTTGAAACAATTGAAACCTTGTCACTTTGCTAAAATGATCTGGCCCCCTGACCACAACTAGATTATTAGTACAATGGCTTGGTCCTTGAATCTGATGGGAGTGCTTACCTGCAACCAGAACAAAACACATTTCAGGTTTGTTGCCAATTGCGTATCACCACAACATACAATTGTACCTACAGTTCAAGGATCATAGCCTCCCCCGCCCTCCAAGAAACATGAATTTCACCCACTCTGGTCTCACTACACAACAGAGCTCAGTTCTCCTTGAATGGGTAAATAGGTCTTTCAAGGTTCAAGAGATGAGCTACATAACCCTTCCCAAGTGCGAAGATCCGGGTAAAAACAACAGCACCTACCTGGGTCAGGTATATTTTACATGCAACCCAATTTGAGCAAACAAAGCAAAATAATCAGCTCACAAATGTGCAGAGATATGGGTTGGCAAAGTAAATCTATCTATGAAGGAAGGTAGTTTGTTTGTTTTCTTTTGTTTTGTAGTTATGAGATCCACCGAACCAGGATGCTTCAGATCGTGTTCTTGGTCTCTTTGGAAAGCTCTTGACGAGGAGGGGTGCATGGCCTTGGTTCCATGATGTTTGGACTTGCGGTGCAAAAGTTCATGAATATTCAATGATTTCTTCACTGAAGATTAAATTAAATCGTAGATGAAAATCTCTGAAGAATTGGGATGTGCCTTTTGTGTTGTTGGAAAGATCTTGATGAGCAGGATTTGATAGAATTTATTTGGTAAGATTTGGATTCAGAATGTGGGAGATATTGATTTTTAAGTTATTCCTGACTCAATTTTACTCGAACTTATGAAGTTCTCTCCTCAACCTGCGAGCCTCAGGCTGGGATCTCAAATCCGGAAAGGTTTATTTTTCAGACCCTTCTCCTACCACAGCAAGAGTACTGCTGTAATTTTTTCCTCTCGGTCTGCCCTTTGCCCCCTTTTGGGGGGTTTGGTGGTGGTGGAGGCAAATAAGAAATTCTTATTGCAAAAAGAATTACAAGCACCAGAAGCAAGAGCCTTCACCCCAAGGGGTTCAATGTGGGAGAAGAGTTAGGCCCACTTTACACACTAAGAGTCAGGGCCAAAAAAACTTGGGGCCAACTTGGAGCATTTTTGGGTTGCAGGTTGGCCTCAAGTTACTAATAAATGCTAGAAAATTGATGTCAAAATATTAATAAATGCCCAAACATTGGGCTCAAGGGTTGCAAATTGACCTTCCAAATTTGATGTTATCCTTTTTTCAGCCTTGAGGCCAATTACAAGGCCATAAAGTTCAGCATTTATTAGAAACTTGGGGCAGATTGAAAAGTTTTTTTCTATTTCAGCATTGACTCCTAGTGTAAAGCCCTTTGGAGCTTATTTCAACTTTTGCACCAATAGGAATGCTGGATTGAGTTGAACATTGGCCCTGACTCCTAGTGTAAAGGGGGCCTTACCTATCAATACCATCTTTGGGCCTCTGAAGCCTCTAGAAAACAAACTTACCCAATAGAGATATCCGCAAATTCACCCTGTCTTTGGGCCTCCTTTCACACCCTAACCCCTCTTTTATTGGTATCCGTAAAGCAAGGAAATTTTATTAAATCTTTCTTATGAAATGCTGAAACTCAGTACGAAATGCTGATATCTCTAATATCTCAAACAAATGACACGATGGGCACCCCATAATTTGTCAAAGTTAGACGCCAAGGGTCTTGTGGCATGTTACATACCCCTTCTAGCAACCCCATAACATGCCCAAACTATGTAAAACATGGACCCAAAACATGTCCAGAAATGGCAAGGTGAAAACAAATGTGCAAAGGGCAGACTGGGGGAAAATTAATTAATTGCAGAAGTACTCTTTCTTGTAATGTCATTATGTCAGGGGACGAGATGCCTGTAGAATCCGGTTATAATTGGAGATCTGCCCGTATACCAGTGCGTACGGTTATCATACGGGTATCTTTGTGTGCCCTAATTGTTGGTTGTTGCGAGAATTAGGTCACGACTGTGCTGTTGTTGCCATTGTTTGCAGTAGCTTGGGATCGAAGGAGCGATGGCGTCGTTGTCGTTGCAGGCTTACTTGAAGAAGAAGTACAGCAGTGGCGACGATGAAGCGGAGAAGAAGAAAAACAACAAAACGAGGAGGAAGAAGAAGAGCAATAAGATGAAAGAAAACGACGACAAGGGCGGTATTTCAAAGAGTGCGGTTGCCGCGGCAGGAAAGGCGGGTGTGGTTATCGTGGATGATGACGCAGCGTGGTACAAGAACGTGGTGGAGGAGGAAGAGTCTGATGCTGAAGTGGAGGAGGCAGCGGATGCGCCTCAAGTGATTGAGGATGTGGAAGTCAAGCGCATGCATAAGATGGAGATGCTCAAGCAGCACCGCCCTTACATGTCTGTGGCCAACGATGGGAGTGGCTGGGTTGTCGTCAGCGGCGATGCGGATGAGGAGGAGCAGGAGAAGGAGGAGGAGGACTCTTCCCTTCCTAGTAACAGAAATGCTCTGGAATTTTCTCCTCCATCCCGAAGTCATCGACCTTCCTCTGTTGGGAACGAAGCTCACAGTCCTGATTCTTCGCCTCCTCGGCGAAGGAGAAACAGCTCGGATTTGTCCCCAGGTACTCGTCATCTGACTCCTCCTCCTCCCCCCCCAAGAAGGAATGGTCGTAGCGATGACTTGTCTCCTCCCAGAAAGGAAGCCCGAAACCCTAAGTCCGCCTCGTCTCCACCTAGAAGGAATGAGGAGCAGAGCCGTGATTTTTCTCCCTCTAAAAGAAGTGGGAGGAGTGGTGATACTCTGTCTCTGCCAAGGCAGTCTCAGAGCGAGCAGGATTTGTCTCCACCTAGAAGGAATGTACAGAATCAGGATCTATCTCCCCGCAGAAGGAGTAGTGTTTGGAGCCCAGATTTGTCTCCCCCAAGGAGGAAGGCCCAGGATCAGGATCTATCTCCCCCTAGAAGGAGTAATGTTCGGAGCCCAGATTTTTCTCCCCCAAGAAGGAAGAAGGCCCAGGATTTGTCTCCACCACCTGCAAGGAATGTGTCAGGTGAGGATTTGTCTCCCCCTAGAAGGAAGGCTCAGAGTCATGAGGATCTTTCTCCTCCTAGAAGGCATCTGCACAGTGGAGATTTCGCTAATCCTAAAAAGAGAGCACGGAGCCCAGATTTGTCTCCACCAAGAAGGACTCAGAGTCGTGATTTGTCTCCACCTAGAAGCAAAGCACAGAATCAGGATTCATTATCCCCACCTCAGAGAAAGTTGCATGTGCAACAAAGTCAGGATCTGTCTCCACCCAGAAGGAAGGTGCAGCAAAGCCAGGATCTGTCACCTCCCAGAAGAAATGTGTATGATCAGGATTTGTCACCTCCTAGAAGGAAAGAGCAAAGTCGGGATCTGTCTCCACACAGAAGGATTTCCTTGAGTCTGGATCAGTCTGCATCCAAAAGGAGAGGAGCTGCTGCAGGAGTTAGACCTAATTCAGCAGGCTTTGACCCATGGAGTAAGCCTCCTAGACCTGTTGATGTACTGGCTAAAGGCAGCAGGTTCAAAGATGTGGAGGAATCTCATTCAGATCCTGCTGATTTATCACCACCAAGAATAAAGGCCAATGCCATGCCTTTCGCAGAGAGATCGAATCCTGATGCAGCTGATAAAGACCTTACTGGTATGAGGAAAAGGGAGAGGATGATAGATGGCACTCAGGCTGGCCTTACATCTGATAAGGAGCTTGCACAAGAGCTTGCCCACAAGAAACAAAACGATGCCAAGAGAATGAAAGATATGGATCCCTCATTGAGTGGCAGGGGTGCTGAGACTATATATCGAGACAAGCGAGGGAAACGGCTAGAGGGTTTAGAGGAGTTGCTAAGACAGCAGCAGGGTGATTTAAAACCTCCAGAGAAGCCATTGGAGTGGGGCAAAGGCTTAGCTCAAAAGCGAGAAGCTGAATTGAAGCAGGCAGAATTTGAGGAAGAAAAGAACAAGCCATTTGCTCGAACAAGGGATGACCCAGAACTTGATAAAGCTTTCAGGGAAAGGTTGCGATGGGGAGATCCTATGGCCCACCTAGTGAAGAAGAAATCAGATGAGTCAATGCTGGTAGACTTGGGTGCATCAGAGGAGATGAAAGAGTCAGGTTTTATTGTACCACAAGAAATACCCAAGCATAGTTGGTTGAAAAGGGGTGTGGCGCCACCTGCTAATCGGTATGATATTAAGCCTGGTCGACACTGGGATGGTGTAGACCGCAGCACAGGGTTTGAGAAGGAGATGTTCAAATCAAGGAATGAGAAACAAGCACTGGAACGGGAGGCATATCTCTGGTCTGTCTCAGATATGTAGGAGGTGCAATTTTCCAGCAACATAGATGAAAAGGGTATGCAGTTCATCAACTTCATGTTAGTCGAATCCAAGCCATGGCACATGAAACCGTATTTAGTTGTGTTTCCCTTTTGAGAAAGGACAGGATCTTGAGACATCCTAGGTCCTTCAGCATTTGTTCTGCTGCAGTAGAGATTATGAACTGTTAGATTGCCTGGTTTCCCTCATCTGGTGGAAGTCAATTGTATCATTGGTGTTTTAATAACAGTGATACCATCTCAGGGAGTGAACTCAGGAGTAAAGACATACTAAAGCTAATGTACTGATATTCCAGGGCTTGAGTATGTCAGTGAATGTTGATATTCTCTTAGGATCAGCTCATATGTAAGGTTGCAAAATTGTAAATTCTGGATTTCACAGAGCACATACTGGGTGTTTTAGTCATTCTGCTACTTCTAGAAAAAACTGGACACTGCATGTATGTTGCGATGGATTTTCTGACCTTCACAATTCCAGCTTTAAACATTGAAGTTCAATTCTGGCATATCTGAAAATTTGTTGGTGGGGATGGTCATTGGAGCATATTGTGGAGATTGATCTGGTTTCAGTTCTTGATGATCTAGTGCCTCTGTTTATCTAAGTGCACCAACATGAGTGTACATGCCAGGGTAAGACAAGGTCAGGCTGTGTAATAGCAATTTTTCATAATGTAGAGAACAACCTGAACATGATGTTTCTGGTGCAGAGGTCAATAATCAGTCATATTTATTTGATCCAGGAGCATGCCGGAAGCCTATGGAAGGAAGAGGAAACAAGACATACTGCCAGTAAGTATCATACCACCCCATAGTGGAGGACTGCACAGATAACCTGGTATGCCAGCACCTTCACTGAGGTCAGATTGCTGATCTTTACATTAAGTTTGTGGCCGTTCTGCAGCATATCTGGCAAGCATTAAAATAAGACACTTGCTTATTTGAGGCATTGTCACAGATGACAGTTTTGTGTGTTTCCAGGTGGTCCTTGTTGGCTGGCTACAAATGTGGTATATCTTTCTTTAGGTTATGTCCTGGATGTTTGAAATTGTAATGCAAGTAGTAATGTATGTGCCCTGATGATGGCAAGGTTACTCTAATAGGAATTTGACACTGGTGCTGCACATTCAGATCTGGTGCACAAATTCCAGTTCATATGGAACAGAGATGGTCTGGCATGCCCTCTTCTCAAGTACTTGTGGTTTGAAGGACCTACTCCAGGCAGGAGGCATTGTGGGCACTATGAAGTACTTCAATTTGTACTGGTTTTTCTAACCTCCCTCTCATATCACTGCGGATCACTCATTCCTGGAAGAAAATGCAATATGTGTGCGAGGAATCACCTTGATCACTCATTCCTGTTGCTGCTGTAAGTTTGAGGCTGTATAACAACCAGCAGTTAATAGCAAGGCTCAAAGGCTGCCATTTGTAAGTTTGTCGGTGCACACTGATAACATTTTCAATTATGGGAGCTATTATATTTTCTTACTGGAGAGGTTAAGTGGGTGGGTGGGGATTTTCAGAAGGCACACAATTGTTGGAATTTTTGACCTGCAGTTGTTGGATTTTCCTAAACACTTTTTTTTATTGGTGTTTCTTTGACAATTTCACAGGAGCCTTGTTCACATACATAACCTATCAATTCTGGTGTGGGTTGAACTGGTTTGTGATGTGTGACAGTTAGAACAGCAAGATTTTAAACAAGATTGATGGTCTGCACAGTGAAAGCTAGCTAGAAGGGGCCAAAGTTGAGGTCCTGTTGTCCCCACAAGCATTTTCTAGCAGTGCGTGTTGTACTCTGTGGGGAGTTCCATGGTGGAGACATCTAGTTCAATAATGCTGATGAATACCTCTACAACAAAGTTCTTCAGCAGTACATGATGAGGCTGGGAGGGATTGGTGGCATTCTTCCATATTGAGGCGCTTCTCTAATTGATGAAAGCATTGGAGAATTGCTTTGAGTATTGTCTGGCCTCCATTGGCACCTGCATCTTTCAACTATTTCAGTCCAAACATGTAAAAGTTTATGTATAACCAGAGGTGTAGTAGGCCTCTGGTACCCAAAAACTTATGGGAAGCAGTTGAACTGCTTCTAGCAGTGAAAACTGCAGACAGAGGAGGAATTGCTTCTTTCCATTGCAGGTGATGTTTCAGATGGTTCTGCCTCTTATTACCTCTTTGCCAAGCTGTTGTTGACATTGTATCTGCTATTGACTGTGTAAAGATTGGCAACAGATGGAATGTAGTCTACATTTGTCAAAGTTGGCCCCAGATTGTGAGGACCTACAGAGTGTGAAAGAAAATTCTGGTTTTGCATTTGCATACTTCGAATGGCATGCTGCAACTAGAGTAAAACAGTTTTGACATCTTCAAGGTCTTGCACAGCATCTTGATGTCCATCATTTCATGTCAAATTGTTTTGGTTGACCTTCAAGGTAATTTGGCTGGAAAATTTGGATAACATTGAGCAGTGGCATCACAGTTTCCTGTATGCTAGTAGGACTAAATCAAGTTGTACATACTACTGAATGAGGACACTGTTGACTTTGTTGATTAGCAATGTCTCTTGAGTGCTAATCAACATCATGACCGAGTCTTCCCAGTGCTTCTGCAAATACAACTTGGGAGATGCATTTTGTATGATGGTTTGCGAGAAATGTAGGGTGGATTTGGGAGGAGTCCTATATTTGGCACCCACCATCAGGAACTGATGAAGTCAGTGGGTAGTCATGGCAGTTTGTTATTGAGGATGGAGGTGGCTTTGTGAGCGGGGACTCTTGAAAGGTGATGACTACACCTGTTGTCATGTCACCTTCAAAATGTTGTTTTGGAGATTTCTCTGCAATTTCATAGATATAATTGATGCATGTGATTTTACAAAGCACAGACTAAAATAGCCATAGTTGAAGGGATGAAATCATTGAACAATGTCTTTTTCCTGATTAGAAGCTGTTTGTTGATGAAGAGGTGCAACTCCTTCACTCTTTTCAGAGTGAAACAATGGAGTCAATTTATGGAGGAGGAGGAGGAGGAGGAGTTTAGACTTCAAAGATAGTGATTAAATAAGACTCTTGAGGTGCAAAATTTGCAGAATGATCATGTCCAATTGTGACCAATGACAACATTTGTGCATTAATTGGCCCATTTGGTGAATGGTGACAATGGTGACCCATTTTGGAAATGGAGACAATGACCCATTTGTCTTCAATTTCAAGCTCTGGCTGAATGAACTTCCCAGAGTGTTCTCGCAAGCTGTCCAGGACTAGTGATGAGAGCTCAGATTGAACATGGAAATCTTGCACCTTCTTGCTTGGGAAATTCCCATGTGACAAAAAAGTCAGGTGATTTGAGCAACAAAGTCAGGAGCAGCAAAAGGAGAATATCCTCCAACCCCGACTGACAAGCACTTTGATAAAAGAGTGAAATGGGTGATCAAAAATTGAGCTAACCCAGAAGCTTCACAGTTCAAAACAAGCAAGTGTGGGAGTCTTATTTGGGACTTGTTTTAGACATGATGGACACAAAACTCAACAACAATCACACCAATTGCTCTCAAGTCTTTACTTAGGACTGTTTTAGAAACTCAACAAGAAACTCGTGCTGCCTTAAGCCTAATTGCAGGGGCATGAATTGTGGGGATTTAGTACCATCTTACACTAAAAAAAGCACTAAAAGAAGCACACCCATTGTCAGCAGACTTCATGACATTCTCCCTCTTTTTATAAAGGAAATTCAGATCCCCCCCTCCGCCCCCACCTAGTGTAAAGAAGCCCCATGATGGTCAGCAGATTTCCAGTGACTCTTCCTTTTAAAGGGAAATCAAAGACCATAATGGTCATGTACTCTATTAAAAACTAATAAATAGAGAAGCAGCCCATCCCCAACAAGAGGGGTTGGGGGCTCAGTAGCTCCCTGCTAAAGAGGGGTCTTAAGTTATTTCCTTCAATCTAAAACCTAAATGAACCCACCACATCTCTAATCCACATTTTTTCTAAGACTTTCTTTACAAGTTGTTTGGTGGAAGGAGTGGCCCACTGTCCCAGCTGAGTACAATTCACAAATCTATGGAGGTTCCCCATAAATAGGAGGTTCTATTTTGAAGTATAGAGTGAAAAGGAGGACAACATTTGACAAAGCATATGGGACAAAAGTGAGGTGCTATGGAAAACATGTTGGGCAACACAATGGGAACTCAATGAACCTAATGAGAACCCATTGGGAACTTAAAGGGAACCTATTAATTGAAATTTGCAATGAATGAATTGCACCCATATTTCGGTGTAGTGCATGTACATTCAAAACCCATGTGCTTAAAATTGTTGAGCATTAGGTGACAATTAGTGAGGGGGTAAGAAATTCACTCTTGGGAATAACAATAATAATAATAATAATAATAATACCAAAAGTAGCTTAAGGGAATAAGGATTCATAATTCTGAACAATACAAAGACAAGAATTCTCATGATTCTTCCTCCCCTAGTTAGGGGCTCTGCCTCTTGATGGCAAGTTCAAACAATCCACAAGAGTTAAAACATAAACTGCTTTACGAAGTTCTCAAAAAAAATGCACTAAACCCTAAACCCTAAATATATGAAATGGATATACAAAATGGAAAAATGTATTTCAAAATGTTTATTTAAATAAACCCTAATATTTATATTTCTTTATTGTAATATATATACCTAAACCCCAATATTTACATTTATATTTCATTATTGTAATATATATACCTAAACCCTAATATTTACATTTATATTTCCATTTAGTATTGTAGCCACACTAGTGATCAATCACCCACAAGAGGAATTAGGCAAATAGCCAAATATGACGACATGTTATAGAGAGGAAAGTACAATTTTTAAAAAATCCTACTATGTTTTGGCTAATTCCTCTTGTGGGTGATCGAATCATCCACAATAGGAATTAGCCAAATATAGACCTGATCAAATCTATTAAGGCAAAACAAAATTCCTTGAGCAAGCAACTTTGGCACTTCTTTTTGTTTTTTGTTTTTTTTTTTCGGGACAAAAATGCTTTGGCAAGTGACGAAATTTAGGGTTTAGGGTTTAGGGAGTGAACAAACATTCCTCAAAATGTGGGGGGACCAAATGAAAACTCCAACATTCCGTCCATAGTCTCTTCCCTATCGTACAAAGTTTGGACGGAAGGTGAGTGTATCGACCTTAACACGAGCCTTGTTCGATCAATTCCAACTTGTAAAGCTAATCACAATTGTGATTCGGTCACCGGAAACGTGGAATCTGAGCTATTACTACTACTACACACCTTTCCGTCAATGTCCTTTTTTACTTCTAGTAATGAATTGTGATCGGACGGTTCATCATATCAAAGCTATATGATACGAGAAGAATTTCAGGCCACACTTAGAATTCTCATTGGTTGAAATTTGTTATTCAAGGGGGCCGGGTCGGGTCAGGCCGGGCCGGTTCCTTATTCTAGTCTTTTAGGCTTTAAGCCGTCAAAGCAACAAAAAAATTAAAAAAACAATGGCGAAGTGGGATTTGATTCCCCATAAATTTTTATATTGGATGTTGGGGGTGGGGAGGGGGAGGGGGGGAAGAATAATAAAAAATTGGTGCAAAAACTCGGGCATTGCCAAATTGCCTCCTTATTAATAATAAACTATGACCTAATTAACAAACCCCACCCATATGCACCTCTTGCGACCCCTTGCCACCCGGTATTGTATTATCATGTACGGTGCGAGTAGTGGTACTCGTCTTTTATTATGCCTAACAAATTCCTCCACACCATATGTGAGAAACACCCAATTCACCGAACACCACCACCACCACCGAAACCGAAATCTTCGCTACATTATATAATAGTCCGTAGTCCTCACCCAATAATGCACTCTCAATCCTCACTTCAATTGAAAGGAATTGGCCCGACCCCACCCAAATAATAAATACGGGTCAAGTGTTTGTTGCTTGCTTGCTTGCTTGCTTGCTTGTATTTAAGAACTCAAAAGCAAATTGTTTTTATGTTCCGGCCATCTTTATTTATTTCCTTGGCACCCTTGTCATTTCTATAAAAAAAAAATGGGCATTATTTGTACCCATTGCAAACAGCTCCCTTCCTTCCAAGGGGTGGGGATTTTATTGGCCTTCTTACCTACCAACAAGGCCCTTAAGGCTATTGTTGTGTTCAGATTCATTATCGAGATTATAATAGCTTAAGGGATTTTTATAGGCCCCTACTAATGTAATAATAATAATTATTATTATTATTATAATAGGTTTATTTATTTTTATATGAGGATTTTTGAAAGGTGATATTTTGGCTATTGTGTTGAAACTTGAGATTAGTTTCTATAGAGTTATGATATCTTCAAGGGTTTTGGTTTCTTTTGGAGGATTTTCTTTTTGGAGGAAAGTCGAGAATATGCACTATTCGCTAATATAAATAAATCATTTTTTTCATTTAAAAAATAAACCAAATCTGTTGAGGATTAATAAAAAGAATGTAAAAAGTGAGGATACTTACTTAATCCCAATTTTGAGATGTCAAACCTGAATTAGGAGGTGCTTTTATATACCCTCCAAAAGATTGGGGGACCAAAAGTGGCTTAGTTGAACAGCCCCAAAGGAGCTCATTAATGTCTCAAAAGTGGTCTTTAGGCCCCCATTGGGCCACCACCACCCACTAGCTCACAATTATTTGTAAAGTTTATTTTTTCACCACCTTCTTTTCACATTGTTAAGAGCATCTCCAAAACTACACCCTCTATATGGGCCTCTATAGGTGTTTGTTACATCCAACATAGAGTGCTAAATGTTTCCTCATCTTCACCCATGTATGTACAGAAAAGAGCTCACATTATTTTATAGATATACTTCATCCAAAACATAGTGGACCAGCCAATTTATTGTTGTGGGGGTGGAGATGCTCTAATGCATTGCCTTGATGATTAATGAGTTCATTTGTCCAGGCCCACTTTAGGAAAGCTCATTTTTTTGGTTGAACAAGTTTTATTCAGCAATGGTTTCTTCTACCCAACTTTCTAGATTTCTCAAAGAACAACCCAAAATCAACCTTGCAACAAGTTTCATCACAAATGGTTTCTTCTACCCAACTTTCTAGATTTCTCAAAGAATAACCCAAAATCAACCTTACAACAAGTTTCATCGCAAATGATTTCTTCTACCCAACTTTCCAAATCTCTCAAAGAATAACCCAAAATCAACCTTCCAACAAGTTTCATCACAAATGATTTCTTCTACCCAACTTTCTAAATTTCGCAAAGAATAACCCAAAATCAACCTTACAACAAGTTTCATCGCAAATGATTTCTTCTACCCAACTTTCTAAATTTCTCAAAGAATAACCCAAAATCAACCTTACAACAAGTTTCATCACAAATGATTTCTTCTACCCAACTTTCTAAATTTCACAAAGAATAACCCAAAATCAACCTTATATTCTCGTGCTGAAATTAATCGTGGATGGCATTGGCACATACATGAGAGACCTTATTTGGAAAGTTCACTCACCCTTTTGTAGATGAAATATTTGCCTTTGCAAGTTCCCATAATCACTATTGGTTTTCATTAATGACACCCAAGTTAGAAGAAATTCTTCCCCACTCTCAAGAGCTCTCCACCTCTACCTATGCAAAGAAGACATGGCTTTAACGCTTCAATAAACACATTTTTAGGTCAGAAGCTAGGATATATCATGGCTAGCTCTAGGTTTCACAACTAGGTGAAACAATAAAATGTTGTTTTTTTGGGAGTCTAATTTACCAATTTAATAAAAAGGAGCAAGGTTGTGAAGAGACAACAAAAACTACTTTAGGGATGTAAGCTCAAGTTTTTTTTTTGACTTTGAAAGGTTGTTAATGATTTAAGCTAACACAAGGGGAAAAGGCATAGGGTTGAAGCGTGAGGAAAGTGGATTTATGGAAACAAAAGACTTCTAGATATTCAACTTTTGCAAAATTGTTGTATTGTCACATGTGCAACATTGCAAGTTGGGCTTATCTTGAGCAACACGTCATGTCTATGAATGCAAATGAAGCACAACAAAGGTATTTCTAATTATGAACTAGTTGGGGGAGTCAAACATCTTATGGCTAAATATCAAGAACATGAGTTTGTTAAAGATGTAGTTACACATGTTCATTCTAAATTACCCTACCCATGGGCCAGATTCAGCATTAATTAATAAAAATTGAATGTACATAAACATCCTGAAAATTTTAGAAAAATGTTGAATTTTTAAAGACTTGTTTAAACCATTTTGTCTAGTATTTGAGAAATTTGTAAAATTAAAGATGGCAAGTAAATTCTTGAACTAATTAGATAGAAAACATGAAAGAGAACTCCATTGTTCAAGAATTTCACCTAAATATGAAAAATTATAGAAAAGTGAATTAACATGAACCAATGTGAGTAGCACATAGTTTGATGTGTGGATTGAGAGTTTAATGTGTGGGCAAAACTTGACAAAACCAAGAAACTAATGTTGAAAAACTAAAGAGACAAATATCAAAATATTTGGAAATTAAAAGTGTAGTGCCAAGGTCATGGATGCCCTAAAATTAATTATATCGACAATTGACTACCGCATCTAACCCTTGTGTACAATACCTTATTTTAAATTAACACAATTGAATATTAGCATGACAATGAAGAAGTAGGCAATGTTACATGATTGTAATATGAAATGTTCATGGCCATATGATTTGAGGTTATTTATTTCAATTTTTTCTTCAATTTTTTTTAGTCGGAGCACAATAATTTTAAGGTAAAAAAAAGTGATAAACGGCCAAAAATTGAAAGGTTTGGTACCTAGTGGCATTTAGTCAATTCTTGTTGAGTATTTCAAGCTCCACTAGTAATGTGTAGGAGTTGTAATTATGACTCACTTGTGCATTTATCTCCAACCTCTTGGTGGGGATTATTTAAAATAATTCATTCAAATCACATTGGGGAACCGACCAAAGAGCTTGAAATCATATTACTGCCTTGAAATCCTTAAAATGATATGTGAAAGACAATTTTGACATTGATTTTATTAATATTTATCATAGTATTAAAAGAGCTCCCAAAATCAACAAGTTAAAAGTGAAAAGGAAAACACAACTTTAAAGGATTATTGAAAAACGTTTTGTCATATTTGACATTTTGAAAAATGAATTGGTGTGTAGAAATTATATTAAATCATGATTTTTTAGGCATAAAAATACTAAAATGTCATGATTGAAACATGTGCATTGGCCGTGTGAATTTTGAAATTTGGAATGACCACCCATAATAGATCCTTTCATGGTTTTGTGTTTCCTTTCATTCAAATATTTCATATTTTTTTAAAAATTAACTTGTTTTTTATATCATTTTGTAACTTTATATCATCTGGCATTACATTTGCAATCAAGTGTCAATTTTGTATTGTAGGTTGATGCATGACCAATTGGAAGGTCATTTCCTAAAAGTTGGAATATATAATATATTCATTTGTAAAATCCTTCAAACAAGGCATTGGAACCCCCAATTTCAATGCAACATTAAGGGGTGAAATTTGGAACATACTATGAAATATAAACAAAGGGATCTTGTTATTTGCAACTAGTTGTTTCCGAAGTCAATGAAGCATGAAATTCAATTTTGGACCAAAACTAATGATCACATTAGTTTGGTCCCAAGTTTGTGCATGTTACAATTGTTTATGCCCACAAAAATTTTACTACGGTTCATTCATGTTTATTTGTTCATGTGTGTTTTAGATTAAAAATATAGAAAGGGAAAGAGAAAAAAATTATGTCTATTTGAAAGAATGTGTGTTTGTGTGAGAAAGTTTGAGTGCCAAAAACAAGAGAGGTTTATTTGAGTTTCACCCACAAAAAATGAATAAGAAAATGGTACAAAGAAATTTGTAGATTGAGGAGCTTCATGTGTATGAGAGCAAGTAATTGAAGAGGGGTGGCAATGTGCATAAGAGTGCAAGGCTTTGGAGAGGTCCAAAGGTACCATGAAAATTTCTCCACCTTCACAAGTGAGGTGAAAGAGTTTTTTTGTGACTAAAAATAATTAAAGAAAGAAAGTGAATTATGGCATTAATGAATAATGTTTGGTGTGGTTGTCATGACTTATTCCTTTGGGAGGCGTTTCTTGACACAAATATTTAGGAGTCCACGAGACTCCAACACACAAAGTGAAAATGCATTTGGGAATGTTAAGGTTCATTTTCCCACATATATGAAAATGTGTTTTTTATTGAACAATTTCTCAACTTATTCCTCTTATCAAATTTTAACTTTAGTTGTAAACCCAAGGCCAACCCATCTCACAAAAATAATTTTCATTGTCATCTATTTCCATCTTTTGCCACAAAATTTGTGAGTTTGTTCAAGCCCTTAATGGTACATGGATATTACAATTCCTTGAGCACTACCATGATGAACATTCAATAATGGTAGAACTTATATTACCATGTACCCTAAAACCTCCCCATAGCCACAAATTCAAGCTCCATTATTTGTTGCCTCTCCTTGATGCAATCGTCATAGGAGAAAGTACACAACATTTGCACTTGCACAAGAACCCCTCCATGTTATGGCAACTATGTTGAATAAGTAGATGGTGGTATAAGTTCATGGGTGAAAGTGTCAAATGGCATGCATTTGAAATTGTCAAGTATGACAATTATTTTATTATCAAACCATTAGCCAACTTGGGCTTAGAAGGCACTATTTTCAAAAACAATTGTAGTCTGAAAGCAAATGCATAAATTGCTACTTGTGGTCTTTGTAGAACCCTAAAATAAAAATAAAAATCACTATTTGTACATGCAACTTTGGAATAGAAAAAATATTTTTTAGCCCTTTATGCACATCATATACATTTGCAATTTGTGATTTCTGAGTTGTGGTTCTTCTTAAACCTAATCCAATTTGAAATACACATGGTTGCAAGCCGTTTAATTCAAATGTTGAACAACTCGTTACACAAAGTGGCTCATGTGGTCCATGTGCCATGTTCACAACATAACCCCATAATTTGGGTTGCCATTGTGTTGCAAAACCTTATAGAATTCATGAAGTAAATCCACATTGATAATTATAAAAGTACCAAATTTGAACCCATACAAATTGTCAAAATGTTTATTCAACATTGATTTCCCATCAATGATTTTTGCACAACCAATTGAATGTGAAATTTGAAAATGAAGGTATCAAAGAAATAGAAAGTGATGATGTGGAAAAGACATGACCCTAATGTCGAAAAGGATGAATTGCAAAATGCCAAAACATAAGAGGAGGGTACATAGGATGTTGATGAGTTTTGCACACTTTAAGGAAAATAGAAGGAGTTGTAAACACTTCCTATCAAAAAATTAGAAGTGGAACCATTGTGAAGATGAATACTTATTGATTCAATGGGCATTACCAAAGGGGTATTTGGAAGTTATGATTACACAACATTTGAAATCACATCTCTTCCAAAAGTTCAACAAAGAATATCCATAATTTAAATTACAAGAAATTATGAACAAGGAGCCCAAATCCTAAAGCTCCAAGTTCAAATACTCTTTTTATTGAACACCCTTAATTTGACTGCAATTTTGTATCCCATGCATTCTATTGTAACCATTATTCAAGAACAAGTTGAAACCAATGTTGTGCAACTATCATCAATCCATAGGTTTTTAGTTTGATATTTTAAAAAATCTTAAATTGAAAATCAATTGTTTTTATTTTGAACAAAAGCTGATGTTTTGATAATTGGAGAAGTAACTTAATATAAATGGAGGTTATCATACTTGTATAGGTTTGTGAAAGCCCGAATAATTAGAACCACATCTCCAATATCATTACAAGGTTTGAACCCAAGACTTTTAAAGATTTTATAAAACATTAACCACTACATCACAACTTTTTATGTGTGCACAAAATTGAACTTTATATTTAAATTTACACATGTCAATGGTCTTTAACTTAGAAACCATTTGGATGAATGATCATTAAATAAAAATAGTCATATGTTATACTTAAGCGGGATTTTATACTTAATATTTAAGTTTACTTCAAAAAGACCTTAGGTTCAAATTTCATTTAGGCAAAATTTGACCCACTTGAAAATTGGTTTGATAATTGACAAAATTTATTTTGATGATAATATGAAAAGCAACCAGGGTATCAAGAAATTTTTTAAATAAAAACTCAAAAATTGAACCACTTTGTTTTTAACTTTTTAAAAACTAGAATTAATAGTTTTCTAAAAAATATGAGAACCACCCAACACTAGTTGTGACTTGGTATCTACATGTCGGAGTCATAAACATAAAGATTATTCCTCTTATATCATATGTAGGAAAAAAAACTTTGGTCATCAATATTTCAACAAATATTTCTTTTTTTTTTCCACCTTTTACTATGTTATAATTTCCAATCCATCCATTTGCATTAGTAACAATAGAAAATGATCATTGTCTATTAAAAGATCTTTACATGATGTTAAAAGGATTTTCTTACTATTTAGGGCAAGTTCATTCATAGAATAAATAATTGGTAGTTTGGTAGATGAGTGTGACATTGTTTTAATAGGCAAGAACTAGAGGCCCAAGCTTGACAAGCTACCAAATAGTGAATTACCAATGTAAAAAAAGAGGTATTTAAACTACAACATGAATTAGATCAAGCACACAATTAAACCTTGCAAGCCAAAACTAACATGTGCATAATCAACACCTTTATAAAATGCACATGGAGTTATTGGAAGGCAAGTTTTTTGCCTTAAAGAATAAGTTGCCAAACACCAAGAAACCCAAACTAAGCTTGAAGCATAGTCAATACAACAAGGTGAGATGAAGGCTCTACGCCAAATTCTTGATTCATTAGAACATAAGTTCAATAAGGAAATCAAATTGCCATAAAAAGACCAATTTTACTTGAATGGTTGCTTGAACAAAAATTATTGAACTTTGAATCAAACTTCGGTAGGTTAAAATTTTGGTTGTTTGATTGGATCAATAATTTTTAGATTTCATCAACAAGTTTGGTCACAAACTAAAAAAAACCATTACTAACATGGAGGATTTGAAATTGAATGTGGATAAGGAAAATACATTCATTATTGAAAAAATCAATGTGTTACAACATGCATTCAAAATGTAAGATCCAAAAACGTTATTCAACAACTTCAATTGCCACAAATTACACATGTATAATCAGTTGCTACAAGCACAACTATTTTTCAAATTTAAATTAATTTTTATTAAGAAGGAAAGAAGGTAAAGGGGGACAAACTTAAAGAAAATTGGACATCCTTGAAGGCTAAGGTGGAGCAATTCATCACTAAAGTATTTGAAGAATATTGACAAGACAAACAATTTTACCAAGCCCACTATCTACTAAATGGTTTTCCCTTAGTTCAAAATCAACTCATATAAATTCAATAATGACACTAGCAAATAATTGATTTTGTTTCAACAATCGATCAATGAAATTTTGAATTAAAGGTGAAATCTTTACATTGTTAGTAATTTTAGAGGTTGTTGAAAATGCAAACCACCAAGACCTCACCAATTATTATAAAAGGCATTAAGATTATAGTAGAATCAAAAAATCCTACCCCTAATAGAATTATTACAAAGGTAGTTTCCATAGCCCAAGATTGTAACTATTGAAATAGCTTTAATAACCCAAGGGCCATCTATAAAATTACTTACAAAAGTCGTTGTAAAAGGATTTAAAGGTTTTTCCATAGCTCGATCCTAACCCAAGGATTAGTAATTCAACCCCCTAAATAGGAATTATGAGGATGTAATCCCAAATAGAAAAGGGGATGATGTTTGGAAAAAATAAAAAACTTTGAAAGTTTTGTTTTTTTAACCGTTATCAAAAACTTGGACTACCAATATAATAAAATTTAAAATGTTTTAAAGGTTAGTTCAAGGATGGTGACCCTTTGAAAATGTCATTGGAGGCTCAACAAGGGTATTGACAAAACATTTGGTTGACATTGTCTTTACCGAAACCACTTTGGTAGCCTTTCAAAACGGTTTACACCACCCTTTAGCAAGATACTTAAACCCCCAAATTTGTAGTTTAAAGGGGTTTTTTCTTTATATTACTCAAGACATTTTAAAAGAAATATTGTTTAAACATTATTGGTAGAAGGAATTTGTTGTGTTTTTTATTATTCTAGAATGAACTATTTTATTACTGAAAATTTTGTTTTCCTTTCTTAACAAATTGTTGATTTGAGGCTTTGAATCATGTTTTGTTGGAACATTTTTAAAGTTGTAAATCCTTTTATTGAATTTTTTTGTGAAAATTGAAATTGTAAATCCTAAAGAGTTATATGATTTGTGATTATTTTTCACCACCTACCAAAACCATTAAATTGAAAGCAATTGGGCTACAAAATTAAATTTCCCATTTAGAGCTTTGGGATTTTGATTTTTCTAAACTATTTTGATCCCCATTTGTAGATTTTTCTTAGGTTTATAATGTCATAAACATTCAATAACCTATTCATTTAATAATATACCCATTTGTTAAATATTTCCATTATTGAAATTCACATCCCACTCAAATATTTTCTAAATGGCATGACCATCATTAATCATTTTTCCATCATTTTATCATTTTTTAATTGCAAGGCTTTCATGTATTGGGTCAAGGTTCCTATTCACTTCACCATTCGTTAATGTGATTCAAATTATCATATACTAGTTGATCCAATAGATCAACTTTTTATAACCACATGTTTTAAATTAATTCAAGTACAACCATTTAATTTTCAAAACACCATGTCATGTGTGTTATGAAGGTTGTAACATAAACAAAAGAATGATTAATGCATCTTGGATGTGCATTTCAACAATTCAGACACATGATAATCATTATTTTTAATTGTTTAAGTCACAAATGAATGTTAAGGTGTGTTTTACAAGCTCAAAGCATGCATATCCATTTAATATTTTTGCATGTTTTCATGTAGGTTGTCATCCTTCAATAGAATGTTAAAAAATCATGTGTTTTTAAAAAGTTTGTACCCATCAAACAATTTCATTCCTATCATCCCATGCCTTTGGTCTTAACTTAATATGCATGATCATTGATATATAATTTTTTGTTTTCAATTTTATTTTAAATAAAACACTTGGGATTTTTATTTTTATTTTTGTTGACCATGCTTTATAAGGTAAGAAAATTGTGTTGAGAATTGTTATATAATATAGTTAGCTTCAAGGGACTTTGGCCTCTAGAAATTAAGTGAGATTATTCATCCTAATTGGTTGTAAAAGGAATCACATTCATCTTTTGACATTTTTTTCTTTATGACCTCCTCAAACGTGCACCTAGCCCCAAGTGACTTTGTCACCAATCCATAAGCACAAAACTAAATATGGAACACCCTTTTCCAAAAATAATTAAAACATCCATCATATGCAAAAAATCATGTATATATTTCAAATGTGACAATGTTATTGGAAAAAAATACACATGTCATGATGAGTCTTTTTTTTGTTTGAAAATTTGCATAAAGGTGAAAAAAAAAATATGAAAAAAAATTCAATCACTTTTTTTTTGGGAAAACAAATCATTAAATTTCCAAAAGAAAATGAGAATCATGTAGCAACATTTCCCTATTGGTTTTGGTTTGGTAGTAATTTTCAGAAATATTTAAATATGTTCTTAAAAAATGTCCTGATTTATTGTGAGATTCCTTTGGGGTTCCTCAGTTGATATGATGGTAAAAAATGAAAAAATAATTATGACAATTTTCCTTTACAACAACATGATGATGTACATTAAAATACAATATATTAATTTTCTTGTAACTACGACCAATTTATCATATTTGATATTGAATGAATGGCAAGGCCATTGTGTATAACATTTTTTTTTGCTAGATTAAATTTACTAATTTTGCTAGTTGTTTGTTAGAAGTCACTATTTTTAAAATATTGCAATATTCAATTAGTTACTAATGTTTCCCCTTTATGTATATATATATTTCTTTGTAACTATTAAACCAAGTGGTGCAAAGCCCCCTCCCATGTCTTCACATCATATTCAAGATCATTTTATGTTTCAAAATTTCAAAATCTTAAGTCTGGGGTTGTAGGCCTAGCACAAAATGCAACATTAGGTTCAATCCTATTGCAAGACAAATACATACCCAACGAGGAAATAGTCCTTCAATTTTTAAAACTACCTATATCCAAGTTATGATAAATATTGTCACATAAAAAATTGTAGGGCTCCTTTGAAAAAGGCAAAAATCTAGATGAACTTTTCCAATGTTTTCCATTAGATGTTTTAAATGATATTTATGGTGTTTTTTTAATGATATCTCTTTTTATGAGGCTAAAATCAAGCATATCAATGTAGGGTAGACAATTATTTTTAATTTTGAAGTATTTAAAAAATTGAATAAATATGAAAGTTTTGTCACACAAAAGGTTCCCAAGGTTCACTTTGGGATGGGGAAGAAAAATGATGGAAAGGTGATAGAAGGAAGAAATGAAAACATGAAAAGCTAAGAAGGAAGGGGAAAATGGAGGTTTGGAAGGAAGGGAAGGAAGAAAAAAAGTTGTCAAAATATACTAAACCCTAACCCTATAAGTAAAATACACGTCAAGTTGAAATTTCACCATATTATGGTTTATGTTAATTTTTAATCACAAGCTAATCATACACTATTGCATGACTATTAAAAGAAATAAAAACTCAAGTTGAGGTGTAAGCAAAATAACATGAACAAATTTGGATTACCTTGTCAAAATTAGATGCAATATGTCCAATAAAATGTCAACAAATTTTTTTGTGAAAGATTAAATGCATTTGATTAAATGATCAAAGACAAAAAAAATTTACTAATGTGAATTAATTTTCAAATCTGACATTGTTTGAATAGGTTTTTAGTTTTTTTTTAAAAATGAAATCTACTTACAATCTTTACTTTTGCAAAATTGACTTTTGTTTCAAGTAGGTGTCAAACACGCTTTATAAAAAATGACATAAATTTCTTTTTGATGAGGCCTTTGAATATAGGATGATCTTCATATCTTAACGTAATACATATTTATTTCATTAAACATTTTAACTTTAAAGTACATTTGAACACATATTAAACCAATTTTATGTTACTAATAATATGTAATCAATTTCAAAAATACTTTTTAGATGTACTCTTAGTTTTTTTGGAACTAGATTCCGATAAACTTAATAGAAAAGATGGTAGTACTCAACATATACTTTCACCCAATTTTATGTTATTTTACTATAATTATATGGATGACATAGGATTTAAATGGATTCACATACATTTTGCATTAATTTTTTTAATTCACCTATTATGACCAATTTCAACCATTGCAATAATGAATTGTGAATTTGAAACCCATACCTTTCAATGTGGAAGCATTTTTTGATGCCTTGAATAATATATTGAACTTTTCAACCCAAAATTTAATAATGTAATGATTGTAATTAGGTTGAACACATTTAACAACCTATGTACAATGAAGAAATTAACAAACCTTCCAACACGATAGACCAAAAAGAAGTTCTAACTTGAATTAAATTATCAATTATCATAATGTAACTTGGAATTCAATTTATTTTCTAAATACATTGAAATCATAAATGATATAATAAATTGATAAATGTACATTATTTGCACTCTTTCCAAAATATGGATCCCAACAAATATTAAACACACCATATATATATATATATATTCCAATAATATATTCTTGAACTTTTTTCATATCTTATGTAACAAATCTATTATGGATAAATAAATTCATCCCAACATCAATCAAAACACCATTTACTTCAATATTCCAATATACCAAAACTTAAACATACAAAATAACCATAAATTGATCTATTTACCAGTTAACTACAACCCACAAAGATATTTAAATTCTATTCAATTACAAAAAGACAAGGTGCATGTAAAATTAACAACTTGTTACAATAAGAATACAATGTGATTAAAACAAAACAAAATGGAAAAATATATTGATGATTTATGTGTCCTCTAACCCTTGGTAGTAAATGGGGTCCTCAGTCATTTCGCCCTCCCCATATGGAGTGTACTTAAAAAACATTCGATGATGGTTGTCATCAAACTTAACATTTGTATATTTTGGTTCACCAACTTAACTTAGGAAGAAATTATTTTTTCAACATCACAATTGCAAAATTGTGTAATTTTATTTCACCTTACACAAAGAAATCATTTTGTTTCAAATATATACAAACATATCTTCTTTCAATTTTATCAAGCTTGCTTCAATATTATAAAATCAAAGAAAATATAACTTTATGCTTATGACAAAAACTTTTATAAACTTCAAACCATGGCATATTCTCGTAATTGCAAGCAACCCCTTTGTGTTTTTTTATTTAAGATTGATTTAGATGTAAATAAAATGGCAAGGAGATTAACCAATATCAGTAATCCATATTTCAATTTGAGTTAGAATAGAAAAAACAATGTTCTTCGACAACCTCACAATTTTTCCATACATTGTATCAACATGGATTTGAAAAAATAATAATAATTAAAGTTGAAAGGATTAAGTTTCACAATGCTATGGTTGACCTCTTTAAATTAAGTTCTAAGAATGATGTACAAGTTGTGGAACAAAATTTTCAAACATGTCCCTAATACAATTATTAAGAAAAATACAAACAATGATATTACGCCTAGGAATCTAACTTATAAATTCAAACCCATATGTTGGAAAACAAAGAGGGGGGGGGGGACATGGGGCTTGTGTAAGATTTTGAACTTCATTTGAATATTTTTAAAAAAGGAAATTTAATAAGCTTTTGTAGACTTCAATGTGTAAATCAAATTGATACTCCAAGGGCATAAGGTGGGTTGGGGAAGGTGTTACTAAATTCAAAACTCATTATTAGTAAAGTTTTCACAATTTTTTTATAAAAATAAATTAAAAAATATATATTCAACATTTCCAAAATCAACTAATGAACCCATATTTGAAAAGACATGTGATTAACATGCAAAAGTGACTCAATTAGATATTTCAACTAACAATTTTAATTTTAAAAAAAAAAATTAAATCACAAGAAATGTAATGTTTGTGTAAATGTTTTTGGCCATATGGTAAATGAAATTACCAACCAAAATTTTATTTTCATAAATTTTAACCAATGTTGGGTTGTTTTTTTCCCTTTTTATGAATATCACCAATCTCTGTTCTTCCTAACACTTGAAAGAATTGACTTGGTTCTTTAAAAACATTATTTTAGATTCATGATGACTAATCATGGTATTACATTTTTTTATAAAATTAATTCGAAACAAGACAATTTTCACAAATATGATAGTAGTCAGTTTTCACAATTTGGATATCAAACTTATATTCATTTAAAAAAATAGTTGGAAGTTCTCTATTGATAGGTTTTTTTGTTGGTTCACTTGTGCTTTTTGTCATTTCAAAAGTGTCCAAATTGCAATTTTCATCAACACCTTGGTCAACAATGGCATTTCCAAACAAGGGGTGCAAATGATGATAACAATTCAATAACATGGTATACAAGGTTTTTTTATCATATTTTTCAATAATGACCTTGCCTTGCTCAAGGCTAATAAGTGAAAACATTATAAGTTTTTGAATGTATGATTCAACATCAAAGACAATATGTTATGAGTCTTTTTTTAAAAATATTTTTTCAATTATTTAAAAAATAAAAACGCCATGAACCTATATATGATGTTAGAGGCCGAAAAAGCTAATTGACTAACAACAATGGATTCCTCTTCCATGAAATTATCAAAAAAACTTGAAATTCAAGATTCTTTTATCAGTTTCAAATAAATAGAGATGGTATAATTTAAAACATCATTTAAAAACCAATGATCTTTGGATTGATTAAAAACACAAGTAGACACAACGAGGGAAAGGACATCAACAATAGATTTGAAAGATATGTTGTGTCAAAGGAGTAAGCACTTGTATAATCATTTTAATAGTAGTTGCTCATTATAATAAAGAAATTTTATTTTTTGAAATTACAATTCTTCCTAAAAAAAATATTTCTTGCAAATATGCAATAGAGAAAATAACTTGTTAATACTTACTACTAATTGACATCAATTCTAAAAATTACAACATATAAAAATCTCATCGCAACAATACATTAGATTAAAAAATTACCTTGTTTTCACTAATGTATTCAACTTTATTTAGGTTAAATCAAAATCAACACATGTTTTGTTTCATTCTTGTTGACATTTCCCAAATTTTTTTGACTAAATTATATACATATGTAGATCTCCTTGTGTAATGTTAATATAACATATGTCAAATTTTTACCCAAAAAATCATGTTTTGCAGCATATTGACGTGCATTGAAAATTCATGCTTATAACAAGTGTTTTAATAACTTTCTACTAAACTTAAAATGTCACAACTTACATTTACTTGTAATGGAAAAGTAATTATGTTCAAGTTAAACCCCTCATCTTTCAAATAAATAGTAATATATTTTTTCAAATCAAGTTTTCGGCCAAAATTTTCCCAAAAGTATTTATAGCTTCAAAAAGACCAAATGTAACATGTTATGGTTGTTAATTAGTTATTTAGAAATTAATCACAAGGGTAAATATGTCATGCACTCCTTTTGACATTCAAAGATCAAGATTCAATGTTGCAAATATATATTTTGCTAAAGTTTGGAAAACATACAAATGTTAAGTTTTTTCCACCAACTTAGGGATCATTTCTTGTGAAAACTACATTTTGGAAGGAAAGAACAGTCTTGGACACAAATGCAAACATAAGCGCTTCATCCATTGATTTTCAACAAATTGCATGGGTAGATGAATTTTAACAATTAACAAGGCCATGTCTTCAAGTAAATTTTTTTTGTTACATATGATCCATCTAAAGATTTTTTGGCAACAAACAAATTGACAATTGCAATACCAAGTGGATTTTGCTTTTTTTGCAAGTTGTGTTTCCACTTCTCCCCTCAATGGATTATTTACATCTTCCTCAAACATTTTTGCAATAATATAATGATATGCACCCACATGTTTTTTCAATGTTATTATTCATTTACATTGTATTATATATGGTTAGAACTCTTCTTGCTTAGGTTTTAAGGTCACAAAACAAAATTGAACTACTAGAACAAAACATACATTTCATGGTTTATAGGCATTTCACATCAACATCCTTGTTATCATTCACATAGAAAAGGGCCCAACATAATTTTTTTGGCATGTGCCTTCCAAATTGTTTTTTGAGTATGCAAATTTAAAAAGTTTTCTTTCATTGTTTTTTTTTCTCATGTTCTAGGTTTGGGCTACTGTAGTTTGAACATTAAGGTTTATTTCATATTCTTCTTCCATTATATCATTCATAAACACTTCACATGTATTTTTATTTATCATCTATTCATTTTCAAAAGATTGAACCATTTTCAATTTTCACAAGAGAATGTAGCTTTGATATGGGAAAAAAATCCAAACAAATGTATGGTAAATCAAAAGACCAAAACATGCCTTGCAACTTGAAATGCAAACATTTAGAAAACAGAATTACAAACGATTCAAAAATTTCTTCAATCTTCTTATAAACATATGCATTTTTTCCCTTTTTTTAATCATATAAAAGTTCCACCACTTGCACAAGGCAAGGGGAAGGGGTAGAACCTCACCATGGCACAAGCAACACAACAAACCAACAAGAACAAGAACAACACCAAAGGGGTAAATGGTGATGGTGGGTACCCAATAGTAAGAGGTGTACAACAATGCAAAGAACCACCAATTCACCACTTGCAAGGCAATGGCGACAAGGGTAGTACCCCACCAAAACACATGCAACAAGAATAACAACTAACAACCAACAACACAAAGGAGTAATGTAAAAGAACAATAAGAAGAAGGTTTAGGTGGGTTCTTGGGAGCAATGCAATGGACCAACAATAGCATTGGCAACACAATGAACCAACAACACAACCATCAACATGAGAAACCAACACCGCCACCAACAATGCATGAACCATGAACAATATTAGTAACACAATGAACTAGTAAGAGGACTAATATTGCCACGAACCAACAACAATAGAAGCAATGTGATGAAATAACATTAAAACAAATAATATGATTTATTAACAACAATAAAAACAATGTGATGAACCAACATCAACAGAAACAATGCAACGAACTAGTGACAAAAACAATGTGACAAACAAATAACAACAAAAGCAATGCAATGAACTAGCAACGTCACAAACCAACATTAAAAACAATGCGACAAACCAATAACGTAAAAAAAACATAACAAACAAGTAGTAGCAAAAGTAACATTAACACCAAAAGGGTTTATCTACAGTAGGCATTGCCACCTACAATCTAACCTAGTTTTAAATTACTAACCTAAACCTTAAACCAATTTAATTTACCTACTAACCACGATCTAACCACTAACCTGAAAATCAAGTTTTGGTTTTTTCATATAATTGAGTTGATTTTCCTAAATTTAAAAAAAATGGTTTTCACTTGGGTGAGATTTTCGGTTCAATTTTCAAACCCATTATCACCTTTGGTGGTACAATTGACTCTCCTTGTGAAAATTGAAGGTCTTCATGAAAATTTGCCCAACGCTAGTTATAACCCATTACCAACTTGCAAGCCGATAATTTCTAAAGTTTACAACCTATAAAATTTTTACACTATTTAAAATTGTTGCCTTAATAATTGAAGTATAGTATATAACAACCTAGTCCAATATAATTAGTGCAAAAATTTGGATTCAAGTTGAATCAATTACATAATTTTCTTGTGAACACATCATCAAATAAATTTATAACCAAAACAACAACCAAGCAACATGGTACAGTGTGACATGCAATGGTTTCCAAATTCAAGACACATGTGACAACATAAAAAAAAAAGTTTGAAATAAACCAAATAGCTAGATGACGAAAAAATTGCTAAGAAGATGGGAAAAAAATGCTTGCCAAAAGTCAACCTATATATATAGGGGAAAAAACAACAAGATTAAAAGATTCTACACATTTCAAATACAACCAATAGCATTAGTGATGCTTTTTATTAAAAGAAATTCCTACACTTTTTCAAAATGTCTCATATTCATATTGGAATTGCATAAATACATGAAGAAGAAAAAGAAAATTGCTTGAAGGCAAATATAAGCTTTCAATCAATCAACATGCTACATTGAAAATCCTTTGAAATAAATAGCAAATATGAAAAAGACAAAAAGTTATATGTCGTACATGTGTGACCAATGTTGAATAGTGTAATGTTGAAATATTTATTAATTTGAGAAAAAAAGCTTTAATTGTCACAATTTTAATATTTCAAAATTTCAACAATTAAATAATAAGTATAACAAATGTTCTTAATGTTTTGTATTTGTAATGTTATCCCATTGGTTGGGACAATGAAAAGCCTTGAATAGGATGAAGGTTTGATGCCCATGGATTTTGACAACAAATTATATATTTATATATATAGAAAAAAACTTTCATAATTAATTTGTGTTGAACATCAGTCATAGATACGATATTATAAGCAAATTCAACATAATGAGTGTTGTATAAAGGTTTTTTGTATAACAAATAAGACGAAAATAAACAAACACACCAAACCAAAAAAAAAAAGAGAAAAAAACCAACATTTTAAAGCCAAAAAGAAAGAAAGGGAGAGAGAAATTTAAAATGCAAATTAAAATGTGAAACAAAGCAAATAGCTTACACATATCATTTGGAAAAATGTAATGGGACCATTTTTGAGAATTTGGGTCCCATGTTCAACTTTTGGGGCCTTTCATTCCGTGAAGTTGGCCCCTTTTTGGATCCCACTCTCGGTTTGTCAAGCCCTAATTCCCCAAAACAGCCTCCTTCTAAGACCTTACTCTATAGGACAACAATACCTAGTGAGCATTCCTCAAATTGTGGGCCCAAATGAAAGACTAGACCTTGGGGGCTTTACCCTACACTTTACACCAGGTAAGGACCTTGAATGAGACCGTTTTGGGAATTTGGGTCCCATGTTGGACTCTTTGAGCCCTCATTCCCCCAAAATGACCCCTACTGTTGAATCCCCACTCTTTACTCTCGAAGCCCTAATTCCCCTAAACGGCCCCTCATTTGAGTCCTTACCCTACAGGACAACATTCCTCAAATTGTGGGACCAAATGAAAGACTAAACCATGGTTAAGTCTAGACTAAGAAGAGCCAACGACGAAAGCACAACAAAAAACCTTCCCTTGGTAACACCTACCCTAAACCCCCCCCCCCCCCCCCCTTTCTTTGCAAGCCCAGGTTCTGCGAAAGTCCCCAAAAGCTATTTAAATAATTTAAAAAAAAGAAAAAAAGACCCTAACAAAAGAAGAAGGAAAAAAAAGAAAAAGAAAAGAAAGTTCCCAGCATTAGACTACTTGCATAGGTTTGGGGTATACCTACTGGTCTACCCTATTACCTACGAACCTATTAGGATAGACTAGAAGGTAGGAATCAAAATGGTTAAAATTCACAAGGCATGAAAAATTAACCTGAAGGTAACAAGAAAAGAAAAGAAAAAAATAGAAAAAAGCACATAAAATTTATTAAAAACCTAGGTAGGTAGGTAGGTAGGTAGGTAGGTATGTATGCTGAGTAGTAAACTACCCAATGGTGAGCCAGAAAAGAAGGTAGGTAGGAAACACAGTGAAAGAATGTACACAGAGGAGTAGGTAGGTAGGTAGGTAGGTTGTTGAATAGAGTGAAAATGAAGGTAAGTTGTCATAAAGAGGTAAGTAAGTAGGTAGAGTTCTAGGATTGATAGGTAGGAAATTTATAGGCAGGTAGTATGGTAGTAAAGAGGAATATTAAGTAGAATTCTAGGTTTGGTAGGTAGGAAAAATCAGCCAGGTAGTATATTCTGGATAGGTAAGTAGGTAGAGTTCTAGATCTGGTAGGTAGGAAAAATCAGCCAGGTAGTATATTCTGGATAGGTAGGTAGGTAGAGTTCTAGATCTGGTAGGTAGGAAATCAGGCAGATAGTTAAAGTAGAGAGTTAAATAGTACGTAGAGTTCTAGCTTTGGTAGGTAGGAAAATAGGCAGGAAGCATAGTTGTGAAGTAACGTAGGTAGAGTTCTAGGTTGGGTAGGTAGGAAAACCTGGCAGCCTATAGTAAAGAGGTAAGTAGGTAGGAGTTCTAGCGTTGGTAGGTAGGAAACTTAGGCTGGGTGTATAGTGAAGAGGTAGGTAAGTCGAGTTCTAGCTCAGTAGAGTTCTAGGTAGGTAGGAAAATAGGCAGGTTGCAACGGGAGGGAAGACCGAAGAAGAAAGAGCTTGGTGAATCGGAGCTTCTATGGCGATGGCGAAGAAGCTCTTTTCTTTTTTGCTGTCTTTCTTCGTTTCTTCTGACACTTGCAGGCTTTGCACCGCTTTTTGTCTTTCTGACAAGCGTGCGAACTGCGATTGTGAACTAGTAGACAACAACAGGAAGATTGAGCCTTAAGAGACAAACGCAAGATTTATTATTATTATTATTTATATTATTTTATTTTTTGGTGGCAAGTTTTGGCCGTCGTCGTCTTCCTCGGGTTTTTCTTCCTCTTCTTTCTTTCTTGCTGCTTGAATTGCGGAGAAGCTCTGATGGAATCCGCGGACACGACGACCACGACCGACAGATATCTACTGGGGGTGTGATAAGCTGGTTCTTGGCTTTGTTGCTTGTGCTGTTTGTGCGTGGTGGTTTGTGTCATCTTGCTGTCGATGATCAGGAGGAGTAGTAGGAGGAGGAGGAGGAGGAAGAGGTACCACCTTTCGCTGGCGTTATGATGAGATGGCGTTTGTTAGATGCGGGAAGATGTTGAGGCTTGTGACGTGCTGCTCTAGGGGATGCGGGAGTGAGCTTTTCGAGGATCTGAGGAGGCATGGATGTTGTGGACAATGGCGAGGGAGACGATCTGGGTAGGTAGGATAGATAGTGGGGAGCAGAAGTCTAGAGCTTGACCGTGACGGGAGTTTCTTGAAGCGGAGTAGAAGGAAAAGGAGCTTGTGGAATAGGGGGAAGATCGCGTTTCAAAGACCATGCCAGAGCTCCTCCTTACAGTGTTCTTGTTTTTCACGAAACAGGGAGTAGGGAGTATTAGGGAGATAGAAGTGAAGAGAGAGAGATAGGAATACACAAAGGGATGGAGCAAACGAGAAGCTGGTTCAATCGGTTCCAGCCACGGGACAGGGCCAAGGGGTCGTCGGGAAAGATGAAAGTAGGATCGGCGGGTTCTGACAGCGGGAAAGAGAGTGTCAAGAGCTCTAGGGATGCTGCAGCGGAGGAATTGCCGTCCAGCATCACAAGACAGAAAGTGGCAGCAGCAAAGCAGTACATCGAGAACCATTACAAGTCACAGATGAAGAGCCTGCAAGAGCGTAAAGAACGGTATGCTTTTACATCTCCTAAACACACTACTAACTGGAGTCCAAGAAGAAACCTCGCACAAAGAAGAATTCTTAGGGTGCATGCATGCTGAACCCTCCGACAGCTAGGAGGAGCTTCAACATCTGGGAATTGTCTCTCTCTCTCTCTCTCTCGCTCTCACTTCTCCCCTTGTTTCTTGATACTTAGGTGCAGCGCATGATTACCCTGAACTGACATGTGGCAACAAAGTCTCTCAGTGTCTTTGGTTATTGCCAATTCTGCAGGAGGTGGTCATTGGAGCGCAAGCTGGCAGATGCTGAAGTAACAGAAGAGGAGCAAAACGATCTTCTCAAAGATCTAGAACGGAGAGAGACGGAGTACATGCGATTGCAGCGGCATAAAATGGGGGTGGATGATTTTGAGCTGCTGACCATAATAGGACGTGGAGCATTTGGAGAGGTTTTTCCCCCTTCTTTTTCTGACTTTGTTCAGCTGTTTGATGAGTGATCTTCAAAATTTTCCATTGTTCTATCCCCATCTTTCACTTCTCCAAATGTTGATTACTGCCTGCCATTGTTCTTGATCCACCAAGGGACAGTTTTCCTGATCAGCTATCACATACACATTGTCTGGATTTCTTTTATTCCTTAATTGTGGGGAGTTCTGTCATTATATGCAGGTCAGGTTATGCAGAGAGATAGTTTCAGGACAAGTTTATGCTATGAAGAAGCTGAAGAAGTCTGAGATGCTCCGCAGAGGCCAGGTTGGTGGAACCTTTCTACTTAAGCCATCTGCACTGTCTCTCTGCTGTGCATGTTGGGTCATCATCACTAGAGATGGTATCTTGGGTCTTTTGTGTAGCAATTAACAACCATGGCACATGTGGAATGGAGCAGGTGGAGCATGTGAAGGCAGAAAGGAATCTGCTAGCCGAAGTTGATAGTAACTGCATTGTGAAGTTGTACTGTTCATTTCAAGATGAGGAGTATTTGTATTTGATTATGGAATATCTGCCTGGTGGTGACATGATGACACTGCTGATGCGCAAGGACACTTTAACGGAATATGAGGCCAGGTTCTATGTAGGGCAGGCTGTTTTGGCCATTGAATCCATTCATAAGCACAACTATATTCACAGGTGCCTCTTCTTACCTCTTGACACCCTTCTCTTTCACCCCTTGTCTCTTTTTGCTTCTTGTGGATCCAACATATTGATTATGCGACAGTGAAGGATTAGGACTTATTTGTCAAAATGTACATTGACTGTGGAGCATGAGACTTGGATGGCAGGGACATAAAACCAGATAATTTACTTTTGGATAAAGATGGTCACATGAAGCTGTCTGATTTCGGCCTTTGTAAACCTTTAGACTGCAGCAACTTGCCAGCCTTGCAAGTGAGTGAACCTGTTCATGATTCTGCAAGAGATGGTGTTGATGCGACTGGACGGTATAGACCTGTTGCTGCCTCTCCCACACCCAGGCGCACTCAGCAGGAGCAACTTCTCCATTGGCAGAGGAACCGGCGAATGCTGGTCTCTTTCATTTTTCCTACTACCCATCTCTCCCTAATCACCTTTGGCTCTCTTTGTTCAGTGGCACCAGCAATGATTTGAAGTATAACTGCATTTCCACCTGAAAGTATCATATGTTGGACTACTTTTTTCATGAGTCATTTGGATTATGTCATGTTTTCTGTCAGTTGCCTGCAATCTTGGCTGGGTAATTGAAGGGCACGTCTGCCTTTGCCTGTGTTGCATAACTTACAAAATCTATTCCATGAGTGCAGGCCTTTTCTACTGTTGGTACACCTGACTATATTGCTCCTGAAGTACTTCTCAAGAAAGGTTATGGAATGGAGTGTGATTGGTAAGAAGATTATCTCTTGTCCTTCAATTGTGTCCTTTTCTCAGCTTACTTTCTACAGATCATTTGTGAATTATCACTCAATTGTTGTCCTGTTGGAAGAAGCTAAAATACAGATACTGCAGGTGGTCACTTGGAGCGATTATGTATGAGATGCTGGTTGGCTATCCTCCTTTTTATTCTGATGAGCCTATGTCAACATGTCGTAAGGTGAGCAACCTGTATTTCTTTGGGGCAAATGCCACCCTCCCACCAAAAACAGCGCAACAAATTTGTTGCTAAGTTTCTTGATTAGCTATGTCTCTTGAGTGCTAGTAACATCAAGACTGAGTCTTCTGTTGCTTCTGAAAATGTGTCAGAAACTAGGGATGCAGATATTTGTATAAGGTTTGCCTGAAATTCTGGTTGGCTTGTTCTACACCATCTATACCCACCATCAGGAGCTGAGAATTTCAGCAGAGAGTCATGGCAGCTTATCACTGCCATTCATGGGAATGTTGATGTCTGACACTTTGTGAGTGATACTCATAAGTTCATGACCAGACTCATTGTCATGACCAAGTCTTCCCATTGCTTCAAGAAATGCGACAGAAATTTGGGATGCAGATTTCCAGCAGAAACAAAGTATGCAGACATTTGCATAACTGTTCACCTGATGTTTTGGTCTGAATATTATAAACTTATCCACTCCTCCTAGCAGAGTTGATGAAGGCAATGGGGAGTCATGGTATCCCATCACTGTTATTCATGATGAAGTTGAAGGTGAGTAACACTCAAAAATTTATGACTTGACTCATTGCTAGTCATGGCCATTCATGACGAAGATGAAGGTGATGGTCTGATACTTTTTGAGTGACATGCACCTTAGTGGCACCTTGAAGTGTCACAGATGTGTGCCCTTAGGAGCACTCTATTATATGACCTTGATTATTGAAGGAATTTAAAGGACATTGGTACATGGTTGTGACATGGTTGAGATGGTTTGATTATCTCTGCGTACAGGTCTGTGCAGATTTGCATGCATTTCTGGCAAATTCCTGCTCCAAACAACAAGAGTGGGGCATAAGCATGTAAATGACAGGCTGTGTGTTTGATGATAGATTGTCAACTGGAGAACTCATCTGAAGTTTCCTGAAGAGGCAAAGCTTACAAAAGAGGCCAAGGATTTCATAAGTAAATTGCTCTGTGATGTTGAACATCGTCTTGGCACCAGGGGGGTTGCTGAGATCAAGGTAAAATACCTGGGCCTCCACAATTCACACAGTTTTTGTGCATCTCATGCTCTTGGGCAGTAAGACTGTCAATTTTCCATACAATTTCTCAAGTGACTTTTCTAATTTTAGGGTTCCCTATTTTTCCTGATGTTCCTATTTTTCTCATTTGGTGGGTACATAGGCTCATCCATGGTTTAAGGGATTGCCATGGGAGAAGTTGTATGATATGGAAGCAGCGTTCAAGCCCGAGGTGAAAAACGAGCTGGACACCCAGAACTTTGAAAAGTTTGAAGAGGTTGGCCTACTAAGTATCCTCTCTCATTTGCTGAACATTCATTTTTGAACTTGTTTGAGCAGCCCACACATCTTGAGTTAGGTGCGGTCAGTGGCTCTCTGAGTTTGGCATCTGCAATTGAGAGTAAAGTATATGATAGTTTAAAGACTGAAATGTTGAGTTGACTTGGATCATGATTTTTGTGCAGAGTGGGTCTGAAACACAGCCTTCAGCAAAGTCGGGTCCTTGGAGAAAGGTACACATTGTCTTGTGCATACTTTGAGAGAGTTTCAGCATAAGGTTGCATGAACATATGTTACTTTTTTTGCATTTACTGTATGACTGGCAGCAAGAAGCATGGGTTGTAGTACATGTAAGTCCAAAGCTGATATTAGGGAGTGCTTTAAGAGAAGTATGCAGAGTGAACACATAAAGCCTTGCAATAGCTTTACTGGTCAGCAGTGATCTTCAATCAATATAACATGGGGATTGTCAAGTTTATCCTTGGGCATGACAAGAGCTCAAAGTGAAAGTTACTCATCCTCTACTTTTGGCACTTGCAGATGCTGTCATCATCGAAGGATGTGAATTTTGTGGGGTACACCTACAAAAACTTTGAGATTGTCCAAGATGTCCAAGTTCCAGGTGTTGGTGAGTGCCCTGGCTCAGCTCCTGTTAGATTTTGATAGATGGTTGTAGGAATGGGCGATGGGCACAAGCATGCCAGACCTTTAACAGCTGATTCATCATGTGATCTCCTGTCGGGATGGTTGTGTTTGGCTGCGCTGTTTAAAGTTAACACGACTCTAACGTTGACAACTTGTGGCGGAGCAGCTGAGTTGAGGAAGAAGGGGAAGCCAAAGAGGCCATCGATCAAGACATTGTTTGGTGAGTATTGTGTCAAACACATGGATGCACGCAACCGTGTACATTAACTGACAGGACTATTTGTCATAGATGGGAGAGATAGAGGAGGATGCAAAATACTCTATATGGATCCTTTATAGGGTCATGTTCTAAATTGTGGTACTGTGATGGACAGACCCAACAGACAGACCTAATGGCCACTTGCAAGGGAGCTTCTTGTGTCATTTGCCCACACCCATGGAGGTGTCAGAAAGTCCAGAATCTTCCCCTCCAGGCAGCATTTCATCACCTCCACAGATGACTTACTATCAGGAACAAGCTGCATATCCATACAAGAGCCATGTTAGATAGATAGACATTATTTCTGTCCTGCCCTGACAAACATTTTAATAGGTATGGCCAGTACTCAGTGCAGTTGTGTAACGTCTGCCCTACTGTACGTGCACTGGAAAAACACACTGCTGAGATGATGGGTGAGACTGACCCAACAGTCTTTGTGAAGAATTTTCATTGCTGAGTTCAAATTGATTAGCTTGCAGGTGGTTCCTCATCTATAAGTGTGTCATTGAAAGAGGTAAGTCCTTAAGAGTGCCCTGAGCTCTTCCCCAAAGCTCCTGGGCTAGAACTGTCACCTATAGTAGTACAGTGATGAATGATTACTTGATTGTGTGCTGGGCAAAAACATTGAAATTTTCTCGGTTGCCTGCTTTTGGTGTTTATTGTCCATTGTCCAATAGAACTTTCCACTGACTGGAGCACATGATTTTGTGGTCTGTACAAAGGGCGCCCTTAAGGGGAATGAATTTGTGGCAAGCGAAAAGGAATAAATTCTGTCGCTGGATTTAACTCTAAACAATTCTTGGCATGAGCATTTTGAGCACAAAGAGGCACTATGAAGCCAAATCATTCAGGTCCTGGTTTCTTTGTAATATTGAAGTTTCTGGCATAAATTGTCCAAGAGCGATTGAAACAAAAGTAGGAGGGAAGCAGGTGGACTAATACTATCAACATTTTTAAAAGAAATTGTTCCATGCAATTTTCAAGAAAGGAATTCAAGAGTTGAACAAAATATGAAACCAAATGAACAGGTACTAAAACTTTTCCCGAAGTTTCTCCTTGAAGTTTAATGCATCAGGGATGTGCAATTGTATGTTGGCACTTTGTCTAAATGGTAGTATCATGAGCTCCATTCCAACACAGGTAGAATATGGGCTTCATCTCTTCATCGCTGAGATGATGCAGCATATAAAAAACAGCATGATATCAAACACACCGAAATTGGTGGTGGTTTTAAGCACATGAAACTCACATCTTTCTGTATCCTGTTTATTGTCTGCAAGATGTACACTCTTTTTATTCTTCAAAAATAAGCCTGCTATCTGCTAGCAACAAAATTTTCAGATGTCTGGAAAATGTACACCCTTTTTATTCCTCAAAATAAGTGTAATCAAAATAAGTCTGCTGTCTGCTAGCAACAAAATTCTCAGTCATGATTTACTAATTACAATCGCATTGTTCATTTCCCATTACAAGAAATAACACACAACTGAAAGAAACGGCTAGTAGCACTGAAAATAGCAGCCACACCAGACTACAAGACATTAGTACCTTACACATAAGTACAAGATCCCTTGGCACTGAACAGCAGCTGAGACCTCTTAGCCAATGCCTGGCTAAAAGGTGCATGAAACTTCTTGCACAGAGCAAAGAGAAAAACACATTGGCCACATCAGAATGACAAGCTTGAGAGTTCTGCCTTTGACTAGAATCACAAGCTCCAAGAGTTTGGACTTGTGGGCCATGAACCATCTAAGTGGGTGAACAGCCTCCACTTGACACTTTTTTCGAGATTGCCTGAGAAGTCATTTGACAGGTCCCCCACTTATGAGGGAACACTGTCATCAACTCAGGGTTGATTTCTTCTACTAAGATTTGGAGGAGACCCAAGGTTATTATCTCTCATCAAAGTCTCAAGCTTTCACACTTCTCTAAATGCTACAAAACTTGGGGTTTGTCTATGCAAACATAAGTTGTTGCTCAGTCTTATGGGTCATTGATACCGTGCCAAGATAAGTGGACTCTGCCAGCATCTTGTCAAAGCACGAGGAGATTTTTCGAGAAGCTCAGAGTTCACACCCAAGTCACTCAAAGTGTCTCGCAGTTGTTGCACTCTTGTTGGCCGACTGATGATTGCATCAATCCCCATCTCCACCCCCATTTGTATACCTTCTTCCATGTTTGCTAAATCCCACCTGTGTACATTGCCCATCACCCCAGTTGCTGTTTCAGTGCAAACCCGATCGAGGGTACTACTACTCAACATCACAAAGCCCACACTGCCAAAAGCAGCAGCCCATGTGTTTGTTGCCCGCATGCTCAAGAAGAATGCATGTATATCATGTACAGGATCGTACTGTGCAAACCATGTTACTTACTGAGCTTTCTTCAAAGGGGGACACGTGTACATACCTATCAAGGTCAGTAACTGCAACAATGAGAACTTGGGGAGTAAAGCTTGAGCTTCCAAACTCCGTATGCTCCATCTGCCTTATTTCATGCACAGCAGCATAATTATCCACACATGCAACAGCCAGATCCATGAAAATGATTGAAAAGCCTTCAGGCTCCAGCAAGCTCTGCTCAAACCGCCACAAGGCCTCCTTTGAGCTGCATGCACCAGCCACCTGCACAATTTTTGGTTGCGATTATCAATGAGAGGAAGAAAAGTAGCAAAAAGCCCATATGCACCAACCAGTACTAGACCAGCAATCCAGGAGATTAGCACCCAAAACTCTCCAGGAACTGCTACATTTTGCAGCAATCTGCATTATGCAAAACAGAGCTCGGCTCCAGAAATATTCATCATGCCAGGAAGAAACATAAGAAAAAGATTCAAAAGAGAAGATGACAAATTAAATACCTCCATCCCACAGCGCTCAAGCATGAGAGTGAGTGATTTTCTTCCACTGGCTCGAGGGTCAACCACCATAACCTTGCTACTGGTGGTTGAACCACTCATTGCACGCTCTCCACTCCCTGAACCAGGTGAAATCTCTGCACCTTGCTCACTCTTGCACCAATCTGTAAACCCACAACTGAGATTTGAGAAGCTATATATACAGTTGCTACTGGCGGTGTTAGGAGGTGCAGCAGCCACCTTCTGAGCGGTGATAAGAATTTGTGTGCAAGGAGATGTTCTCCACTCAGCCTACGGTGGAAGACAGACTGACAGACACACTGGAAAAAGCCAGGGCTTTTATCTATCTCCAGATGTGTATACCTATCAAGCTTCCATATCAAGTACGGAGGGAGTGTGGTAAGGATCATTGTCATTGTTCCATACCTTGTGAACAAACAGAAGATCCATGGAGAGCTGTCCTCCCAGGATCGCAGAACATTTCAAGCCCATCAATCCCACCATCTGAAGATGGGGACAGTGGTTGTTCAGGTGGCACTAAGCCCTCTTCCTCCTCCTCTTCCTCACTGCCCCTTGGACTCTCATCACCACAATAGAGCTGTTCCTCTGCACAACACAAAAACTCGATTTCAGGAACAGAAGACATCACATCACATTGGTTGATCATTCCATACAAAGCACGTGCAGTTGCAACGAAGTTTTCCATTGATCTGACACTGCTTACAGCATTTCCCCAACAGCAAGGGAAGATAGCATAAGCCATTGTACCACTATCAGCAAGAAAGATTTTCATGGACAAAAAAAACAGTAAAATGGATTGTTGTTGGCCGAATGCAAAAAAATAAAAATCATATCGACAAATGGAGGAGAGAGAACCATGCAAGCAAGCAAGCAAAAAATAGAAGAAGGTGAGCAGAAGAAAACCTTCTTCAGTGTCAATGTCTTGCACATCATCCAAAAGAGGGATGTCACAATCAAGGTGCAATCCAGGAGCAGCAGCAGGAGCAGTGAGAGGCATGATGGCACACATGGTGCCACAGACAAGACCTGCTGCGTCAGTGTACAAGCTGGTGAGTAGGACAACCCTCAACTCCTGTCCCCACTTGGTCTTCATTTTCCATATCTCTCCTGAAGATGATGAAGGAGAAGCAGAAGCAGCTGCCGTTGTCTTGAGCAAATCCTCAAACTCCCTGCTGTTGGATGATAACTCTGGGCTAAAGATTGTGCACCCAAAATCAGACATGTTGAGCACATCAGGCTCCAACCAGCCACTGAGATCAGCTGCTCTTCTGCAAAACCCATCCAGTAGAGAAACCCAAAAATCAGCACACTTTCAGACAACATCCTCGCAACAAGACTTGTGTGTGTAATTTCTCTGACTTTTTTTCTCTTGTTGCAATTGAGAGAGATCCAAGCAAGCGTTCTGTTTGTTTGATTGTTTGTTTGTTTGTTGCCAACTCACTTGTTCCACAACACACAACACATGCGGGAGTCGACCACAAACAAGGGCAACGGCAGATCATCCGCGCGCACAAACGCAGAAGAAGGAGAAGAGCAAGTGTTGCCGCTGGTGGTTTTGCTTAGAGTGTTCTGATGATGAGGAGGAGGAAGAGGAGATTCCGCTGGAATGGCGCTGGTCATGGGTAGACGACAAGGACCTGCAAGCTCCAGCACGAATTCCAACGCTTCCTGCTCATGGGCCGTCATCTGCTGCGATGTCATCTTCTCGTCTGGACGAGCAGCAGCAGGAGAAGCTTCGGAGGGCAAATCCAGCAGTTGCTCTGAAAGCGAATGAGTACACAGCGGCGTCAAACGACCGGCTCCGTAGTAGCAGCTGCTCCGACGAGCTCCCATCTTCTTGAACTCTGCAGCAGCAGCTTGGACCTGCTCTTGATGTTCTTCACTCACCCACAGGTCCTAATTTGTTTGACGCACACTCCTCTTGCACACACACTCTCTGCTTGGGCAGCAACACTCCTCTTGTTTTCACAATACTATTCCAACAACCTGTCGCGATAGATTTGATGCTTCTCACAATCTCAAATCTCGCAAAAAAACACACGCACACACACTCTCTGTCTGTCTCTCGCGATCTCTCTCTCTCTCTACAAAAGAAAACCTTTGGTACCCACCAACAAACAAACAGACAGTCTTCCAACTTCAAAAACAGAAAGAGCCCTCAACCTTCCTTTGCGAACTAGCTCAAAAAACAAAGCAGTGAACTAAATGGATGGAGCTCTCTCTGTCTCTGTATCTATCTCTCCTCTTCAACTCTCTCCAAAACCCAAATCTCACATGCTCTTCTTCAAGGAAAGAAAAAACAAACAACAGGTTCGCTGGTCTCAATACTCAGATCTCACATGCTCCTCCTCTCTCTTCAAGGAAATAACAAACCCCAACACATAAAGGGATGGATGCTCTCGTCTCAACAACACTCAAATCTCACATGCACCTGCTGCTCTTCAAGAAAAGAAAAGAACCCCACACAACTCAACCCAACCCAACAAACACACGAAGTTCAGAGTTGTAGAGGTCTCATCAACACAATCGGATCTCACAAGCTCTCTCTTCTTGAAGAAACCCCCAAAAGAAAAAACCCCAACTCACAAAGAACCAAACAAGTGAGGAGAGAGAGAGAAGGGAGCTCTTTCTTGCCTTGCTTGTTTCAGATAATCTTCTGCTAGTTCTTCTTCTTTCTTCTTCTTCAACAACAACAACAGAAAACCAACAATCAAAGCTTTGTAAGTAGGTGAGAAAGAGAAGAAAAACAAAAAAACACCCAACCAACCAACTCAACAACAGATTATTGTCTTTCTGTAATTAGCCTTGAATCTCAAACACAGTATGGAAGTGAATCTGGAGTTTAAATAAACACAAGAGAGAGACACAGATGAAGCCCTCTCTCTTGCTCTCTCCACCCACTCTTTCTGTGATACTTCTGGATCCTGATCCTGGCTGCCTTGCGTGTAAGAGAGAGACAGACAGACAGAAGAGAGACAAGAGGGAGAGGGAGTGGCAGTCGTCCTGGTACGAAGAAGGAAACAGAGGAGCAAAGTACAGAAGTGGGGACAGAAGAAGAGGAGAAAGAGGGGACCAAAGTACAGAAGTAGGGACAGAAGAAGAAGAGAAGTGGGGTTGTGTTTTTCTTTCTTTTCGTTCTTTCTTTTTCTTTCCGTTTCTTCAAGACAAGGGGTTTTTCTTTTCAAAACATTTCGGGTTTTGTGAGTTTGGTACTAGGTAGGTGGACTGGCGATCATCCACAAGAGGACTTCGCCAAATTTGGCTATATGTCATAAAGGAAAGTAGATTTTTTTTTTAATTTCTAAATTTTTCCAATTTTTTGAGGTAGATAGGTAGGTTGGTAGGTAGGAGAATTGACATCATCTACAAGAAGAGTTTAGCCAAATTTGGCTACAGGTCTTGGGGGGTGGGTAAAGGGAGAGGAGGGGTTGGGGAAATAGATTATTTATTTATTTTAAAAGGGTAATACTGACCCCTATATTATGGCAATATGCTACAAGCTTTGATCAAAATCTAGCTAATTTTACTCTTTTTTTTCCCTCAAATAATGCCGTCTTTTTCCCCAAAAAAACCTTAACCCTTGATTGAGTTACTTAATAACATGAGATTGAAAAATATTTTCTTCCAAAAAAATAACATTTTTATGAGCCACCAAAAATATAATACATGCTACTACAGAAATTAGTTTTTTTGTGATGTAGCCAAAGTGACGATTATCCAGAAAACATTTAGCCGGAATCTGGCTATATACCCAGATATGCAAGTTTTTTTAAAAAAAGGGTTTCTACTGAAACTTATCGTAAAAACATTTGGAATTTTTTTTTGGAATTAATTTGGGCCATTTTTTTTTCCCATGAAAAATCCTTTGTCTAGGTTGAAATTTGGCCAAATTTCATCAACAAAAAAAATTCAAATGTATTCTAGTATTATCATCATAGTCATCAATGAATAAAGGATATAAGGTTAGGGTAAGACCTTATGGACAATAAGTAAGACCTGATGTCAATCTAAGGACCCAAGGTCGGTTGTCCAAGGCCCAAGTGATCTTACCCTAAACCCTAAACATAAGGCCTTACCCTTCACCTTCACAACCTTGAATTTTAAGAACCATCTCAAGTGAAACATTGTGGAGTTAACTTGGGTCACTTTGTCCCTATTTAATGAGTCACATGATCAACCTAGGCCAACCTAGGTTAAGTCCATCCTTCATTTGGTACATACCAACCTACACCTACAACCTAGAAGAAGCCTATATTGGGTATGAAGTAGGTAGGTATATGAACCTTGTCTTAGCCCAACCCCCTTTCAACTACTACCTAAGTTTTTGTGTCCAACTACCCACCATGAAAAGACCAAGCCATGGGGAGCTCCCAAATAGTCTCCTCATGTCAAACTTGAATAGTTTTTCAGGTTTGTACTTTGCCACTCCAAACACTTGTCTAAGTGCATGAGCTTCACATCCTTACAACAAACACACTCATCACCTTTGAAGGCCTTTCCACCAAAAGTGCCATGAACATTGAAAAGAGTCACACAACGGAGTCAAATTCTTTTTCAATTGCCCAAAGCCAAACAAAACTTCCCTTAGTTTGATCATGGTTTATATCAAAGGTTTTCAAAGGAAGAACCCAAATGGGTTTTAGTCCATACATCCATCCATAGTGCACCATCATTTGGATACCACACATTAAAAAACATCATAGGCAACGAACCCATACACCAAGAGGCCACACGCACAATATGGGCATGAACAATGTTTAGGCATAGTTGATGACAAACAAAATAACAATTGATCAATCAATGAAGACAATTGGTAGATTTTAATCAAAACCCAACCTACAAAGTATCTAACAAGCAAGAAACCAATTAAGGGTTGCAAAGATAACTTGTGAAAAAATTGATGAATGTGGACTTAAAATTGTATTGCACTAACAAAATGGAAGGTTTTAAGTGGAAAAATGTAATGATCATTGAAATAACAATACAAGTAGAAGCAACCCACAAAGTCACCAAAACAAATGGGATGGTAAAGCAACTTGGCAATGTAGCTTAGAATCACCATAAAATAGGAGGAACCACTAGTAGATATAGAAACAAACAATACATGCATGACACTTGACAAATAGAAAAGTAACTAGTTGATGAACAATTCATATTATAGCCACAAGGAAATTAAAAATCATATCATATCAAAATGAAAGAAAGTTCTTGAATATTAGGTTATAAATTCAAGAAAATCAAGAATGTCATGCAAAGTTTAGTAATTGTTGTAGCATATAAGCACACATAGTCTAATGATGCCAATTGAAACAAGTTACAAATTCATGTTCATTCTCCACAAAATATTTAACAATGTTTCAAATGAAATTTCACAATTTGATTTCACACCATACCCAAGAATAGTATTGTTTTGTCATTGGCTTGCATTTCAAATGCACAAAATATTTTCTTTCTTAATTTGAAAAAATGCATGTCAAATTTGTGGCCAATCACTATGGCCGGCCAACTAAAGGCTATTCATTTCCATGGTCTTTTGACACCCATGGTGAGTGCAAACAAGACAACATGAACCATACCTACCCATGTGACCTTATTGTGATTAAATTTTTTTATTGCTTTAAAAAAAATGATTGTGTTTGTCAAGATGATGTGGTAGACTACCAATTGGTTACAAAATGGATGGATTATAAATCCATGATTTTCACAATGTCAAAAATATTCATTTTCTATGACATATTATATTATTATGTAAAGGTTTGAACAATGTAAATGATTGTGTCATTTTGAAGGCATTTCAAGTCCTTCAAAAACTGAAAATCAATAGTTACATATTTGTATGCATGTTTTTGAATACTTTGTTTTCATTAGCTTCAATCCAATTTATTCCACATGTTTTCATAATAAATATATTTTTAAATGATGTAGAAATATTAAAAACTTGTAACATTATTACAAAATTGACATAAAAATCAAACACTTGTTGTAATACATGTTATCATGACTACACCTTGGTATTCTACATTAATTTATATGAATGAAGCCCATTTTCACACCACTCAAATTTATATTTCATCCAAAATTTGATGTATATGTCATTCTACTATTACCATTGGAGGTGCTTTTAGAAGTATTATATACAAATAATTAGCATGAATGCCCCAATTGTCATGATCTCCAATGTTTTTTATGACATTAAGTTGTTTCAATCCATCCAATGTTTTTTCATCACATTCTTCGCCTAAGAGCCTAAAGTGTGAACCAAACCAATGAACTTATAAATATTTTGACCCAATCACATTCCTAATAGTAGATTCAACATCCATAGTTTAAGAATTATTTACAAATTAAAATGTATTAATATAATGAAGTTTCAATGAGAAATGGGTTGACTTTGGTTTCAATCTCATGTTCAGATTATTATTCCTCTAATTATTATTTTTTACCATATTTAATTAAACATTGTAACACAAATAGGAACATCTCCACTATAAACTCATAAAGTCACCTTACAAAGTTCAAGGTCCTAAGGAGTTTGTACATCATAGCCTATTGCAAAACTCCATGCACCATTATAACCATGAAATAGACTCACTACATTGTTTCATTGCTCCTTGTCAAATTGCTTCTTTCTTTTCGTTGATATGGTTGAACCCACAAACACACAAGAGTCCTAAAACCTTTACAAATTGTAAGAAATGAATACCTCTAACAATAGCTAATTTTGCAAAATGGAAATCATGAAAAAAATTCTTAACCCATAAATTGATGGACAATTCCCAAGAACTAAAACCGTTACATCATCTTGTCATTCCTTCTCAAATTGCTTCCTTATCTTCTTTGCCCTTGTTGAACCCACAAATATAAAAAACATGACACATTATTTAGGAATTGCAAGAAATTGATCTCCCCCACAAAAATAATAAGAATAAATTTAACAAAAAGAAAATTGTAAGAGGAACTTTTAAACCCACAAATCAATTAAGAACTTTTAAATTTTCTATGAAAAACTTCAAAACCCATTAACAACCAAATATTGTTACAAACACCAAGGCTTTATGAACTAAGATGTGACTACCACAACATTAGTAGAAATTAGGAAACATTAACAACAACAAAAGTTTAATAATTAGTTGCATAAACAAATACATCTTGCAAAAAAAAAAACCATGGCAAGTGCATTCTTAACAACAATAGACAATTTAGAATCCACCAAAACCCAAGCCTTATATGATAAGAACATCAAAACTCCAACCACAATAACAATTTCAAAGGTAAAAACAATTAGCAATCACTAACTGCAATGTAGTACAAATGAAAATCAAATATCAATCAAACAAACAAGCACAATTGATGAGTAAACACAAAAACACAAGAAACAAAAATCTTTTTTATTTGCATTGTATCAAACCTTTTGGTGACAACATTGCTTTGCATGTTGTTGTTAATCCACAAGCTCCAAGTGCCAAGGTTGATTTTTTCTCAATGATGTAAATATTGCAATGGACCATTACATCACCATTTTCATTCCTCACACCACTAGGTTGCCATTTGAAGGGGTGTTTGGTGTAATGAGATGCTTAATCCAAACTAATTATTTGTCTTTTTTTATAAAAATGTTTTAGCCCAACTTAAAATGTAAATAATTTGCACTTGGGAAACCAAAATATATGAAATCTTGACTATCTAAAAAACTAAGGAGGAACACGATTGATCATTATTTTACACCTTGTTTATTCACCTGGTTAGAAATCATAATCATCACACCTTATTTGAATTGGGGAAAATAAATAAAAATACAATCATGGTGACTTGGACATGGAAATGAAGTTATCAAATGGTTTTTTTAATTAAATAAAAAATGCCACAACAAAATCTAAACAATGTAAGCCAAATCAAATAAATGTTGATCAACAAATGAATTTTTGTTAGATCCAGCTCTATGTATTAGGTAGTGGGGAAAGATAATCCCTAAGAGGACTTTCATTTATCCTTGGAATATAGATTATAATTTGATCAACATCATGTTCATTCAACCACCCTTATTAGCTTCACATTATAGGTATGCCTAATGGAAACCCCATGGCCTATTGATCAACTTCACATATTGTTGATTAAGCCCAAACCTTATAGCATAGGAGATTGAAGCCACAATGCCTAATGAAGGTTGTGGCATCTGTGTAAAGCATTCCTTGTTGAAAACTAAATGATAAGATTGGTTGGTATTTACAAACAATGGGCTTCTAAGGCAAAGGTTGCATGCTCCAATCTTGGTTTCAACTTGAATGCTAAAAATTGTGTTTCAAATTTTGGAAACCTAATATGTGATCTTCAAAGAACTTAAGTTGCAACTACAAGAAGTTTTGTTTATTAAAGTGGAATGGAAATCTTATATGGAACCTTGACATTTGAATTGAAATGAAGGAAAAGATGCAACAAGCTCCATCATAAAGAAAGAGGTTATTATTGCAACCACATTCTTCTTCACACCAAGATAAAGGAATTGGACAACTTACTTATAGACTAGTTTCATGAACACAATGGCCAATTTGGGTCATTAGGGCTTCAATGTGCCATGGCCAATATGGGTATGATGAATTGAGATGTCATGGGTTCAAATGGATGAATGCACTTATAATCTCCATCCATTAGAGGATGTTGAGCTTCTTACGAAGGTATGGGAGATAAATTAGTGAGATGAAGTCAAGCTGTCCTCAATTGCTTCATCCATGATTTGAGGATAAAGTGATGGATGTACTTTAGCCCGGTCAGAAGGATACATGACTGGGGCAGGCTCTAAAGGACCAGGCTGATCCTAGGCTAAGCTACATGGCTTACACTCTTTGGATATAAGTCTATGGAATGCTTTTTTCTCTCACAATTTCTTATAGAAGAGGACAATTTCTTATAGAAGAGGATGATTCCAAAATCAAATGGTGCCATCTGGAAGATTATTTTCTCCAGCTAAAGTAAATCTTCAACAATTAATTACCAAAGAAGACCCTATTAACAAAGGTTTTTTTAAGAATTTAATTTAATTTAATTTAATTTAATTTTTTTGAAGCAAATTAAAAGAATCCATTGCAAAGAGAATGGACCAAATGACATTAACAAAGTTAGTACAAGCAAGAGAAAATTTGAACACTTACTTAGGTGTTGGTTAAGAATTGTTATAATGATATGTTGGAATAATTTGGGGATGACTCAAATAAATATTCCATAATTTTTAAGCATAAAAACTCACACACGCAACACCAAAAGAAAAAAAGAAAAAAAGGGTATATAGTGCAAATTCCAACACATGATGCCAATTTCCCAAAAAATGTGCACGGTCAATTAAATTTTGTTGTGGTTTTAAATATAGTGGAATACTTAGTCTAAAAACTCAGCACCACTAAAGCATTGATGCAATGACCCAACTTTGTCTTTAGCATGATATATGAACTCACTTAACAAAAAGATAGTATAGTATGGTCCAACATTGTCATTAGCATAATATGCACTCACTTAACAAAGATAATATGAAATAACCCAACTTTGCCAATAGCATAATATGCACTCATTTAACAAAGATAGTATAAAATGACCCAACTTCTTCCTTAGCATAATATGCACTCACTTAACAAAGATAATATAAAACGACCCGACTTTGTCATTAGCATAATAGGCACTCTCTTAACAAAGATAATATAAAACAACCCAACTTTGTCGTTAGCATAATAGGCACTCGCTTAACAAAGATAATATGAAACCACCCAACTTCGCCGTTAGCATAATAGGCACTCACTTAACTAAGATAATATAAAACGACCCAACTTTGTCGTTAGCATCCAATTAAACGGCACGTAGATTTGAGAATAACTAAGAGTGAGTATTGACTAAATTGTTTTTTGGGGGGAGGGGGGAGAAAATGTACGTCAATGATGGATAGATTGTGAGGCCAACACCGAGAGGGCTAGCAACATGCTACCCACTCATGCATGATGATTATCAAGGGACCCACTTTTGCCTTCTCCGCTTGCTTACTTGCGATGAAGAAAGAATTCTTTTTCTTCCTTCTCATCACGTTGGGGTGTGGGCGGGGTGTGCCCCCCAGGAGAAGGAGGAGGAGGAGGAGGTGGTGGGTCCGGGATTAGTCAAGTAGTTGTTGAGGGGTCCCACTTTGGAAGAGCGAAACGGATGGATAAGTTGCATTTTTCTCGATGTGCTGAAACATAATGATTCGATCTGAAGCATTGTGGTTTCGCCACGCAAACAAACAAAGAGAGGGTGTCACATTGAAGACGATCACAACAAATTTGTTAGTGCCAACGTGCTATTGCTACATAAACAATGGGACCCCCGCACTATTGCTACATAAACAAGGGGACCCCCCACATGTATGTATGTTACTTGTAGCATAAAACAAGAGACCCACCACATACATGTACGGACCTCTTACACTTGTGTTGGGATCTCTCTCTCTCTCCTTCCTTCCTTCCTTCCTTCCTTTGCAAAATATTACTTATTTTGATGCTTCCTTAGTTAGCTCTATTGTTGTTGAGGACATGACAATATCATAGTAATAGTAGTAGACAAACTTGGTGTAGATTGTGAAAATAATAAAAATTTCAAAACATTTCAAAATAATGGATATTTTTGGAAGGAAGGAAAGAATGAAAAAAAATGATTTTTTAAATTCCTTTTCTTGTCATTGTGGGAAGAAGCTGATGATCATAGGGGCTCGTCACACCATTAATTCACTTCCTTATTATTACAAATATCATCCTTCAAGAATTAGGGTTGTCACTCATTTGGTGTTTGAAAATGGAGTGACAACCCTAATTGTTTTGACAATTGGGTTGTTGTTTTTGGGGAGTTATATAGCATACATAATAGGCAAGAACACAATATCTCCAAAAACAACAACAACAACCCAATTGTCAAAACAGTTCACTTCATGAGAAACTATATATAGGGATTATGTTTGTGTCAGAAACAAAGGAGGAGAGTAGTAGTTGGTTGTTGTTGTTGTTGTTTGTTGTTGTGTGCATAGAGATAAAGACAAAAGGGAGTAGATCATAGTGGGGAGAAGAAACTAGGGTAGAGTTGTTCCTAACTAGGGTAAAGTAGAAGAAGAAGGGTAAGATGCAAGTTGTTGGTTGGAATGACCAACCACAATGCAATAAAAGGTCCACCTGACCCCTCCATCATCACCTAAATGGACCATATCCACCTGCCAAGCACATGGGTACAGGATCATCATCATCATCCCACCTGGGGTGGTGGCCCCCCCCCCCCACCCTTTACTTTAACCAGGCCCTACCCTACTTACATACCTTCTTCCCTACCTACCTACCTCCCTAGCTCTCTACCTACCTACCTACCTACCTACCCACCCGCCCTAGGGGTATTTGGCAGGTATTCAGTTTGGCCCAGTTGGAAGAACTTTCCCTCATTATTTCTTGTTTTTTTTTGGGGGTTTAGGGTTTAGGGTTTAGGGTGAAGGTAGGTAGTTGGATTCTGTTTTGAAAGTAGATATCAATTGGCAATTGTCACCTGAACTGGGCCACTGGGTTTTTGTTGTTGTTGTTGGTTCTTTGGGCTTCTTACATGACCACATGGTGAAATATGCAAAGCCTCTATTGTTTGTTTATGTTTTCTTTTTAAATAATTATTTTAGAATTATAGTTTTTTTTCTGGGGGGCTGTAAATTTCCAATAAAAATTTATATAGTTTCAAAAATAAAATAAAAATTGATTCTTTTTTTTTTGCACACACACACAAAAAAATATTCATTTATATATATATATACATATATATAATTGATCCTTTTGCATGCACCGACATCCCTTCCTTGGCTTAAAAATGAAAATAAACTTTGAAAATATAAAATCCATGAAATTAGTATATGAATATTAATAAAGAAATATATGAATCACCAAAAGAGAAAAAGAAAGAAAGAAAGAAAAATTTGCATTCCAAGATTTTTAGTCTACAATGTAGAAGAAGGGGGGAAGCATATAATTTGAAGCCAAGAATAAAGAAGCACACAAATATGACAATCTCTTACTTAGTTTTGTATACCAACAACTCCAAAAAAAAATTTAATCAACTTGTGCTACGAAGACCGCATCATACAACATGCAAGGTAAGGTGGCCCAACCAACCATTGTTGCGGCGGCCTTTGTGGAGTCACCGAATGATTATTATCGAGGTGAGATGGGTATATATATATATATATATATATATATATTTTTACCCTTATACTTTGGCCTTTATACTTTCAAGGAATCACTTAGTAAAGTTGGGGGCCCGGTGGACACCTAATGTAACGTTTGAGTTTTACGTGTGTCAAACGACCATTTTTAGGGGGTACTAGATAATTGTCCAACTTATTTTTATCACCCTATTATTATCTAATTTTTAATATCTACATATTATAGTCATCTTCTATTAATTATAATTTATTATTTCCAAATTACAATATATATTATATTATAATTAAAATGATTATTTGATTAAAATATATTTTATTTTAAAACTAATTAATTTATAAAATTTACCCAATAACCAATATACTGCACCTTATATTGCCGTCCTAGACCACGGTTTTAAGTTGAATGGGTGGCCACGGCCACCTTGGGAAACGAAGGGAGGTTTTGCAAAATGTAAACGGTGGTGTCTCTATGGTGAAAATGTTCAAATTTGTATGCAAAATTTTCTGGAGCAAAGAATGTAGTTTCAAGAAAGTTGGTGCCGAGTGTTGAAGGCTCCGACGCAATCGGAGTTGTGTTCCCCCCACCCCCACCCCCAAGTATAAATAAATAAATCAATAAATAATTTTTCTTTTCCTTTTTCGTGTTTTGGGAAAGGTACGAATTTACAATGTACTACTTACTACTAGTGCCGTGCGGTTCTCTGTTTTGAAAAGAAAGAACCGGCGAGTAATAAGTGATGCGGGGTTGGGTATATGTGGACCCTTGAGCAACGGTTCTCTCACAAAATCAAAAGAACCAAGCTTGACCTCAAACTGCGGTTCTCAAAAATCAGAGAACCGGTCAAAGAACCTATCCTGGACTGCTGCTGCTGCTGCTTCTTCCAATTTAAAATTTAAAATATTTTAAAATATTTATTTAAAAAAAGCCAAAACCAATGGTTATTTTATTCTGATATTTTATAAAAACCAGGAATATTTGGGTTCCTAACTATTGAATTATTTTTTTTCCAAAAATTCAAAAACTCAGAATCAGAGGTTATGTTATAACACAAGCATTAAAACTCGCCAAATACTGGAATTTGCTCTATTGAAAAATCTAGGGTTAGGATTAGGGTTTTAAACAGCTATCTAGCGCATTGAGAGAACTTACCAATGAAAATGAATTGTAAAAAAATATTTCATTTCCCAATTGTTGCTTCCATTTTTTTTTTTTTGGGGGGGGGTAATTTGATCCCTTAAAGATTCAAGACACCTAGTAATTGACATTATTGATGGATGAATGTTTTTTCCCCCAAAATCTCCCCTTTTTTCATTGACCTTTTTCATACACAAGACATCCATTGGATCCAAGAAAAATAAGGGGTGTGTCAGTCATGCACTGTGGCCTTGCCATTTACATTTAAAAGAAGAATTATGGCAAAACTCAAAATATTTCACCATGCAAAAAACATAATCTTCAAAAAAAATCCTCTAAAACAAACCAAAATCCTTCAAGATATTATTATAACTCTATAATAACTAATCTCAAGTTTCAACAAAAGCACAAAAATATCAGATTCTTTCAAAAAATCCTCATATGAAAAATAAATAGACCTATTATTATTATTATTATTATTATTACCTAGTAGGGGCCAAAATCCCTTGAGCTACTACACTCTATAATCAATCTAAACACAATAATCCTTGCCTTTGGTAGCAGGCAAGGCCAACAAAAGCAATGAAGAAAAAAGGACTGAGTTGGGAAGGAGGGAGGGAGGGAGGGAGGAAGGGTGGGTGAGTCTTCCTCAACTCCATCATTAAGAGACCCATAACCCTACCATTTTGGATAGATGGATGGATGAATGGATGGGTGGATGAATGAAAGGATGGATGAGTGGATGGATGAATGGATGGATGTATGGATGGATGGATGGATGATTGGATGGATGGTGATCTTAGTCTCAAATGTTTTTGTTTTTCCCAAAGCAACTTGTGAATTGTGTTGGACTGGTGTCCAGTGTCCAAATGCCAGTTTCTTGGACAGCATCCAGTGTGCGGCCATACTACATGCACAGACGGTTCAATGGCCATGCTGCTGCAAGAAAGAAAGAAAGAAACAAACAAACAAACAAACAAACAAACGGTTGCACCTGGGTGGATGAGAATCCCCAGGCCTTTCTTCCTTTCTTACTTCTTTCGTGCTTGCTTGCTTTGCTTGCTGCAGGACGCTAAACACCTCCTTACAAACTTTGCGAGTGTCAGTGCGGTGCCTTCTTGCAGCCAGCCAAGTCCACCAGCAAGCCACGGATGCAAAATTGGAGGTTCATATTCGACACCCATGGCTCATAACTGGATTGCTTGTCGGGCTTGCCATTGACACCCACAAGTGGTACGAATAATAATAATAATAATAATAAGTGGAACAGGGTATGGATATGGACCCACCAAATACCATAGTTTATTGGTAACTGGACCCACCACAAGCAAAGTGTGATCAGAATCTCTCCTTCTCTCTCTCTCTCTCTCTCTCTCTCTCTCTCTCTCTCTCTTTTCACTCTTCCTAAAGAAGATTAAAAAATAATTTAGAAAAAACTCTTCCTTAAGAAGATTAAAAAATATTTTTAAAAAATATTCCTAAAGAGGATTTAATTTTTTAAAAAAACTCTTCCTAAAGAAGATTAATTTTTTAAAAAAAAACTCTTCTTAAAGAAGATTAATATTTTTTTCAAAAAAATCTTCCTAAAGAAGATTTAAAAATAATTAAAGAAAAAACTCTTCTTAAGAAGAGTAATTTCCAAAAATCGGAGACCATAAAAGTAAGTACTTTAACCCATTTCCTTTCTACTTCATAACCGTTTCATAACCACCAAGACACCACCACGTCCATTGGAAACCCATTATGACTCAGTTGTGAATGAACCGCAATTGAATTACCCAAGGTCAAAAGTGGGAACCTATCCCATTAACCCTACTCCCTTACCTCACACCGCCTAAGGTTTTAGGGTTTAGGTATCATAGAGAATGTAAGTGATTAGTAGTATGTAAGTAGGTGTGGCACTTGGTGGCTACTAATGTAGATTAGTGCATAGATGCATGTGGATGGTTAATTCATAGCTAAACCACCGTGGTTAGCTATGGGACAAGGAATAGGATGAAAAAGTGTGACATACCCTCCATCCTTCATGTTGCGGGCAGGGACTGGTTCACTATTTCTCAAGAAAACTATGATGATAGCAAGGTAATGGAAAATAAACCCTTACATTAACATTAGAGTTGGACAATAGTTTATGCCACATCTTGCTATTAAGGAAGAAGGTAGGTTGTTTGTTTTTTGTCACATTGAGATCTCCCAATAAGATTTTGCAATGTTTAGACTTGTAATACAATAGTTATTGAAATTTTATTAGTTTCATCACTAAATTTAATTAAAATCAAAAAAAATTGTAAAGAAAATTGGGCGTGTACTCTTCTTGCCACCATTATATAGCCCTTGATGAGTATGAGAACACTGAGGTGGTTTCATAATTTTCAGACCTATGGTGTGAGAGTTATTGAAATTTGAGGATTTTTTTTTGTCATTGAAAACTCAATAAATTTAAAAATAAGTTTTATCATCCAAGCCCTCATTCTACTGTTATCTTTACTTGTTACTGAATGTTCCCAAGGCAGCTTACCAGGTTCCCAACTTTGTACCCAATGGTTCAAATGAAATATTCAAAATCTCTTACTTTTATGCTATGGGGAGGACCCATGCAACAAATACTTCCTAAATGAAGGTTCCAAACTTGGGAACTTTGTGCATCAAAACTCCCATACTTGAGGTGGGGCAAGCAAGCAAGCAATCATGTGTTGGGATCAAAGTAGTAATGCTAGGGAGTCTTTCTAGCTTAAAAGGCTCAATCTTACACCTAGTAGTTCTTGTGGTCATTTCAAGTAACCAACTTCATCTTTGACCTAATGTGAACTTCCTTTAATTGGCTTGTAAACTATGATTTGGGTGAAGGTTACCCTTTAAATAGAGTACATTGAGTTTGGACTTATAGAGTGCTCTTCAAAAGAGCTAGTAAAAGAAATATCATTTGACTTTAATTTCCAAGTCCCAATGATTGATTGATTGATTGGCTTCATTGGGGTGAAATGAAACTCTTGAATTGATCCTTCATCAAATCATTGTTTAATTCTTTCATGTGATGGTGAGAAGTTGAAGGAATAGGTTACACATTACTACTATTTTGGATGTGCTACACATTGCTAATGGCCCACATACCACCCACCACTTGTGAGTGGACTTGCTCTTAAAAAGGATAGGGCAAGAAAATCTTAGTATATGCCATAGAGATTGGATTTGAGAATGATATATATATTATTGTTTGTTGGAATGTGCATCCTCAATATGGATTGCCAAGCTCCTTGAGAGAGAGAGACACACACACATATACCCACTCATGAATGATGATTATGAAGAGGCCCCACTTAGTTCCCCAATTATGACTAAGCTTTTCTTATTCCATCTTAACCCTAGTAAATTATCCTAGGGGCCCTGTTTACTAGAGTCTATGAGCATTGAATGGGTTATTACTCAGGTTTCCTTCTTCTTTTTTCCTTCTTCAATTTTGTGATGTAGCCACTACTAGTAGTGATCCTCCACAAAAGGAATTAGCCAAACTTGGCTAAAGGTCAAAGAGGAAAGTAATTTTTTTTCTAAGAACCTATTGCTATAAATATGAAAGTTTCAGAATTTTTTCCCTTGAAATCTGACAAATTTCACACTTGTTTTTTCTTCTTTGAAAACCCTTTTAATGAGCCTTGTTAGGTTTTTATTTTTGGGGGTCACCAGGCAATTCATCAAAAAGATGTTTTTCAATTATCATATATATAATTATCACTCTGAAGGGAAGTTGAAGCAATGGATAAGTGCACATCTTGAAGTAATAACAAACAAAAAAAATCCACACAATTTTGACACACAAAGAGGAATTAAAACTTGGGTATGCATATATATCCCATGTTACACGATGAGTGTTAGGAGACCCCACTTCCCAAATCCATATGTTACATCTTAAGTGTTTTGTGAGCCTTGCCTTAGTTGGCAAGGATATTGTGTTTAGATTCATTATAGAGTATAGTAGCTTAATGGATTTGGCCCCTAGGGAATAGGTCTATTTTATACGCGAGGATTTGAGAAAAATGATATTTTGGTTTGTGTTGAAACTTGAAATTAGTTATAGAGTTCAAATATCTTGAAGGATTTTGGTTTCTTTTAGAGGATTTTTTGAAATATATATTTTTGCAAAGTGAAATATTTGAGTTCTCATAATTCTTCTTTTGCATTAAGATAATTTTAAACGTAAATGGCAAAGGCTAGAGTGGGACACACCCCTTGTTTTGTTTTTAGGAAAGATGGAAAGAGATGGATAAGTATTAAGTGCATGTCCCGAAGTACCAAAACACCAAATCCACATTTGTTTCAAACACAACAAAGGGATGAAGACTAGGAGGGACATATTGGAGTTCTCCTAATGTAACCCTGTGTTTGGGCCTCCTTTCACCCCTCTATCCCTTCTTTCAGTGGTATCCGCAAAGTAAAGACATTTTAATAAAGAATTCTCAGTATGAAATGCTGACTCTTAGCATATAATGCACAAGGTTCGAGACTAATTATACCTAGTAGTTGCACAGTTGGGAGCAGTGAAAATACATGCAGCAGCAACAGCAGCAGCAGTGGAGGCGCTCAGGGAAAAAGGAAAGGCAGGATGAAACTTAGTTTACCACCAAAATTGATGATTTTCTGTCTTTAGCACCAAAATTGATGGTTTTCGGAGTTTCACCCCCACCTTGAATGACCAAACTCAAGGTTCTGGTGCTGTTTTTTTTTTCCTTACTTTACTGATAATTCTATTAGTAAGTATATATGCTACCCATAACCCACAACTCATTTGTGTGATAACATGCAAGAGAAGGCGTAGCAACTAACCAACCACCAAGGGACCCATATGTGTGTGTGTGTGTGTGTGTTTGTATTGATCTCTTTCCCTTGTGGATATGTTCTGATGATGCTTCATGACCTCTCTTGTTGACCATTGAGGTCGAGGCGATTCCCAAAGGTGTAAAAGTAACACACAAGGGGCCCGCGCGAGGTTGTAGTAGCAGTCAAGTGTTGTTTGATTTCAGTAATGCCCTCACTCGCATGCCTTCCTTTACTAGAGCATAAAGAGTGACCTCACATTATGTTGGTTTTTTTTCCATTTGATACCCGACGGGTAGTTGTTGAGTGTGCACTAGGTACCACGGAAAAAAAAAACAATGTGAAGCTTTACCAAAAATGGGGGCCATTTTTTTGCTTAAATAATAATGCTTAAAGGAAGCACGAGCAACCCTAAAAACATACTTCCCCAATTTGTCAAAAACTTATACCCACTGCCCGCAAATCAAGCGAGGCCTGTTGGGGACGCTTACCAGGCAGACAAATAGCATTTTTCAAAAAATTATTGGGTCTGAAAGCAGAATTTTTTAAAAGTGTACCCAGCAAGTTGAATGAAAGAAGGCATGTACCTGAAAAATAATAATTATTGGGGGGGGGGGGGGGGGGAGGGGACCAAAAATTCACATAAGAGCGACCCCAAAAAAAAAATCCCCAAAAAGAAAACCCTTGCAAAAAAATTTCTTTTTTAATTAAGAAAAACAAATCTCCATATTTTGAGAGGAAAAAGAAAAAGAAAAAGAAAAAAAGTTGCCATATTTATTAGACAACGAGTTCTTCAAGGTCTCCACCAGAACAAAGCAAGCTTTTTAAAAAATCAAGGCTTTCTTCTTATCTGACCTGTAGCCAAATTTGACTCATTCCTCTTGTGGTTGATCACCAGTCCACCTACTTGACAAAACTATAGAATTATTATAAATTTTAAAAACCCTGATGATTAGGTTTTCAACAGAATCAGTTTAAAAAATTATATAAAAAATGAGGGATTATGTCATTCATGATGTAAAGTCTCTCTTATACAAAGGAAATTTTTTTGGAGGAAAAATAAAGCACCAAAGTCACCAGATTTTGAGGAAAAGAAAATTCCGTGAATTCACACAATTAGACCAATAAGTTCCATCAAATATTATTCTACTTCTTTTGTCCAGGGCCTATAGTCAAATTTGGCTAATTGCTATTGTGGGTGATGGCTACTACTACATGTAGATGCCATCATCCACAAAACCCTACATCATAAAATGATAATTTAATCATCTAGTGGTGTAGGGTTTGTGGCTACTACTAGATAAGAAAATTTATTAAATTTATGGATTTTTTTAATAAAAAAATTTGGAAGACATTTTTATAAAAAAAAAGAATTAGTAGAAGAAGACACTAGATAAAGCGATAATCAAGGGTTGGAGTAGATGAGGGATACCATGCAACTTGTTGTGAAGCAATATGACCAACCATTAGAGCATTGAAAAGTTTATGCCTAACCATTCCAACATGTCCACGGAGATAATATTCACCACATGTGACGCACATGGCTCCGTTAACTTATCATCACATCATCTTTGGCTTGTCTTTTCCCATACCTAGAGTTTTTGCCTCTCAAGAAATCCGTAGAAGGAGGGAAATCAATAGTACAACAGAATATGGTTTTTCGTATGTATGTATGGGAATAGTCATCTTTGGCTCATGACACATGTGTGAGATAAACTTGTGTTGAAATGAAACATACTTTGAAAGTAATAGGCTAGTACAATGATCATAAACATGCCCCCCCACCAACCCCCCTTCACACCCAAGAAATACACAAAAATGAGGTGAAATAGCTTTACAGAATGATGGTTCATTGGTACAGCCCATTTTGGAACCCTGGAACCAAGTGGTCCCCGGTTCAAACCCAGAGGGGTTTGTGTGCAGGTGAATCTCATGCTGGCCATCTGCCAATAATGAGCTTGACTTGGAGTGCCAACAGCTTGTGTCAGGTCAGATCTTGCTTGATGTGCTTCAAAAATTAACTAATTAAATTAAATTAAAACATTCTAGATGATGGCCATGCCCCTTAAGAAGAATATTGTCGGTGAAAATGAGCGAAACAAAAAAAGAAAAAAAAAAGACTCCTTACAATTAATTAGGTTTTCCATATGTTCTTTAATTCATCTCATATGCATTGGAACAATGTCCCTATGTTGTTCCCAATGTTCCCCATGCATCTCCCAAATGTGTTCTTGAATTTTGTCCAATGTGCCTATGTTGTTCCCCATGTAACCATGCATCTCCCAAATGTGTTCTTGAATTTTATCCAATGTCCCTATGTTGTTCCCCATGCTTCCATGCATCTCCCAAATGTGTTCTTGAATTTTATCCAATGTATTTGCCAAATGTTCCTTATGATGTTAAATTGTGCCTTTACTATTTAGGCAAGGACTAAACATTCACTATAACACCTTCAACACTAGAAATAGTTTGCACCTTATGGATAGGTGATCTTGATGCATACAAGAATACACAATACTTAGAGCATCTCCACGGGGTACACTAATGGTATGCCAACACCAAGATAAGGATTAAGGACCATTTCACTTACCCCGTTGTTTCTTCCAACCTCTTCAAAATGAGTTGGCCTTAGTGAAAATCTCCTTTTCACCTTGTAAATTGTCACACAATTGAAAAACAACCTTGCAACCTTTGCAACAAATTCATGACATCACATACACCTTTCAATAACAATCATGGATCCTAGTTCACATGCTTCCATATTGAATAAGGGAAAAAGAGGTAAAATGAATGAAAAAAGTGAATGAAAGTGCCATGCAATCTTAAATGCACATGGCCCAAGACATGGTTGTCACCACATTAAAAATATACCAATTTTAGGCCAATGCAAGCATCATCATAGCCTTGTTTATACTACCAAATGATTTTTTTTTTTACTTCAATAATTTGTCAATTGGGCTCGATGCACATTTGAGGAGGTGGCAAAGAAAAGAAAATGTCTAAAGATGAATGCGAATTGTTTTACAACCAAATGGACATGAATCAACTCACCTAGTTGATAAGGGGCAAAATCCCTTTAAGCTACTTGAATGATTATAAAGTAGCACACATTATAGTGCATTGAGAATGCACACAAGTGATCAATGAAATCATTTTTCAATTGATAATGCAACCCCATGTTTTTATACGTTAAGTGTTTTTTTTAAAATTTGCAAATGACAATCCTCATCTAATATGAATGTCTTTAGCAAGTCCAAAGGGCTCCAAATCTTCACTCTAATTTTCTTTTAAAATCATATTGTGAAGCAACATTTTTAGCATAAGGATGTTTTAAATTCTGTAACAATCCCATTGTTGAATAGGATTCACACTAATGTGAAAACAAAAGATGTAACATTCCTACAAGATTATTAAGTGACAACAAAGTGAAAATTTTCCACCTAGGGTTCATGAGTAGGTTGCACAAAATTTACTAACATGGATATATTCCATCAACAAGCAAATAATATCAAGAACATTTATTCACATTGATCACAAATGCAACAATAAACCCCACACCTTGCAATAAATCAACAACAAGGAAACAACAAGTAAGGAGATTCAAGTCATTGCTTGCCATAGGAAAACAAAAATGTGCATGTCAAAACAATAAACTTTGATATATAAATGTTTCAAGGATAATGTTTTTTTTTTAATCTTTTGTCCTTAAATTGGTATTGTCAAAGTTAAACAAAATTTCCAAACATTATGCATGTAATCTATGCAAGTAAACATCCCAAGGAAATTACTATCATGATGGTCAAATTTTTTATCGTTGGCCATGTTTGGTTGCTAGAGATATTTCAATTCAAAACACTCCTCTATAGCTTTGAAGAATCTTTTGAATGCCTCCATCATAGTTGATTTCATGAGCCTACTATATTCATTGCATGCATTAAAATCTACAACATAAGCTAACATCCTAGCTGCATATTTGTGCAATAAACCAAAAATTCTTCAATCATTTGCTGTTAAAGTTGAAAGTAAGAATCATGTGCAAGAAATGATGTCCATAATGTGTGTAAAAAGGCTACATCATCTAATAATGTTGCTTGAAGAAACAATTATTAGAAAATAGGTCATCACATAATAATCTTGCCATATTTAATCACAACCATTTTCCCATTCTTTCAAATTGATTGCACTAGAACTTATTTTGGCTACCTTTATGCTTGCTTCTACCTTCAAATTGAATGTCAAGTGCAACATCAAATATCAATTGTTCTTCTTCATTGTCCTCAAGCTCAACCTACATATAATTGTGGAGGTTTTTAACCATTGCTCCATAATCACAACATGCAAAAGCACAAGGTTGACAATGTGTGAACATAACAAACAAATGTGCAAATTGTAACCAATTTTGATCCCTTCAACTCAATGGACAATGTGTAAATAAAGTGAATTAAAATATGAGCAAAATACAACACAAACAGTGTAGTACAAATTATGAACAAAAAGAAATGGCATGTAAACAACCAAATGAAATTGGATTTTGAAGCTTGAGAGAGAAAAATGACATGCAAAATTTAATGTGTTGTTGAAAGGGTAAGGGCAACAAAAAATTTCATTATTACATCATGAGCCATGTCCTCCAAAAGCAAAGCCACTTTGCAAGTATAAGGATGATTGCCAAGGCAATCGTGGAGATACTTTTAATAAGTTAGAAGTGACTTCAAAAACACTTTGAAGTTGAAGCTTTAGAAGTATGTACAAAACGTAGATGTTTGATAGTTCATTTATTTTAAATATCTATTTACTTTTTAATTTTGTTTATGTGCAATGTTGGGTTTAATTGAGTTGTTATCTTATGTTAAGGAATATAAACTTGTTATGTTGAAAGTAAATGAGGTGATCTGAAATTCAATTATGTTTAAACTAAGTAAAATCAATATTGCATGGAGCCCATGTATATTACACCTTTATTTCCCATAGTTCCCATATGTCGCTGATGTTGCTCCCAACAACCCCACATTTGTCCTATATTCATTGCCCAAAGTCCTATGTTTTTGACCCACATAGTTGCGAGATATGAATACATTCTAAACATTCATAGTTGTATGGAATGTGAATGTATTATAACACTCATATCATATCTTACAAGTGATTAAAGTTTAAGAACTTTGTTTTGTGATGTGGGCTAATCAATTGCACCCACAACTAATTAGTAGTAAAACTCACAATAATAGTATCACACAAATTGATAATGTTTGATTATTCAAGTTCTTTTTTGAGAACCATGGGTTGTATATAAAACCATGGTTCCTTTGACTAGTGTTGGGAACCACGGGTTGTATATAAAACCATGGTTCCTTTTACTAGTGTTGAGAACCATGGGTTGCATATAAAACCATGGTTCCTTGGACTAGTGTTGAGAACCACGGGTTGTATATAAAACCATGGTTCCTTTGACTAGGGTTGAGAACCATGGGTTGCATATAAAACCATGGTTCCTTGGACTAGTGTTGAGAACCACAGGTTGTATATAAAACCATGGTTCCTTGGACTAGTGTTGAGAACCACAGGTTGTATATAAAATCACGGTTCCTTTGACTAGGGTTGAGGACCATGGGTTGCATATAAAACGATGGTTCCTTGGACTAGTGTTGAGAACCGCAGGTTGTATATAAAACCATGGTTCCTTTGACTAGGGTTGAGAACCATGGGTTGTATATAAAACCATGGTTCCTTTGACTAGGGTTGAGAACCATGGGTTGTAATATAAAACCATGGTTCCTTTGACTAGGGTTGAGAACTATGGGTTGTATATAAAACCATGGTTCCTTTGACTAGGGTTGAGAACTATGGTTATGAACCTTAAGAGCCAGCCTGATAACCATCAAGGGTAAGTTCATCCCTGATAATTTATCCTGTCCACACATCATCCATCCATCCATCCATATATTCATCCATCCATTCATCCATCCATCTATCCATCCATACGTTGGGGGTGCACTGGTGGGTGTTGATGAACAGGCTCTGGTCTGCTGGCTGTCAGGAGGTTCCCTGCTTCACTTTGAATGGCCAGAAGTGGTGACAGAAGTGCCCATAACTTACTTACTTCCTTCTCTGCATTTTAAAGGACTTGAAAGCCCCTAGGGTTTCACACACACACACACACACACAATTTGGATGATCAGTTGTGTAGGCCAGTTTTTTGCTGACAAATTTTGTGGTTGAGTGTACATAATAAGCCATTGTTTCTGACAAAAACTTTCATCATCCCTTCTCTCTGTGTCTGCTGGTCACTGGCTTCAATCACCAGTTGTTGAGTTGAGGGAGAAAGAAGCACCTAACTCACCACCATGAGTGAAAGACCAGTGTTGGGCAGCTCTTTGAATTTTTTTAAAGAATCCGTCGCTTTTGGTTCTTTCACACCCCCCTCAAGATAGAAAGAATCAATCAACAATTTTTCATGAAATAATTGGAAAAAAAATTCTAGTTTTTTAACCTTTTTTTCAAAAGAAAAATTTTTAATATGAAATTTTCAAGAGTAAAATTGTTGTAGACTTTGAGTTTGAGGTTTACATTGTAAAGGGAATAGCTGTAGATGGTAGGCATCAGCCACAAAAGAATCGGATAACTGCCCAACACTCGTACATTCCAGAAACACTAGGCTGGACTCTCTCGAGACTACAAGGCCTATTCCTCCTAGGCCTGGGCCTCATCCTAGGCCCTTTATCATGGGAACGGCCCCACCCTGGGGGATCTACCCCTAAACCCACTTGAATGTGTTGCCTTGTGCATGAGACCATGAGTACACTTGTCAAATTCTAAACGTTGTATGTGCATTTTACAATGTGAAATGAAATTGCACCCAATTTGGATGTAATTCATCCACATATGTAACATGACAAAGTCACTCAAGGTAGCACCCAAGTGTGCACATGAAACCATCTTTGGCATATTCAACTGAAATTGCTTCTCAAAATATGAAATTTTCATCCATCAACAATATGAAAAATCAACCAAAAAAATGGATGATGTACTCAATCATGCCATGATCAATGAATGCCCCTATAAATGGACCACTACCCATTCAAACTGCACAAATCTATCCCTAGCTGATGTAGGTAGCCATATTATAAAAGGTTTTTTTTTTGGGATAGGTTTTAATAATAATAGGTAGCCATTATTGCTAGTCCTTCTTCTGATGTTGGCTACTGACATTCTAACAGAAAATTGGGGAAAAAAACATTCGTTGCAAATGCAAATTTGTATTTGAAAAAATTCCTAAACTCGTAATGGCTAAAACTCATCATGAAAACTAGCCCTTTGATATTTGGTGATGGTTATAAATTTTTGATTTTGAGCTTGTTTATTGCATTCCTCCCACTCAATATTAAACTCTTTAGTGCCATTTAAATTTGCCACTTGCAATTCAAAGTCCTTAAAATGAATGTAGTCACTAAATAGGGGTCCATCCATTTACATCCATTGTAATGCATGAGCCTTTCAAAAAAATAAAAATAAATTATCACTACTCAACACAAAGATTAATTGCTCAAAACAAAAATTTATTGTAAGTTTAGGCATTTGAAGTTCAAAGTTGTTTTAGTTCCCCTTTACTTTGAGAAGTCAATTGAACAAAACTTTAAACTCCGGAAATTGACAATTGTTGGAAAATTTTCCAAAAAGAATTCCTTTTAATTTAACTACTTCAAGAATTTTCAAAATATGTCTTAACAACTACCACCCCTTTTAAGGTGCAAAATCAGGCTGATATTTTGGCACAAAAATTGCACCACATTCTCCCAACCAAATTGTGTACAATAACTTAACAACCACCATACCAAACCCACCCACCAAATGTGAATCTTCACAAGATTTTGCCTACACATGATTCAAGCCCCCTAGGGTTCTCTCAAGTGTTGAGCAGGTATCAAAATGTCACCAAATCCCCACCGGTTATCATGGTCGTTCTCTAGTTACATATCTTATGGGCCATTATACACTCAAATTTGATTTGCCATGAAATTAAATTGCACCCTTATTTTGTGTCATTTTCATACCCATTTCATCAATGTTAGTTCCAACCAACCTAGAAGTTCCTACATATATGTGTTAGACATCCATGGCACCCTAAGAAATGAAACCCTAATTTAGTCTAGGCTTCCACAAACAAATTTCAAAGTAGACATTAGGTAAATGTCAACTTTGTAACCCTTTAGGTTACAAAGCATTTCTCATCCATGTGTTTGGTGCATGAGAGGAGAATTGGGATGTTCATTAATATGCAAGAATGTATTAATCTCTTATAAGTTAAAAAACTCAAGTTCGTGAATAATTGTAACTATATATACTAGAGAACTTATCACTCACAAGGCTTGATATGAAATAAGATTACTAGACTTAACTAAGTTTAGTTAGAGCAACTCCACCCAGACTCAGCATTTGGCCTTGAAATATGATTTTTCCCATTCAAGATTTTCTTCATCCAATTTTACTGTGGAGGATCACATTCGGAGGGCACCATTGGAGATGCTCTAAGCTCCAACAATTCATAAAGATTGATATTCAAATGACCCAAGAGATTGGAGGCATTTAGATGATTGGTTCCCTTGGATTTGAAGCATGTGAATTTGTTGATCAAATAGCATCACTGGAATCAAAAGGCTTAGAGTGTTATTTAGGCTTTGCAATTCCATTGTCACAAGGACTCTCTTTACTTTCAGCTATACTCCAATCACTCCAGAATATGCCAAACCCAGAAAATTCTGTAAGTGGCCACTGGTACATTAAGGTCTCGGGTGGTGAATTATGCTCTTTCCTTGATCATATTACATTACATAACCTTCCAGTGATAATCATACTCTTGTAATAGTGCCTAGATTGTGTCTGTTAAAGATGACTTTTTTCTCTCTTTTTTTAATATAAAAATCGTTGAATCCGCTTCCCCAGACCTTAATGTCATGGAATGGCCTTGCCCTTACCCATTATATTGGGTGTGCCACCCAAGCTTTCCCTAACGGGCTAATGGGCTTCACCTATTTTTCGTCACATTGTGAAATATATGTTTGAAAATTAATAATCTGTCACAATTTTCCTTTTTTTGTGGGGGAAAAAAATCATGAAAATTCATCACAGTTGCCTGCAATATGAAGGGGTGATTAAGATTTTCTACTTTTGTATTTTCGAATATAGTCAAATTTGGCTAAATATACTACTTATGAACTATTGCAACTTGAGCAATATCACTAATAAACAAGTAAATTAAAGTCACATTTTCTTCAAAGTTGCCAGTTCCAGTTATGGTTCTCTTTTTTTATGAAAATAAAAGCAGGTTTCAATTCCAAAAATCAGACTTGATTTTGGCTCAATTCTTCCTAATTGAAACCTAACCTATGGGCCAGCAATTCTTCCTTTTCACAACAACAAGTTAGATGCAAAACAATTAGTTGGATCCCAATTCAAGGTAAACCTATATTCTAAGTTTTGTAATGTTTGGTGGGTTTATTGTCAAGGACTGTCTTTTGGAGTCTCATCTTTGATGATGGTACAAAAACGAATTCACCGCCAACAACAGCAAGAATCCAAGCCTAAAACACAAGATTTAAAAAATAAAAATAAAATTGATTTCAACAGATTTGTGTGCATGTTTTTATGAATGTGAATTTGTTATTTTAAATAGCAAAATTCCCAATTTTTTTCTTCAAAAGACCAATTTTGACAAATTGTAAACATACATGTTAGCCTTTGGTTAAATCTTCCTATGAATGATCGCGACTTTGGTTACATCACGAAAGTCATTAAAAAATAAAAAATAAAAAACTTTGTATATAAATGTAAATGTGTTAAAACTTTGAAGGTATTAGAGTTATCTGTAGAGTAACCCTCTTAACCCTGTCTTTGGGCCTCCTTTCACCCCCCCCTATACCCTCTTTCATTCAGTGGTATTCGCAAAGTAATGACATTTTAATGAATCTCAGTATGAAATGCCGATACTCAGCATGTAATGCACAAGGTTCGAGAGTAATTATAGCAGTTGTACACAGCATTTAATGCACAAGGTTCGAGAGTTGTACACGTAGGAGCAGTGAAAATATATGTAGCAGCAGTGGAGGCGCTCAAGAAAAAGGAAAGACAGGATGAAACTTAGTGTACCACGAAAATCGATGGTTTTCTGAGTTTCATGTCCCTCACATCTACGTTGAATGCTAATGTACTTTTTTTGCAGGTTATTTTTGAATCTCAGCCTGTTGTGTATGACCAAACTCAGGGTTCTGGTGCTGTGTTTTTCTTTACTTTACGGATAACTCTATTAAGCTGCCAGTTCTCAACCAACTACTTGCTCGTACAGACATCATTGGGATCCATCCACTAAACTTATGTTGTCTGTCAATCACTCTCCTCACATCACATCCGAAGTCTTCTCAAAGATTGAAACTTTATTGCAGGCAATGGGTGGAGTGGAGAAGGCACAAATTGTTCGTGGTGGTCACGAGGAGGAGACAAGGCCGCCCATGTGACCCAATTAGTAGTAGTATGTACATGATCATGATCATGATGATGGCCCCCTTTCATATAATCTTTACTTTATCATAGGAGCAACAGACAGACCCCAAGTCCTTGTATAAGCTCATTTATGTCTAAGAAGCTCTCCAAGATAAACAATTTCACTCAACATACACTACACTAAGGACTGTACTTTGTTAGTCTGGAATGAATCACCTGAAGGATGACTGAACCCAACAGCTCTCTCTTATCTCTAAAGCTCAGCTCAGACAAGATTGTACCCATATGTGTGGTGAGTCTAGAGGGGACCATCTCGTACCTACCGTTCACCTACCTACCTATCTACTTACTTACCTACCTACCTACTTACTTACTTATCTCGGCACAATTCGCAATTCAAGATGAATGATATGTGATGGACAAGAAACACTATTTTCTGTTATATTCCTGTCCCCTAGCTAACCTCGGTAGTTAGCTTGCTACTCACTAACCATTTGCATGTATCTAGTTAACTTGGCGGCATCACAAAGTTGCTTGTTGACCTACTTACCTACAACAACCATAGTAACCATGGTTACATTACCTACCCTACTTACCTATGATACTTACCCACTTTTACATAGGTAGTTTAGCTTGGTAGTGTGTGTGTGGTGGAAGTAAAAGTTTTCAGGATTAAGTTCCTTTGTTGTGGTCAAATCACAATTGAGCCATAACATGTTTCCATGGATGGTGTGGTATCTTGACCCCCAAAAAAAAAATGGTCAGAATTTTTGGGAATTTTTTTCTAGTGTAAATTCAATTAATTTTTCTTTTTTGGTAAATTATGGCCAATTTTTTTAATATCACAATTGGGAGTGGAAAAAAGAAAAGAAAAGAAAAGAGAAAAACCCCTAATCATCACACCTTAAAGTCAATTATTTTTCGATTTTTTTGTTTTGCACATTTAGCTTTGTTCCTTTTGGTTTCATGTTTTCATCTAGACTTCTTGCAGCTTGAAAATCATTACTAACAACTTCTAGACTCTTTGGGGAATCTTTGTAGTACCTAGTAAGTAGGTTGGCAAAAATATCACACACTCGTAGTAGTGGCCAATCTCCCTCCCCAAATTCAATCACTTTCAGAAGATCACCTTCTTTGTCTTTTTTCACCATGAATCTCCTGAGCTTTTGGCTTTTGTAGCATTGAAACATGGAACAAATAGGTCAACAGGAAGGAAGAAGCTTTGCAATTCTACAGGCCATTGTCCAGAAACTTTGCATTCTCAAGAGAGAGACTTGGACTGGCATGTGACTTGGTCATGAAGATCACTCAGATATCTTACTAGATGGGTTTCATTATTCTTAAGGAGAGACAGACAAACAAACAGACACACACAGACATACACAGAACTGAACTGAACTGAACTGAACTTCACCTTGCTTGTCCACAAAATGCTCATATGAATTCAACATCAACAGCTATGGCAGGGATCATTGGAGATATTTTCACCCAGAAAACTTTTCTTACAAAGGTGACAAGCTTACTAGGCAGCAGGGAGTGGAGATATTTTTCAACCCAAAGCTTTTCTTGCTGCAGAGGGTGAATTAACCATTCACTAGGTTTCCAACTTCCCCAAATCTTAGAGGGAACTCGCTTTGGCTTTGAACAGCTTTGTAGCTTGAGACTTGGATGTGGGGATTCGAAACCGCTGCAGTGGGGCTGGCTCTCTTGCTCCCTTTATTCTGCAGAGAAGCCAATTTTGGGATTTGTAGAGATCATTGGATAAACATTCAAGTTTGTGTAGAAGGTCAGGAGGTAGTAGGTCCAATTTGAAGGATAATATCCAACCCCTAAAGGCCCACCATGCAAAAGTCTTCTGAACTCATCATACCCAGTTTCATGAAATGGTACCCAATTCTGCTCACTTCATGGCAACACTCAAATTGGCAATGAAACAGGGATTACTAGAAGGTCAAACCAGGGCCCAACAACAAGGTGACTTTACTATAACATCTAGCACAAAAGAATTGGAACATTCAACATTGGTTCTTCAAAAAACTTCACCCAATATCTTACTTTGATGTTCCATCTCATTGCTCCAGAGCCAAGCCAACAAATCTGTGCAACATTGGGTCGTTCCTTCCTCCAAACCCTTCATTCCCTCCTTTTACATCAAATGAAAACTTATTTTGGTTGCCATTCACAATGAAACTAGAAATACATTCAAAACCCAATGGACCTCACAATATCTTTTCCTTCACAAATCCAATCACTTGGAAACTCCCCCATGGCAAGTTTGAAGGTCATTTTCCAATTCTTATCCAGTCACTTGAAGATTATCCCCATCACAATTGGAAACAACCTTCAAACTTATGATGGGGAGAATCTTCCCATGATTGGATAAGAATTCACATTTCGAAAATGATCATGAACTCTTAACATCAACTCTACAATCACTTATAAAAATTTCCAAAATGTGAAAAGGTAGAACTTATACATGGGATCACAATTTCAGGAGAGGTTATCACGTTTCTAACACAAACAGAAATACACATGGATGGAGAGTTCAAATTGTTGTCACCTCCACCAATGTCATGAAGTCAACAATACCACTTCTTGTAAGCAAAGTGCTGTTAGAAAAGTCTTTATGGTAAAACAAGACTAATTGAAGTTTGGTATCTGGCACCAATTCAGCAACAGTCATCTGCTCATACCACCTCTTTACATGTGAAGATGTTGCTGGTCATCTACCACAAATGCACTCACCTTAATCGAGGTTCACCCTGCCTATTTCCTTGCTTTCCTTTCCAACTGTCACAATGATGCCCCAAAACCCAGCACCAAGATAGATATCAATAGCAACATAGCCCACAGCATTTCAAAGGTTCAATTCAAAACACTTTTTTGCAATGTATTCTCCCATCTCCAAATCACCATGAACTCTGCAAGCACCAAGCAAGGCATTCCAAACAGAAGAATCTGATTCACAAGACATCATGTTGATCAAATTCTTTGCCTCGTGCATATAGCCAGCCCGGTCAAGAAGGCCAACCATGCAGGTGTAGTGCTCCAGTGTTGCAGAAATACTGTAAACTGAACTCATGGATTCAAAGTAGTGCAGGCCTTCATCCACTAGGCCTGCATGGCTACAAGCTGACAAAAGAGACACGAAGGTGATGTCATTTTTCTGTATTCCCTCCTCACACATTCGCTCAAAATGTCCAAGAGCTTCCTTAGCATGCCCATGCATTGCATAGCATCCAAGCATAGCAGTCCAGCAAACCACATGTTGTGTGGGCATACTGTTGAACACTTGCTGTGCATTGACAATGCTCCCACATTTAGCATACATGTCAAGGAGGCTAGCAATGACAAAGACATCAGACTGGTAACCCCTTTGGATAATCTGTTCCTCAATATGCCTGCCCTCTTCAAGTGCCGCTAAAATAGCACATGCATTCAGGACTGCCACAAATACGGCAGGGTCTGGCTCCACCCCTCCCCTTTGCATTTGTCAAGACAGTGCTAATGCCTTCTATCCTTGCCCACATTTCACATGTGCTTGAATCATGGCACTCCAGGCAACCACATTCCATGTGGGCATCCTGTTGAACACTTTCTCTGCATCTTCAATGCTCCCACATTTTCCATACATGTCAATGAGGCTACTACCCACAAAAACATCAGCCTTGTATTGGCTTTGTATTATCTGTTTATGAATCTGCTTACCCTCTTCAAGTGCCACAGCACTGGCACATAAATTGAGGAACCCAATGAAAGTGACAGCATCTGGCTGCACCCCATCCTGTCGCATTTGTCGAGACAATGCTAATGCCTTCTGGCCTTGTCCACATTTCAAATATCCTAAAAGCATCACATTCCAAGAGATGACATCACATGTGGGCATATTGTCAAACACATTCTGGGCATTGTCTATGCTCCCACATTTCATATACATGTCAATGAGGGTATTAGCAACAGAAACATCAGACCCACAACCACTTTGAATGATCTGTTCATGAACACGCTTGCCCTCTTCAAGTCCTGCTACACTAGTGCACGCTTTCAGGATCCCAACAAAAGTGACAGGGTCTGGCTTGATCCCTTCCAGTTGCATTTGTTGAACCAATGCTAATGCCTTTTGACCTTGCCCACATTTCATATGCCCAAGAATCATGATATTCCATGAGACCACATCACGTGAGGGCATCCTGTTGAAAACCATCCAAGCATCATCTATGCTCCCACATTTAGAATACATGTCAATGAGACTATTGCCTACAAACAAATTAGACTCAAAATTCCTTTGAATGATCTGTTTGTGGACACACCTGCCCTCTTCAAGTGCCACTATACTAGCACATGCATTCAGCACCCCCACAAAGGTAATAGGGTCTGGCTGCACACATTCAAGTTGCATTTGTCAATAGAGTTCCAGTGCCTCCTTCCCTTGCCCACATTTCACATGCCCCAGGATCATGGTACTCCAAGAGACCACAGTATGTTTGCACATCCTATTGAAGACTATTTGAGCATCCCAAATGCTTCCACATTTGGCATATATGTCAACTAAACTATTACTAACAAAGACATCCGACTCACACCCACGTTTGATAATCTGCTGGTGGATACACCGTCCTTTTTCCAGTGCTTGTAAACTTGCACATGCCTTGAGCACTTGAACAAAGCTGAAACCATTTGGAACAATGCCTTCTTGTTGCATTTGTTGGAAAAGCCTCATTGCCTTATCATTTTGCCCAGCCTTAACAGATTTTGCAAGCATTGAATTCCATAAAAAACATTGGATTGTAAAGAACCTGGAGGTAATCCAGCCAGTTCCGCATCAACCCAGGACGGTTTAAATTTTCCATCAAGCCACAATGCCTCCTGTGTCTCCTTATGTTTGAAATTACGGTACCGCACATTACCCTATGTCCAGAAATCAAAATCCAACTGATCAGCCACACATTCCTCCAAGTTGGTGCAGACCAGGGTATATGAGAACTCACATTCATGAGAGCAAGTGACTGACTTTCCCACATATTATTGAGAAGTCCTTTGACAGAAATCCTTTGAATTTTACATTCTCCAGTCTGTGATCCCACCACTGCGAAGGATTTGCAAACAAATTCTCCCAAAGCTTTTCTACAATCATTTTTTTGCCTGCAAGCAACAAAACCACAAGAACCTCTAAGTGCACTTCTTCTTCTTCTTCTTCTTCTTCACATCATGTTGGTTCACATGTGCCACAATGAGAAACATTTCATTGCCGTTAATTGAAACACAAAATCTGATCCACGACGGCCATGAGAAGGGAGACGAATTACCAGCACCGTGGTCTCTAGAGGCCGCCGCTTTCTCCTCCTCGTCCAATCGAGCTTTGCGAACAACAGTAGGACGAGCTACAGACTGCAGATAGCTGCCGGGCATGATGAGGTGCCAAAATTCTGGCCGCCGTCGCCACTACTCCTGCTGCTTCTGTCCATTGGCATCGGGTACTATTCTTCTTCCATTCTGCCGCAGAAAACGGACTGCTCCATGCACCATGCACTTGCAACTCCTGTACTGACGCAAACCCTAAACACATTCCTCCCCCAATAAACATCAACCAAAAATAAGGTAAAGTGCGCAGACGACAACGACAGATTGCGATTCTCAAAAGCGACCTAGCCTAGTCAGAAAAGTGCAAACAAAAAGAAAAGAGAGCTCGAGAAGGCAGTCGCATGCGCACGAGCACGCAGCCAGAGAGAGTCTTAGAGAGAGAGAGAGAGAAGACGAAATTTTCAAAGGAAGTTTGGAACCCTAATCCAATTGTGTTCGTGTTTGGTGCAAACCCTAAAAACCTGCTCTTGACTGTCAGTTATTACTAGGAGGCTCCAACCAGCGGTGTTTTTTTTAGTTATTTTTATTTTTATTTTTTAGTATATATTTTTTGTTTTTTATCTATTCAATTTAAGTAAGAAATATTATTAATTTTTAATTTTTAATGGCAATTTTTCGAAAAAGAGGCACATTTCGTGGCAAGATTCTTGTTTTTTTTTTTTTTTTTTTTTCAAAAGTAAAAATTAAAAAAATTTCAGAAAATAAAGAAGCAGTTTTGGGTCAGGTTTATTCACATTCCTGTCTATGGCTGCAGTACGTAGCCAGATAATAAAAGGATTTTTATTTTTATTTTTATTTTTATTTTGGGGACAAAAATTTTAGGATTGGGTTGTCATTTACTGTTAAATCTCTTTTACCATGCTCCATTACTGCAAAAATAGAAACTATGAAAGAAAAAAACATGTTGGTTCCACAACCAAATAATAATAATTAATTTCAATATTTTGCAAAATAAAAAAATAAAAATTTGTCACAAATCCTTTTTTTCTTAAAGAAATTATCCAGAAAATTAATTAAAATTTTGCCTAAAATCTCCACAATTGCTTGCAATAGAAAAGGCGCGTAATATTTTCTACACTCATAATTTTGAATATTGCCAAATTTGGTTGAATATACTTATGAATGATTGTCACTTGAACATCACAAAATTGAAATGAAAAAGAAAAAAGGAAAAAAGAGAAAAAACACTAGTTCAAAAGGTGATTTATTATCTACTATTTTATTATTCATACACAATAAAGTTAATAAGGGGGTTCAAAGTTCAATGGTTGATTATTATCTTCTAACTAAAATTGTTTCAATTTGTGATTATTTTAAATGTCCATTTGGCCACATATGATTGGATTGATTCAATATCAAAAATTTAAATATTTCAAGGTAACTTTATGAACATGGTTTTGTTTTTAAATTTTGTGAAGTGGATTGGTGATCATCCATAAGAGGAATTAGCCAAATTTGGATATATATATATATATATTCTCAAACCTTGCAATATATTCACAACTTACAAGAACCTAGGGTCTAAATATGGCAAATTCAACCTTTTTTCTTTCAAAATATGCCAATTTTTTTGGGGTCATCAAGCAATGAAATTTCACACCCCAAAAAACCATGATTATAAACATTTTTTCACCCCGAAGCTTGATTCACACCAAATGGTAATAGTAGGGGTATTATTATTCCATTTAACCCTCTCTTGGTTTGGGGGTTAAGTGACAAAAATTGAAGAGCAAACTAACCTCACACAAGATTATTTACACAAGAGAACATATAAAAATCATGCAATGTGATTAACTTAATTCTATCATTGAACAATTTGAACTTAGGGTTAAATTTTAAATGACATCTAAATCATAAAATGGGTTTTATTATCTTTTAAACAAGAGAACATATATAAATCATGCAATGTGATTAATTTAACTCTATCTTTGAACAATTTGAACCCAGGGTCAAAATTTAAATAACATCTAAATCATACAATGAGTTTTTTTTATCTTTTCAAATCAACGTAACTTCTCTTCTTCTTTTTCGAAACACAACAATAAACCCAAGCTCACAAGCCATTGACACACCAAATCAAGATCATTGACAAAAGAATAACATGAGTTCCATTTGGCACATCATTAAGTTTGAACCCAAGACCTTTTTGAGGTCTCAAGGTCCCAAAATGTCAAATTACCAATAGTCATTACCCTTGAAGTTAAACTAACCTTTTTATTCCATCCTAACTTGAAACCAAAACTTAAGAAATTAAAAATATTTATTCTTAAAAATTAAACATCTAAAGCATTTACCCTTCTTTAACCCCCAATGGCATATCAATTGTTAACTCATTTTTGGAATTATTTTATGATTTTATGAATGAAATAAAGGTAGGGTTACTTTATTTCCTCAAATTATTCATTTACCACACACCTCAATGTGAAACTAGTTCCAAGATGAAGGAACTTTAGTAAGAAAACAAGACTTTGTTTATGACAATGGACACTTACCTTTTATCATTCTAGATGTCCAAAAATACAACTTTTTTGGCAAAGGCATTTGAGTTGTAATAATCATGAACATTGACATAAGCAAAACTTGGGATGTTCAAAGATTCACCTTCAATTATGACATATTTGAAAACATCATTTGACTTCAAATCAACAAGAAATAATAATCTTGGAACTCCCAAAAGCTTTTATGAACCCTAGTTCATTTCCCTTTTAATGATCTTAAAAGCATCTCATGTGGTCTTGAAAATTTGGCTTGCCAACATCACTTTTGTAGCAGGTTTTTCATTTGGCTTGGCACCTTTGAGATTTTACATGAGGATGTTCATGTGGTGCAAGCCTACAAACCTACTTAACTATCGTGTTAGTTGTTTCAGCCACCTATCTTATAGTTTTTTTTATGAAACATGGATATGGAATGGTGGAAGCATGAAATGGAAGTGCCAATGCATGTTATAGAGGAAGATGATGACGTAAATGGAACAATTGTGTCAATTTTTTAAGCAATTGCATAAAAACATTGAAGAAGGAGACATGGTGAAAGGAAGGAACAAAGGTTCACAAGGACGATCACCAAATGTTGCACGCATCATGTGCAAGTGCATGACCACATCTTTAAAGATTACTTTATAAATAATCCCACTTACTTTGGTGAATTTTTTTGACATCATCTTAAGATATATGTATTTAATTTTTTTAAATCATGCATGCAATTTGTGAATGCGATTTTTGAATAATCTACCCCCCCACTTTTTCCAAATATGTTTATAACTTGGGTTCAATTACAACTATAGTTGAAAATCACCCTTTCAACTGTAATTTATTTTTTTCAACTACTAACCACAAAAGTCAACAAATACAAGTTGAAATGAAATTTTGTATTTGAAAGTGACGACCATGTGTCAACACTACAACAATAACCATTTCTAACCATTTTTATTGAAAATGATTTCACCATTAAAATCAAAGTTGTTTTCATTTGTAACTTCCCACTAGATGAATTTTATCCATTGACAAATCATAACGTCATCAAATAACGAATTGAATTTTCAACTATATTTCAACTAAACCATCAAGTTGTAATTTTGATTATGTTATGACTAAACCATGCAAAAAATAATCAATAATTTGTTAACACGCGACCCTACCTAGAGTTATGTGTAGGTTTAGGTAGGTATATAGGTCCACTTATAAGTAAGTAAGTAGGTGGGAAGTTATGTTACTTAGCTACTGGGCCTACTTATTTATATATGCTAACATAACTTAAGGCTAGGTAGCTAGGCCTAGGTTAATAAATAGATCATAATATTACTTAGGTTTAGGGTAAATAAATAGCCTTAAAATAAATTTTATTTTTTGCCATGTGGCCTTTAAGGTCAAACCTTTTTTTCTTGGTTTGTCCTATGTGCCAACTTCACCTTTTGAAAATGACTTGTGCACAAACTTCATTATGTAATTTACAAACTTGGAAACTATAACAAACAATACGGGATAAAATTATAGTTATATTTTAGTTGCATCCTAGGTTGAACTTGATTTCAACTAGGGTAAGCATGCTTACCATCATACACTTAAGATTTCAAAGGAAGATCTAACTCCCTACACATTGCTCCTTTATTTTTGTTGTTGAAAAAACATTTGTAGCCTTCCATCTAATGTTTCCAATGCTGCAAAAAAAAACGCTCTATTTGGTCAAGGAACAAGGAAGATAAATGTTGTTTTGTGTAAGGGAATTTGTATTTGGTGATAGACCTATTAAAACAGTTTCAAATTTTGAGATAATTTTTTTTCATTCTTTTATTACATTTGGATTTCAAAAAGGTCTTGTAGATCTTTAGTTGGCACACCTTTAGGTTTTTAGATGACTCAAAATGGACTAAAAATGAGAAAGATATGGGCTTTAAAACTAAAGAAGGTTTATAATTTTTCCTTGAAAACATTTGATGCAAACTCTCACAATTTTGGATTTTGAAATTAAATTTTTTTTTCATTGTTTTGTTTCATTTGGAGTACAGTGAGGTCTTGTAGATCCTTAGTTGGTGCACCCATAGGTTTTTAGATACTCAAAATATATTTTAAATGATAAATATTTAGGGTTCAAAACTAAATAAGGTTTATAGTTTTTCTTTCAAAACATTTGAAACGAAATATCACAATTTCAAATGTTGAGATTAAATTCTTTCATCATTGTTTTGTTGCATTCGGAGTACCAATTGGTCTTATATATTCCTAATTGGTACCCATAGGTTTTTTAATAACTCAAAATAAACTAAAATTTAAAAAGATATGGGGTTTAAAAGTAAAGAAGGTTTAGAGTTTTTTCTTCAAACTTTTTGAAACAAAATATCACTTGTCCTCTTCCTCCTCTTCATGTTTTCTTCCTTGCTCCTTTGATTTTGGTTTTTTTTTTTTTTTTCAAAAATCAATCTTTCCATTTATGCTTCCATAAAAGTGTTTATTAACATTTGAGATTAAGAATGTTATTTTTAATGTATATATTTGTCTCAATTTTATAGTTAATGCAATTTTTATATAATTAATATAATTAAGCCTATATTATTCTTATTAATTTCATTATTGTGAATTAAATATTTGTATGTATATTATTCCCTATTACCTAATATTATCTACAATAGTTTGTACGTAAACAAAACTAATTAATTATTACAAGTAATTGTTGTTCTAATCTAGTTAGTAATTAAGTATTCGGTACCTAAAACCACCAAACATTAAACACCTTGGCCACATTCCAATGAAAAGCTTTATATTTTTTAAAACTAAATCAATGAACAACACCTAAGGTATGTTTAAAGTTAACCCATGAAGCACCTAGGCTAGATGGCCTAAGCCATGCCTAGACCTATGGTGCATGCCATGTGTGATACATATGTAGCTTTTAACATAGGCCAAGTGACACCTAAATTGGGCCAAAAAAAATTTTAAAGTGATATGGTGTTAAGGCTAGGTGTAAACCTAGGCCACATGGCACCTATAAGATCTAATTCAATTATACCAAACCTTCTACAAGCTTACTAGATTGTATTGAAGCTTGGTATCATGTACCTTGTATTAAAATTTCAACATTTTGATAAATTATATACTTTAATGACCATGTTATTATGTAGGTATGTTTTCAATCCTAAAACACTAAATGTTTTTTCAATAAAAAGAGAAAATATAATTAATTACATCAAAAAAAATCCAAAGGAATTGGGTTGTGTGTTAAATAATTTTGGGAAAATGTCAACGATTCAAATTTAATGAAATTTATTTCATAAGTTTTATAGTTAAACAACACTAACATCAATAAATGTTGAATGGTATAAACTACCAAAGCCATGTGATAGTGGGTAGCCCCATGGTGATGCATTTTCAATCAACAAAAAGAGCTTTAAAATGGGTACATCTCATGTTCAAAGATTAGCTATCCTCCGTTTCATTAGTTTAGGTAGAATCAAAATCATCCAAGTAGGATTAGAAACCAGATCCAAATGCCTTGGTTTGCTTTATGGGGACAACTTGTTCTTTTTATATTACTTTTAACCATATGTGTCAATGGAAAGGTTTCCAACTTGTAGTCATCGTTGATATGCCCAATGCCCCTTGGTTTGGTTTTTAGCAATCCATCACAATCATTGTGTAATTAGTGATTTTGTTGGTTTTTACAACCTCAATAAAAAATTGCCTCTTAAAATTATGACCATACATCTCCAAATTATGTAGAGTTTAGGGCACATTGGATTTGGTTGTCATCATGTTTATTGTGTAACATTTTCCACAAAGTGTTAACATAGCAAGAATGCCCAACTTGCGTTCTTTATAAGGTTGACCTATAGTTGTATAAGGTAGTTGAAAGATAATCAAGCTAAAGTTGCAACAAAAAACATTAGTCCCTTGAATTACAGTTCATCCATCCAATTGGCATTTATCATCCATCTTTATGTTTTGTGACTCACCAAAGTAGTCGAACAAAAGACTCATGATGTTAACACACCACCTTGAAAGGCACGACTATAAATTATGTCATTTTCCTAATTGATGTTTCAACTATAATTCAATTATAAATCTTACATGTGCTGAGAATATTTCGTTAATGACCCCTTAGTTGATATTTAATTTCAATTATACACCAAATGACTAGACAAGTCAACTTACTTGGTAGCCCCAAATTATTCATTCCATATATATATATATATATATATATATATATATAGTTGAAAATGACATTAATCAAAAGTGAGGTGGTTGAAAAAGGGAGTTTTCTACTAATGTAGGTCACATTTATAAAATATTTAGTTAGATGGGTATTGTGACATGATCTATCATCACAATTTTTCTTTGTTAAAATTTTCCATTTATTTTCACATGTTAAACTCATGTCACGAACTCCTTTGAATTTGCGTTAATAAATTGCAAGAGAATGAAAGTTATTAGTCAAATTGTGTGTCATCATGAGGTTTCACAAGTATCTTGAAGAATCCAATGTGTGTGTAAGTTATAAAAAAAAACAACTAACATGTTGTGAATTAGGTGACAAATTTGGATGGCATTGCAATTGTGGAAAGTGATTATTAAATGAGGCAATAATTTGTGGCCTTTAATTGGACTATAAAAATCATTTCTTATATATATTTGTTGGCATGTATGAACATTCAACATTGTTAACAAGCTTTCTTTTATTTGTATGGAATTTAGATTGCAATTTGAGTTACCCTCTAGTTATACCAAATGTTCGTGGACTTTGAAACATGGAAAACATGTTAAAATATTTGGATATGTCAAGAAATATTCAAATATTCTAGTGATGTGGTGGTATATTAAAAAATTTCAAAGAATATATTGTATGTGTCAAAAAGTTGGGTTGAGGAATATTTTTGTGATGTGTATGGAATGTAACATGAAATGTTCCATCTTATTCACACTCATGTTTAGGTTCACAAAATAACATTCATGTTGTGCAATGAATGAAAATATGAGGAAGTTGACCCAATTTCCCTTAGAACAAGGACAATGGATTAATTAAGGGAATTTCTTGGAATAAACTTCCTTTCCATCCATTTTCAGATTTTATGAAAGTTTTCAAACATTTAACACAAATTGAGATCTAAAGAAGAAGATTTTTTTTCATAAAATGAACAAGTCATAAGAAAAAGATATCCATTAAAGTCAAACTTGTGTATGAAATACCATTTGTTTGCCTAAATTAATGCCTACCAAGTTGATTTTTTTTTTTCACCAAGTCCATTTTGTCAAATTACCAAATCCACATCCATTTCACTAATTTACCAAGTCATCAAATTCACATCACCAAAGCTACATTGCCAACTTGCCAATTCCATTCCTCATTGACAAATATCAAAATGCATCACAAATTGGCCATAGTTTCAATAAAACATAAGTTGTCCAAATGCCTAATTTTGTTTCCCTACACAAATTCCATTGGATCTCAAATCATTGCCCCAATTTTTGAACATTGTTGTTACCTCAAAGCTATCGATTTCCAAGGTTAAAAATTGGTCACGCAAAACTCATTGATCTTGCATCTAGCAATGACCTCACTTTAAAAATGTGTATATGGTGGACATGTCACTATCTAAACATGGATGTGGACTTGACAACATGGAATAATGAAATGGATATGAGACAATTTGTCAATCAAATGGACTTGACAAATAGTTTGTCAACTTTGCAATTTAACCTAAACCCTAACAACACTAGATACTTGTGTCCTTCCATTCCAAAGTAGATTGGTCCTATTTTTTGAATGCACCACCTTGGAATACTTTATTGAGATTTTACACGATATGCAACCTTTAGAAACTAGATTACACATTTCGCATAAATTGTGAAGGAAACTAATACAACCTTTTTTTTGTTGTGCAAATTTGGCAATACATGTGTTCAACTTTGTGAATCTTATTGGCAACATAATTGGGCTAATAATAGAAAAATTTGGCAACCAAAATCTATGGTTTCATTCAAATTTGACAATACAACCATCAATGAAAATTTTGCTATAATCTACATGACCTATTGTAACTTGTTAAAAAGCTTCATTTAATCACATTATGGGGGGATCAATCCCCATTCATTAGAGACTTTTCCCACTAAAAGATAATGTTTCCTTCAAGCAAGTAAGGTAATAATGTTCTTAAAACAAAATTTGAAAACATCTTCAAGAATAGAGTGGTCATTAAACCAATGGAAATCATGAAAACAAAGGGTGGCAAGCTAATAACTCAACGAATATTGTGTTCCCTTGTTTGTGTTCCCTTGTTCACATACAATAATAAAAAGTTTGAAAACACCAAGTTACAACTTTCAACATTTGTATATGGAATATGTAGACAATGCAAAAAAAACACAAAACTTGTTTAGCATTGGACACCTTACAAATTAATCAACTTTAAGAATTAAACACATATCAATGTTTCTTCAATTACCAAAATTTCAAAGTTTCATCGTAAAGAAAATTTTACAATGAACCCCACTTGAATCATGGAAATTCCTACCTTGATTTCACATTCTTTAAGACATTGTGAGACATGATGATAAATTTAATGATGATCTTCCATATTTTGGTTAAAGGATTAATGGTATTAAGAGACCCCAAGGCAAGTTTGACATTATTTGTCATAGTGATTTTGAATATGGGTTTTTACATAGCTAGGGTAGAGGCACACAATACCTTAGTACCTACATGTTTCGAAACCCCATTTTCATCTTGTTACAAAACATGCCCTTCACAACATTCAAATGGGTGTTGAACAATTCATCACAATTTTCATACAACTAAGTAATGAAGATACACAATATTTAATGCTCATTTACCCCATGTTGTGGAAACATGTGCAATTTGGCCATTAATTTTGTGCCTATCTCCAAAATTAGAATTTGACACCTTTCATGACTTAGTCAAAACTACCCTTTGTCACATAACATTTCACACCCATGTTAGAATTTCACTCGTGCACCCAAATGTGATTTATTTGGCATTCAAATGCTAAATGATCAATGCCACTATTGAGATTAGTAACTCATTTCATCAAAATTGTCTTATGTTCATACTCTCCATAAGAGAAACAAGTAAAAAAATACAAATGAGTAAAATTTGAAAATAATATAATAACTTAGGAATAAATCATGTGTAAGTTTGCTTGGATCAACTCGATTGCTTGCACAAATCAATGATAAAAGCATCTCAAGCTTGTGTAAGCTTAATTAAATTTTTCATGACACTTAGAATAAGGACAATGCAAGCAAGGTTCAAAAGAGTTTCAACATCAACCAAATGTTCCAACTTGAAGCATCACCTATTATTGCAAGGTTGTTTAGTGCCATCTTCAACAATAACAACTGGTATTCTTGCAACACTTAGATGAATGGGCTCAAAATATACGATATTGTTTAAATCTTAAAACCTTTTGTTTCCATGATCTCTTTAAGCTTTTAGCAAATTCAAAATGTTTCCTTGGAAAACTAAAAAAATACTTGTAAAATAGTCACATGACCATGTCAAGGTGATTGACCATAAGCAAAATATAGAAGGTTTGGACAATTATATTTGTTTAATCCACCATGCAATGAACATTAGTTAGAAATGTAACAAACTAATATTGGATTTGGATAGTAAGACCTATGCAATAACCTTGAAATACACTAACCCCATCAGCACCAAAAGACATTAATTTCTTGAAATTGACAATAGGGTCCAAATTACCTCCATTAATAATAGTTGTTTTCATAATCACCATAATGAAGTTGGTTGGATTAAAGCCATCCATTATAGTTCCAAGGACAACAACATGGGCACTTATCCCAATTATCTTTTACATTTAACATATGTAATAATTTTCAATTGATAATTTGATATGGAGTGAAATATTTAGAAATAATTCAATGGAATTTACATTTTAAAAGCATATAAATAAAGGTATTTTTTGTCACTTTTGTCCATACAATACATTAAGGATGACATATTTCAAATAGGACTTGAAAAAATGCTATGAATTTATTAGGGTGTAAGCACTAACTTGAAAATTTTAAGAATCGCTTCATTTTGATTATATGGGACTTAACCTTTAAATGTTAAGGAAAGAAAAGAATACATTGAAAAGCAAACTAATTTGGTCCAAAGTAACATTTAAGGATTAATTTTTCTCTTAAAATTAGATGATTGTTCATCAAATGTAGTTTTTTTTATCATGATCAATTTGAATGGTTTCCATATATAAAGAAGGCATGTTGTATTTGATGTATTAGGCCAATATGAACTTTAATTGCCAATGACAAACAATATTCCCAGTAAATTGTTAAAGATAAATGTCATTTAGTGATGTTTACATTTCATAAGTATTATTCTTTTGCTTTTGATATGACCTCAAATAACATTAGTGGGTCCTTCTGTTGTTGGCCCAAATATATTAAACCTCAAGTGTAAAATCACCCATGCCAAATTATTTTGGTTGAATTGAACTTAATTTCAAATGTCTTCGTTGAAAAGAAAACCATTTAAGAAACTAATTTCAAAATATGAATATAACTTAAATTTCAATAACTTTTGTTTTGTTAGTCCAAAATTTGTGAAATGACATGTATGCCAGTTTTTTGAGGTTTCTTGGGTGGTACCAAATAGGGAATGGAGGGGTCTACAATTTGGGAAGGTCATGGTGTGCTCACATCAAAACAAACAAACATTTATTAATATAACCCCTCATGTCAAATATTTTGGTGGTTAATAATTCAATTAGTCAAATTGGGAAGGGATGAATGCATGAAAGGCAAACATTAAACATGCACAATAAGTTAAATTGCAATTTTTTCTCATACAAAAAGTACCCAAGTTTGAATATGCTACGTAGTCATGCCCAACATGAAAGTTCTTCTCAAGTTTTTTTTTAATGTATCAACTTATGTTCAAACTATAATCATGCTTGGAAGTGAACACATTTTAATGAAATAAGTGGTGTATTGATTTAACATCAATCCTTTAAATAAATTATTGAAGTTCCAATCAAATGAAAAACTTTTTTGTTATTATTGATTTTTCAAAATGCTTAAATTTTTTTATGAATGTTCAAAAATGGAACCTGGGAAAAACTTTTTTTAAATGACTCCAACTTCTAAGAAAAAATGAGACAAGGACTGAACTCAAGCAAATGGTTGACAGTGAATTCAAAGCAATTGCATAATTAGTGAAATCAAGTAATATTGAAAATATATTATTCCCCCCCCCCCCCCCCCCCACAAAAGTTGGATCATTAGGAATTTGACAAAAACTGAATAATATTAACTCAAAAGAAGTTAGAAAATGGATGAACTTAAGAACTAAAACAATAACTAAAACAATGAGTGAACCCATGGAAGCTTGAAAATTTCCCAACTTATATTCAAGGAAGTTGGATTGGTGAATTTGAATAAATTGGATAATGGATGAACATAGGCTACATTGGATGATGGATTAACATCATGGAAAAAATAAAATCAAGCCCAATTGGAAACTTGAAGAATGGATGAACATATGGAACCTTGACAATGGTTCAACTAAGGTAATGAAATAGTGGGTGAACCCATGAAAGATTGAAGTTGGCCCAACTTTCTAAAGGACATTGGGCAATGCATCCATACCCATAGAAACAAAACAATGGGTGAACTCAAAAGAAATGGACAATGGATGCACTTGGGGAAATTGATATGAGTATTTCAAAGAAATTTTTAAATGCATAGGCTTGAGGAAGTTGGACAATGGATGTACATGGCGAAATCGACCCAAGTATTTCAAAGAAGTTTTTAAGTGGATGGACTTGGGGAAGTTGGATGATGGTGAGTTTAAGAAAATAGGAGTTAAAAAGGAAACTAGATAATGAACACACCCAAGGTGATTAACTCAACTTTCTCCAATAAATGAGCTCAAAGAAGTTGGAGAACAAATGACCCCCAAAAGAAATGGGACAATGGGTGGACCCAAGAAATTAAATCTCAATTTCTTTGAAAAAGTTGGACAAAAGTGAGCTTGAAGAAGTGGTGACAACATTATTACAAAATGTGGATATAGTTCACTAGTCCCTCTTCTCAGTAGATTAGTGAATTCATTATGTTTTCACTAGGTCTTATTCATTACGACCAATGAATTTTTTCAAAATCCAATGAAATCACTTCATGTACAAGGATACCTTTTGTTATAGTGCAATGAAGGAACATAAAGAAGTTGAGTCTGAATAAGTTAGACAATGAATGAAAATGAAATTAGGAATGGAAACTAGTAAAACAATAGGCGTACTCGCACTCCCCAAATTTTAACTCACATGCTTCAAGGACATATATGTACATGCATGAAAATCATGTATGCTTTGCTTGCATGGAATGCTACACGAACTTACTTACACATATGGGGGAGTATGGAGTAGAGAGTATGTGTGTTAAGGCAGCAGCAGGTGGCGGTGGCAAGCAACCCAGTGAGGACTCAGGAGTCCCATATTTCTGACACTGGCAATGAATGACCTTCAGTGCATCCAGAGATGAAGCTTTTAGTTGTCCTGAACTGAACCGCCTTTGTTCCTCTGGGGTATGGGGGAAACTTGAGAGCATTGATGGCATATTGATCCTGAGCTGGAGCTTCTTGGGTTTCTCTGCAATCTTGGATTCTCAGGCCTGCTGCTGCTGCACAGCACAATCCAGACTTCAATGAGCTTGCTTGCCACATGGCCAAAACTCTCCACTTCCCAATCCTTTGATAAGAAGAGTTCATAGGGGTAGTAGATATTTGGGAATGGCTTCTTCTTACTGGGACTTCCACAGTTTCTGCAGTGTGGCAGAGGCGAGTAAAACTCATAAAAAAATATTACTCTTTGTTCATGAATCTGTTTCTAGCCTACTTACTACTATGTTTGCAACCAAGTGTCCATATGTTTAGGGTTTAGGGTTTTACCCTCCTGACCCTAAACCCTAAAACCCTAACTCCTCCTTTAGCAAAATTTCCCTCCTCTCATCTTTTCACCATGTGGGCTTTCATTGTTGTTGCCTGAGTTCTTACCATTTTTGACTAGCTTCAGGCTTTGGGCTAGTTCTTGGTCTAGTTCCAAGTAAGTAAATTGCAAAAAAAGCTTCATTTTGATGTTGGAATCATTCAGAGCTTGAACTGAAACCATGTGTTATGTGGCTTGCTACTCAAATTTGATTCTGGGCATGTTATTGTTAGAATAAGATAAAACAACAACATAGTTAAGATGATGGCTCCATGAATTAATTAGGAAGTGTTTTGTTCATCCCAACCTTCTTACTTACTAAAGAATATTTCATTAATTTGAATGATTATTTGTTGTAAGTGTTTTGGAAGTTAAAACCAAAAATATGGGTTTTTTGTAATACCAATATTCATGGGGCTAGCTCCCTCCTCACACTTACATGCATACCATTCATCAAAAAAACTATAGATTTGCCATTATATTTATGTGTAAACTCGGCAATTTGTCTAATACCTATGCCATTCCCATATTTTGTTTCTTTAAATATATGTATGCCATTGCCATATTGGTGTGTGTCCCTATATGATAAAACCATACATACACTTGCCCAAGCGGGGCGGGGGTTTTCTTCCTGTAAAACACTCTGCATTATCATGATACCAGACAGGTACCCACTGGGTATCTATCATTAATAAATAATGTGTTGCATTTTACATCATGTGATGCTGCCCGAGGGTTGAGGCATTCCTGAAATAATGGGCCCTCGGGGTCGGAGGTATATAGAACCTTGGGCAAGTAAAACCATATATACTTGCTTGCCCAAGGGGGAAAGGGGGGCAGTTTTTTCTTCCCATGCAATTCTTGTTCAAAACACACCAAATTATAAACTTGCAGAGGAGAGCTAGAGTACACATACAAACTACACTTCTTTGTTTCCCCCCTTCACCTCATGTAGCTAGCTGCACATGCACACTATGACGTGTTGTGTTGTCTTGTCTGGGAGATGATGGAGTATAGAGTACCTAGTAGCTCACAACTGGCATACTCATCAATAGGCCACATTTTTGACTAGTCAAGATTTGACTAGGGCAACCCTTGGTCAAATCTTGGACTTGTTTCTTGGCTAGGAGGTTGTTGGGAACCACATTAAATGATGAATACAACAAGTACCATATATATATACCTACACACCACACACTATGAGTTCTTTAGTAGAGCATCTCCACCAGTGTTCAGTATGTGACCCTAAACCTTGGATGAGGTTCATGAGTCAAATCCAGTGAATCCACTGGAAGAAAGACTGCTAGGACCCTACACATATGCATGGCCTCCAGAGCCCTGGAAGAGTCTAATACATACAGTCAAATCATATTCATTGACTGCTCCATGTTTCTGATTGGGTAGATAGTTTGATTGGTCCAAGTGGTTTGCTATTAGTAGTCTCCCACCTACTTCCAGTCCCAGTTTTTTTTATGGGGTGGGTTTGGAAAAAAGTTAAGTAACTCAAAAGTGGAGGTGAGAAATATTTTTGCAGGGTCACATACTGAGCGTTGATGGAGATGCTCTTAGTATGACAGACAGACGGACTAAGTGAATTTATATATAAGATGTGGTCACTTTGACACTTCTGTTTTGTAGAGGAAAATAGGAGACCCCTCACATTTTATCACCGACATTTGTCTAAAGCTAACACCCAAAAAGGAAAGGAAAAAAAAAAAAAAAAAAAACCAGACACACCCAAATGTAGATGCTCTAAAACCTTTTCAGGTTGAGCACTTGGGTGCTGAATAATTATCTTAATTTTGAATATCCACTTTGGTAGTTTTTTTTTAATTATGAAAATTTAGCAATAAATGTAGGCAGCTTTGTTTCAATAGGTTCTCTTGACTCTAAATCTCTAACATAATGAGACCAATTTTATTAAAAAAATTCCCTCCTTTGTAATTTACTTCAAGTTTGACATTTCAAACAGATAATTTTCTTATAATTCGAAATTTTCACAAATATTTAATTACTGCCGAACCTGAAAAAGGACGAGGGTGTTGTGCTTGTCCTTATGGAAATTTTTTGCAATGGGCGTTTTTTTAATTTGGAGGTAAGAAATGAGATAAAAGTTGACTGTATATAGAGGTGGTTTCTTGAAAGAAGGGTGGCAGATTATTAATCCTGCCATTGAGGAGAACTTAAGCTCTTTCCAAAGGGTTGTCAGACAATAAAAGTATCGGTAAAGTCACCCTCTGTTTCACCCCCTATCCCCTCTTTCAGTCGTATCCGCAAAGTAAGGAAATTTTATTAAATCTGAGTATGAAATGCTGAAACTCAGCATTTTAATGCACAAGGTTCGAGAGTAATTATAGTAGTTGTACAGGTAGGAGCAGAGGAGCAGTGAAAATATATATGTAGCAGCAGTGGAGGAAAGAGGGATTGAAATTCAGTTTACCACCGAAATTGGTGGAAAAACTAGTCTGGGTCCCAGTTATTTTGGTTTTGTAAAATTTCATTCCCAGTTACGCATTTGATGCCTTGTTGTACTGAAACTAGCCGTTCTCGCCCCCTAGTCGCCCAAATAATTGGTTTTAACCCACTTCTAATGCAATGCCAGTTTTTCTAGATAGCTCAAATTATAAGCTGCTTCTGTGATGGAAGTTCATACCCTGACATTATTCATAGCAACCAAGATGATGGTGGTGCATCATACCAATTTACTGGATTGGAAAGGACAAATGAAAAGACAAAAACTAAATAATTGGAGTGCTCATTTCCATTCTGATTCATAACAGACCTGCAGTAGTAGTGATAGTAGTAGTAGTAGTAGTAGAAGAAGAAGCAGAATTTTATTTGTTGTGTTACATTCAATATTTGCTTTTTGATGGTATTCCCTTTCCTGTTCTACCCCCAAGTTCCCATTGTTAGTTGTTAGTGTCTACCTAGTACCATCTGAAGCTGTCGACAAACCATACAAAACAGAGAGGTTGCTTGCAACCAAGCACACAATAACAATCTGTAGTGAAGTTAAAAGATGTCTTCCTCTCTGAAGCATCCATACCTACCTACAAACTTGCCCTTCCTCTCTATGTTACACCTACCTATAAGCCTACCCTTTCCTCTTACAAACTTATCAAGTGAACCTCCCAACCTTCCCTTGGCCAAAAAATGAAGTGGGTGGGCAGATACCCATTCCCAGCTTGTGGAATTCGTAACCCCTCCCCCTACTAGTTTTCCAATGCTTTCAATCCCCAAGCTTGAGGTTTCTCCACCACACCATCCACTCAGATTTTCAATCTTCCATCTTTTCACTCACGTCCTTTTTAGTCACAATTTTCATCTTAGCCTTCTCCTCTGCCATGATCTTCAAGAAGTTGGATCAAACCTAGCAACACTCTATGAATGAGTTGCAGCTGCCAAATAAGAGAGTGAAAAAAACAGCAACACTACTGTCTCCTCTTGGTTCCAAATAGAAATGTATTAAGTAGTCTAGATCATACCCCAAAAAGGAGGAGCATCCCTCTTGCAACAGATCAACAATCCAAAATTGTGTTCATTCATTCATACATAGGGAAACTCTTTCTGACAATCTTCTCATCTTTTGCACTGACTAGCAATTTACAAGAGGGCACAGACGGTGATGAAGACCATATAATATCTGATCATCAGTTGCAGTGCCATCACAGCTGCCATATTTGAATGAGTGTTGTTGGCAGTAGGAAGATACGGGATGTTGACAAGAGCAATAAAAAATGTCCATGCAGGGTGTGTTTTTCTTTCAAAATCAGCAATGACACACCTGGCCTCCTATACATTAGCAAGTGTTGATGATTTCAATATCAAGGATACCAGATCTGTGTAGTATTACTATTATGCAAAGGATTTGGTCCTGTGGGAACAAGTCTATCTGTCCCAAATGCACTAGTTGTTGTCACTGACCTCCGTGGCAACTGATACTCCAGTAGACTCTTATCCTTTTGTCTGCTCATGCTGCTACTGTCACTTTCTATCAGAAGGAGCTTGCGGTTTCTTCTTCTCCTTCTTCTTCTTCTACCCTGTCTAGTAATTGGCAGCTGCAGTTCTGAAATCCCTACACTATTCATTGTCTCAGAAGTGATCACCTGCAGACATAAGCATAGGATCAGATGTTTTAGTGAGAATGAAACCTGCATGCTCAAAGCTGGATCTCCATGGGGTCAGTAGTGGCCTGTGAATTAATTGGATACAATTATAAGACTACAGGACAATAGTAGTACAGGTCATTTTGCAGTTCAAGATTTTATAACCCTAAGTAATTTGAGCTATAACTCTCAGCCCAGCTAAATTCCCAAAAATGTCCAGACATGGACTTCCTTATAATAAGCTTCCTGTCTCAGGGTTTGGAGTGAGAAATTGTTGCCAAAAGTTCTGCAGAATACACGCTGTTCCTGTAGTATAACCCAGTACAGTAACCAAGTGGCTATGGTGAAGAAGCTCTATGAAATTAGCCAGGAAGCTCTTCTAGACACGAATTTGCTCCATCACACACGTGACAACAGATGATGATACCAGTAGTACTGAGCACTGCTGGAGCTGGCTCTTAGATCTCACACAGTAAAACAAATACAGTTTCAAACACTTCTCACAGATGCTCATCAGATCTTCTCCCATTTTTGTCCTCTTGCACTGGACATTGATATCTGCATGACGATCTGCTTTAACCTGACTACTGATGATTTGTGTTCTTGAAATACTACTTTAACTTGGCCTTCTTTGGACATGTTCAAAGTGGGTGCGCGCATGCATCCTGGAAGATGAATTTCACACTTATGTCTAGCAAGCAAAAGAGAAGGTGAAGTACAGGATCATCACCTCAATGCTGCAGGGAAGCAGCCCCAGCTGCTGCTGATGATGATGATGAAGAGAGAGCTTTGGCAGAATAGAAGTAGATGCAGCAAATTCTAATTCATCCCAGCAGCTTGTTTGCACACCACCCACTATTACAGTGACACCCACAAGAGCAGCTATCACCGTGAGCAGCAGCACTAGAGATACAGAGCTCCAGCAGCAAAAAATTGCCATGCCCACAAACGGCTCCACCACCACCCAATGCCCGGAGCAGATCAAGGATGCAACAAAATATAATTACTCTAGTCCTCAAACTCAGCCGATATTTGAAGGAACATGATGATGATGATGATGATGACGATGATGATGATGGAGCAAGCATATGATGATGATGATGATGATGCACAAGAGATGATCACGTCGCAGTTGGGATGCTTCTTTCTCTGGACGAAGGTCAGGGAGAAGGGTGCTACCGTAGTACTCCACATTGCAGCTGCTTGTTCTCTCAGCTCCTCCTCCTCCTTCTTCTTCTGCAGTGATAATATTCTCGACCTCGGCGCCAATCTCTTCTGCAATCTGAAGTGGCGTGAGCGCAACGGAAGGCGCGCGTGCCAGAAACCCACAAACATTTGAAAACAACACCACACTCCCCACACCCCGCCCGCACCCAAACCAGAAAAACGCACTTGGGGGTGAGCAAGGCCCGCCCACTTTGGTCTACGAGATCGCACACTCTTCCAAAACGGCGAAAAAAGATTTACTCTACTTCAGGAAGATTTGCAAAACTCGCTGCGCGAAACTCGATCACAGCCAGCCAGCCAGCCAGCCGCGGCAAAACGGACAAGAGCCAAGGCACAGAGAGAGACAGAGAGAAAGATCAAGGCCCACTTTGGTTTTGGTTTGCAAGAGGGAAGGCCAACTAGTGTCACAGGACCTATTTACAGGAAACCCAAGTGGGTCATTGTTTCATTTCATTTCCCATCTACAAGATACCCTAGTGGGCCCGCCAAGGATAACACTTGACTGCCTTCATACACTGACCAGCGTAGCTGCAACTGCAAAGCAAAAAAAAGCAAAGCAAATGGGGAAGAAAGGGAAGCAGTTCACAGCAAGTTTTCTTCAGGGTTTTTGGGGTAGGAGGGGATTTCTCACACCTCATAACTGCAGCTTTCCCACACACCACAAACAAACACTACAAAATTCCATGGCTTCTCATAAGTTGTAACTTCAACAAGTTGTTAAGAAATTCTTTCTTTGGGTTGTCATCATAAGTTCTAACTTGTTGTAACTTGAACAAGTTGTCAAGAATTCTTTCTTCGGGTTGCCATAAGTTGGAACTTGTTGTAAGAAGAAGTTGTAAAGAAATTCTTTCTTTGGGTTGTCATAAGTTGGAACTTGTTGTAAGAAGAAGTTGTCAAGAATACTTTCTTTGGGTTGTCATAAGTTGGAACTTGTTGTAAGAAGAAGTTGTCAAGAATTCTTTCTTTGGGTTGTCATAAGTTGGAACTTGTTGTAAAAAGAAGTTGTCTAACTTGGTGTAACCTGTTTACAATAAATGACTCTCAACATGTCATTAATTCTTTTTATGATGGCATGTTTGCTTACTTCATGGGTTATGACATCAGTGCATTACCACCCCCCCACCCCCCCCCCCCCACACACACACACAAAAGCTCATCTCACATGAAGTCATGTCATGAGCTCTTCCTTATAATGGTTTGCTCACTTAATGGGTAATGTCTGTTGACCTTTTGTTGGGCAGTTCTTGACTTTTTTGTAGAACCTTTGGTTCTAGTTCTCATATTAGATAATGGTTTCAGTTTCACACATAAAATGCAATTTGGAACCCAGTTTCAGGTTGGGTTCTCCCCCCCCATTCCAAAACCAGTTCCAAAAATCAGACCTGGTTCCAGTTTGGTTTTCACTAACCAAAACCACAACTGGCAACTCTAACCTGCCAAACTAGGTACCCACCCAACACAGTTGGTATTATTGACATGACCAATGTGAATACACCATGCAAGATGAATGGTGTGTGGGTTGGCACCAAACCTTTTTTCTTTGTCTTAGTGTCTTGTAGCTAACCACAATGGTTACCTATGTACTAACTATCCACATGTATCTACCTACCTAAGTAACCACCAAGTGCCTTCCTACTTACCTACCTTTATAGGCTATCCAAAAACCAAAACAACAAGTGGCTTTGCCTTGCAGGTTGGTGGGTCGAAACCCACCCACCAAGGTCTAATTCAGCACCAATGTTTTAATTGAACTCCAAACGACCATGAACTCTAGTACCCCCCACCCTCACCCCATTCCTTTCCCACACGATTTGGGCATGGGTTTCAATAGATATCCTTCCTTGGGATGTTTCACTTAGACCTTTGGTAGACTCACTTACATTCCAGCATCCCATTGCTATTTGAGACAAGATAAGTTTGTAAAAGATTCCTTAGATATGGTAGCTTGGCATTTTGTTCATATTATTCCATCAATCGTGTGGACAATCACCCTCTCAAGGGGTGACAACTAGGGATAGGGGAGCTTGAGGTTGGTTTAAGTGCTTCCTAGTGAGGTATTGACAAAGGAACATTTTCAATGGGCCTAAGCTTTAGGAAACAAGCTCACATTTTCAACATTTTTTCACCAACATGACCACCCCCTAGTGACTCATAAATGCTTTCATTGCAACCTTCACATTGGGTTTGCAAAGCAAATATTCATGTGACATGCATCCCCTCACCCCGCTTCCCCAACTCTCAGTTCTTCTAACACCATTTCAATCATTAAAATTTTTCATCCCTCATTCAAATGGTTTTCATTCTTTTTCATGAAAGACCAAAAATCAAAATAGTGATTCCAAACTTTCTTTTGAATTCTAAAAATTAACATTATATCATTTGTCTCACTCGTTCATAAATGTTCATTCATGAATATTGTTTAAACATGAGAGAGATTTGCAAAGTAACTTTGCCTTTGGATTGAGGATGGCTTGTCCATGAACGTGAAGCCTGAGCTTCGAACTTAAAGTTTAACATGATTTTAATCGACCTACATGGATGAATCTTCCTTTCACCCCCAAACCCTCTTTCAACCTTGAACATTGTTATTTGCAAAATGAATCTTAATATTGAATCAGGTATAAAATGTTAGAAACACAACATCACGACATCTAATGTACCAGATTTGAAACTAATTATTACAACAATGACAATCATCAAGAATTTTTTTTAAATATGAAGTTTACATTATCACTAGATTTGGTGATAAACTGAATTTTTTATAAATAGTGCACAACAATGGGTCTAACAATTATCTACTACCCTAGTAATAATGTTAGGTACATGAAGATGAAATTAAAAAATAAATTTGAACTATGAATTCTTTTGAAAGGAAATATAATTATAACCCCCCAAAGTATTAGTGGTGTGTTTATTTTATTGTGAATATTGCTTTAATGCAAAGGTGTTTACAAGTGGTTACCCACATTTATTATCCAATTTTTTTTCACATTATAGAAAACCATTTTTACCATCACATTGCGCATGTTCTTGGAACAACTTGTTATGACCAACGTTTTTTTTGGTGCAAAAAATTGCCAAAAGTCAAAAAATTATAAGTTAGTGTGATACAACCTTTATAAAATTCAGGGGTAAAATTAGAAATTTTCGCTTAATGCGATGAATGCCAAATGGTTAGATTGCCACCCTGCATCCTAATCAAAATCCTAAATCATGTATCATTATCACACTGTCAACCATTATTTGCCATCGTTACACCCTACCAACATGAGTTTTTTGCCACCTTTGCTTCTTGTGTCCTACGTACATCACTAACAATGGTGATGCAACATGATGAAGAATTTGCAACACTATGTTTAGAAATTAGTAGTACTAGAAATTTTTAGGGATTCATGATGCATTATGATGGGATTTTATGAAATTAGATTCTCCAAAATGACAGCAAGGGGATGGATTCTAAGAGTTGGGACCCAAGGGTTGATGATTCATGAATGTTGAATTGGAATTTGGAAAACCAAAGATTTGTTGTACTACTATAGTATACGAGGTGGAGGCTTGGGCTAGTTGTTGGTTGATTGACAATGGGCATGGAATTGCTCCAAAGAATTCTATTGAACTCCTTTCGAAAGATTATGGATTTTAATCTCTAGAACTTATAAATTATGATTCATGAAGTTACCTCATAACCTACATGTATTATTTTCTTCCATGTTCATTGTTGTTTCTTCAATCTTCAAAGTTGTTAAGAATTTTATTTTTTCCAAACTTATTGTGAGCTTTTCATGTCTCTAAAATTTATTGTTGCTTAGTGGTTTAGGGTTTATTAGCACTATAATTTTTTTTGAGTTTGAAGCTTAAAGTTTATGCCTTGAGGCTTGATCAACTACAATCTACAACATGACTACGGCTCCTTTGGAAATGCCAAAGAACTTCCGATTCCACCAGGTTTTCCCTATCCACGACCTTACTCAATAAATTAATAACTAATGCATCATCTTCACAATTTGTATCACTTACTTCCTTGAACCCTAGATCTAAATGTATTGTGTATAATCTTAATTCAACTTCTAGGATTGAGTTGGAGATGGCCAAGAAAGATGAACAAAGGAAGAAATGCAAGTTGTATGAAAGATCTAGAAAATTCCAAGATACTTGGACAACCAAGCTACCATGGGCAAAATTTGTGTTTGACAAAAAGGGTGAGGTGCAGCAAGTTCGATGTAAGGTCTATACCTTTGTTGAAGGGAAATAGAAGCTCTTGGCTACCAAGCTTGATAGTTTGTTGAAATACCAATTAAAGTTGTTGAAAAGCTAAAGTGTCGATGCCTAGTGTTGATATAAGATCATTCTACTTCAATAAAAAAAATTTACATGCTCATAATGAACGTCTTTACATTGCCAATGACCACCCATCTATTTTGGACTAGCTCCAAGTAGATGTGCCCTTTGAGCATAAACAAAAATATGTGCAGTTTGTGCTAATATTTCATCTTCTTACTCGTGGACATCCCATGACTGATTACGAAGACCTAAAAGATCTATTTAAGCTTTTGAAGGTCAAGAGTGTTTATATAAAACATTGGTTTAACACATCATGGTGGGGGTTGGTAAAGGTCATGCATGTTGTATTGTTGGAGGCTATCAAAACAACATTTGTTGTTGCCCCCTTCATTGTAGTTAATGTTGATGAAGTCACCATGATCGATAACACACAATGGTTGTCAATCCATTTGTATGTGGTGCAAAAATGGAGGAGCATTCCCATCCTCCTATGTGTTGAGGTAGTAAGTTTGTTTGCCACCTCTAATAACATTTTTTCTTTGATGGTTAAATGTATGCTAGATTTTGGTGGTTTAAGGGTGGAAAAACTAGTTAGAAAGTTGGTTGTGACGAATCCAATGTCTTCCAAGGCCACCGGACAGGCATGACCACACAATTCAAAGATAAAGTTGTTCCATTCATCACTGGAAGGCATTGTTTTGCCCACCGAACCAACTTGGTGGTCATCACCTTGTCAAAATTCCCTTTAGTGCATCAATTGGAAGGTATCTTTCAAAACATGTGTATTTATTTTTTTCACAGTTTGAATTTTTTTGCAAAATTCCAAAATTTTATGGATCTTCTCAACACCAAGGGCAACAAGATTTTATAAAATGTCAAAATTTGCTAGATCTTGATGTTTTTTCCTTCAAAAAAATTCTATTATGAGTCAACCTCTCATTATGAAAATGCATGTCGAAAGTCCAAAAAGTGATATTGCTAGCAAAAACTTGAGTGTTCTATGTGACGTAGAGCTGATTTTGGGGTTGCCATGTTTATTGCCATTGCTTGAATGTGTCTAAACCTCATCAAGATTGTGCAAGGCCAAGATGTTTTTGTATGCAATCTTGTGGAGGTTGTCAAATTGGCCCAACTTGAATTGTAAAGGTTATATGTCATTATGTTACCAAGTTTGAAGATGCTACCTTTGATGATTTCCAATTGGAAACTTGAGAAATGCAACAATGCCAATGTAATGGTTTTTTGACTTGAATGGCGGAAAGGATGCATAATACCTTGCATTCTTTTTCTTTGGACACAAGTACCTTATTTGTAGTTTTTACATTGAAGGTGTAACAACTCCTTAGCTTGTCATTATAATTGTTTTTGGCATGGCAATGAACAAGGTCAAGGAAGAGTGTGAAGGGGCAATTTATAAACTTGTTTCAAAGCTTGAGATGCAATTTCTATAATAGGAAATCATGATTGCATTGGGGTGTGGTGTACCCACAATATTGGGTTGTTGATTGATAGCTATGAAAAAAAATAAAAAATCTCACCTAAGCACATTGAAAATGGCTTTTCGTAACCCTCATAAGATTGGTGGATTGGACCAAGATGTTTTTCCATTATTTTCAGCTCACATGTTTTACTTGTAGTTTAGTCATTTCAAGATGACCATGTTACATAATTTTGAGACAACATTGCATGAGGAGAACCAACTCAATCCCCTTATGAGGCTTTGGCACAAAATCTCCACATTTGTTGTCTTCAACTTCAACCTCTTGGAATACATAAAGTTGGCTAAAATTATTGTTGTCCAAATTATTGGGTTAGTTGAAAACGAGCAAACATTTAACGTTGTTGTTTTCATGAAAAATAAATTGTGCAACCATTTGGGCACACATTTTGATTTGTGCACTAGGTTCCATAATTAACAGTTATTTTAGTTTACAAAATTTTCCATATGACTAAGCCATTACCAAATGGCAGGACAAGGTGCGTCATTATGCAAATTCATAGTTGACAACCAAATCTTGGAAGTTGGAAGGTTTTGTAAAGATTTTTTAAACTACAAATTTGCATCTATCAACCATATAAGGATGTAAGAAAATTTCGTAACATAATTTCTTTTGATTACCATGCATTTTGAAGTCCCTTTCAAATGTAGATTTTGTGATTCAGTTTGTGATTCAATTCACATGGAATTTCAATTTCAATTTGTTTCATAATTCAATTCTATGTTATTGGATTGTCAAATTATTGTTCTCTTAGATTCAAAATTGGAATTGCAATCACTAGACTACCACAATACTGTTTTCCTAAATTTGAAACTCGAATTGGTATTCCCTTGTAGCCAAATGCACTCCCCTCCTCACATATATGTTGCCAAATTATTCAATTGGGCTTCCTATGATTGTCGCCATTTTGCAAACATTTGCAAGTGATGACTCACCACCATAGCCACTCTAAACCTAATAAATTTGCCAAAGTGGCTCCACCTCAAGAAAAAAAAACTACTTTTGCTATTTTACGTATGAGTTGTGTAACCACATTGACAACTACTTGGACTTTTTTTTAAAAAAATGGTTATGACTCTAGTGTTGAGATTATGACCAAAACCAAGATATGACAAAGGAAATGGTTTAGGAAAGTTTTCTAAGACTCAAACACAATGATAAAGTGAGTTTTAACCTTCCCAAATGAATTTTTCATTTTGGGTGTTAAAAGTGTTAAAGTGTCCCAAAACTTTCAAGCAAGGTCTTAGTTTAGCCATGTTTTAACAAAATTATAAATGAATTGAATGTCAAATATTTAATAATGGTTGTGTTTTCAAATTTAAGATTTTTGAAATAGAAGTTATGACCAATTGAAAGGTAATTGGGAGTCAAATTTTCCCAATCAATCAAATGTTTGACCAAAAGGTTTAATCAAATTCAGTTTTGGAGCTTGATGCATTGCTGAAAAGCTATTTTCAAAGGCTATAACTTTTTCTTCAAGAGATTTTAATTTGAATCGAAATAAAATAGTTACAAATCCCCCCATAATTGTCAAACCCATGATTTGACAATTTTAGGACTTTTGTTTAAAAGTCCTAGGAAAAAATGTCATTCAAATGTAACCCCCACAAGGAGTTGCAATGTAATGCAAAGAGGAGAGCAGTGACACCTCTTTAAATTTGGGTTTGGTGTGCCTTGTGAATGTGAGTTGTCTATGGTTGGTTTGTGCACCATTTAAGTTCCAAACAACACTAACTATATTTTTAGTTTGTGTATTTAGATATGGCCATGAGCTTGATTTACAAACTCATTTTAGAATCTCATCCTAATATTTCATACCCTCTTTCACCATGGGAGCTAAAGAACATGCCTTAGGTTTGCATTCCATTACAAATTTAGGAATTGACAAGGGTTTTCAACCCCATTACCATTTGACAAACCCAAAGGTGTGTTATAATTCATCTTTTAACCATGGCCAAGCCCTTTGGTGGGGTCTATCAAATTGTAATAAGGGACATGTTGTATTCGTTAAATGTAAATTATAATGTGCCTAATAGTAGTTTCATCCATATTCAACATTCTCACCTATAAACATGAAAATAGGACTATAAAAGGTTATAACCTACTAATGACAAACCATATACACCAAACAATATATTTGGTCAATTAAGAACATGTGTTATACTATGTAATGGTTTTTGTTAGCTTCAACATATTTAGCAAAGATATTGAATGACAATGATTTTATTGAGCATGTCAAACAAATTTTTATTGATTTTCATCTAAAACATGTTGTGTAATGTGCCATTGGAAATGTTTTAAATGTACATCATTGGGTCATTTTTCAAGATTGTTAATGATTAAATGGTCGATAACATCATTATTTTTGCAATATTTTCTTAAAATATTCATTTTTATGATGAAAAAAAAACTAACAAACCATTGTTGAATCACAATCAAATTGTTTGTATAGACCACATAAAATACTTTTTGAGTTTAGAATATTAAACACCTATGAAACTTATCAATCAACTTTATAACAATCATTGATGTGATAGATTCATGAATAAATTTTTGTTTTCAAATCATTGTGCATGATTAACTAGCTAGAATATTGAAATATGGTTTCACATGCAAATAAAATAGTAGTGTAATGGACTTTTAAAAGCCCAAGAATGCAATATTTTAAAAAGTCCCTTGGGAAAACAAACCTTTGTTATTTTTGTAATTTGATCATTTCATTAAACTCTATAATGTAAAGAAGTTTCAATTTTTTTCTTGTAAACTAGATGATTCAATTGTGATGGGAAGAAAATGGTGTTAGTGGGACAAATGTTTTTATTGTTAAAATTTGGTGACAATGGACTCTTCAAATGTAAAGGATGGGTCATTGTAGCTTGCAAATGCCCTATCTTTCACCAATTGTGCATTTTGATTTTGATGTTCATTTTCAACATGTATTCCCCCAACCAATTTGTAGTGGCCACAAAGGTGATTGTGAAGCAATGGTCCATGACATCTAATGCATTCTTGACTAAGTAATTTTCCAATTGGATATGGCAAACACTTTCAACTCGGTGTCAAGAGGAATCATATTTCAATAACTCCATTTGACAAAATATGACATTGTTTAGTTCATCCCCTTTACATTCACATTTTATGCATTTAAGTTTCCCCTATATATTATTTATGAAATATGTGAATAAAAGATAAGACCCCATATATTAGTTATTGGTAAAAATTACAATATGATTAGATTTATAATAGGATTGTGTTTATTTTGAAAACCAAGATAAAATTATTATAGAATATGTGTCAATCCCCTTAGTATTAAAAAAGGGTATAAACTATAATATATGCATTAAATATTAATGCATAGGTATTGATTCTTAGTAGGTTCAATTAATAAGTTAATAAGTGAGTTATTAATAGTTATTCAATTCATATTATTAAGTTTGGTTAATATGTTAATAAATGATACACTAATACCCAAACAAGGAGGAACATGAAATGAAGGATACATTTATACCATTGACAACTGAATCATTTTGAAAACACATATATTTTATATGGTTATTTTGCTCTACCACCTCATAAATACCTAGTTGGAAGATGTGATATTTGTACGTATAGTATGTCAAAAAAAAAAGTTTTATCACATGATCTTGCCATGTTCAATTACGTCTTCATCATTTGTCACAACTTCAAGTATTCAAACTAAATGTATAAAAGGTATTAAGATTTTATGCAAATAAATTATGATTAAATCTATATTGGCTTAAATATGTGCATATTAAAAAATTAGGTAATAATAAGTTAGGGGAAAAAAAAATGGGTCCTTCATATAATACCCTTGAACTATACTTTGTTTGATGCAAATTTTGTAACACTTCTTGTCCTTTTTAGGATATTATTATCATCATAATCATGTTGTTGACATTATTGTCATCCCATCACCCATAGTTACACATTAAAATAATCTCCTTAATGAACCATTGTACACCCTAACACATCTTAGGACACTATGATTAGAAGCTGTTTGTTTCCCTTTTTGTTCATTTTTAACCATTGGAAATCACATTCACATTTTAAGTCCTCTTTTTGTTGTTCCATCAATTTTTAATATTAAAATACCCAATTATGTGAAATAAGGTTTTTCTATAACCCCATAGCTATGAACCCCATAAATGTAATGTGTTATGGCTTTTTCAATGGCATTTCCTTTTGTGGGGAAAGTAACATTTGGACTAATGTTGGACCTTGATATATGTGAGTATACTAAACAAGTCCATGTTTGATAAGTTTTGACAAAATTGAAATTGATGAAATATATACATTTCAAAATGGACACCATGTTGGTATTAATAATTGTCAAATTTGTGGTCAAAAAGTTTTGATAATAATAATGCAATTTTATTTTTATACTAGCCAAATATCAACAATAGTTAATTGGTATGTACATAGGTTTCACTTGTGTAAAACTTAGGTGGCATGAGGAACAAACTGAATTATACACATCAAGTGTTAAACTTTAACATTTATAAAAAAATGTTAGATCCAAAATTATGATTGATACCAATGATGCAAACTAGATCAAAACATTCATATTTACCTTTATCTCAACATTTCTTTCATAAACTTCAACAATTGCATTATAAATATGTCAATGTAATCACAATTCATGGTCAACATTATGTACATGTATGAAGGAAATTCACCTTCACATGTCATTGTGATTAACATTCTACACTCTAAGAAATTAAATATTGAGAATATAGGTGTGGTACTCATGTTTTTAACACCAAAGTTAGCCAATTATTGAACAAATGGTTAGTTGTTAACATGGTCCAAGGGTAGATTTCCATAACCAACCTCCCATGTTTACAATTGGCAAAGAATCAAACAAAGACCCTACCTATATAATATTGTTTTTTGTAAAGAATTAGTGAAGCCCTTCTAAGTCAAGTATTGTTTTGATGGAAATAAAAAATAGATTCATAACCAACCATGTTTTGTTTCAATTATTTTTCTATTTTTTCAACATTAAAACTTTTGAGCTATCATTTTTGATTTGGTTGCATTTTTCCAAATTAATTCCCACTTCCGACTCTTGTTTGTAAACTTGAATTCAAGGTTACACAAGTTGACAATTATATTCAACGTGCACATGGAATGAAGATTTGTTTGTAGAAACAAGTTTAACCTAATTTCCAGTTCCATTAATTTTAGAACATGAAACTCATTATTCACCTATTGAAAACATTAAAAAGAAATTGTGCATCAATTACACCAAGAAATTTGTGAATTGATACCAATTTTTAAAAAAAGATTTAAAGAAGATCAATCTTTTGTTGAATGTGATTTAACTTTTGAATTCAAATATGAATTAGTGTTGCTCGGGAGGACAAAAACATTCAATTTCCACACATGACAATTGAAAGGCAATGACATGAAAGGGCAAATATGAATGAGTTTTGGCATGGAATTCTCAAATTAAAGATCATATGCAATAACCACCTTAAGGCTAATATTAGTTTTGATAATTTCAAAATTGGAATATAAAGTAATTGGAGTAATTGGTAACAAGCATTTTTTAGACAATAAATTTGATAATAAGCGGGCCTCAAATAATTTGTAAATATGTTTATTTGATACCATGTAATAAATTTTTTCCTTAATTTTGTGATGTAACCAAAATGATGATCATTCGCAAGACAATTTAACCAAATATAACTTTTAATACAACTTAAACATTTTTCTTGATTGTTTTGCTACACGTTGAAATTTAATATAGGATTCTAATGATTTGTTTCAAAATTGATTTCGAAATTCGACACCTAGAAAACCCAAAAACACTGTTTTTGCCATTGAAAAAATTGCTCACCAATAAGATTCCACCTGAAAGTAATCTTTACCTCATGTGGGACAAAAATAATAATTTCACAAAAACCTTGCCTGATTCATTATTTAAAATGAAAAATTGGTCAACATTGGTTATTCCAAAGTTGAAATCATAATGATCCAATCTTGGTTTGGACATTGGATTCCCAAAGGCCATTGCTAACAAATTTTCAATATATAAAGGTACATAATGCATTTAGTATGTATTAACATTACTCATTAACCAAAATTTTCTTGTAGAAAGGATGAACCTAAAAATTGTCAATTCATCTTAATTGAAACATCCACCAATGCACCATCCATTGAAAACACATTATGATGCACTTGTAGATGAACAACTGGAACCATGGTAAATTATAATATAAACATTTTAACTTCCTTTCACTTTACCTAAGTAACCACCTATGTAAAGTTTTGTGTGTGAAACTATCAATAATGGTAGCAAAATAAGATTTCTTTCAATCACACATTTTTATTTTGAAGGAGATTCAGTATCATATATATTAATTCAATAAGTCTATGTGTCTGTGACGAAGGTTTTGGGGGGTGGGGGAAGGGAGAGGCCAGTGAAGCAGTGGGCGATTTTTTCAGTTAGTCTATCTGTCGAGGTCCTGAAACCTAGATCCCATATGTCCGTATGTCGAGGTCCTGAAACCCATATATCAAATTGTAAAAGTAAAATAACCGCCCAAAAACCTGCCTGGTTCCTCTTTTCCGGGTTTTCGTGAAACCCAGCAGTTCTGTGAGGTTTTTTTGAAATAACTAGAACCGGCAGCGGTTCTTTGATTCTGAATTTTTTTCAAATACCCGGAACTTGTGATTCTTTGACTCCGAGTTTTAATTCTTTAAATTCCCATTTTACAAATACCCAGATGTGGAGGTTATTCAACATATCAAATACTCGCCCAACACTGCTTATATAATTCCGCTTATATAATAAAAATATCCATCAAAATGATCCCGGGGGGGGGGGGGTGGGGGGGCTTCTTTCAACCCCAAACTCTTTTTCGATCTTTAAAAACATCGTAAATTTGCAAAGTAATGAGATTGAATGCACCAAAAGATTCTAAAATAGTTTATAGCTGGAATACACAGACAGAACAACAACAAGAGTTATTAATTGGTTGAAACAATTAACAGGTACCCACTAGTATGTATATAGGTGATATGGCCCTTTTGTGACACACCTCTTCAAGTTCTAATTATTGGACATGTGGTTGAACATTGTTAACCATATAACTATATACAGTTAACAATATACGAATGAACATATATTTGTCATTTACAAATCATCATGTAACACTCCCCATGAACTTAGGTATCATTCCTAAACCTTAAAAGAAAACAACAAACTTTGTTCTTGGTGCATTTATTTAGTGATGCACCTTCATTGCTCCATGTTCTTGCTTTGAATTATTATATTATCTTTTCAAATGTTTAATTAGGGAATATATTACAAAACAAACAAGACTTTTTCACTTTCTACGTTTCCCTTCACAAAATGTTTCATGTCAATGTGTTATTGCATAAGTGAAAAAAAATGTTTAAAAAATTGCAATACAAGATTGATTGTCACAATTGATCATTAGAGAAAAAAAGAAAACAAAAGAAATTGGGAGGAAAATTCGATTTTGTCATCAACTTTTGCAACCACAATGGTTCTTTGATGAATTGTGTGACTTCCATATACTCAACCTCAATGTATGATAAAGTCACGTTATGTTGCTTCTTGCTTTGCTAATAAACAACTCCCATAGTCAAAGACCAAAACTATTACTTGTGATAGATCTTTATGTGTATATTTCCACCCCAAAAGTCCCACCATCTTCTAACTTGCAATTCTTATTCTTTGGATTATTCTTAAATTATTTTGAAATTTGAGACCATTATCTTTTGTGATTTGTAGGTAGTAATCTTTTTTTGTTCACAACGCCTAATAAAACATGTTGAGATTTTTCATAAATTGGGCAAGGAGCCCATAACAAATGAAATATTAAAATGTGTGTTGACGATGAGATACATCAAACACCTTACAATTTGAAAATATGAAATATTTTTCATTTTTCTTCTTGTCCATTTTATTTTGGGTAATCAAGCTTTACATCAAGCTATATAAAAATAGATAGTAGTTTACATGTGTTCATGTTGAACTACGTAAATTTGAAATAAGTTTTCTTTAGAACAAATTAACCATCCCCTCTCTCAATCTCATGTTGTTTATATTCTTAACTAGTATTGGGTAAGTTTGACATTTGTCATGTCAAATTTGGCAAACAAATATATTTTCAATTTCGCAAGTAATTCAAGATAATTGCTCATTAATAATGATTGTCCATCTAGACTCCAATATAAACTAGGAAATATAAACATGGTTGATATGTTCATGTACACATTTGGGTGAACTTCATTTTTTTTAAAAACCCAAAATGTAGCGTGTGAATGCCAATTCTTTCACACAATAATGCTAGGGGAAATTGCTTGAAACCACAAAGGTCTTGAGCAATGTATTGCCTCATGAATACTTATTCTCCAATATAACCATTCAAAAATGCATTTTTCACATTAATGGATTTATATAATTAATTTCATGTAGCAATTTGCAAGCATTAAGTGAGGGATGACATTTTTTTTTGTTTTAAATTTTTTTGGGGGCAACTTCCTAATGGAGCTTGAGCGGTGAGAACCACTAGGTAGATTTAATTGGTGACATGTTTCCAAAGATCTCTCAAATATTAAATATTGTAGCAAGTTCATATGAATGTGATGACAACCCAAAAAAAAAAGTTTTCTATTGCAATTTGGCGAATTTAAATTTAAAAACATGTAACCTTTTTGACGATTTTTTCGCCCCCAAAAAAATAGGACTTGCTTTTGAGAAGACTATGAACAGCAGTCAAGAAGGTATAGGCGAAGCAAATCCAAAACTGGGGATGAAACTCTAGTCAGAACCAATTAAGCTGAGAAAAACCAGTTTGATCCCCTGTTTGTTTTTGTTGTGTGTACTGTTTTCATCCTGACTTCTGAGTTTGTCCCCAGTTTGGAGAAATTGGGGCCAAGTAGCCTGGGCAGTCTGGGCTACTTTACCTATAACTCTAAAATATTTACAGGCTACCGGTATCCTGAAATTGCAGCTCAAAAAAGAATTATCTACTCTCAACTTGGGTTCTTCTCTAGAAATCAGCCCTAGAAATGTGATTGTCCTCATCACTATCCCTCACTAAATTAAATGGATAGTGTTGAGTGAGGGAAGAAGATAAGTAGGTACTTAGGTGTCTTTTTTAAATGATTTTTTTCCTTTTAATAAATAAAATAATTAATTAAAAATTAATAATATATTATATATTTTGTAATGTCCAACTTCCAACCATCATCATCTTATGGAAGTTGTTACTTGTACATTGGGTAGTGTGTTAATAGTGAAGGGAGATGTAGTTCAACAAATACAAGTAGGTACTTTAGAGGTTGCTTTTTGAACGATTTTTTCCTTAATATTGATGAAACCCTAGTAAACTTCACTAAACAAAGCACCCGACAAAGGGAGAAAGAAAGGAAGAACAAAAGAGAGAGAGAGGACCCAAGTGAGAGTCAGAAGCGCAAAAACCCAAACGGAGTCATTAAGGGGCAACTATGAAACTGCCATTTTTTTCCTATTGCGTTGTATGTAGGTTGCTAATCATTGAAGAACTATATTATCATACGGTTTCACACACCGGATGGTGATTTTTTAAAGGTTTGGGGCTTACAAACAATAAATAATATGGCCAAACTTGGGGCAAGGGTTGCGTGAAACTCCTCTTTCAATTTTTGGTTCTGTTTTGTATCAAGTGTTGTTACCATAGTTCACAATGTTGGTAATGTTTCATGATGATCAGGTTGTGTGAAAACTCTATTGTGGCTCATTTTAATTTGTTGTGGGGACCCCCAAAGTTCAATTGTTTTTCTTTTGTGATAGGCATCTTTGATTGGTCCATCACAATTCTTATTAAAAAAAAATCAAGCTTTGGAAAGTCCCAAATAAGATATGTTGTAATCTCTCTCTCTCTTTCTCTCTCTCTACTCATGTATCCTATATATATATATGTTGAGAACCCATTGTGAACCTGATGGGAACAAAGCGAGAACCGGATGGGAACATGATGGGAACAACAAAAATCGAATACCAGGCGGGATGGTTTGGCTTTGTTGACCAGTTCATACATGATCTCTTGTGTGTAATCCCATGCCCAATGTGTGTACATTCCCAGAATCTATGCATGATGGATGCATTGTTTAGATTTTTTATTGGTAAATGATACTCTGAAAGAATTTTTTTAAAAATAAAAATTGGTTGGGGATTTTAAGTTGTATTATTACAAGTGGACACTCATTTTGTCGTGAGCATATTGTGAGCACACATTCAAGTGGGTTTCAATCTAGCAACAATTATAATCTATATGATAAAGATTGGGATCTAGGTATCTGTTTGAAGCTTTCGTACCTACCAATAAACCTACCTTTCCCCCTCTATGTACCTACCCACAAGACCTACCATTCCCTCTTACAAACCTACTCCATCCATCCCTACAAGTTGAGTGAAATGTTCAATAAAATTGGACCCATATTTCCTTGTGATATGAAACTTGGTTGTCAATTTGTCATGGGAAACGTGAACCATAACTGAACTATTCAGTTAACTAGACCTCGTTTATTCACCAAGTGTGAGGTACATGTTTATATTGTTCACATGTGAGTTTTTATTTCTATTTCATTTATTAATGATTTATTTACAAAATTTTAAAACTGAATTCATAATATGTGAGTATTTTTAAAATAATTTTTACTTTTAAAAATACACATAAATTTCATTTCCATCTATCCAAATTAGCTAACATATTTTTAAATATTTCATTTTGAAAAAGAAAATAAATTGATTTTTGTATTTGAAAAGAATACATGTGATTCCATTGTATTTCTATGATTGTATTTGATACACCAATTAGCCATATATGACTACCTTTTCTTTGTCAAATTTTACTTGAATGAACCAAATAAATACATGGTCATGAAGATTTTCAAAACATCTATTGAACAATAAAGATAATTTATAAGTGTTAAAACCATTTTTAAGAAAAATGCTTTGAAAATCAACATTGTTTCACAAATCAAATCAAAATGTTTCTTTACAATTTTTTTGCTCAAATCAGCATAAAACCTTTTGAAGGTGCTTCAATTCAATGTGAAATTGAAGGAATTCTTAAAACCTTCGACAAGATTACTTCACTTGTATAAAAATATTCAATTAAATTTTATGATTATACTACTATATTTTCTCTCCATTACATATTACATTAAGTTATGGCACATGTTCTAATTTCAAGTTCTAATTTCAGTGTAATATATGCCACAATAAATAGCACATATTGTACATTGTAATAGATGAAACCATCAAAGTTTCCCTTGGTGCATCTGAATGAGATAAGTCCAAACTTTTGCAAAAATTTGAAAAATTAGTGGTGCAATGTTAGTTAGCCCAACTTTGCACTCAATCAAGTTCATGACATAAACAACTAGACAATTTTGATTAGAGCCAAAATTGTATGGTGTCCAGGATGATTAAACATTCAATAGAAGAACCTTTGTTAAAGCCATGGCTCATGAGTTGTAGTAATTCATTTTCTTAATGGGGAGATGTTCTTAGTATTCCAGGATTAGGTTGTGAGGAGGTTGATTAAAGGTCTTAGATTAAGGTGATCAGGTCAAAAAAGGCATTGATCAAATCATCTCAAGTTACTGATATTACATATTTTAAAGCTTTTGATATTGAGGTGGGAAATTGGAAATTGGAATTGAGATATCTTGAAAAAAGTGGTAGTTTGGGAAATGAGATTATATTTGATTGATGTGATCCATATAACATTAAGTGTAGACAATATTATTAGAAGTAATCGACCATAGTTGATGGAGAGCTTGACAACTTAGGTAATAAGTAAGAAAATTATTGCTACATTGTTCATTAGTGTTGGATTATGAATCCTGATAGGTAATACTTTTGTCGATAAAAACTCAATCATGATATCCTCTTGAATGTTGATCACTCTTAAAATTCAAAACTAATCATCAAACCAAAAAATCTACAATACATGTACACAAGGTGACTTATTTCATAAACCCATAAAACCTCAATTTCAGGGTACTTGAGCATTTTTACAAAGTTGATTTGGCACACTTTGCTTAGAGTTCATGCTGTTTTTCTTTTCTATGGGGCATCATTTGTGAAAGGGCTACCTTAAGTCACAGGTTCCAAGTGTGAAAACCCAACATACAATACTTCTTTTGCCTTTCATGCTTAAGAAAAGTCAAATTTGTTGTTCTTTGTATTTTCTGGTTCATGATTAGTTTATGAACATTACTTAATTTTCATGGCGTATGCCATACATGTAGGGTACTTGATGGTCTCTTTCCATTATTACTGTTAAACACAATGTGTTGTGATCACAACAGCTGAATGTGATCAGCCTAATGGAAAGCAATGAGCATAGGGCATTGTTTCTCGCTGTAAGGCCAGTTGATTTTCATTGGAGAGCTCCGTGACCATCAACAATACATTGTTAATGATGTTAGGAACTATGCGGAGACATGTTCTTGTACTTAATTTAAAGACAACTGTAATTTCATGGTGACCCACAATTCATCTCAAAGTTCCTGCAATTCATCAATGCCTGATGTAGAGCTATGAGATGACTGTGAGCACATCTAGCTTGAAAAAACATAATGGAATAGCAGCTATGATCACAAAATTTGTTATCATAGCAGCCTAATGAAAAGATGTTCTAAATCATTCAACCCCCTAAGAAGTGCATACAAAGAATGCGAAAATCGAAGACAATTTGTCCATCTTTTATGCAACCCAACTAGCATCAAACAAACAACAGGCCAGAGTGAACCAGCACCCACCAGTGCACTATCCACTGGATGGCCATTATGACTCAGTTGTGGATAAACCTCAACTGAGTTAATATTTGGTTTCACCTTGGATTTTATTCAAATCCCATTCAAGAGCACTTGTGAAATTCTTGATATATTTAGTGATTACTACTACCAAGCCATTTTATAAGTGAGATGGTAAGTGCCCAAAGAATGATGTGAAAGCCAAATATCAAAAGAAGTTCATATAGTGATTACTACTACCAAGCCATTTTATAAGTGAGATGGTAAGTGCCCAAAGAATGATGTGAAAGCCATATATCAAAAGAAGTTCATACTCTCACATTTATTGAAGACAAGTGAGTTTATCAACGTGTACAATGATTCTTTGTTGGAATGTAAATACAACTTTAGATCAACACATTGTTACGTTTGCTATTTTTGACATTTTGCAATGGCTATGCACTACTCTATACAACCAAATGAGTTTGTGTTAGCATATTGTGAGCAACTTGTTATATTCTCTCAAGTGATGATCACTTGACCAACCTAGAAAAGATGCCCAAAAATTGCACTATTAATGTGGGATTGGATAACCTGAATTTCAAGGGAAAGACATTGCCCTTTGCAAAATGCATTGAATCCCAACCTTCAATCATAACTTCAAGATAGTCTTGGCTTAGCCCCCAGGGTTGATACTAACTGACTTCCACCTTTTGAAACACGTTATACCTTGAAATACAGCTTGAAGTGACCATCCAACCAATCCTCCCACATCCTTCCTATCAAAGGCCTCATCTCTGAATAAGACCTTAGGTCTTGGTTCACCACCAATTTCAAGGGCTCCCTTCCCACAACCTTATATATGCATTTTGAATACACTTATGGTTCCCCTCCCATTGTGCTCCTAGCTTCAAAGGCCTCCTCTCCAAACAAGACCTTACTAGGTCCTAGGTTCACTATGACTTTCAAGGGCTTCCTTCACAAACTTAAAAGCTTTTTTTAGCAAACTTTTGATTCCTCTCCCACTAGGCTCCCAAGCTTCCATGGTCATGGCTTCACCCTCCCTAGGCCTCATGTTGCTTTGTATTCAATCATTAGTTTAACCATTAAACATTAGGAAAGACCAATTTGGCCACCACACCACTCCAAATTTCTTTGCTTTGTGTGTAGATGGCCCTTGTACGTGCAACTTTGATCATTCATTTCTCCTTCTTCTTCTTCTTCTACATCCCCGGTCCAAATGTTTTTTTCTTTTTTCTTTCCCTCCTACCATGATCATATGAATGCATTCTGCTTACCTTGCAAATTTTGAAATCAATGAAGTACAAATTCAAGAGGGTCAAAATTCTCAATATAAAAAAATTGAAAAATCTTCCTGACCATAACTACACAAATGGCACACTCAATGTCAGGAAATTTTCAATTTCTAAACTAAATTTCAATTGCTAAAAATTGAAATTGATCTGCACCTCCATCCAAGCACTTGGGGACAATTTTTCTGCCATGGCATTTAAGGGTTAACCCTTTTGGCCCTAAGTGAGCCATCCATTTGCTGTTCACCTAATTATAAAATAGATGCTGTTTTGTTCCCATACATGCAAAGACTGTGAACTACATATTTGCCCCATGCATGTATGGAAAAAAGTTGCATGTTAAAGGGCTTTTTTTTTGGCTTCTTGGGACACGAGAGGGTTCGGTAACTTGATGTTCCCCTTGTGGTTCACCCTCTTAAGTGGTTCTTTTGTCTTCGTGGACATGAGTCCTTCCATTTTGTTCCTTGTTTTTCACCTTTTTTGGGTGCTTTGGTTTATTTATGATTGGCATCATTTTTTTTGGCATAGGTGCCCTTTAGAAGAAAAAGGGTACTTATGTGGGATTGCAAGTGACACATAGCCCCTTCTAACCACTCAATTTTTCCATAAGCATGCAAGGCACATGGTTCACTTTGTTGTAGACCTTTTGCATGTTGAAAGAGAGGAGGAAAAGCATCCATTGTCGTGGACAGCGCAAATGCATTCACCTCACTCAACTATTATTTTCATGCCCATGCAAAGGAGATAGGCAAAAAGTGCCTTCTCCTTGCTCAACAATTATTTCCCGTACCCATTCAGATTTTTGCGTAATATTGGTTCTCAATTAAGTTAAACATGATTATTACAGTCATGCAATTTTAGGTGATGAATGTGTCAAAGGGTGGATGATGCCTTTCCACTTGTCAAAAAAGGGTTTGTGGCCTAAACCCTAAACCCTAAACCCTTGTGAAGTATAATTATGATGTTTAACAAATTCTCACAAGAAAATAAAAAGAAGACTAGTTTTGACCTTTCAAAATGCTCAATTTTAAGCCTCAACCACACCTCAATGTTAAAAAATGAGGTTTGCTAACATCAAAATTTGAAAACTTCAGGGTTTTCTTTTCTAGTGTTACATATTGTTTCAAAAAGGACCATATATCTCAATGTAAAGTATCTTTCTTTGCTTTCTCTCTCTCTCGCTCTCTCTCTGTGTTCATGCCCCCGCTTTTTCTTTTTTAACATTTTGCAGCTGCCATCTCCTGAGGTCGCCCATGTTTCTTTGAATCAAGGTTGCCATTGTTTCTTGAAGTCAAACCTTCAAATGTCGAGAGAGATAGCAGTGACTCCAAATGCAATAATGACAAGTGCAATGACAAGCGTGGTGACAGGTGTAGTGTCATCTGCGATACTTCCAACAATAGCCGCGGAAGCTCCAACAACCAGTGTTACTAGTGCTGCTCCAGATAACCATTCCATTCCTACACCCATTTTAGGTTTCTTTGCAAGAATTGCACAAACCATATTCATCAGAATCGACAATGTAGGCAAACAATTTATAAAGAAGTTGAAATAGAACTTTTGAAATTCAAATAATTGAGGAGTGATGAGAGTTTCATCAAGATTCGATCTACTTATCGAACCCTAAAAAAACAAAACGCTAGAGCATTCCAGAAAATGTTTTACAATAACTGAAAAGATTGAACAACGACAACATTTCACGTCTTTGTAAATTTGTTGCAAACGATGTCTCTGAGCTCTCGTTTAGGAGTGTTGAACCTTTAAAACAACAAAATTAGAGTTGATTGAAGACTATGTTGAAGAGCTAAGAAAATTACGCCTATCTAAAAGCTTAACATACTTGGTGACCCCCAAGTGAGTGCCATTTGTCAATTCACAATTGAACCCATGAATTGAACGTTATTTCAAATCCCAAAAGGGCAAGAGGATTTGAGAAAAAAAAAAAAAAAAAACTTGCCCAAAAAGACCTCTTTGCCTTGCAAATGTTTGTGAGTATGTTTTCAAATTTGAAGCCTTAACTTAAAACCATGTCTTTTACATGTTTTTAGAATTTGATAGAACCCCATATACCCGAAAAGTAATCCTTGACAATAGTATATACTCATATCCTACTATAACAACCGTGATAAAAAAAAAGGTTATGTTTACTCTTAAATGCTAAGGTTATCACAAAATCTCTTTGAAGCTCCATCAACATACTCTACCTTTCACAATTATGGAAGGGTTCAAATAAGCTGAAATCACGCTACATATTCCCCTATTCCACCCTTCTTTTCATGTTATATCTAGAATAAAATACCTTAACCCTAGTTACATTGAGGCTAATTTTTGAAAGGAAAATCATATATTCTCTTACTCCTGAGGATGTGCCAAATCTATTGTACCTTCCCAACATTAGGTGAAACTAGTGTTATGTGGGTATCATTTTCCAATCATATCCTATTATGAGTTCAATTCTCCAATACCCTACAATTTAGGTTTAAAATTCACAACATATTGATTCCACATTTTTCATTGGACCATTCACCAATCATGCATATATTGTGTGGAGATACCCATTGGTGGTTGAATTTCATATATGTAGAACTAGGTTGTTTATCACCAGCATTTTCTTTTGTGCAAAATTTCACCAAAATGCAAATAAACAAAGAGGAAGATTCCGTTGAAATATTCCTGGTTTTTAAAATATGAAATTGTCAAAATTCGGGGAAAAAAGAATTGGGAATTTTTTTTGCCACATTTGGAGTCTGATTTTAGTTTGGTAGCATTTTTTAAAAACTAGTTTTGAAAATATTTAGACAGGTTGTAAAAAGCTAAATTCCTCTTGGATGCTAGCCAATGATACATCATCCGAAAATTAAAAAACATTTATCGGATTACCATTAATTTCAGTGTAGATTCATGTTTTCAATATTTTGTACCTGTTCATTTATTAATTTTCAATACAATAGAAAATAAACTAGTTTTTTTTCATAAGTATTTCCAGAAATCTAAGTGACAAGTGCAAAATATTTTCTTTTTTAAAAAATTAATTGAAATTTCCAATTTTGTTTCTCGGTTTTATGCATAAGCATTTTTATCATATATGAAAAAAGAAAAGAAGGAAAAGAAGGACATATCATAGGACCTTCTCAGGTTTGGCAATGATTAAACTGTTTTTGAAAATTATTTTTTTAATAGAGATTATTTGTTTGAAATGCCAAAATTTAAGAAAATGTGGAAAAAAAAAAAATTTTCTTGCTTTTTCAAACCAGTCCTCCACTGAAAAGCAAGTATCCAATGATTGACAAGATTTCTCTATCCTATAATTTGATGGAACATCATCTCTCCCCAATTTTGCAAAAAGAAGCAATATCTAAATTGTTATAAAAGGTGTCATTATGTTAAAGATTAAAGAGTTTCAAAAACTTTCAAAAGAAACTCCTTATGTTTATTGCAATTTTTTTTATAAATTAGTATTTTAATTGCTTAAGTGGCTTTTGAAAATAAAATAATTATTTGACACCCAAGTGCCAAACTTGGAAAGGTACTCTAACTCCAATATATTCTAACAAGTATCAATACCAAAATTGGTTTAAAAAGTTGTTCACTCATTCCAAATGTGCCAAGAGGGTGGTTGGAGGAGATTAAAGAAAATGTCCCCCCATTTTAAAGGAGAAAAAGGTTGGAAGAATACATAAATACTCAACCTTTTCTCTCTCTCTCTCTCTCTCTCTCTCTCTCTCTCTCTCTCTCAAAAAAAAGAAAATTGGAGGAAAAGAAAGAACTTATCCACCCCTTTTCCAAAAGAGAAAGAGGTAGAAGGAAGGAAATCAAAAGAAACATTCACCTGTTACAAAAGGAAAGGAAGGTTGGAGGGAAAAAAAACATGTTTCATGCACTCCAAAGGAGAGGAAGGTGGAAGTGAAAAAAACCATCAATTTACTCAGGCCCTCTCTCTTTGTTCTTGGTTCCTTTCCGGCTTTGTGGGGGTGATTTGTTTAGTGAAGTTTAGTGGGGTTTCATCAAAATTAAGGAAAAGATCACCATTATGGTGATGAAGAATCATTCAAAAAGCAACCTAAAGTATCTACTTGTATTTGTTGAACTACATTTCCTTTCACTATTAAACCCTATCTATGTACAAGTAACAACTTCCATAAGATGATTATGGTTGGAAGTTGGACATTAAAAAAATTGAAAATTGAAAATTAAAAAAGACGCCTAATTACCTGGCTACAATATTCAATATTTAAGTGTTCTTCGGAAACATGTCGCCAATTAAATCTACCTAGTGGTTCTCACCACTCAAGCTCCATCAGGAAATTGCCAAAAAAACCAAAAAATTAAAGAAGAAAAAAAAAAAACTGTCATTCTTCACTTAATGTTTGCAAATTGCTACATGAAATTAAATTCTATAAATCCATTAATTGTCAATTAATTTCACTTCAGGGCGACTTTAGACAAGGGTTCAAGGTCCAGGGATGGATGAATTCAAGCAATCTTATTGGTCGAAAGCTTTGAATTGGTCCCAAGGCCTTTAGACGAGGGTGGAAGACCAAAAAGTGGCAAATTGAGGCTAAACCTACATGGCACCAATGAGTCCAAAGTGAGTGAAGATTGGTCTGTTCACCTACCTCACACAATTGAAAACAAACATTAGTTTTTTCTTTTTCTTTTTCTTTTTCTTTTTTTCGCCAAATTTGTTGTCCATAAGATGATGATTTAGCCAAATTTGGCTTCAAACTATAAACAGAATATGAAAGCCAAAAAAATGTAATCATCCTTCTATAGTTTTGGCTACCTCCTACAACTTAATGCAGAATCTGAGGATTTTATAATTAAAAAATAATAATAATGTTTCTCAAAATTTCGAGACAATAAAACCTGAGAAACAATTTTTTTTTAAATATCCACTTTTTATTAAATGCTGAAATTTGGTAGCTGCCACAACTATCTTTTTTTTTTGGTTTTGGGAGCAAAATTTTGTCAAAATGTGATTTTATATCTTTTTGGGCTACAACCCCTATTATAACGAATTTTGAATTTTTTTGAAAAGAATCGCCAAAAAAGCAGGGATTACAAATTTTATTTGTTTTTACCGTCCTACCTATCCTACTGCCATTTAATTTTAAATTTTTCTTAAGATGCAAGCCATTGATGCAACAGGAGAAAATTAGAGGGAGTTTTTTTTTAAAAATTTAAAAGTTTAACAATTAAAATCAATGTCTATGACCCTGTTATTGCCCCCATAAAATCAATTTTAAAAAAAATCCAAGTGGATTGGCAAAACTTATCTACTAAGAAAAACCAAAAAAAAAAAATCAACAAAAGCCGGTTGAACAAAACCACGAGATTTTTATTTTAAAAATTCAAAAAAGAAAATCCCTTCTGCAGATTACCTACCATCTGTTGTTGTTCCATCTCATTGAAATTTTGGTTTTTTAAAATTAATATAAAAAAAGATTTTGGCTGTTGATCGTAGATCTACAATTTTATTTTAGTTGGTTTTAATAATTTATTCTTCGTGGTTTTGTTTTGTTCTGTTTTTGTTTTTGTTTTTGTTTTTTTTTTTTTTTTTTTTGGTTTGTTTTTTGGAGAGTTTGCAATTGCAGTGGGTTTTGAGAGAATTGGCATACCTGGTTTGTTAGTTGCAGCTGAGAAGGGAGGGATGGAGGGAGGGAGAGAGGGAGGAAGGGAGAGAGAGAGTGAGCTATGGAGGGACGTAGGAATTGAGCTATGAATCAAGAGAAAGAGATTTGTGTCCTGATGCTAAACTCGCTGGAACCTTTGGTATTGGGTTTTTTAAGTGCGAGGTTTTTCAAGGTTGGGTAAAACTCTGGCTGCTATGGCTTTTGTGGTATAGAGGCAAAACGAAGAAGCATCGATCATCATCGCTGCAAATGCAAAATGGCCTGTTGGAACAAATTTAGGGTTTCTACTGGGATCCAGAATTTGGGATGCTTTGTTGCTGTGATTTTGGTAGTTTTTCTCCTACTAAGCGATGGGCTGGTGGATATGGTGGAAGCAATCACACATGCTCGAGACATCCAGGCCTTGAAACAGGTCAGTAATAAATTTATCCGTTTCATTAAAGACCCTCTGAATTGTCTGCAGAAACCAGCCCTTCTCCTCTTACCTCCCTGAATGATACTGCAGGACACACAAATCTGATTGATTGATTGATTTGTAAGGCGCAACACAAGGTCATGGTTATGAGATATTTTCTTCTTGTGTGTGTGTGCATGTTCCCCCCCCCTCTTCTTCTTCCCTTGGATTTGGCAGCTGATAGAAAAACACATATCTCTGGAATTTGGAACCAATGATGGATACCCAAGTTTGAAAGATCCCAGCAGAAAACAGTAGCTAGGCAATTGTCAGATGGTTAGAGTTGAAGGAATACCAGATACTGCTGTCCAGAGCACTGAACTTTCCATTGGAATGTAATTGGCAGGTGTTAATGGCAGTGAATGCAGCATCCATCAAGCCATCATCATGCCTGGGCTCCTGGAATTTCTCGATGGATCCATGTGACGCTCGCTCTTCGGCACACTTCACTTGTGGCATCGATTGCAGCCCTGCAACAATCAATGGAGAGAGATATATTACAGGATTACAACTGGAAAGAGGGGCTGGTTATCAAGGTATATTATCACCTCACATTGGGCACCTTACTGCTCTTCAGAGGTTGATTCTCTCAGGGAATTCATTTCACGGGCGCATTCCTGCAAGCCTTGCAAACTTGAAGGAGCTGGTCCAGCTTGATCTTTCTGTCAATTCCTTCTCAGGGTCCCTTCCAGAGTCTCTTGGCCTTCTTCAAAATATAGAAATTTTCTCTGTTGCATATAATTTGCTTGATGGCCAAATCCCAAAATCGTTCAGCAACCTGACAAGCATCATTTGTATGTACCTCAACAATAACCAGCTGAGTGGCAACATGCCAGAGTTTCTTGAACTAAAGCAATTGAAGTACTTGGATGCAAGTGACAACAGACTGAGTGGGCCCTTACCTGCTCAACTGCCACCCATGCTTAGGTTGTTATCTTTGGGGAAAAACCACCTGACTGGAGATTTGCCTCTAAGTCTGAAGAGTTTAAGGTTTTTGCATGTTCTTGATCTCAGGAGCAACTTACTGACTGGCGTCCTGGAGTCATTCATTTTTGAACTGCCAAGTTTACAGCAGCTCAATCTAGCAGATAACCAGTTCACTTCTCTTGGCACAACAAATGCCTCCAGTATAAGAAGCAATCTTTTGACGCTTGATTTGAGCTTTAATATCTTGCAAGGTTCCCTCCCAGAGTCAATTGCAGGGTTGAGGAAACTCAATGTCCTGTCACTTCAGTCAAATTTGTTTAGTGGGCCAATTCCACATAATCTTGCACTGAAAGTGGGAAATTTGCTACCCGGAACAGAACAGCTGAGGCATCTGCACCTACAGGATAATTATTTGACTGGGGATATTCCTTTGCCATTCTTCCACCTATCTACTGACACTAATAGTGCCCATTTGGGGATGAATTGCTTACGGAGTTGTCCAACCTCTTTCTTCTTCTGTCAAGGAGAGGCTCAACGATCAGCAACAGAATGTCAAGCCCGCAATATCCCCATGTGATTACACTCTCTATCTTCTCTTTTCATGACTACTGGTCTTGTTAGCTCTCTTGTCAACCAAGGTTCTCTAGCACTTTCTCCATTTATAGTAGATGGCCTCTTTTGGCCTCTTTTTGCAATTCCAGCCTTGTTCCGTGATAGATATTTGAACCATTTTGGACAAGCCTTCTTGTGTACATAACAAGCTTTTCCACTTCACCACGCCAGTTTTCTCTTTCAACTTTATCCTCGCTCTTTTCAAAATTGAACTCAGTTTTGTCTTCTCCCATGATCAGCTTTTTGGTTTCTTCCTTTGCCTACCTCATTTTCTCTGCTATTATGCTTCCCTTTTTAAAAGGAGCCCTTTCACGACCGCAGCTGAAGAAAATTGTAGAGCATTTTGAGAGATTGAGATTTCATGCACATATAGGTTTACGCTCATAACAAAGAATGCCATTACTCAAACGTCTCTGAAGGTGTTACGAAAGGAGTGAGGTAGGAAAAGAAGTGTTTTCGGGGTCGTACCCCATTTCTAAATTGTAGACCGTGCAGAATTGACAATGTATATACAAAGATGATATCCTGATGGCCTAAATCATCTTTGGGTGCTTTGGATCTACTACCATGGTGAAACATGCAATGAATAGTTTTTTGTTCTTTCATGTTGTATTGCTTTGTTAAAGAAGGCAGTGCTCTGAAGCAAGCAAGGTAGAAGAGTTCCTACTGTTGTGACTTCCAGTAGCCCTGTGAAAATCAAAGCAACATTATTTTCCTTGTGCCCATTATATGATTAAAGCACATAAAAAGCTCTTGTAGAGATTTCTTAGTGTATTTTGCAGTGCACCTTATATATGTGAATATCCCTCTGAGGAGAGGGGAGGGATATCACACCTACTCCTTAATAGTGAAGGAGGAACCTTTTGTTTCACAGTGGGCAATTTCAATTGAAAAAGTTCCTCTCTTTCCTATTAGAAGAAAAAAAATTATAAAAAAATCTTCTTCTTCTTCTTCTTCTCCATTTTATTTCTAATAATAATCGCAACAATATTCAAAGCAACAATAGAATGCAAAACAATAGAACTCAAAATAGTTACAAAATTCAAAACAAGAAGTTTTTAAAAAACTACTACAAATGAAAACAAACATCAAAATTCAAATCAAATAGTACAATACAATTCAAATTCTAGAATCTGAAATAACATAATTCAAAAAGGAAAAGAAGGAAGAATACATCAGTTTTATTTGAATTGAATAAGAAAAATCAAACTGAAAAATCCAAATGCACCATTGAATGTCTCAAATTTGCAAGTAACAAAGAAACTCGACTACACATTCTAGTTCTTTGTGTCCTTCAAATCGACTTATGGGTTGAAATGTCCTTGCATACTATGTAGCAAGCTCATGGTTGTGCCTTCATCTAAAATTGAAAGGGTTATACTATAGTTAGTAAGAATCTAGAATTAGTGTCCACCTATGTTGATGACTATTGATAGTTGTCTCTTGTACATAGACAAGACATGACATCTCTCAATGCAAATGAACCTTCAACGGATTCTCAATACACATCATCAAGAACATTGTTTAGGAATACTAATTCCTACATTTTGCAAATCAACAACAATGACTTTGACGCACTCCCAAGTCACAGGGTGAAACCCACTTGAGGGTCTCACAAAGTCAAGTTGCGGAAGTTGAGACTTGGAGACACGCTCCCGGCTTCCAATTTTAGAATGGGGTAGAGGGTCGAGTTAGGAGCCCAGGGATTAGACTAGGAAGAGGTATTATATGATCAAGTTTGAAACTGCATCAAAACAAACCACCCAAGTGGTTAGTTCTCTTTCCGGGACACCTTTTGGTGTTGGGACAAGCCACGGGCATTTCGGACCACAAGACTCACCACGGCCCGAACTCGGGGGATGCCACCACCATCCCCCATATAGTATACTCTGCGACGCTCCACCGCATCTACATCCAAGTGGCTCTTTTTCCCGGGACTCCCAAGTTGGAGTCCCGAAATCCAACCAAGTGTCCCGGTTTTGGACTCTCGGGACTTTGAGAGGCCATAGCTCCTCGCCCTGACCTCTGATCGCAACAAGGTCTAAACCGAAGTTGTAGCCCTTGTCGAGATCTTTTCAATGACGTATTGCACTTCCTAATCGGACATTGGGAGCTGGTCGATTCCTGACTTTTAGTGGTCGGGAGTCAAACTGCCAGTTTGACTCTCGGCCCTTCTTTTACCCATAACTTGGGCTACATATGTACAAATTGAGAATGCGAGGGCATTTTTGATATCTACGTTTCAAGACCTTTCCAATGACACCAAAATCACCCCAATGCAAGGTGTTTTTCCCCTTGCTGTTGAGCTCTGAACATTCGGGAGTCCCGGAGGACTCCAAATCCCCAACTTTTCCAAATGTTGGGCTTCACCCCCACACTTGGCCAAGTTAGGGTCGCGACAGACTTCCTCCTTCATGATATGTTGCAAATCAAGATATGCAAAAGTCATGTTCTCCTTGTTTTCCAAGTGTTCAACAATCATGGTGAGAACACAAAATGTGTTGGCAACCTACAAGAAGAAAAAAACCAATAGAAAAGAGAAAAAACCTAGAGAAATTTTTTTTAAAGAGAAAACTAATTTGCAAACAAATGAGAAATGAGAAACCATATAAAAGATCATGAATACCTTCAATTTTTTTGTTGTCTATTGTTCTTGAAGGAGAGCTTAATCAAAAATAGTGAACAACCCCAAATTTCATTGGGAATAATCTATTATATAATCTTGATATGTTCTTCATTGTTGGATTGATCGTATTCACAATAACACATTGTAAGTTAGAACCAAAAAGAAAAGAGGAAAAATGCAACACAAATTGAGATGCTTACTTTCAATAACTTTTCGATTTCTAATGGCCAAAATGCTTCCATCTCGTACTCAATAGGGACAAAGGGATTTGCCATGCACATGATAACAATTCCTATCCATGTCTTGTTTGTTATATTCTTGTCCCTCAAACTTGCAATGTTTTTTTTAAACATTTGTTGAACATATGAAAGGTTTTTTTCCCAATTGGAATTCTCATGAACCATATTTAATCATTCTTGGTAAGCAATTTATTTTTCGGAGTCAATAACAAGGGTTGTGGACATGCGTCTCCCATTGTAAATTGTGAAGCATCAAGGCTTTATAAGTTTCAACCGCATTTGGTATGTACAACAATCAATTACTAGTTGATGATCAAAGAACAATGGTCAACATAAAATTTCCATTTTGTGTTAGACCCTTGCTTATATCCATAAACAAACAAACAAAAATGGTTAATGAAGCAAATTATTCTCCAAACAAAAAAAAACGATACATTTTCATCAACATTTTTACCAAGGTTAATTAATACTGATTGATTCATGGTTTCATTAATATTGCACTTCACACATTGGTACAAGTCATCCATTGTAATTTTAAATTTGGAATTAAAAATGCCATATTCAATTTGCCTTCAAAGCTTGCCAATACATCAATATTTTATTGAGTGCATGGAATAGACTCAAATTGCTACAAACAAAATCAATTAATGATCATTGTGCCAAAAACAAGGTTTAAACAAAACTAATGAAAAAATGAAATACAAAAAATACAATTTATTAAAAAACATCAAATTGTATGATAAAACAAAAATAATTTTCTATCCTTGGCGGGGGAGAGGTTTTTATTTTTCTTATTGACTTGCAACAAAAATTCAATAGAAAGAACAAGTGCTTTTGGATTTTTTTCATGCAAATTAACAATTGACTAGGATGTGTCCAATTTCTTATATCACCTCCAAGAGTTCCACTCTCCTCAATTGTCCATGTGTTAAGATGGGAACCATTGATCAACAACCTTGAATCCTTATTGTCCATCAAACAATCTCACTTGAACCCTAAATGTACCATATACTCAATTGCATTTGGGTCATTGAACTAGTGATCAACAAAGAAAATAAAATTTAGTCATTAAATAAACCCCAAATGGTGGTCATTGGTCACAAAATCTTTACCATAAAATGAAAAATAGATAGGTTGTTGTCAACCATTAAATCATCATTTAACCTAATCCAAGAACCCCTGAACTTAATTTACAATGTTTGATTATGGCAATTTGATAAGGACCATGCATCTTGATTGAATGAATGTTCTTCCATTTAAAAACATTTCCTCCTTTTCATTTTTTTGGCAAGCAATTTCATTTCAAAAAGTTCCCCTCTCAACATACTTGTTTTCCATCAATTGATTTCACCTTGTTCAATCCACAACATTTGATTCATGTTTATTGTCTTTAATTTATGTTACATATTTAAATAATTTGGCATTGTCCAATTGCATCAACATTCATTTTAAACATGGGTTGTTTGATCAAATAGATTTGGGCCCTTCAAACTAGGGTTTGTATTTTGCATATGAGGTTCCATTTGAATTGATCATTTTTAAAAGGGTAGATTGATCAATGCCATTTATTTTATAATAAAACAATGTTTTCCTCATGTTTTCAACATCTCATATGTTTTTTCATTTATTCCATTATGCCACTAGTTATCTTCTCCAACCCAGCATTTGTGCTTTCATGTTTAGCTATATTCCATTGCGACCATTTGAGTCCAATAAGTCTTTATGTTCTTTGCTTCTAGTTTACTTTGCTCATTGCTTTTATTATTTGTTTGATTCACTATGGTCTTAAAACTCAAAACTTTTCATTCATGTTCTTATTTTTATTTTGTTGCAAGTAAGGTTGTTGTTTACCATGAGGCAAGTTCAATAGCTTGTTGTTGCCATTAATTACTTTTCATTTGTCAAATTTTGCGATGCTCATGACAAGGAATGATCCGTTGTTATATTTTCTAAGTGTTAGGTTTTTTGTTTGAATATTATTTTTTTACTTTTCTTCATTAATGGTTATTCTTTTCATTTATCAAGATCTTTTGTCTTATGATTCTTTATAAAGCTACAACTTGTCAACTTTCATTTCTTTGCTTTCAACACGGTTTTTTGTTATAATTTTTAAATGTTTCCCCCAAATTCCATTAGGTTCAAAATGAAAATTTTTTTTCTTGCTTTCGTTTCAAATAAATTTTATTTTCAGCTACCCCCTTGCTTCCTTTTACATCCTAGATGGCCATGGTACTTTGATTCAAAAGTTATGGCTACAAACTCTTTCCTTTATGCTAGATCAAATTTTCAACTATATTTAATCAAAGTTTGATTAACATGGTTCCTTTCTAACATTATTTCCAATGTCCAATACTGTTTTGGGAATTTGTTTGAATTTTGTTAATGTTAAAGTTTTAAATGTGGTTTTAAACTTGGGTTGTTGTCTTCTTGCTCTTGAGTGTGCTTGTGCACTTTTCTAACTCAATCTCAATTTCTATCATTAGCTTCAATTTAATCTTATCCATCTATAAGGAAATAATTTTTTTTGTTTTGTCTATGTTGGGTAAAACCCTTGAGTGAAAACATTATCAAAATTGGACGCATGTTTGGTTACCGCCTTGCTTGGACCTTTACTTTGATAATGCCTTTGCCCCCAAGCTTTACTTTATACATAAGAACCCTCCATCCAATGCCTTGTGATTTATGTATGTTTAGGTTCATGCAACCTTTGTCTTGTGCTTTATGATGGGCAAAGCCCATGGGTTGGGGACATTCTTCAAAATGCAAAGCTAGACTTGGCTTGCTTCATCCTAGGCCCCTTACTTTGGAAATGCCCCCACCATAGGGCCTTATGCTACACATAAAACCTAGTCACAAATTCTATAAACAAATTTCCCAACCTCTAACAAAATGGTAGTGTTCCAACAATGTGGGGTTTCTATGTAATGTTAATGCCCTTGAAAGGTCTCATTATTTTTGGTATATTTATGACATCTAGTCACTCATCTACTTCACTTTTGATGAGAAAATTTACATGTTTTGTTGTGCTTGGAACATAGCTCGTGAATGTCACATGCTTGTATTCATTAAAAAATTAAATGGTGTTATATTTTATATGTTTGGTGTGTACATGTGAAATTGGATTGAGTACCAATTGAATGCATGATTGATTATCACAATACAAATCTTAAGCTTTGTTAACAATTGTTGAAAGTGTACAATGCCTTTTGCAACTTTGCTCAAGATTCAATATTCTACCTCGATGGTTGAGAGAGACGAATGGTTGAAATTAACTATTCCAATCAATGGGAGCAACCCCAAGCTTATGAAATACCCAATATTTTTGTATATTTTTCATGTCCATATTTTACATCAATGAAAGCAAGTAAAACATTATTTTCATAAAATATGTGTTGTTTTCTTGGATATAACAATGCATATGGTTGAATGTTATACATATATCACATAATTTGTTTCACCACTTTCAAATTTGTCTCATGAGGTTTAGATGAACAACAATTTGTTCCACTCATAACATAACCAATGCCAAACCATGTGTTGATGATGGCATGCAGTTCCCAAGCATAAATTGATACAACATGACATCAAACTTGGGCATACCTATGTCATTTTGAAGCATCAAACTACCAAGGTCCATAGGAATCTTGGCATAAGTGCATTTATCAAGCATGAACTTCAACATGTGTTGGATGTATGTGTGTTGGTGTAGCCAAATCACCTCATTGACGGTAGGAAGTACTAGTGGGTGTTACCACATGGAATCCTTTAAGGAAAAATTTCATGAATGGTCATGTGGAATTTTTAATATATTTTTAAAATATTTTTATTTTTCATTTGTTTTTTATTGTTGCATTTATGTAATCAAGGGCTTTGATTATTTGTAAGACAAAATGTAAGATTCTTTTTTTAATTTATTAAGATGATAGGATTCAAAAAACTTATTCTTGAAGTACATGAACTCCATGAATGCCATAATCCTCAATGGACATCACATTATTCAAAGGTTCATTTTAAAAATCCATGGACATTATAAAATTTGCATTATTTGACAAGCCTTATAAGTAGCAATCAAAGTTGAACAAAAAAAAAATTAATTTCATTCCTTTCATGCAACCCTTGGATGAGTACTTATCTTGATATTCAATTGTAATCCAAGAATTCAATATACATATTTTACATTATTATTGGATACTTTTCATAAACATGTTATAAACATCTCCTCCAAACAATAATATAATTATATGAGTTCGTTAAGGATTCCTAAATAGTTCTTATGTTTGTTGCTCAAATTTGTGGTTTTCTTAACAATGTTGATATATAAAATGTTTAGTGACATCAAAACATGTGTTGATTAATGCGGGCCATTCAAAAACCCACAATTTGGATAATGAAAAACTATAAACAAATTAATCAAATATTGTACCATAAAATCACAAATAAAATTTGAAATCAAGGTGGTCCAATAAATTGATGGCGTGACGTTTTTTGTGGTACCACCCAATGATACTTTCAATCCCATATGAATGATATTAGTTACAATATATAGTGAAGCATTTTTTAATAGAGTCATTTCAAATGTATTAGTGAAAATCTTATCTATTTTCTCGAGCTTTTCAATGTTACATCTAATCAAAAGTAGGCCATCCACATAGCTAGAGTAGCAATATGACATAGTTTTTTTTATATGAAATAATACATTTGAAAGTTGAATGAACTCTTTTAAAGTCCCATTGATCTCCACTTCTTGTCAATACAATTGTTGTTTAACATAAGCAATAGAACAATTTCTCCAACTTTCATACCAAATATGAATCATTGGAACCTTTGAATCCTATAGGTATTTCCATCAACACGTCCTTCTCTAGCTTTCCATTAAAAAAAATTGTTTTGACATCCATTTGCTTCACCTTCCTATCTATTGTCATTGTTAATGCCAACATGGTTCATATTGCGGACCATCGCCTAACTACAACATAAGTTTCAAGGTAATCAACTCCTTATGTTTGCTCAAAGCCTCATGCAACAATTTTTGCTTTCAACTTTTGTATTAAGGTGATAAGTTTGGTTATATATATATATATATATATATATAATATTATTTTATTTTTTACTTTTTTTGTTTCATGGTGATTGACTTTTAGTCCATAGGCTTCATTACAACGGTCCATGTTTGATCATTCTTAATTGATTTGATTTCTTGAACCACTACTTCTTTTCAACTCCTAACCTCTATGCATGTTCATTTCTTAAGCTCTACTCCTCTTCAACTTGTGCAAGTGTTGATTCTCCTTAATATTCGATGATGTGTGCTCCTATGACTAGACATGTTTTGAGTCACAATATCTTGTACTAGAAGTAATTCAATAATGTTTTTTCTTATGGGTCCAATGTCATCAATATTATTGAGGATCGTTCAAGGAAACAACTTTTATGGCGATATTGTTAGTAATCGTCGTAGTTGGTCATAACTTATTGTGGGCTCATCAAAAACCACATCATGATTCAACACAATTTTCTTTGTGTTTGAATCGTACAACTTATATAATTTATTATGTTCATCATTGATGCAGAGAATATTCGACAAATGACCACCTAATCATTAAATGTTTTCAACTATATGTCAATATAGTAAACAAGTTGATTTAATTGGTAATTGTCATAAAATTATTTAAAATTTTTAAAAATCTCAATCATAACATAATTGCAAATGTTGTGTAGTTGAAAAAATTTGGTTAAAAAATGGGGTTTTTTACTAGGGCCTAGAAATAAGCACTTTGTGGTCTTGTTGTCAATTTTTTTATTTTTTTATTTTGGCATGTGAACATAATCAAAGGACCCAAATGTGTGCAAGTGATTAACCTTAGGTTTTTTCTCTATGTATTGTTCATTTGTTAATTTCTCTTTATTCACTTTGAATGGGACTTTGGTTGATTAAATATGTTGTACTGTTTACACTTTCAATTTAAAAGAATATTGATAATTTTCTTTTAAATGCCAATGGTTCAATTTTGGCATTTGGTGACCCTATTTCACTAGGGTGTTAACATTATTTGAACTAATTATTGTTTGATTCCGTGATTATTATAATATGTGATGAATTTTTTTTTACAATAATTCATCCCTTCTATTCATTTGCAAGGTACATATCTTCTTACGTGTTTTTACCTCCATTTAGTTTTTGAAAATTTTAAACTTTGTGAAAGTTTTGCCTTTGATTTTCATGAAGAACTTTTGTGTTTAAAGTCAATTGTGAAAACAACAAAATACTTGGATCATTTGAAAAAAGTGTGGTAGGAGGGCCCCATGGTATTCACATGAATTAACTTAATTGGTTTTATCATTTTCCTTTCCAACTTCCTGGGAAATTTTTCTCAATGCTAACATCTCACCAAAAAAAAACATATATAACATCCTCCTCAACATGAATTCATGGTAAGTTAATAACTCAACTTTGATGTGATATGATTCTAGCTCTTGCAAGGATGTGTTTTAACCTTCGACATCACAATTGGGTTTCTAATGCACCATCTTTTAGACATTTTTAATTTCCACATTGTTAAAGTTTGCACTTTCTAGTGAGAATTGGTACTTGAACTATGTTTTTTTTTTATGGACTACAATCACATTTCAACTTTTCATGTTGTTTGGGATCCACTAATGTTTTTTTGAAAACGCAAAAATGTTGATATTTGTTAAAACATCTATAGAAACAAGCTTTTCATGAAAGTAAACACATAAAAAAATTAGAGATGTTTATTGCATTATAATTGTGTGGCAAGATGCATGTTCATTTTCCTTCAATGTCATGAGGCTCTCCTTTGGTAGTTCACAATTTCCTTTTTCCTTCTTGATCAATAGTTATTAATTTCATTCTCTTTCCAATAACATGGTTGGAAAACCACTATCCATGTACCAATGATGGTGTTTGTTTACAAAACCCATGTTATCAACAAGTGATACATCAAATGATTCTATAACAAATGAGTAAGCCTATTATCTGGAACCTTCTTTTTTTATGCAATTTGTTGGTTCGTCCAGATTATCAATCTTGTGGGCTAACATTATTTAGCTAGCTCAATGATTGGGCTTGTTGCAAATGTAACACATTAGTTAATTACATGTATATTATTGCATATTATGTGTAGATCCACCTTGTCCCATTTGTTCACAAAACCATGTCCTTTCCTTGCAAGTACAATTGAGATCCTTCGCTTTTAGACTAAAATTGTGGCTTGCATTTTTTATAATTGTTGTAAGTTGTTATATTGTTTTTGCATTGCATCATGTGGAGAACCATGTCCAAATGAGGTCCTTTTCTACAATATTTTCTAGGAAAAATAACTTGTTTTTGTAATAGTGATGACCAATGGGTTTTAGTCAAATAAAACATTTAGTCAAGTTAGACAAATAAAGAAAATGTCCTTGGTTAAAATGACCAATAAGTTTTTAGTCAAATAAGACATTTCATCAAACTAGACAAACAAAAATGACATTTTACCTACTTACATACCTACCATATTAAACACCTACTTACCTACTAAGTATTTGAATACAATAGGTGGGTAGGTAGATATCTAGGTACCATAATGAAGTAGGTAAGTAAGTAGGTAGGTAGGTACATACTATAGTAAATAGGTATGGTAGGTACATAGGTATGGTACTTAAGTACCATACTTACCTACTTACCCATGTGTATTAAACTACAAAATAGTTTTAAATTGCAGTTGTAACTACGACTTGTGACTATTACAAATGAAAAGAAAAAAAAGAAGGAAAAAATGGAGTTATATCATCAACAACTAATGGCATCCAAATGATAAATGATAAATGAAATTTTAGTTGTTTTTGCAATTCGTAATGTGGTTCGTAGGCAACTAGACATCACATGGAATCTTATTCAATTTGAATTGCAAGAATGGATTATAGTTGCAAAACTTAATGTGTTTGTGTGAAGAAATATATATGCCATGGCTAATGAAATTGTTGGATTTGGTGGTTTGAATTTGATTTCTTAATTACTTTGAATGAACAAATAGTTAAATGCATACTAAAATTTGGTAGGTTTGCGAAAAAATTTAGTGGAGAACTAAAAATGGTAAAAATGAACCATCATTTTCAGTTTTCAACACAAGGTTGTGTAGGTGCAAACATTTTTCCCCCAAACAAATGGGGTTGTTGAATTTGGTGGTTTAAATTTTTTTTAAAATTATTTAGAGTGAAGTGCTATTTCAATGTAATAATTATTTAAAAATAAGTTTGTTGCACATTATTGTTTGTGCATTTTATTTTTTTGTGCATTTTGCTTTGTAACCAAAATCAAACAACCTAGCTAATTAGATTAACTTAAACACTAAAAACTATCTTGTATTATGCAATCATCCAATTTGTAATTATATTATTGACTAATTGTCATTTGCAACTATGGTATGTCATTTTCATAACTATTCGCCATCCATACATATCATTATTATTACGACTATGGTGTAATTAATATACAACTATTAAGTTTTCCATCTTTCCATGTTGATTATTTTTTTGAGTTTTTCATCCAAAACAAGCCATTTGTATTAAATTAGGTATAAAAGTAATCACAGATTGATTACCTTTATGTGGTGTACATATATTTTTTATGTACACTACAATGTTCTGAAATATATTAGGTTATATTTATAATCTATTTTGTATTTAAAGCATGTCAAATATACATTTTGCATATATTATGGGTGGATTAGACTGTTTAAAAAAATGGTTGAATAAATAAGTAGATGATTAGGTAGGTAGGTAATTAAACTAATTTAAATAACTAGTAAACAAGTTAAATATATAAAAATACAAGATTATTAATTAGTAACTATATGATGTATTTAATAGATGATAAATATTATTAAGTACAAGTTAATTATTTATTTTATAGTAATAATAATAATAATAATAATTTTATTATTTGATAAGTAATGATTAATAGGTGCATTTATAATTTAATAGCTAATAATAAATAATAATAAATTTAAATTAATAATTATTAACACACTTTTGTTTAACCAAGGTTTTTAAAAAAAAACATTTGCCATATTCTAAATTAATGAAACTGTAATTAAATTTTAATTTAGTTAATATTTAGCCAAGGGTTATCCAATTTTAATTTAACCAAGGTTTACACAAAGTTTAGCCAAGGCTTAATCTCAGACTAGGCATAAATGCCATGTGGGCAATATAAACTATTTTAATTAATGGGCCAAATTAATTAATAGGTAATAAGACATGTTAATAGGTAGGAGGTTATGATAAATATTAATTGGTAGGTTAATTAGTAGTACTTTAAGTTAATTAGATTATATATATATATATATACGTTAATTAGGTTGACATGCTAGGAAGGTAGGTCAATAGGTTAGGTGGATACATAGGTATTTAAGTAGATAGGTAGGTAGGTTGTTTTTATTTTAATTTGAGATTAAATAATTTATTGTGCACATCTATTTATATTATTTGCAACATTGAAAAAAAGACAAAAGACATGGGATTAAAAAATTAATTACAAATTAGTTTGTGACTAAATTGCAATTATAGAATTTACCCCTCTTTTTTGGTCTTCCATTTTAATCTTATAGACTATATAAGGATTGCATGTGAAACATTGAAAAGACATAAACAACATTAAAAAGAAAATGTCATTTGGGATGAACCAATAAAAATCTTTAACCCTTAAAGGCTAAACATAAAATTAAATTTAAAAACTTACTTGCTTACCTACTCCTTACCAACCAATGCATTTACCTACCTATTTAATTGTTTACTTGGGTCAAAACACACTACGAGGGTGCCACTGTAAGTAAGAAAATATACTCATTTTTTGGTACATTTTGTATTATTTTGTGCAATTAGAAAAAATGTTATCTAGCATTTTGATAAACATATAAAATGGATTTTGATACAAAGGCCTCCAACATAATTATTGTCATCTTTCAAATGAAAATAATTTTTCAACAATTTTTTTTTTTCAACACACTATAATGAATATATCGTATAATGGTTCCTTGAATCCAATTTGCACCCCAAGAACTTCCCTACCACACCCAATGTGAATAAACATATTGCTAAACAATTTCAATGCATCCTTTATGTTGTCACATTCGGCATGTATGTCAACAAGTTTATAGCTACAACCCATGAAGATTAAAATATAGAAAAACATATATATCATGATATATTCAACCAAATATGGTTATGTGAGCTTTGAATGATTATGCAACACACCATTATATATATATTTAAAAATCAGTTCAAAAAAGTTGGATTGATTTGTATTTGTTTGCCATAAAAAATCAAACAAGAATTTTTTCAAATGAATGAGTATATTGTACTTATAGTAAATATGGGATTAAAGAAATTCAAATATTAATAGATACATTGATTTAAAAAAGAATTGAATTAGAAAAAATAATTGATTGTGAAAATATGATTAATATAATAGTTCATAGTGAAAAAACTCAATCATTTGGATTGTGTAGACAAATTTTGTGAAAAATACAATAAAATGTAATTAATTAAAAAAAATTACTTCCAAAATCCTCCTATCATACAATGTTCAACTAGAAATAACAAGTGAAAATCCTAAATTTGTTTAGCATGTTGCAAATATTTTCTTCAAACCTATGAAAGTTTAAATTCATTTCATTTTTTCTTTTGCTTGAATTTGTATTGACAAAAATTTATTTGAAAAAAAAATTAGAAAAATTTATAATTCATATATAGGTTTTCAAGAATTAAAGAAGTTTGTATTTCATTAGATTATTGAGCTCATTATGAAAATATTTATCTATAGTGATTTGTTAATGCATGCCCAACATTTTCTGTGATAATTACTAGTGCTAAAAGTAAAGGGGATTTTTTTTTGGGTGTGAATTGAAAAAGAACCATCTTCCAAATGGTCTTACAAGCTTAAATTCAAAGTATGTTGAATAATTGGTCAAATAAGATTTTATGACATGTGTTAAAATTTTGATTATTGAATGAAATGTTTTATACTTTTAAATGTGCAATTGAAAACTTCATTTGTGCAACCAATGCACATTTCATTCGTTCTTTTCATTGGTTGATACGAAAGCCCCGGGGAAATTTTCAAAAGATAAGAACCATTCATATGGTGTAATGTATCAAAACTCATCATTCACCTAGTTGTAGATTCAATATATAGTTGCAAATAAACCTTGATATTCAATAACTTTATTGAAATGTAGTTTATGTTACCGCAATGTCCTAATTTTCTTTAATGATTTTTGACATTATGATGTTCTTAACTAATTATATAACGTGAGTCAATATTTCATTTTCATTGGATTCAACCTAGTATTTTTTTTGGGAATTTTCTAATGTAGCTTAAGTGGTGATAATCCATATCAAGATGTAAAAAAAATGGCAATCACACCTAAAAGATTTTTAAAAGTATGGCTATAAACTGAACATGAAGTTAAAGTTTTTAATCAACACTACTACAATAGTGGGGTGCAATTTACCAGCTTAAATCACTATGGGATCTTAAGTGAAATAACTTCATTGCATTAAACTCATTTCACCTTAGTGAAAGTTATGACATTATAATATCACTATGTAACATCATGTTTTATTATTACTTAACATAATTCATTATCATAATTTACTATAGTAAATAATTTTATTTTTATATTTTAAAAAATATTTTTATATATGCTACTTTATGATATACCCTATATTATTTTTAGTTACTTTAGTTACTTTAACTTATATCTTATGTTATTATAGGCTATTATAAATCATTGTACTTTAAACTATTATATGTTATGTTACTTTAAGGTATCTTGACTAGATTATTATAAGCTTTCAAGTTATTCTAAATTAAATTATTTAACTAATTTTAGGCTATACCTTAGGTTATTTTATTTAAAATTAATATATGTTCTTTCAAGTTATATTTTAAATTATTCAAGGTCATTCTATTTTATGTTATTATAAATGATTTTATCATAATTATAATAACTTAAAATAATCTACAATTAAATATAATGATTTAAGGTAAAATAATTTAAAATAGAAAATAATAACCTATGAAAAATAATTTTAAATGCCCTACAATATAATACTTATTAATAGCCTATGATATTATAACATAGAATATCAAACAATAATTTATAATAAAATAATCACCAATACTCGTAATATAAAATATAATAATCAACAATAACTTATAATACAATAACCACTAATAACCATTATAAAATAATCAATAATAGCCATCAATAACCACCAATAAATTAACCATCAATGGCTTACGATGGAATAACCACCAATAGCCATTGATAAAATAGCCACTAATAACCATTAATATAATAACATCAATAACCACTGATAAAATATCCACCAATAACCATTAATAACCACCAATATAATATTCACCAATAGCCATTAATATAATAACCATTAATAACCACTAACATCCACTACCAAAATATTCACCAATAGTCCTTAATATAATAACCATTAATAGCCACTAATATAATAACAATTAATAACCACAAATATCCACCAATAGAATAGCCACCAATAACGAGTAATAGAATAGCCACCAATAAAATAACTACTAATGGCTAGTAATATAATAACCATTAAAAACTACTAATGGCCATTAATAGAATACCCACCAATAACCATTAATAGAATAACCATTAATGGACACTAATAGCCACTAATAAAATAACTATTAATAGCCTTCAATAGGCTATGTACCAATAGCCATTAATAACCACCAATAATCTCAATAAAAAGAATAACCAACAGCCATATGTTAGAATTGTTTAGGATTGCCAAAAATAATATAAGGTGAAACAATTCATAATAGACAAAAGTAATTTAAGGTGAAATAGGTTATAATAACCTAGAATTGCCAATAATAACATAAAGTGAAATAACCTTCAATAACCAAAAATAACTAATAATAGCCTTGCATAATTGAAAATAACTTAAGATGAAATAATTTAAAGTAGTCAAAAATAACTTATAATAGTTGCAAGTAACCTAAATTGAAATAATTTATAATAGTCAAATTTTTTTACAATAATCGAAAATAGCCTAAGGTGAAATAAGCTAAAATAACTTAAAATAATTTAGAATAACAAAAAATAGTTTAGTGTGAAACAACCAAAAATAACCAAAAGTCATTTTAAATAGCCATAAATAGCTGTAAATAATGTAGGGTGAAATAATTTAAATGAATGAAAAAGTCATATAATAATTAAAAATAATTTAACATAAGTTGTATTATTGTATTACCAAAAATCTTATCCATTTATTATTATTATTTTCAAATGATTTTTAAATTTCAATAAGAAATAAATGTAATTATGTTCATTATTGAATTTGTTTTTTAAAAATCAAAATATTTCATTTGAACAAATTCTCAATATTTGAACAAAATTGCAAAGTTTATGTTTTTGTAATGTTTAAAATGAAGTATTTGATAAATAGAATGTAATGTAACATACTATCACAACAAGAGGGGTGGTTTGATGGTGAGGGTGTTTACTTCCAATCCAAAGGTCAAGGGATCAAACCTCATGAATGGTGTTGTGTAATGAATAATGGTATGTTGACTAACTATTTTTTTATCTAATTCCTATAATAGGTGCCTAGGTTGATTATGTGGGCTAGTTACATAGGTTAGGTTTTTAATTTAGCCTAGGTAATGACACATGTCAATAAATCATAGGCTAAAAATCATGAAATTATCAATACTATTATATATTCAGTAATTAATTTTTAATTTTTTTCCATGCTGGCTAGTTAATTAATTAGCAAGTGAATGACTTTGTAAATTTATATTTCACTTGAAAGTTTCTTTGTTTCATTAGGTACTAGTGAAACAATTCATTGTCCGTAACAACCGGTCCTTGTTCATTAGGGGGTTAAATAATTTCACCAAGCAAAAATGTCGAAATTCACTCAAAATCTAATGAAACTCAGAGTGAACTAGGACACATTTTGTAGTAATGCAACCTTTTAAATTTATGATTATACACTAAAACCTAAATATAAAAGTATGGTGATTTAATTAATTTTTTTCCATTCCCATTTTGGCAATTAAAATCCCCCCAAGTCATTTTTTTTTTGGATTTTTGAGTTTTATTTTTCTTTCTAGTGAAATTTCATTGGTAAAAAAAAGGTTGATTCAACCTATTATATATGTATAAAACATTGATTGGTCAAATTTTATAATTGCCCATTTGGCTATCATAATCTTAAGCCCTAATTTCTCTCATGCATTTAAAAGATTTTAATTGTAAGTTATCCTCACTTGGGCTTTGTGTTGTTATGTGCTACATCCATGATGATCAACCAATGGAAAAAATGAATATATTTTGTGGAATTATGTTCCTTTCAAATGAAAACAATAAATGACAATGTATGCAACTTGAATTGAATTCAAGTTTTATTGAGGTGAATTCAAATTCTTAAATTTAAATTCAACTGAAAAGAAATGGGATGCAAGTCAGTATAGATTTTATTGAAAATTTGCTTGTATGTTGATTATGGTGTGAATTTATTTTTTTGGAACTGACAAATCTTTAAATACATATTTCTCTTCCAATAAAAAGTTACAATTTTCAAATGAGTAAAAAAGACATTCCAAGAAAATGTTCAAAGAAAAAACAATTCTATGCCACCCAAAAAAAATTCCAACAAGTGGAATCCATTTTGTTAGGGCAAAATAGTATAGGACCCTATAGTTGTCCCCCCAAACTAGTTTTGATGTAACATCATCAAAGGAACATAGATGTAAATTATAGTGTCATAATACCTTTTCAAGTTGAATGATAATTACATTACTTTTTTTAATGTTGATTTTTAAAGAAATCACTTGCGTGAAAGAATGAAAATGAAAGAAACCACTTGCCATCGATGCTAAAATTGTGGGAACTTGAGAATTGTGTAGATGTTGCATTTAAGGTCCATATTTTTCTTTTCATTACTTAAAATTTAATTGACAAGTGATTTATCAATCACTTGATTATTTATTTATGTTTAGTAATACCTCTAATATGTATTACTACTCACTTAAAGTGTTGGATCGAGTGAAATCCTTGTTGCTTGCAAACTATGATGAGGAGAGGAGTTTGCAAAAATGTTTTTTTGTAATGAGATCTTTTAATGGACATTAATTGCAACAATCAATCACCATTCCCAAGTATTTAGATTTTGGCATAATATCAAGTTGAAAATTTTCATATTTTTCATTTGTATTGTCAAAATTATTTTTGAAATAAAACAATTATTTGACACATGAGTGCTAAACCAAATAAGGTACTCCATTATTCCACTTTCTTGCCAAATGTCAATTTTAAGTTTTTAAGTGTTTGTTTTTGAATTCATGATAAATTAAAATGATCAACAACAAAAGTTCCTTACACCATGGAAAACATCCTTATGACACATTTTTAAATTCGTAACTTGTATGGGTATCCTATGTAAGCATTTAAAAATTATAATTCCTAGGTGGGATAGGTAGCCTTATGTTGGTTCCACTTCTAGGTGTGGTTAGATTCATTTGTAATGTGAATTAATGGTGGAAAAGATGTTTGAAACCTAATCAATAGGGGGAAAATCCTAAGCTTGCCATATTGCCAAGCATATTCCATGACCACAATTCACCCAACCTCAACAGTTTCCTAAAAGGTTTCCTAGCAAGGGGAAAAACCACAAAAATATTGGCATTGAAGCAGAGAATGCAACTCAAGGCCAAATGCAAATGCTTTGTAATGAAAATTATTTCAAACAAAGTGGGAATTCTCTTTAAGCATGAAGATTGAGTTTGTAGAATCAATATTAGAAATTCAAAAAGTTTATCTACATTAAAAAAACAATTCCAAAACAAATATAATTTGCAACACAATCAACCCAAAAAATGGTTCAAATTATTTTAATTTTCAAAATTTTCACAATCCTTACTAACATTATGTGCTTTACCTTAAGGTTAGTTTGATCATTAAATAATGCCCAAAATAATGAAATGAAAATTTGTGAAAATTTTGAAGTTGACATGCTGGAAATCATCATAATCATCATAGGCCACATTCAAAATAATTTCATTATTCATATCACATTATCATAGTAAATGATGCAAAATTTATAATTTCATAATTAAAATACAAATTCAATTCTTGAAAAAGAAAAACCATTTTGTCAATTTGTGGAAATTGAAGTTAGGTTACAGTAATAACTTGATGGATTTGACAATAATTAAATTATTTTCTAGATTTTCTATCTTTTAGTAAATTAATCTCTTAAAGTGTTGCAACTTGAAATTTCAAGTTGCATAAGGCCAAAAGTCTTGAAAACCTAAGGGATATAAGCCTTGTCACTAACATATTCTTCAATTTTATTTTTTTTGGTCATTCTAATTGTACACACAAATGGTTTGGCAAATAATGTCCTAAAGCTTTGGTGGAGAGTGGGATGTTGTGGGTGTAAATGTTTGGTGGATATCATTGTGTAAATGTTAAAATTTGATTCAAGATTGATAAAAACACATCATTGAAATCATTGCTTAAAGTTCTCATTCATTATCAATGACACATATTTTCCATGCATCCTTATGCAACTTTCCATCACATTAAAAAATTTGTAGAGGTGAATTCAAGCACAAAAAATGAAGATAAAAAACATATTTAGGCAAATGTAAACAAGAATCAAGAAATGAAAAGCATGGATGTTATATATCAAAATAGATGGAAAATGATTGACATTCTCATTCATAAAAATCCAAGTCAATGTTTTTGAAAAAATAAAATTATACAAGGTTCCAAACTAAATAAAATCCCCCTTTTTTGTTGTTTTTGTTGTATGTTCCCATATGGTTCCCTATAGTTCACCATCATTTATGTTAAATCTTTCATGTGGAGGGGAAGGGGTTAAGTAAATAGGTTTGAAAGAGGTATGTTATTAAACTATTTTTAATATACATAACATATGATAATGCACGTGATAATTTTCCTTTTCATGTCCATGTAGGTGGGCATGATAAATGAATGAAGTAGTTATTAGAAATGAGTGAGGTAATTAAGCTTGCAAAAGGTAGGCATGAACAACATAAATAGACATGTGGGTGCATTCACAATTGGGGTACTACAATAGGAACCATGACACCCATTTGTCCTATGTCTTAAATCCTAAAGCAAGGACTAAGCAAAATGAATGTTTTGAGGTGCTAAAAAATGAAAGGGGCATATGTATGTTTAAGCTTTCAACCAATAAATGTTATAATGAATATATATTCAAATCAATTGAACAAATTTTGAATGTCTTGTTCAAATATAAACCAAAAAGGGATGCATGATTACTTAGACATTCCAAAATAACATATTTTCATTTGGAGTGCGAAAACCTTATTAAAAATATCAAACAATGCCTTATTTTTTACACCCATGTTTCCTATAGTTCTTTCCAAACCTTTGGAATGTGTAATTAAAAACAATAGTTTGATTGTCCTTATTAATGCATCCTTTTCATGAAAAAATCCCAAGATTCTAGCATCAATTCCATAACATTTGGTGATTCATCATACTTAAAAATTGTGCCATAATATATAACATATTTTATTTTATATGTGGTTAAAATATGGGAAAATTTGAACAAATATTGTTAGTCCTATTGAGTCATTTTTGATAAAATTGTGCAACGGGACACAATTCTTAAATCATCTTTAAGGACATTTAAGGACATGTTTTCTTCATCCAAATCATAAAAAATCATCACCACTTTAATCAAGAAATATATGAGTATTTAATGAAAAAATAAAACCTACCAAATAAATTATTTTGTAAATGTAGTGGTCATTTAAAGTAGAATTTCAAAAAATGATTTTGGGGTGAGACATTCCTTTTGTGTATCCCAACCACAAATGTACCCATGCACTAATATTCCATTGATGTGTAATCAAAACCAATATATGGGAGATTTTTTAGAATCCTTTGTATGGTCATCCATGGACCATTCCAAAGACAATTTAAAAAATAACCACCTCATTTTCAAACCTAGCTATTTCACTTATTTCTTAATAAATATTTCCTTTTCCTATTAACTTTCTTAACAACTATCTCCCACCTTTCCTAATAACTACCTCCATTGTATAATTACTTAATTGTTTTTCCCTATCCACCAACATGGATATGAAAAAATAAAATTAACATGTGCCTTTTCATGTCCATGAAATGTATATCAATTAAAATTAAATTTGACATTAACATAAATAGTGATGAATTATTGAAAATAATATGCAAACTTTAAAATAAAATAATTGATCATCGTTAGCAGTGCATAATAACACATATTTTTTATAATATAGATGTTAATACATATTTTTAATAAACACTAGGGTGTCTCCAATCTAATAAGGCATCAAATTTAGTAAGGCATCATGGTATCCTTTTTATTCACACCTTTTTCAACACAAACTTGTATTAGAATTAACTACCATTCAAAATATAAAAAACTTGCAAAGTTAGAGCATGGTCTCAATCCACACCCACTATTGGGCCTTTATCAATGTTTACCACATCCAACATCATGTTAATTGTTTCTTTATTTCCACTGTAAAGACGTAAAATTTAATAGTATGAAAATGGAAGATTATTTAAATATCACTACTTAGGTCAATCAATCAAATAGGTGATTTTTTATTAATTTTTTTGGAGATTTTTGTATGTTATGCATATTTGTTAGTTTAATTTCCAAATTTAGTTTCATACTATTTCACAACTAGACTTCATCCAAAACACATTGTGTACATGCCATTATATTGTTGCTAATGGAGTTGCTCTTGTACCATTTCACATTTGCCCAACTGAATCCAATTCCCAATGCAACGTGGCTTGGCTTGTTTATAAAGTCATCAAATTTGATATTGCATAGGTAATGAGGATTAACATGATGATCGAACTCATTTTGGCCTTTCTTGGAGTTCAACTAAAAGCTTTGCAATCCTTGTATTAGATTCAATTATTTGCAGGATGGTTAATGCATTCAAGTGGGTGAGTATTCATCAACCTTTGCGATTCAAAGGAGTTTGACATGGGAAATACATATTATTGAAATGAAAATTCAAGGCGTTTTGACAACACAAGGTAGGAATTTACCTACCTTTTGTAGGGGAGTATACGATGACTTGTACCTTAACTACAACCATTCATTCTAAACCTCTTTTTGGGATGCATGCAAGCACAACAAGAAACTAACACGACATCAACAAAAATATAGGTAATTTCAAAGTCCTCTTAATGACTTGGCAAGGTGATGTACATAGATGGACAAGGTTGTCCATCTTCAAAAACCAATCACAAATTAATATTACAATAATATAAAACCAATACAATAATCAAAATCTAGTGAACAACTTTGTTAGATGCCAAAGCCAAAAGTGGTTTCACAAAATCATATATAAGCCTCTCTAGGTATGTTAAATTTGAAGGAAACATAAAAAAACTACCACAAGAATGATATCACCAAAAACCCAATGCAAAGTGCTAAAGACTATAAGATTAAAATGGGAAAAAAAAAGGTTTAATATGGTCAACATTGTTCTATTAACACAATGCACAATTCATGCATTAATTAGTTATTTCATTCTTATCATCACCCTCATATGAATATGATAGACATCAATTTAGTCTACCATAGCAATTACACATAAAAATGAACATGTTTCTTGAATCAAATTCAACCAACTTATTTATTTAAAAATTATTTTGCTTTAGTGTCACATCTAGTCATCTTGTTAATTTGCTTTATATAGTTGCCAACATAACGACCCAAGTTTTAAATGTAGTTTTTCTCCCCCTATTGACTATGCATCTTCTTCAACTTAAATGACACCATTTCCAACTCACATTGCATGATTTTAACACATGAAAGGTTAAGAAAGACAAAACCTACAATTGACAACAATTGACAATATTTCAAACTTGTTTGTCATAGAGCCACTTGTTGTTTGATCAGGTGAATGTACATAGTTTCAAGAGTTCCACATCATGTAAATCCATACATAATGCTAGGGGGTGTATGTATTCTAAGGCGGCTCATTTGAGAAAAAACAATAGTCCACAAAAGTCCATTTTATAGTCTTAAAATTTTGAATTTTTTTGGTATCATGGGTTCAATGGTAATAAAGTCCATGTATCAAAAGCAATAAAGTCCATATTTATAAAAGACCACCTACATATTCCAAATATGTACACCTTTAGAAAAAAAATTTGAAAATTGGGAAAGAACAACTATGTTAGGGTCTTATGAAAATATAACTCAATTTAACCATTCAAAAGTCCATAATTAAAATTTGACTATGATTTGGAGGGAACTTTCAAATAAAATTTTATTATTTGGTGTTACACCATATATTAAATCACTATAAATAATTTGGAATGAAATTCAATATGAACCTTTATATTCTCTACCATTCCAATCTATCACCCAATTTTTGTATTTCAAAAGTCCATTGTGAAAAGTGGGTGTACATTCATAATCAATTTTAAATTCTCAATTTGATAAGTTTTATTATTCATTAAAGGTGTCCAAAGAAAAGGCACTCTTCAAAAATGTGCATTGTGATTCGAAAAGTGAGTCACCATAGTGTGCATTCACCCTAGGTGTAGAAAGATTGTGCACTAACTATGCCATGAATAAACTTGTCAACTAGTTTCCTAACCATCGAGAGTTCATTCAGGTGACATGAGTTGATAGTCATATTAAATCACATCATCAAGCAACAAAGAAACTTGGCAAATGTGTAGAGTTTGTCATATTCTTGCATGAAAAGCTAAATCTTTCCAACATCATAGGATTTTGAATTGTCATCCTCACAAGGTGGTTCATGATCAATTGCTTGCATCATATAACTAAGGCCATGGATATGGTGTCAAACACTAAAGAAAGTTATTTTTCATATATTTTATGGATCATGTGAAATAAAGGGGTATTTTTTTGGTATGTTATGAAATAATAAAATAATATTTTACTAGATGAAAAATATTGTATATTCTCCATAATCTAATTCTGAACACCCTATTTACATTTAAATAAAATAAAATAAAATAAAATAATTATACCATATATTATTGTCTACATCATTTGGACAAAAAATGGAAGCAACTTCCTTGGGTCCAACATTATTGGGCCTCCCATTGTGCTCCCCAGGGTTTGGCCACAAAATCAGGCTGCTAGAGACAGTGGTTGTGTTCATGGGTCTGCTTGAATTTGGCCCCCACATGAAGAATCCCAATATATGTCACCAAATGGAGAAGCACCAGAAGGAGGATGGGGTGGCAACGAGGCAATGAAGATTGTGGTACATTGGTCAACACAGAGTTAAGAGCTTCATTTGCAGGCTCATTCTTCAAGCCTTTGCTTGTAGTAATGAATGGTTTCATCAATCAAGCTGGCCTAGAGCCTGTAATCTTTAGCCCAATTGATCACTCTTGAGCTCCACAGTTTTGTATTGAGCATCTTTGAGGCTGGCATCCTGATACCCACTTGTGGAGGGAATGCATAAACAGCAAAGCCAATAGAGTGCAGCACATGGTTATGATCAGATGCAAGTGCAATTGCGTCTGCAAAGTACTACACTAAGGCCGAACTTCAAAATTCCCTGCAGAGAAAAGCTGAGTGGCGTAATCCTTGAAAAATTCCCTAATTTGAACTCTCAACGTTTTGGTGTGTATGGTAAGGACTGGGAATCAGGGCCTGGCAGAAGACTGAGAGCCAAGTGCAGGACCTAATTGCTCAGAACTGCCTTGTTTTGAGCTCCTTATCCAGCATAAAGATCTGTTACACTTTTAACAGACCTGATTTTGTTTGAGAAGGAGAAGAGGCACCTTACATAGTAAAGAATGGGCCAGCCCGGATTGTGTCAGGTAAGCCTACAGGTGAGCCTGGCACCATTTTGAGCATCATGTTTTGGAAAAAGGATGGATTTTATGAAACTTTTTTTGAAAATTGACGATTATGTTATGATAAAAAGAGGATTCCAGTCCCTGACAACAACAACTGACTATTATGTCAGAGTATAGACAGAAGATATTTAATGATGACCTTAAGTGAGGGATCTGTGGTTTAAGGAATGCTTAAGCATGGCCCTGTGATGAGAAAATAGGGGATGAAACCCGAATGAATAACGTACAGTGCCATCAAATGCTGGAAGTTGAAGACGACAAAATTTCGACAGTTGATGGTGACTGATGTTGAATCTTTTGAGTTTTTTTGTTTTTGTAGTGTCTTGTTCTTCTGCAGGTTATGAGCTTGTTGAAGTCCTTATGAGCAGTGACGTTTAATCTGTGTATGGTTCTCCTTATGGGTGAGCTCTGTGTGGTGTGCCATTGCTGGGTGGATCTTCCTTGTTGGACATCAATCAAGTTTGGATGGCGGTGGGAGCTAAAAAGGCCGCAGAGTTTTTGCTACAAGCAGCTAAGTTTTCAATGGTCTTTTGTTTTGGTTTTGGCTTTGGCTTTGGCATTCTGGTTTTTATTTTTATTTTTTGAAAAATGCTCTTGTGAACACTGGAAGGAAGAATGCTTGAAGGTGGAGGCTGTGTTGGATCTAAAGGAAAAATTACTTCTACTGCACTATGCATCCTTTAGACAACTGCAGTCTCACGATAGGAGTAGGAGTCTGTGATTGGGGGGATGATGAAGATCACTTGGGATCTTCAGAGCGACAAAGTTTGGCAAACAGAGGTCTGGGGTAGTATCTGGTTATGAGGGAAGAGAATGCTTGATTGGTTCAGGACCTCCGGATGCACATTGTGTATATGTTTTTGGTGGTGTTTCATCTGGGACTCCAGTAGGGGCTGATGGATTGCACATGATAAATCTCTGGAGGAAAGCATGTCGTCATTACGGATCACTGTCAAATCTTGACTTCCAACGTTTGCCTCTATTCTCTAGGTCTTTCTGGCTACTGGTTGTTTCAGGGTTTTTGTGTTCTATTGGGATGTTCAAGTCTGTGAGGAAGGGTGCTCTGTTTTGCCAAACACATGTCAGTGGAGCAATCTGACCCCCATAGGCTCATTGATTTAGTTTTCTATTTAGATCGAATAGTTTGAGGTTGGACCTGTGTAATTGTTCTAGTCATCAAATTGAAGAATTTTGTTGGTTATCCAAGCTGCCTGAGTCATGTTCATGACCATGAATTTATTGATGTGAGGGGAACATTCCTGTGCCCCTGTTTTCGTTACAGCTGAATCTTCCCACAATATCAATTCTGCACATGGTTCCTCAAATATTGAGGGAACCTTATGCATAAGGTGTGTCCTCTGCCATAGCAGACATATTAACAAAGGGTAAGGCCTGGTGCCTTCCACATACACTAAAATAATTCTATCGGTTTCTTTAAGGTCACCATAACTCAACTATATCAGTTTACAACTCCAATTGGGTCAACTGTCCCGCCTGCCTTCATATGCCTTTGAAACAGTATGCCAAGTAAATGGTTGTGTGCAAGCAATGTGCCTCATCTAAAGAACTGTCAAACTTGAACTGTGACCAAGTTAGCCTGTCCTCACTCTTGATGTAATTCAAGTTTAGGTTAAACCACTTGGTTCCTTCTAGCTTAAGACCTTGGGAACCTTTTGAATCAGTCAACAGACAAAAGTAGATCATGTACGACAAACATGCTATCAATCCCCTGACCATGTAACAATGATGTGAGTGACCAATGAAAAAGCATGCACGTTCACATACCAATCAAATTCACCAATGATGAACATACCATAATTCTAAGAAACAAATGTGACATTCAAATCAGCTGACACATAATAGGGTACAAAAGTAGACCCTGACAATTTGGCCCATATGAAGACCCTGACAACTTGGCCTACAACTACTTTCACTGTTTTGGTTTGCAGAACCAAGTTTCAGAAAAGTCCTGATTTCAGTGAAACTTTGAGAGTGCCAAGAAATATCAGACATATTAGAAGACTACCAGGCCTAATGTAGAGATTTTTCACTTCTTTAGAAATTGAACCTGTGACTGGGTTCTACAACAACACATGGAAGAGAGTTCAGAAGGTGCTTCCTTCAGGTGGCTGATGAAGTTTCCGATTGGGAGGGGATGCCATATCCTTCTTGAGAGCTATCAGGATGTTTTCCATGGTATAACTCCGGCGCCACTGTGCAAGCATAGCAAAATGCCTCGCATCAACCTGCATAGTGAACCATGAAGTTTGTTTGACGTGAATCGAAAGAAAAGTGGAGACAACAATTTCTAGTGAGATCTGGGTCTGTTCTACAAAAGGTTTTGTGCAGCCATTTGGTGAATGAATGGAATAAATAAAGTTCACATAGATAGGAAGGGATCCATCAGATATTTGAAGATGACAGCAAATAGTTGTAGAACACAACACGCTCTAGTTGAATAGCTTACGAACAAGAAAATGTGTAAAAGGCACCTGAAAACATTAATTTCACAATGTCCTAAGATGACAAGAAAAAAGAAATTTGAGTATCCTTGGCACCAGGCTCTGAAACCTTGATGACACACATGATGACTAGGCAACATACAAATATTAATCAAGATCAGGTTCTGATTACTTACAACTCCAGTTTCCTGGTTGACAGAATTCATGTTGATCCGAGAGTGGAATCTGACACTGGGAGGTCGATCAGGATATTCCTTGTCACAAAAGAGCTTGACAGTGTAAATGCGCCCTTCATGAACTGACTGTTTCATCAAAGAAAAGAATTACCACATTGGTGTCTCAGCAGTTTCTCCCGCAGCTGCAGCTCCTCCAGAAGGAAGGACCACCTCTACCTAACATCATCCTGATAGGATCACAATTGCTTTTGCAGTATGTTACAGAGTTTACACTTTGGCATGGTGCTACAAATGTGGCAGCTTCTCAAAGGAACTCTCCAACTAAAAGTCAGAAACAATCACCCTAAAAGAGAGTTATCTAGCACTGAACAATGAATGAGATGCAGGATAACAGTAGAGTGTTGATGGATCTAACATCCAGAATTGAGCAAAAAAAAGTTCCCAGCCCAAAATATGCCATCAAAGGCACATGAAGATTCCAATATAGTTCGAAGGGCAATGGAGACTTTGCACACAAATGCATCCTTCTTCAAGGAAGTCCCAGTGTCTTGAAACCCAAGAAAAAAAATTCAACAAACTCATTTCAAGAAAACCGTGATGTGTGCAGCTTCTATACTAAAAGAATTTCCTTAAACCAATGAATCTCAACGTGCAAATAAATTACAGTAAGGTTCAGAACACCTCCAAGAAGGCTTGAAACCCTTAAAACCCTTGAAACCATTACCACCACCTCCTGCTGCCCTCACACACAGCGAATATTCCAAGAGAAATGCAGTCTTGTAATCTGCAGAAGGAAGAAACAGAGAATTGGACATATGCTTACGTGATTGGGTCCGATGATTGTGCCAGTCCAAGAACGCATGAACACATCGTCCCCATCATCCATACCATAGCTCACGGACCCATCTCCAATTCCCTTCTCTCCTCTCTCTAGCTCTTCAAGTAACCGAAAGCTTCTTGGAACTAGTAGAGAGAGAGGCGCAGCCGGGAGCACCAAAACACAAATTGTAATTCTTCATCAGACCTTCAATTTAAGCTCACGAGCTGGGGAGCAGCAGTGGGAATCTGCTATATTATTCTTAGAGATGCCCCGCAGCTCCTCCTCAGACCTTGAATGAGCTACGGAATCTGATCAGATTAGTCGAGGTCTCTAGTTTCTTCTGTAATGTCCTCTCAACCCTTTGAAATCAACTGAAGATATTCGCATGGAAAACAAGGCAGGTAGAGAGAAAGAAAACAGCATGCGAAAATACTTATAGAGTGTCACCGTGAACTAAAAGCAAAGTGACCTTACCAACTACAGAGCCGCCGGTATTCATGATCTCCGTTCCTCCTGCAGAGGGTTTTGTTGAACTTCGAGGGTCAAACTAACAAGCTTCCAGAATTGCAAAGGGAAGTGTCAAAAGCTCCAAGATACAAAGACCACGACAACCTGCAACAGCCGAAAGAAGAAGAAGAAGAAGAAGAAAAACAACTGGAAGAAGACCAAAGATGCACTATTCTACTGACTACAGACGGACACGAATGGAGTTTCAGACGACGCAGATGGGAAACCCAAATTAGAAACAAGAAAGAATATTAGACACGATGGTAAAGTGGCCAAGAAGAAGAAAACAAGGGAAGGAGAGAGAGAGAGAGGAGAATACGAGAGGAGATGCAAAATGTTGCGGCATTCCCAAAATCCTCGAACGACGGAAGCATCTTGCCTTGCTGGTTGGAGTGGAGCCCCGCCGTCCCTCCCCCCAGAGAGAGAGAGACAGAGACAGAGAGAAAGGACACCCCTTGTTCAATCGGGTCAACCGCGAAGGACCCGCCAAAAGGCCGGCATAGCCCACCGTTCTGACGGGCCAATCCAGCGTTGCCTCCACCGATGACCCGCCAACCTAAGGGGTGACATCTGAATAAAGCGCCGCCAGTCGAATCCGTAATTTCTGAGGAATACGTGGATTTTTTTATATTAAAAATTCTTCAACAACATTATTTGTAATTTTTAATATTCTTTTGTTTTTTTGTTTCGTTGGAAACACAACAGAATTAGATAAGATTTAATTACCACATGAAATTCATAATCATCTTTAAGGGGAAATTTTGAGGCTCCAATTGGCACTCACAAGTCACCAACTACAAGCCATAACCCTCCAACTTATATTCCATTAGCCACCTTCTAGTTATCACAAGGTATAATTGTCAACTCTCACTCACCCAATGAATTTGAAATGACTCTATGCATGGATGAAAACATCATTTTCAGTCTATATGTATGGATGAAAACACATTTTCAGTCTATATGTATGGATGAAAACATCATGATCACTCTGTATGCATGGATGAAAAGAAGGTGTCTTGATTGTCCTTGCAAGGGATGGGTTATTAGAAATACTTTTGACATAAAGTATGCCTCAATTATTTCCAATAATTATCATTAGTTACTTGGTTTATAAGTTTACAAGTATGGTGATAATAAGGTGTGAGTGTGTTGCTTAGGGTAAAGCCCTAGGGTGGGTCAAAGCCAAAATAAGGGTTCTTAAGATGAGGTGATAGTTTGGTCTAGCTTTGAATATAAACCACTTGTGGGCTTTGCTCATTCTAAAGCATGAGGCAAAGATGATTGTGAAGCTAAACATACATAGATCATGATGTATAGGAAGGAGACGGCTCTTACACCTACTCAAGATTAGGAAGGATTGTCATGTTTACATCTAGGTGTAAGATCCCTCCAACTCTTGAAAAGTAGGTATAATATTTTCCCCCTTTTCTAGGAGGGATCTTCATGGCTATAATGTGCCCTTTAAATACATTTTGAAATTTCTCAAAATGCCTTACACAAATGTTTGCCCATTTGAAAAAAGTGGACCACTCTATGTGGGCCTTGAAGTATCATTGACCAAGGAGCCAATTCAATGGAGTGAAGTTCAAGAGAAAGAGAGAGAGCTTCAAAAACACACAACCCAATGTGTTTGAGAAGTAACGAGATTCTCAAAATCGTGTCATAATTTGACAATTTCAAACATTTGAATGTATTAAATTAGAGATTGTGTCCAATAGGGTTGGTTTTGCCACACAAGCTTGGCAATGAGGCCAAGATGTGCCTCTAAATTAGCCTAGTAAGACATTAGTGCTCTCAGAACATGCTCAACAATCTCTTGCAATAGCATGCCAATGCCATTGTTAGGATTTAGGGATTGAAGGCAAGTTTTTGCGCACCCCAACACGAGGCCAACATAGTACAAATGCTCACAACCCCATCAAAAACTTCATCAAGACTTTGCAAAAGTGTGCAAGTGTGCCATGCTTCATATTTAGGTTTGTACAATGCACAAGGGTTCTAATTGAAAGCATAAGTGTGACCATGATGGCTTTGGCTAAAGGTGGAAGTGTTGGCATGAAGTAATGCAAGGGGAAGAACTTCGGTGTGGCAGAGGAATCACAACTTTGCCAACGGTTTTTTATGGTCTCTCAAGATCCAATCATGGGCACTTGTGAGTTTAGCATTTCACCCCAAGTGCTCTCTAAAAATCCTGTCTCCTCATAGTCATCACCCCTCAACCTCCGAGATGATTTGTGCAATCAAGTGATCTCTCCAAGCTTCTATCTCCAAATAAATAAAAGCTCAAATGTTCATGAGTTCTAAGCTATCATCTGTGTAGTTCATACTTCTTTATACTCGTGTTTTTGTTTTCCTTATATTCAGAATATTTCAGAGTTTTCATGTAGTTGATATTTGTGTTTTTCTTCCCTATATTCAGAGTTTCATACATTTGAAGATGAAGTCACCTCAAGTTCATTCATAACAACACCAAATGCTGACGCTAACCATGATAGACTCTAACTTGACTCTTTTCAGCACCACACCAACCATATCTCAACCATTTGATTTCCAGGGGACTTGAATTTCAAGAATTTCAAGGTTGCACAAATGCATTTATAACAAGTAAAGCACTCAAAGGTTTTTTTTGCTTTTATATTTGAACACACCCTCTGCATGAGAGAGAGAGAGAGAGAGAGAGAGAGAGTTTCTTTTTGTTTTTTGTTTTCATGGTCTTCCAGTCTGATAGGATACCTAAAAGAAGCAACTTCTCATTTGATGGATTGATTTTTTCTTCTATCAAATCACAGGTGATTCTTTAAAAAAACTTGAACATAGTATTGTTATTGCAGGAGAAATCTAAAGTTTTAAATTATTGGCTTCTACTCCACATAAAGAACTGGTAGATTATTTTGGTATATGTGGAGGGCGCCCTAAATTGCACCTCTAAGGCCTCACCTTCAGTTGCTATGTAGGGAAGGCACTGCTCTCATACATAACACAACTTGCAACAATCATGAGTTTCCAACTTCAAGCTAGACTGATTTCCAATTGCCATCCTTCAATCAAGGAATTCACTCCGCACAAGACGTCACTTCTTCCAACTTTGACAAGAAGAGATATGTTGGCTAGCACACTCATTAAACTTGCAGCAAGCCCTAAAATAAGCATATGTATATAAAGAAGAGAAAAGAGGAGGGCATGAAGAGAAAAAAAGGAGGTGGGGGGGGGGGTGTTACATTAGGTGGTTGGAGGTATTGCTAAACCCTAAACTTATTTACTCATATCCAACCTAGGATCTCCAAAATGGGTTTTATGGGTTCACACTAATGACTTTGAGTTCACAATGAAATCATGTTGAAATGTTATTCATATATCTGATACATTGATGGAAGACTTTGACGTATTCTCCTCTAATTGTCCATTGCTTTATGGAAGGAGATCATCAGATTGGCCGGAAGCTCTAGCCATTTTAACCAGTGGTGCAAATGTGGAACCTAATGAGTAAACAATGAGGATCAAGAGGAAGCTTTGATCCAGGGGTCAGGTTTCTTGGGCTCAAAACCTGTTTTCATTTGAGTATAACTGGTGGCCAATGGATGCCTGCCACCCATTTGCAGGAACACCTCGTTCTTCTACAAGACTCCCATTCTGCACAGTTCACAAGAGCAGCCAGTTCCAATTTTATCATGGGCAAGAAAATATTTAGGGGTCATGGTCTCCTGACTTGCAAGCTTCTCTTCACATTTTTCACCCTTATGACTAATGGACACCTGCCTCAACACCCTCCATCTACAACAGAAGCGATGTCCTAGAGAAACTCCTCACTTGCATTTCTCTGATAGCAATTAGACCAAGCCAACATCATGGGTACCATCCGGCATGACCTAGGAACTGGTTGCCATGTGATCGGAACCCACCACAGTTGTGGTCACAGATCAAAAGGAGGCGGCATGCTGGGCTGTAGAAATTGAGGTGCATCTTCGTGAATGTGCTCTCGTGGAGCATTGCCATAAGGTAGAATGGCAGATGCAGCGGCAGAAGAAGAAATGAGTAACTTGTCATCCAGTTTCCTTATTGCATGACTCTCATGATCCAGGGAATCGGCCCCGGATGCCGCCGCTACATCCGATTCAACAAAGAGAGGGTTCCATTCAAACCTTTTGCTTCGGGGAAGAGAAGATTCCTCGTACACGGCATTGATAAATAGCTTTGGGTCCCTTGAACTGGGACGTATAGTCGAGCTTCTCTCTTGATCCAAGCTGATTTGCGAGATTTCTGAGACTGAAAACGATTGCACATTGGAGCTCTTGCATATGATCGATCCGAAGTCGGCTTGAACTCTGCAAATGCATAATTCAACAAAGTCTCTGAAGACCCCACAGGAGCGTCGTCGAGGTTTCCTGGTGCTCAAGACACTGGAGCTTTCAAACCGGCTGTCGGTGCTCTGAATGGACATGATCCTGAACGTGTCGCCTAAGTACCTGAAAGAATCAAGGGGGAGGCCAATTAGGCTCGCCAGTGTAATCCGTCTGGAGTCTTTGCAGAATGACGAGGAGTCGGAAGAATGGCTTTCCGTGTCGAATTCAGAGTCATCAGACGTCGTCGCACTCAGATCAGAGAAATATGGCGGGTTATACGTGTTGAGAAATTGGACAGGTCCTCCTCCCTCGTGCATCGATATGCAGGCGGCTTCAAGGCCTAGAGGCCAACCAACATTCATCATCGAAAGCAAGGAAGATGATGATGCCGCCTCTGAAACGGCCATGACTTGACGACGATCCACGCTGCTGCACATTTGGCGAGAACTTTGGTCTCCTACTAGATTGGAAGATAAATGAGCCATTGCTTGCAACGCGATTCGGTCTGGTGAGCTTTCGAGAGCCTGCTGCCAATCAAGCTCATGAAAACATCGTCCCCGTCTCGGATGTTCAGGGTTCCATGTCTTCTTCCAGTGCTCGAAACTTGCGTCTCGAAACTACAACAACAGAGGAGAAGAAAATTAAGCAAACGCGACTTCAAAAATAGCCTCAAATATTATTCAAAACAGCGCAGTCGAGTCAGGAGTGACGCTCGCTTGAGATCCTTTCTAACGGTGAACTGAAATTGATGCTCATATGAGCAGAATAAGAAACTTGACTCTCGGCGAAAAGAAAAGGTACTCAGGCTCGACAGATTGTAGCGCAATTTTCTTTGGATGTCTTGCAAAGCGTGATGGAGAGCCTTGGGCATCTATCGATGCTCTTATGAGCAGAATCAGAAAGACTAGATCGGAGAAAAATAGCTGCTCGGGGTCCACAGACTGTAGAGTAATTTTCTTTGAAAGTCCTACAGAGCCTGATTGGAGAGATCTTTGCATCTATTGATGGGCTTATGACCAGAATCAGAAAGATTCTACAGATCGGAGAAAATTAGCTACTGAGTTTGACAGACTGGAGAGCAATTTTGTTTGGAAGTCTTGCAGAGCCTGATTGGAGAGATCTTGGCATCCATTGATGCGCTTATGACCAGAACAAGAAAGGCTTTATAGATAGGAGAAAATTAGCCACTGAGTTCCACAAACTGTAGAAGAATTTTGTTTGGAAGTCTTGCAGAGCCTGATTGGAGAGCTCTTGACCAGAATAAGAAAGATTCTATAGATCGGAGAAAAAAAGCTACTGAGTTCCACAAACTGAAGAGGAATTTTGTTTGGAAGTCTTGCATAGCCTGGTTGGAGAGATCTTGGCATCTGTGTGGTTGGATTTCATTCTTTCTTCTGTATATGTGTAAATCCAAGAAATATTTTACCACAAACTTGCAGATCAGGCCTCCTCAAACCTCTAAAGAGCTCTGATGGGCCGAATTAGTTTCTTCGTCTCCAATGTGCAAGCAATGTTCTCGACATTTTCGGGAACACGCCAACATCTGTTTTAGCATATATCCGGTAAAAGCGCTGATAACAAGATAGCTCCATACATCAAGAAAATAGATCAAACAATTTGCAAAAATATTTGTACAGGAGCGTCAATAATACCTGCGATGCAAGCGTCCTGGCACTGAATTCAATGCGCCATGGCCTTACCAAGAACGGAACCGGCGGGCTTCATCTCCAGTTTCTTGTAGGATTGCTGAGCAGTTTCTGATGCAATCTTTATCAGCTCCCAGAACTACAAAAGGAACTTCCGGTCGGAAACCACTGCGCCGTTCTCCCTAATCACTGGGGAGATAATACCTCTCACATCTCACTCAAACAATGTCGTTTTCGACAACCGAGTCTCCGTCATCATTCACGTTCAGCATCCACACGGGAAACTAGTCTATTAATGTGAAACTCAAATCGGAGATTCAACTTCCAAAAAGAAAAGAAGGAAAAAGAAAACTCAAATCCTGTAGAAGAATCAGCCAAAGAGAAGGCAAGTTCAAGAACTCCCATAAAACTCGAAGAGATAAAGAAAAAAGAGCAAAAAAACGTTTTCCTCCCCCGACACATACCACGCGATCGTAATAATCCTCGCCTTCTCGAAATGCAGTCACATCAAAGTTGCTTAAACCTGCAGACGAATAAAAAAAATCCAAGTCCAAGAAAACCCCCTCCAAAGGAAAAGAAAGAAACCGAAGAATGGCGTCTCGAGGCGCTCGAATCGAACCAAAAGCCGAGACACATACGGAGAGAGAACGGACCGTCGCTCGAAAAGAGATCAATTATCAATCCGCAAACACATTGATATTTCTAAACAAAATTATATCCAAAAAAAAACAGGTAAAATTCTTTTTTTAAATACAAACGCGATCTAATTTCTTAAAAAAACCTTAGTCTCTTAGCCTCCCGTCCCAGGTACAAGTTGCTCATCAGTCTGGAGGATGACGACGGGAGAGAAAAGAGCTGCGAATTGCGCGGGCGAGAGAGAGGAGAGAGCGAGCGCCGCAGCGACAGCGGAGGAACGAGAGACTTGCAGCGCGCTGGAAAACGGAACCGGACTTTTAGGACGCATATTATGCGACGGAATCTGACCCATTTGCACTTTTTGGCCTCACATTTTCAAATTTTGGTGTCTTTTTTTGGGGGAGTTGAGGCCCGTAGCCCTTTTTTTGGGGCTGGATATATATAGCCAAAAACAGAAATTAAAAATCAAGTTTGCTAAAATCCTATGCTCTTTTGAGATTTTCAACAGCCGAAAATTAGCCAATATTTAAGAAAAATCGCCAAATTTCTATACCTGGTTCAAGTAGGTAGCCAAAAATATAGAAGGCCTTTAAAAGTTCTTACTTTCATATTTAGCTTGTAACCAAAATTGACTAAATCTTCCCATGGATGATCACCACTTTGGCTACTCTACAAAATTGACCCCAATTTTTATAATAAAACTATTTTTATTTATTTAGTTTTAAAACATAATTTGGGAGCGGGAGTACGCATTATTGGGATGGGAAAGGAAGGAAAAGGAAATTTTAAAAACAAGAGGTTGTGAAATGGGTTTTAAAGAACATTAATTTAATCATATTGCAAGTAGTAGGTAGAATCATGATCTATTTTTAATTTTGATGAAGGACAATATTTTGTCTTAAAATGAATCAAATTTGTTGTTTAGACAATTATTAAAAACAAAACACAAGAAAATTTCATATGAATATTTTTTCCAATTATTATTATTATTATTGTAGATATTAGGTGGGGGAGAAGGGAGTATATGCATTAAGGAGTAGGGCATAAGTTCCCTTCACTTTTCTAGGAAGGATATTCATGGATGTAAGGTGGCCCTCAAAAGACACTCCATAATTTCTCCTAGATCGAATCTAAGTCACAAGACTGATGGGAGTGGGGACTTCCCATGGTGATGATGCCATGACACCTAAATGGAGTGGGTAACATGTTCATTTTCTTACAATTCTACAAAACGTGTCATTTGTTGCATAATCTATCACATGGAAAGTGGAGGCATACACTAATATGCAAACCATATGCCTACTACAACAATAGCTTAAGAAGCTTGGAGAGAATTCTTAATGTATTTGTATGGCACTTCAAATATGGGAATTTGACAATTATGGTGGATTGATTGCCCTAGGGCAAGAAAAATTCCATGGAATTTCCCCTTCATGAGGGTTTTCTTTTTCAGAAGATTTCCATTTTTACGATTACCTTGATTGTTACGCATTGATTTCCTCAATTGTTATGCAGAGTAAAGCCCTTTTGTCATGGAATTGTTGCGTGGACCTCGGGCTAGCTCCACTTTCGGTGTTCACATAGTAATTCTTTGATAGCGGTGCCTTACCTTATACAAAATAAATACCATGAAAGGGATCATCATTTTTTTGGGCACAACATTTCGCCAAAATGTGGGAAAAATGGGGAAAAAAAGGAGGAATATGGTGTCAAAATATTCTTAAGTTTTCTAAAAAACCATGGCCAAATTTCAAGATTTTTTTTTGATGCATTTAGACTCTAAATTTAGTTTGGTAGCATTTTTGAAAATTATTTTCTATTTATAGTATTTACCATAAATGGCATTATATTGATGGAATGAATCCTTCAAAGTTCAATGTAACAAAGAGAGAAATCATTATTTTCTTATTACCTCGTAAATATCTTGGTACCTCATATAAATTTGTAAGCATGTTTGCATGTCATGGCTTGGGGAAATTCATATGGTTACTCATGCGTTTTCATAATTTTATTGTGGGCAAAATAAGATTCAAAATTTTATTTTCAAACTCTCATATCTTAGCAACATCACACTTCAAATTCATGTATGCAACTTACACAAACCAATCTAACTACAAATTTCATTTCCATCTAAAGTCTCCTACCTCATTGTGGATTAGCACATAATGAAACTATGAATTCATACACATATTGCTTTTATCTTTGGCACAAAACATAATATCAAAATAATCACAAATTAAAGGAAGGATTTTATTTATTTTTTGGAATATTTTGAAAATTGATCTTCTTATGATAGAAAGTTCCAATGTTGCCATCCAATAAATGGGGACATACTATCACTTGGAAAAAGTGACATGGGAAATGATCATGTTAATCACTAGCTTGATCTAAGATAACCTAATCCATCCTACAAATAAAAGCACATCATTATGGGTGTGGTTAATTACGAAGACCCACATGCACCAATCTAGGGCATGTTATTCTTTTATCTTGATATAACTATGGGTAATATCAAAGTTAATATATGATGGCTACTTGCAAATCTTTTTGGCTACCCATTTAATTGATTTAACAGACACATAAACATTTCAAGGGCACCTTATCTTCATATACCTAGCAAGTATACATTTGAGGTTGGCCCTTACCCAAGGGATGGTGATTATCTTAAGGTTGGTATAAAGAAGGTATCTATATCTGAAAAATCACCCTGATTTGAAATTTTTGAATTCATTAAATGTGAATTTTTTTTTGACATTTTATATTTACCTCACCAAATCCCAACACCACGCATACTACCAATAAGTTGAAACTATCATGACACCATCACATTTATTTATTTATTTTGCAATCTTAACCTTGGGCCCATAGCCTCAAAGTTAAAACTATAATAAAATAGATTGAAGGCAAGCTTATAACGTGGTTAAAATTAAGGATTTGTCCTCAAATGAGGGTGATTGTGCTTGCAAACCAAACAGAGGCACTCCCAAGATTCTCAAATTGTTGTAACATTTTAAGAATATGTTAGGTTTACCCATGAGTCTTGATCTTTTGGGAACAAGGTTTGGACAAATAAACCTTGTAAAATTGAATGATATTTAATTCAAGAAAAAGGTATTGAAATGCATTACAACACAAGGGGCTTGCATTTGCTAAGTAGAGTTGTTTTTAAAGACTTAAATGTTTATTTGAGAAGTTGTCACAAATTGCCCATTTGTAGACAGTCAAGTCCAATTAAAAATCTTGAGATGGAAATGGAAATTTTTTAATGAAAGCTACACAATATGGTATTCATATGTTTGATCTAGTTAAATTTCTTGGGAGCAATGAACTATCAAAATAAGATTCAGGACACAAATGTGTTTTGATTTCAAGTAAAGACTTTGGAAGTCTTTGAAAATGGCATTATGATGACTAAAAAATGCATGTGAAACATGTCATTTCATCTTGATCCTATTGAAGCTTTTGCATCTTAATATTAATTGCATGAAGTTGAAGAGCATAATTGAAGTTTCCAAAATTTCTATTATTGTCAAGGTTAGAAAGTTCATCACCAATATGCATCACAAACTTGTCCCCTTCATCATAAAAATTGTATTACAATGCCATCACAACATCATATTAATGATTATATCAACACTTTGTTAACACTTTAACCTTGAACACATTGTTAAAATGTTGTAAAAGCACACATACATGGAGGGGGCAAAATTGTGTTATTGTTGTGAAAATGAAAGGGTCATGCCCTTGTTGAAGGTTTTGTGTCATTATTGCAAATATTGTTCACATGAAGTCAAACTTGTTGGAAGTGCTTGAAGAGGACACACAAAAATTTCAAAATGTCAAGTATGCTTGTGTATCCTATCATGATTCCCTTGTTTCATTCTTAGTTATGTATGGAGAGAATTTGGATAACACAAAGTGTTTTGCAAAGCATTTGAAAAATGTTGCCCTCATTTTATTTTAGTTTCATTCTTTGCAATGTTGAAATTCTAAAACAACATACATAAATTTCCAATTTATTTTTAGTTGTGCAAATTTTTAAAAAATTCATAACACAATTTGTTTTAAAATAACATTTAACAAAGAGAGTTTCAAAATGATGTGCAAAGTTTTGAAGAAGAAAACCAAAATGGTGTTCCTTGAACCTTATCTACAAGGGTGAAAATAAAGCATGGTCAAAACACCAATGAAATAACTAGCATGTGCCTTTTCATGTCAATGTAAGTAATTAAGCTATATTGCAACATGCCTTATTCATTTTCCTCATTTTGATGTTTAGATTTGATTATTCAGACATCTTTTAAGTCAAATCAATTTTTGTTCTTTTTTTTTGGTAGTATAAAGTCTACAATATTTGTTAATTTTCAAAAAATTCATCAACGTTTGTATATCCCAAAACTTAAAACAACCCATGCATACAATGTATAATATTATAAACAATGAATTCCATGTTTAATGAATATTATAATAACACATACATAGCATAAATCAAAAGGGATGTTTCTCTTCATCTTAATGCTAATGCAATCATATGAATGTATATTGTAAATTGGATATATTACATCAATTTACAATATACATGAATTAATTTAGTTTACATTCATGTTTATAGAAATTGTGTTTGTGAAGAATTGGACCTTAATCTAGTTAAAAACAACTTGAAAATAGGCATGAACACAATTAAGGTTAATTGCTACAATCTTTTATTTTAATAAATTCAATTCCTTGTTGTGTGGACATTTAAAATTTAATGGATTCATCTAAATTTTGTATGATTCATGAACCTTACCTAGAGTTGCAACAAAACCAAATGTGTAAATGAAGTGCAAATGAATCTTTTATCAAATATGAATGTTAATTGAATAAATGAAACAATTATATGTGTAAGAAATATATATAAAACTCTCTTGTAGCTTGAAAATAATAACTTGAACAATTGAAAATATATATTCATAATCAATGTGTAATGAAAACCAAAAAATAAAATGTATGAAGATTACACATGTCAGCTTATTTTGAATAATTGGAATCTAAAAATATTATTTGTCCTATCTAATCACCTTGCCTTCATCAAATATAGGATATGGATAAATTGTTTAGTTCAACAATAATGGACAAATTGGTTTTTGTTGTTTGTGACAATTTTGTTCCATTTCATCCTTGCATAAATAAGTACTTCCCAGATGAATCACCTTTAGAACTCATGAGGCAAAAATTACTATTTCATGTAAACCTCCCACCAATTCACTTGAATCATTATGCATTTCAACCCCCATGTAAAATTCTTGAAGGTATGTTATTATCAAGTAGGAGAATTTTGTCACATCCACCTTTATAATATCCATCCCAATTATCTAGATGTTTTTAAATCTAAATAAAGACTTCTACTTTTATTTTGACCTCATCCTCCTCTTCATGTTTTGGTTGTTTTTGCTTGTTGCCCTTTCAAAAAATTCCATTGCATAATGAACAAAACAACTAGACAAAACATATACCAACCAACAAATTTACAAAGAAGGCAAAAACACAAACCAAGTGCTTTGCAATTCTTGTTTTTCCAATGCGTCCGACACGATGTGCACTCTTTTGTAAGGAACATGCTTTTGTCATCCTAATAAATTGTTCAATTTTTGCCTCTTGATGCAACACTACTTTTAACTGATTCCAATGTTGCCCCATGCAATTTCAAGGTTGCTTTTCGTTGAATTTCATCTTCTTTTTCAAGTATGCCCGCTTATGTTTCAATACTATTGCCACTTGGTCCTTGACATGTTTATACCCAAGTGGATGGTCAATGTAGTGAAACCGCACTTCAATGGCTTTTTTTATACATTCTAATTCCTCTATTGGTTGTTTCCTAATATCATCAATCACAGGGTTTTGTTTGATTTTATACCCTCATAGTTGTGATAACTATTTGTTCTACCACCACCAACAAATTTTCTCTCAACATTACATTATACAATAGATATGATTGTTATACCATTTTTTCAATTAAATTAATCCCCAACCTTTCCATTACTTTATCCATCGCTTGATGCCTTGCCTTTTGTTTAATCAACTTAAAATGATTGATTGACAAAACTACATGTGAATATGGTTAGCATGACAAATCCCCAACTGACATATACCAAATGTCTTTACCTTGTGTTGTCATTGTTACAATCGTTGTAAGACCTAGTAATTGTGGATTCCCTTGCAACATACTAACCCCATGTTGCACTTGTTGCCATGATTATCTAAGTTGTTGGTTTGTAACTAGTTGAAAGAACTACATACAACAGAAGTTGTTGAACCTAGATTTGCAAGCAAGGCAAGATCATGCATTTGTTGGGTTGCAACTACTCCTGTGGAAATAATGTAACTTGTGGCACATGTACATGACTTGGTGGCCATGTTGCTTACATTGCTGGAAATGATTGTGTTTGCACATTAGCTATAGTTGCAACATTTGTAGGCCAAGCACTTATGGATATCCAAGTGGCATTTGTGGGGATGCACTTGATGTTGCAACTACTACATTGGGTGGCCAACTTGGATTCATAAGCTAACTAGGATATGGTGGCTAGCTCCTAGGCATTGGCCAACCTCCAAGTCAATCTACAAGATGTTGAACATTTTGGGCCAATGTTGGATTTGTAGGTGTTGGTTCAGTTCCAAATTGGCCTACCAAAAAAAAGAACATTTTGCAAATCATAAGATATGCATGTACATAACATAACTCACTAATACATATTATCTAAATGACTAGCATTGAAAAGGGCAACAAGCACAACCAAACATCCTATTATTGGGTTTAGGGACAATGTTAGGTGCATCATTGAAAGTCTTATTCCAACATAAGCATAATGACTTGCAAAACATGAACATATCACTAACATGAACTATAGTCATTTAATTGAAATTCAATGCAATTTATTGACCTAAATAACTGCATTGAAAATTGGGCAAACAAACCTCTTGTTGGTTGAACTTTTGTGTCTAGGGCCATTATAGTTACTACTCCAGAAACAAAATGGCCTAAACATTACTTGAACTAGTTACTAATATATCATGTTTACTTCAACATGATCCACCACAATTACAACTAGTTCATTAAATTCATTTGATGACATGGGTAAAATTCCAAACCTCTAATTGAGTTTGGGTGTTGGACCAATGTTAAAGGATATACTGTACCAACTCCTCCATCAAGTTGTTGGCCTACCAAAATAGAACAATAGAACTCTATAAAACCCAATTGAAAGTAAAGTGAAAACCAAAAAAATCAAAGAAAAGTTGTTCCACCAAACATATGGCTTTGAAATGTGGAAGTTGTGACAAACTAACCACATGATAACCATCACTATTGCTACTAGGACCTGGAACTAGTGTGCTCAATTGGCCAAGCTTCTTAATTATCCCCTTATTAGCATGATCACCATATTCATCTTGGTAATCAGGGGTAGGAGATTGACCCATTATTGGATGAAGTTGGTCAACCAAAGCCTTCTTCATGGTCCACCGTTTAAATTGTGGGTTTAAACATTTTTTGCCCTTTTTTTACAACCAAGACATTTAGCAACATTAATCCTTTTGAATGACAGTACCAAATTAACATAATAACTTCTAACAAGTCATGACCAATGAACCGTGCATCCCAAAATGTTTCAAGGTTAATTAAATGGTGTTTACTTTGTAGATCTATATGATTCAAATGTTTAGAATCCATCATTCAACAAAAAATTTGTGTTTGATATTTTTTTTCAAAAACACATAAAATTATTGAATTAACTTTAATCGAATGAACAACTAGGCAACCTTAATTCTTCATTATGTTCGGGTCCCATGCTTATTTTCAAGAAAATTGAACTTTAAAACAATCTTAAACAACAAACTAGATTAATGTAAATTGTAATTGCATATCAATGGTTTTGGTTTTTCCTTATCTTTGTTATTGTGAGAACCGTGATTTTTATTCACCTCCAATTTCTTCTTATGAATAGTTTGAATTAACCTTTTTAGGTTTTTCATAGGCAAAACCTTGTTTTTGTTTTTCAAACTTCGAGCTTTCCACAATTGCAAGTTGTTTATTTTTACAAAATTGAACATTATTTCATGGTGTTGATAACATGCCAACCTTCAATTTCTTTTACCTTTGGTTATGTTTTTTTGCAAACTCGTCTTCACAAGCTTTTGCAACAACTAATTATCTTTCCTTTAAGAAAAAAAAATCAATGCAAATGAATTGATGTTTGACATATAAACAAAACCACTAAATGTGAAATGATTACAAGATTACAAGTGTGTGTGAAGAACTATGAGTGAAAAGGCAGGTGTGAAAGCAAAACATGAGATCCTATGAAAAGGTAAATGTGAAAGGGAGTGAAGCATGAAATCCTACAAAAACATAACAATAAAAAGTGTAAAGTGTGTACATGTCGTAAATCTAGCCTTGGGTTTATGACCAAAGCAAAGGCTTGAGAAGGTGCGAGCCAAGTGTGAAGCCGGGAGTCACATTTCATGCTCTTGGGAATGCAAGAAAGTGTGAGGAAATGAACCCTCACACTCACAAATGAGCTCCCATTTTGGGAATTCGAAGCCCGGTGGACTCTTAAGTTTTTAGAGAATAATTGTAGGGGTCAAAACCCATTGGATTGAAGATTTTATTATATCATTGGAAAACTCTTGGGACTTAAATGTTTGAAATGAGCTTGCATGACTCATTTGGACACGTAACACACATGTAATAGCCAAAAAAAGAGCCCAGGGCCAAATCGGCAAATTGATTCCTGACCACTAAAAGTCATGATACACCTCGATTTCCTTATGTTCAAGTGATGTGCAACATACCGTTGGAAAGCTCTTGACAAGGCTATAAATTTGCTTTAGATCTCATCTTAAGCAAAAGTTTTCACGCAAAGTTATGGGCCCCCAAAGTTGCGAAAGTCTCAGTTGTGGGAATTTTGGGATTCCCACTTGGGAGTTCCGGGACAAAATGACATTTGGGTACTCGTCCCGTGACTAGGCACAAAAGTATACTATAAGGGGGAATGTGGTGGCTTCCCCCAAGTTTGGGTTGTGGTGAGTCTTGTGAGTCTGTGTTTGCTTGTGGTTCGTCCATGCACCAAAATGTTGCAACTACACACTAATCAACTTGTTGTTTAGTTTGTGCAGGTCCATGTGAATAAGTGAAGTGCTTATCAATATTCCTAATCCCATCCCAGAGCTCCAACGCGCCCTTCTACCCCCAAAGTGTTGCGAACCAGGGAGCACACCCCAACTCCTTCTCCTTCCGTTGTTTTCACCTTTGGACTCGCAATTGAGTCCATCAAGGAGCTTGGGGGTGCATCAGTACACCTGAAGGAGGTTGATGATTTGAATTTAAAAAGATTAATTGATCCAATGACAATGGTTCCATTACACAAAAAAATCAAATGGTATAAGATTGTTCAATTTTATTTCTTCCATGCTTGTAATCGAACAATCATAAATGACTAAATTTAGTCAAATTATGTGCCACTTCATATCTAAAGTGACTACATTCAATCAAAATGCCAGTTTACATAAGGTGACAAAATCATTCAGATTTGCCACCTCACATATCAAGTGACTAAACTCAATGATTTTATATGCCACTTCATTTGCCAACTAATATTATTATTTTAAAAATCAAATGGAAAACCCTACACAAACCAAAAAAAAAAACTTGAACATCTCTTCTACACTACACAAACCATACATGTTCCCACGTTTAATTTATGCATTGATGAAATTGTTCTATAGCTTGTTTTGGTGCAAAAGCTAGCATGTTTTTTTTACAAATTTACATAGATTAATGCAAATGGAATGAGTGACGTTAAGTGAAATGTACCTTCAATTTACACCAAAAATCTCACTCATCCTAACGTGGTTTTTAACAATGTTGCATAGCCGATTTTTCTTGTAATCAATTGTATCAACTGTATCAACTCAATTGACACACTCTACCATGCAAGGTAAACATTGTGTTGCTTATCCCATGTGTTTATTTGTTCTTCCATTTGTGTTTTTGGAATTACAACATTGGATTCTATCTTTTCAATAAAACATCCCTTAGTTAATACATATGTAGGAGTATCGTCTACATACAAAAAACTCGTAGAAACTAATGTTAGTATCTTTCGGAGGAGTTCACCCAAGAATTTCAAATGCAACTCCATTGATCCTATATTTTTATTTGTTGACTTTAGTGAAAGTCAATTGAAAATGTGAATAAAATTGGAACCCTAATGATTGAAACACCTTATATTGACCTCTAATATGCCATTTAATGCTTTCTTCAGACATCTATTGGGACAAGTGTGATGGGTAATGAATAGGAAAAGACATAATCCTAGAAGTTATACTACAGGTTTTTGAACTTGAATGTTAGTAACTTAACTATGTTTAATAATTGTGTTGTGCAATCACAATGATTTTGTAGATATAATGTATTGAATATGTGGGGATATGACAGTGGAAGGAGTGTGAGAGGGCAACTAAAAATGTGAGATGATCATGATCAACTTCAATTGGGAATCCTTTATAATGTCCAACTCATATAAGTAATATTTCTTCAAATTTAAAATCAATTTTTTTTTTGGAAATTTCTATATTTGTTTATGGAATTCCATGTTATAGATTAATGATGTTGAAAAGCCACAATCAAAAGTTTTGTTTGTCATGTATGGAGATTATTCAATCTTAAAGTGCAATTGAACTTTATGTTCTAAACTAGATAATCAAATGTTTTAATTGACATTTGATATATCTATATGGTGCACTTCAAAAACTTCAAACATTTTTGAAATCCAATGTAATCCATCAATTTCAAAACATTTAAGTTTTTAATTTTGATGATAAATACAACAACAATGAATAGATTCAATGGAGTTTGGTCAATGTTCATTGTTTTGCATTTTCAAATTTCTACATATATGTGAAACTTTTATAATGAATATTTTTTTTTAAATTTAAATTAGATTTTGCATCATGTATATAATATTTTGCCCAATTTCTATTAGATTTCTGTTGATTTTGATGTGGCATGTCCATTTTCACTAATTTTTTTACTAACTATGATGACTTGGCATGTCCATTCTCACTAATGCTTTAATTAACTTTGATGACATGGCATGTCCATGTCACTAATGTTTTGACTAATTGTGATGACATGGCATGTCCATGGTCATTAAGGCTTTGACTAACTGTGATGACATGGCATGTCCATTATCACTAATGTTTTTTATTAATTATGACGACATGGAATATCCTAGATGGAGGGTTTGATTAATTGTGATGATATGGCATGTCCTATTTCCTTACTGGTTAGACTAATTGTGATGATTTGGCATGTCCATTGTGATTGACTATGTGACTAATTATGATGATGTGGCATGTAGATTATACATTTTGCCTATTTGTGTGGCTAAGTATGATGATATGGCAGGTGTAGTGTGATTAATTGTGTCACAACCCCACTTTGAGGCAAATGTGAGGATGAAATTCGCACTCCCAAAAGTGTGGAGTCCTCCGGGACTCTTGAAACTTCAGTGCTCGATTGCAGAGGTCAAAACACCTGGCCTTGAGGTGTTCTTTATACCGTTGGAAAGGTCTTGAAAATGGCCTCGCATGAGCCATTCAGACATCTATAGTGCAAGGTTGTGGTTGAAAAAAGGGCCGGGAGTCAAATTGGTAATTTGACTCCCGACCTCTAAAAGTCGGGAATCGACCCGACCTTGGTGTGTGCAGGTAGAGTTTGACACACCGTTGGAAAGCTCTTGAGGAGAGCTACAAGTTTTCTTCAAACTTCATCCCAATCAAATGTCTGAGTTGGGAGTTATGAGCTCCCAAAGTCCCAAGAGTCCAAACCAAGACAATTTTGAGACTCTTCCTTGGGAATCTCGGGACAAAAAGCCATTTGGATGCAGGTGTCGTGGGCAAACATAGAGAATACTATATGGGGGAAGGTGGTGGCTTACCCCGAGTCCGGGCTGTGGTGAGTTAAATGAATCCGTGTTGCCCGTGGCTTGTCCCAACACCAAGAGTGATTGCGAATGTGAACTAACTAACTTGTTGGTTGGTTTTGATGCAGGATCTAGTAACTAAATAAGTTGTCGCTCTTCGTAGTCTAATCCCGAAGCTTTCAGCATGCCCTTCTTACCCCTTTTAGTGCTGGAAGCTTGGAATGGCACCAAGTTCCGACTACTTCCGCTTTTTAACATAATTGGACCCTTTTTGGGTCCAACAAAAAACTGGGGGTGCGTCAAATTGTTTAATGACTTACGATGATATGGCAAGTCCACTATGATTTGTCCACTTGATTAAATGACATGTCCAATGTGATTAATTATCAAATTACTTATGGTGGAATGGCATGCATATAAATCAGATTCATCAAATCATACAATACATCTAGCAACTCAAAGTGAATTATCAACTAGTTTTTCTCAAATTTGATTTCCTTTCATTGTGGTGTTTTATTTTTTAAATGATGGATGGTCATGATACAAATTTAATATGTGTTTCCACCTTTTGCAAATAAGTTATAAATTAGTTGTTATATAATTTTTTATTTTGCAAATCAAAGAAGAAAAACAAAGACCAATCTTATTCAATTATTTTATAAGAAGTGAAATCATTTGCTTTAAATAATGGACCTATGTTTACCAAAAACATTAAATTAACAACAAAGATTCAACACATATTTGTGTATAATTCAAAACTCTGCAACAATATAATATTTGTAAACTTATTTTGTTGATTTTACAAGCTTAATTTGTGGTCTTCTTTGAGAGGGCTTGCAATAGTAGTCAAAAATGCTTTCAACTTTTGATCCCCAAGCTTTGTTTGAAGCTGATGAACTTGAAGCAATTCGACAAAGGTTGATAAACTATGATTGCCCTTATAGATATTGTCATTGTGCAAAAGGCGACTCTATAGCATTGTCAAAAAACATCTTTGGAAATATGGATGAAATCCATATTTTACTATGCCAATGGTAATATGTAGTTTTTCTCTAGACCTACATGTGGTGGTTGATAGGCAATTGAAATTGTTGGTTGTTCACATTAATTTGAACCTTAGTTTGTTTAACTAATTAGTCATGTTGAATAATCATGAATAAGTAATGGCTATAAGGATTTATGTTTGATATTAATGTGGTTTGATTTGATGTGCAACTCAACATGTACCAATAGATGAAGGGGACACATCAAGGCATAACAATTTAGATGGTGCAAATGGGGGTATAACAAATGAACATGCTACTAGTCAACATACATTTGACCCAAAAGTTCAAATCCGCATACTTGTGAATGAAACTTTTGCAAGGTATGATGGGATGCAACAAGCACATGAAGAATAAGTCCCACTTGAGGGTCAAATTTTAGAGGAAATCAGAATTGACATTGTTATTCCAGAGAACCCAAAACATTTTGATGTATTAATGGAAGGGCTTATTTCAAAGGCTTCAACTCCATTATTTCAAGGATCTTCCACATATGATATGTTGTCAGCCATGTTACTTCTCTTGAATATGAGAATTGTGCATTTAGTCATTATTGCTTTCATGGATGAACTTTTATCATTGTTATAAAAAGAATCATTGCCAAAGGATAATTAAATGCCAGCTGCATCTTATGAGGCTTTTAAGTTGATTAAAATTTTTGGTTTAGGTTATGATTCAATCCTTGTTTGTGTGAATGGATGTATGTTCTTTCATGGCACCTTACGACAGTTGTAGGTGTGTCCAAAATGTGGCATTAATAAGTTTGTGGATGGGTCAAAATCTATTCCACGGAAGGTCCTTCGACACTTCCCACTAATTCCAAGGTTACTAAAGATGCACAGGTGCATCTTTTGACAATGACATGATAATTATTAACATGGCATAAAGATGGAATAAGTATAAATGGCCTTGTACGCATTGTGGTGGATTCCCTTGCTTGGAAACACATTAATGATAAGTGGCCAACTTTTACCATTGACACTCTTTCCATGAGGTTGGGGTTGGCACTTGATGGGGTGAACCCATTTCATAACTTAAGTTCCTACCATTCTACTCAGCTAGCGATACTTTTCATTACAATTTGCCTCCTTGGTTGGTCACTAAGCGATATTTTTTAATGTTAACTCTAATCATTCATGTGAAAGAATTTGTAACAACTAGAAAAATGGATGTGTATCTACAACCATTGATTGAAGAGTTACAAATGTTTTGGAGTGGAGTCAAAGCATTTGATGTATCTTCAAAGGAAAGCTTCAACTTACGAGCCATGTGCATTTGGAGTGTGCATGATTTTCCAATGTACGGATTATTTGTAGGTTGTGTGACAAAAGGGCATGTCGGGTGCCCACCTTATGGCCTAGCTATAGATTTTCATTCTTCTAAAAAACTAAAGAAAATGAAAATGATATTCTATTGCAATTACTGTTACTTGCCTAAAAGTCATCCATGTTGACTCAACATAAATGTTGTCAATGGGGAAACCGAAATGAGGGGTCCACCTACACGGGTATTTGCATCAAAACATTATCAAATGGGCAGAAGAACAAAAATTATGGCTATAAGGACCTATAAATCGAGTCAGGGCAAAACATGACCCTATTCACCAAAATGGGATCAAGTAATTGAGTAGTATGTTCCAACTACCATGTTGGGAGGTATGTGTATCCAACTATTGAATTTTATTTATTTGGTTGACATTTTTTGTTACAACCTTGATTTTTAGGGTGATGTTGTGTTATTGGCATTTATACACTAAAGTGTTGAGAACCTAAAATAATTACTTAAGTTAATGGTTTTTTCAAAAGTTTTTGAAAATGTTTAAAAAGAGTTTCAAAATAACATAACATTTGCATTAATTTAAAAATGATTTACAGGAGTAGAAAACCAATAAGTGTTTGTACTATATATTAATGGATTTGATTGACATAGACAAATATGGTAGATTTAATTGTATCTAGATGACAACATCTAAGTATTTTAAAATCTATGCAAGGGTTGTTAATTAGGAATATTCTAGACGTGATGCATTATGAAAAAAACCTTTGTGAAAACATTTTTTAAATAATATTTGGTACAAAGGATTAATTTGCTATTCGAAAAGACCTCGAGGAATGTGGGATACGACCACATTTATGCATACAAAATGTTGATGGTTAGCTTGTTAAACTTGTTACCTCATTTGTGCAATCAAATCATGATAAGAACAAATTTATCCATAATATTATAAACATAAAAACACCTACACTCTATTCATCATCAAGGAAGAAAGTCACCAAGGATGGGGATCTAAGACTTTCATGTGATGATGCAAGACATCTTACTTTTATGCATGCAAGGGCTTCTGTCAACATTTCGCAGGATGTCAATTATGTGCTTGTGTTGTGTTTTCAAAAAAATATGTGCAAAAAGTTTGAACCCAACATCACTAAGAGAACTCACAAAGGAAGTGGCAATTTGTTTAGTCTTGTTGGAAAAAGGAGTTTCCCCTTGCATTTTTCGACATCATGACACATTTTTTAGTGCATATAGTGGAGGAGTTAGAATTGTGTGGTCTAGTTCACACATGTTGGATGTACCCAATTGAGCGGTATTTAAAAACATTAAAGGGATTTGTGCACAATAAGGTGAGGCCCGAAGGAAGCATGACAAAAGGCTATGCATTAGAAGAAGCATTAAGATTATGCACAAAATACGTACAAGATTTCATGGCCATGAGGAGACAAGTGTGGGATGACAAAGAGGACCCGAACATGTTTGATGAAGTGCTTGAATGAAATGGATGGATGTGAATCATGAAAACCGTTATTACAAAATGTGCATGCAGTTCACTAATCCCCATTCACTAGACTAGTGAATTCACTACTTTCCAACTAGTCCCCATTTACTAAAATTAATGAATTCATTCAAAATCTAGTGAAATCACTTAACGTACGAAGACACTTTTTGTTGTAGTGAGCAAACTTACACGACAATATGGCACATTATTTTGTGCTACAAAATGTGGAGTTAATGTCTTTATGGTGAAGGTATTGTTTGTGTGTTGCACTTTTTCATTATGTCATTTTAATGTTTATTGGTCAATACATGATATTGGAATAGTCAATTCCACATAGATGAATTTATTCCTTGTAGTCAAATCAGAAATGAAATTAATCCTAGTAGCTAAGCTTGGATCATCGTAGTATTCTATCCTTTGAATTATGTCATAGCACACTATTATTGATACTAATCATATCACATTTACTAGTTAATTAATATTTAAATAGTCATTTCCATAGAGATGAAATGATTGTTTTTGTAATCAAGTTAGAAATGAAATTAATGGTCTAACCCTATACATGTAAAGGTTTGTGTTAGCAATTTTAAAACATTACCTTTTGGAACTTGGTCATGAGGTATTGGGTTTTCACACTTGTCTTTTTGGCAATGCAAATGACATGAAATATGTTATTGAAGTAGAAGAACCAAATGTTGAAAGGATGGAATTTTTACATGAAGTTGGCAAATCATGAGTGAAAAATGTTGTGTTCCCAGATGACTTGGCATAATCATTTCCATATGCAAGATGGATAAAGACATCTATTATTTCAACTATCCAAAGAGGGGAAGATATTGACCATGACACTATTCACATGTCCATGTCGCTTACATTGGAAGCAAAGTCATATAGATCCATGTATGCATATGAGAATCACATTCATGTTGGTAATGTTGAAGAGCATTTAACAACATGTGATAATGGCATAACTACCACATTTGAATAGACATGTGTTTCAAGACCAAATGATCAAAGGCTGGTCACTGCAATGTTGGAGTATGTAGGTTGGGTTGAAGAAATCTTGGAACAAAATTATGGGGTCTTAAAAACCATGGTGCAACTATGTAATTGGGTGAAAGTAGATTATAACGAAAGTAATGCAACAATTAAGCAAGATGAATATGGCTTCACCTTTGTAAATTTTTCTTCCTTGATTCCAATCTCAAACCAATCTTTTGCTTTCCCCATACACGTAGAGCAACTATTTTTTTCTAGTTGTGATTCAAAGGAAAGGGGTTGGAAAGTAGTATTACGAAAGGATATTTGTGGCCAACGAATTACAAAACACATTCAAATTGACCCTATAAAGTTTGACATATTTAAAGTAGGTAATACTAATGAATATTTAGGCCTTGTAGTTTTAGTGCCAATACAAGACATTATTCAACCAACTACTATTGTAGGAGGTTGTAATGTGAGTGTTGCAAATTTGCTTATTGATGACAACAATGGGGCAGAAGATGATTAATATGATAATCCAAAATATGATGCATCAAGTAGCTCTAATGTGTGATAGGGATTGTTCAATGTTGATTTATACATCCAACTAAATAAATATGAAATTTGTGCCAACAATTTATTTTTTACATTTTCACAGTTCAACAACTTCACTTCAAATCATGTTTTTTAGAAATGTTATTCCATTTCTTTTATAATATGAGATTAACCCCTTTCTTATTTGTGTTCTTGAATTAAACCCATTGTTTAGACCACTATAACAAAAGATACAACACAATCAACATTGATGTTTTAATTATTGTTTACAAAACTACAAAACCCAACATAAAATTGTTCTACTATGAGGTTTCCAACCCTTTATTTGAAGATTCAACTTCTTTAGGTTGATTTTCATTATTTTCTTTATTTGTTGCAATTTTGTTAGTTTCAAATTGTAAATCAGGATTATCTTTAGACCTTTCTTCCACTGCTTGTTCTTCCATAATTATATAATTCATGAAAACTTTAGATGTTTCATTCCCACTAACTTTGTTTTCATTTTTAGAAGATCAATCCATTTGTAATTTTCATAAAAGTATTTCTAGGAAATGGAAAAAGAAATCATCCATAGTAATAAAAGTTTATAAAAGATCATGAGGTCACAAAATATAAACAATTACAAGCAATAACAAAGGGTGAAGAAAAATTACAAAAAAATGTCAAGGTTAAGGTTTTTAAATTTTAAAAATATACTACCCACTTTTCTTTCCTCTCATGATGTGCAAAAAATTTAGAAATGTACATTTTTGTTAACTAGTGGGCAAGTTACCTTAGAACTAGTATAATTAAATTATATCCTACTAATTTTTTGTTATCAATGGTAGATGATGGTCATTTATTGCTTCCTAGTCACTAAACTAATGAAACTACTTAGATTTAGTGGTTTTAGAAGGTGGGGGAAGCAACACTACCTTGCCACTTCACTTGAGTTAAGAAATAACTAGATGAAGGCAAGAAAGTAAAAGAGGATGTGATTTGAGGTGGTGAGTGGAAATCCCTCGAGGGGAATCCCCTTTATCTCATTATCTAGTATGGTTTTGGAGCCAAAGTAGAGGAGTTTTAAAAATAGGTTGTAGTGTGAGAAACCTCTTGATGTATATGTGAATTTGCAATAGAAAATTGTGTGGTTATGTGGAAACCATTACATGATATTTTTTTTGTTTTTTTTTTCTTGAAGTGTAGTAGAAAACAACTTTGATTGCTTTCTACAAATAAAGTTGTATGAAGGTAAACTACTCATTGTTGGGTTGGAACCAATGTTGTAGCAAGGTGAATGACCTTTTGTAGTGATGGAAACCTTCTTGCAACATTGTAAGGAAATAAACAGTAGTTGTTAAACATAATTATTTATTGGCTCTACCTTCAAGGGGAGAAACTATGGAATGGTGGCTACTCCATTTGGTTTGTTTGACACATTGTTCAAGTTGTAGTTCATTAATTCAAAGCATAAATGTTTAAAATCTAAAATAATGTTGAATAAATCTCAAAATTGAAGATAAAATATGAGTAAGATATTTCATAAAAGGAGGGGAAATTTGTGTTTTTTTTTCCAATGTTGGATTGTTCTTAAGTTAGGGATAGATAAATATATTAAAAATCAAAACTAAACGGTTGTGAAAAATTCAAAGGTTTCCCCATAATTGATATTTTCCCCTTTAAAATTTCAATAATGCATACATTCACAGATCCTCTACTTTAATCTTACTGTTATTTTATTTTAATGGCCTAACACCATTAGGTATCTATTCATCCCATCTAGATCAAAACCCCATTTGTTTTCCAAAAGAAAAAAAAGACCTTCATTCGTTATATGAAAAATGTATGAAACAAAATTTTAATGCCTTAATTTAACTTAGGATATTGCCATGGGTAGGAACAATGTGAGTGATATTAATTGGTTTTTGAATTATTATTCATCCTGGCCAATAAAGTGAATTAATTTTATGAAAATATTAGTTAAATGATGTAAATAAAGTGGGAAAACAAGTTCATGTTCATTATAAAAAAAATTAAAGCCCTTAAAATCCACAAGAGCAGTCAAGGATTCTTGAATCCATCAAAACAAAGTTGAAAACCCCCAAATTAAAAAAAAATACCTCCAAGATTATTTCCCGTCATGCAAAACCTCCAAAATGACAATAAGAAAATTTAAACTCTAAAATTTCAAAATATCAAAACAAAAAACCCTCAAAATTGACAAGAAGAAAGGAAAATACATGCCGTCCCCCCTTGTGAAATTTTACCAACAAAAATTAAAGACCCCCAAAATGACAAGATTTTTTTTTTAAGATTTCAAAATTTCAAAATATCAAAATAAAAAACTTTCAAAGTTATAAGAAGAAGGCAAATACTTGTTTTCCCCCCTTGTGAAACTTCACACAAAAAAATTGAAATCCCCCAAAATGACAAGAAAAGAAAAATGAAAACTCTAAACCTTCAAAATACCAAAACAAAAACCCTTCAAAGTTCACAAGAAAAAAGGTGGATACCCCCTTTCCCCCCTTGTGAAACTTCACACAAACAAATGAAAGACCCTTAAAATGATGAGAAATGAAGATTCTAGAATTTCAAAATACCAAAACAAAAAACCTTCAAAATTCATAAAAAGACAATTGAAAACTATAGAACTTCAAAATACCAAAACAAAAAATCTTCAAAGTTTACAAGAAGAAAGGAAAATAACCTTTCTTCCTCTTTGTGAAATTTCGCACAAAAAAGGTTGAAGACCCCTAAAATGATAAGAAGAAAATTGAAATTTCAAAATACAAAAATTTCAAAATTCAAAAGTCACAATAAGAAAGGCAAATCCCTTGTTTCTAAGTGTAGTCACATAAATAAGAACCACAACAAGTGTAATGCATGCTTAATTTTCCACATTTATAATTGCTAATTTAATTTGGTGTGGAAATTTTAAGATTTTTTTAATATTGTAAGGTTCCTAATACATCATTGAAACATGTGAATTAATTTGGAAAAATCCAATGAATAGAAAGTTTTCAAAATCACTCATTAAACACTATAATGCTTGTTTTTAAGCATAAAAACAACAAGTGTAAATGAAGTTCAAAACTTTTGAAAATGAAATATTTCTTGAAATCTGTTACATAAACCTTGACAAAGTAATATAAAGAAATAATTCAAGATTTTAAAATATTTTTTGGAGGACTTTTATGAGAATATTCCCCCAAAAATAGTCCATTAAGCAAGTGGGTGGGGCTTATGTTATCATGTTTGCACCCCTCCCCCCTTGTGAAACTTCACACAAAAAATTGAAAACCCAAAAATGATAAGAAGAAAATTGAAAACTCCAAAACTTCAAAATACCAAAACAAAAAACCTTCAAAGTTCATAAAAAGAAAGGCAAATACCTCATCTCCCCATTGTGAACCTTCACATGAAAAAAATGATGACCAAAAAAAAAATTGAAAATTTCACAACTTTAAAATACCAAAATTTAAAACCTTCCAAGTTCATAAAAAGAAAGGAAAATACATGCTTTCTCCCTTAGTGAAACTTCACACATCAAAATTGAAAACCCCCCAAAATGACAATAAGAAAAATTGAAAACTTTGGAATTTTAAAATACCAAAACGAAAAACTTTCAAAATTCACAAGAAGAGTTGCAAATACCTTGTCTGCCCCCTTGTGAAACTTCACACAAAAAAATTGAAGACCCCTAAAATGGCAATAAGAAAAATTGAAGACTTTGGAATTAAAAAAACTAAAACAAAAAACCTTCGAAATTCACAAGAAGAAAGGCAAATACCCTGTCTTCCCCCTTATGAAATTTCACACAAAAAATTGAAAACCCCTAAAATGACAAGAAGAAAATTGAAAACTTTGGAATTTCAAAATACCAAAAATGAAAGCTTCAAAGTTCACGAAAAAAAAGGCAAATACCTCCTCTCTTCCCTTGCAAAATTTCACACAAAAAAAACACTAAAGACTCACAAAATGACAAGAAGAAAAATCAAAGGGTCCCAAACTTCAAAATATTACAAGAGAAAACTCTCAAAGTTCACAAGAGCAAAACACCACCCCGCTTTGACAACAAAAAAAAATTAAAGAAAAAATTTGAAGACCCCAAAATTTAAACCATTTCGCAAGGAAACTTTAACCCCGGTGAAATTAACAAAAGAAATTTTATGGACTTTGATAAAATTGATTTATAAACAACATCTATATCGTTTAACACATTACTAATTTTTTTTTCTATAAATAAAGAGACATACATCAATGCGTTATGAGAAAAAAATTAAAAACCTGCAACACAAAAAGGAAAATTATTATTTAAAGAAAAAATATATAAACATAAAAAGACAAAGTCAAAACAAGCATAAAAGAAAAAATATATTGTGTTTTAAAAAAAATACACAAAGAAGAAAAACACTAAAACAAAAGAACAATTGAAGCATAAAAGACAAAGTTAATTATTTAAAAAGAAAAGGAAAATGAAGGCATAAATTACATAGATAATTACCATTGAAAAAAAAACATTAAACATAAAAAAAAAATTTTTTTTAAAGGAAAAGAAAACACATGTGCAAAAAAAACAAAGAAGAAAAACATTTACTAGGTTGACATTGGTTGACACTACATTCGCACAATAAAGGGGAGGTATGTAGCAAAACCTACAACACACATTGCAAGGCCCGCAAATGTAGTTGTGATTCAAAGGAACAAACAAAACAAAGCCAACAAACATGACCAAGTGAAGGAAAGGGAAGAAAAGGTAGGTATTTGGTACCAACTTGAAGACCTTCGTACATGTTCAACATGTGTGATGTAGGTAGCTCACAATGATTTGCATTAATTCCTCATTCTAGTAGAGGACAAACATCGTAGAGCAAAGCCAAAAGTGTAAAGTAAGAAAGAGGGTCAAAAACTTGAAGCTAAAAGAGAAAGCTTGAATGCTTGAACCTTGAACAATATTTGAAGTCTAATAGATTGGGAAAAAAAGGAGGTTCATGGGTCTTTATGGAGTTGTGGAGGCAAGAAAAGAAGAGAATTGTTGGTAATTGGTGTCAATAAACCACTAAACCCTATCCACTTAATCCCTAGTCACCTTCTAGTAATGCCTAATCCTAGTGGTAATCTTGTTGTGTTAGCCTTGAGAAAAAGAACTAGGTTTTTTCAAAAAACCCTATCAATTTATTTAAAAAAAACCTAATCTAGTTTTCAAGTCTCGATTTTCACATGGGTGAGAATTGGGAGGTCAGTTCTCAATCCATTGTTGGTACCTATTAATTCTCATAGTGAGAACTAAGTTGTTACTTAAGGGGATTTTTGATACCTACCCAACATTGATGAAAACATGGATCCGTTGAAAGCCACAATTTCAAAATTGGTTTAAATTAGGAAAGTCACCTTCAACATAAACTTCATACTACACATTCAAATTTGATAATTCCAATCAACAAAAACCTATAACAAATTGCAATGATGAGAAAAGGGACATTCTCATGGAGAAATATGACCAATTGAAATTGTTGGTGTTCAATAAAATTTTCATAGGCCATAGGATGTAATTATAATGTGAAATTTTTATGTTGTTTCTTCCTTCATCATTAGTGGGTATTTAAATCCAAGAACAATGATTTGGACATTGTGGGCATGAATTTTTAGCAAAACAAAATAAAATATTATGAACTCCAACAAGTCATGTGATAATCTAGTTTAAAAAATCATTTCATAAAAAGAAAAAAATTTGGATTATCATTTTTATTAGATTTGGTAATTATGAAAGGATTAATTTTAAAAATCAAATTATTATTTTCATTTTATATTGGAATATGAAGTGATTATTTCAAATCATGTCATGATTATCATTTTTTTATATCAGATTTGGTAATTATGAAACTCAAGATGAACTTTTCAATGGAGTATAAGGTGTTATGAACACCCATTCCATCATATTTTTTACCTTATTAATGTGAGCTCCATGTTGCTATACACTACTAGTGATGATCAATTTTTTTTTTTCATGTTTTCATACGGTTTTCCATAATTCATCACTATTTATGTCAATGTCAAATTTAATTTAAGTTAATCTACATTTCATGGACATGAAAAGACACATGTTTTTTTTTTCCCCATAGTGAAAAAGAGTGAGGTAGTTATAAAATGGAGGTAGTTTTTAGGAAAGGTGGGAGATAGTTATTTAAAAAATTTAATAGAAAAATGAAGTAGTTATTAGAAAAAAAATGAAATAGTTAGCTTGAAAATGAGATATTTATTTTTGAAATTGTCTTTGGAATGGTCCATGGACAATCGTACGAAAGAGTCCAACAAATCTCCTCTATACTAGTTCCAATTATTCATCATTGGAATTATATGGATACATTTTACTATGCCTTGAATAGGTCAATACATAAGAATGAAACATGATTTTTTTATAATTCACATTTGGAGATTGACAAATTATGGACTCTTATTATATTTTAAAAAAAAAAAACAATTAAGAGAAAATCTCAATCATATTCCCTTGAATACAATACCTTATACAACTAATAGTTGTTTAAACAATACATTGTGCTCAAGGTTTGATAATACTTCTTAGCCTTTAATCCTTTTGGTGTTACAAACATGGTTTAATTTATATGACATTATCAACAATTAAAACAAATATATTTTTAATTTGTTGCATTGATTACAATAATTTTTTTCCAAGTGAACAAGTTGGTGGTTGATCCAATGAAAAGCTTACAAACATTAGCTAGATATGAATTAAGTGATACATATCCTCAAACACCTTAGAGGAACATATTATATTGTACAATCATTGAATATTCGATCTTTACACCAAGATCATGATGACATAATGATGCATTATAACATTCAAGCATCTCATACCTTGCAATTGAAGGGGATGATGTTTGAATGAAACTCACATTAAAACATTCAATAAATTGGGTACAATATATAAACATTGAATTCTATTTTGTTATGATATTCATGACATTATGATAAAAATATGGCCTTGTTACACCATGAAATATGCATACACATGACAATGTTAAAATCATTGCAACATCAATCAATTTAAATGAATGAAAAGAATTACAACTTTTAGCCATCTACAAACCCCTTACAATGTGTTTAATAAACTTCCTACACATATTGACTTAAGTTTTATATCAAAGCACATCAATCTTGTCCTACACATTTTATCAAGATTTCAATGTTGCTATGTTGAAGATTTCAATGTTACTATTTTGAGCATTTCTACCCAACCTACAACATTTGGAACGTTATATGAAACATTGCATTCTTAAACTTGTTTTTAAAAATTAGATGACACATTGCAATTCACAACTAGACCGCATATGGACCAACACAATTTTAATTGGATGCATGTTAGGATGCATAGAAGCACATTGGACATATTACAAACCTATATACATTGCATGTAAATTACATGATCATCTCCCCTTTTTTCATTTGCCAAATACCAATCCCATGTTTACATTGTGATGTATAAATTTTGCACTTGTAATTAATTTACTTCTATGTCAATATCATGGCATGGCCTTCAGGTACTTTACACTTTATTAAGAATGTTCAAAACATCTTGGTGGTTGAATGTTTTGAACTTTAACCAAACATGTTTTAACCAATGTGGAGCATGTATTTGGTTTGGTGGGTTAGGGCTATTGGTTTTAGCTTCAATTCCAATTAGTGAAAATTGAATCAAAATCAGTCTAATATTTGGATCAATTTTGGAATTAGAACTAGAATTGAAATATGTTAATAAGTGGACTCAAAACTAGGTTCTTTGTTCTACTTATGTGTGGAATTTGAAATTGGAATTGAGACTTTCAAAAATAAAAGTTTTTGAAGAAAAAACTAGAATTAGGGGCTAATTGGCAATTAACAATTGGTTCCAATTTGGGTTACCAAAAAAATTGCAACTGGGTCTGATTTTCAAAGTTAAAATCCAAACTAGAATTGAAATTCACTTTTTGAAGAATGGGACCCAAAACTAAATTCTTGGTTCTATTTTATGTTTAGAATCGAAACTACAACCAAAATTGTTGTAATTCATTTTTTAAAATCAAAATCAATGAATCTTCATAAACCACCCAACTATGGTCTTAACACCAACAAGGCATGTAGCATGACTTGATTGTGTTGTTATAGTGTTGGTTATTCTTTAAGATATCTCAGAGTATTGCACTCCTTGATCTGTTAGGTCCATGAACAATACTTCAACTTTTTGGCAATTCAAATTCCAAATTATTGAAATCCAGGCCTTTTCTATACACATTTAATCCTGAAAGAACAGTTTTTTATAAGTATAATGCTTGCATTGAATTGCAGAGTGCACAACAAAGGAAAATTTACATGTGAATTTAAATGAGTCTATCCTCACACAAGATGTGTTTTCATCAGTTCTCGAACAATACATGAACACTTGTTCAAAACCTTTTTGACCTTCCTTTTGGACCATAAAGTTGAGCCCTAGATGAATCCAGTACACCAAAATTAACAATAATGAAATACTTTCCCCACATAAAGCTGCATAACTTAGGACATCAACATGCTACATGCCAATAACTTAAATTTGGACATGTTATTCTAGGGGTGGTACATCAAGATCATCATCACCTGTTGCAGTCATTGTATTCAAGACTTGAGGTTCTGGTTTGATTAACTTCTGTTGTTCAGACTCTACCATTGGACTTGATATTGTATTTGGCACAATGTTACGAACATCAACCACATCTTGTTTACACTCATATATAGAACTCTTTGAAGTTTTTTGGGCTCTGTCCATTTTTCCAGTAAGTGGTTCTTGAATTGTTCTATCTTGAAGAACCCTTTGAGCCAAACGGGTGGGTGCATATGCTTGCATGACAGTAGATACTAAAGGCATTGTCACAACCAGATGCCCATTAGTTGTTGAACGTTGGGCAATGCTTGCATCTGTCTTGACCTGGTAGTAACCACAACTTATACATAAGTCATTATGGTGAACTATTAAGTGAGGTTATGGGTAACATTCCATCTTGCCACTTTTGTTTGATATATTTCACATAAGTGGAAAGAAGTTTAACGCACTATAACATCACATCAAAGATTGTGGTAGAATACACTGTTTGAAATAGGGGAAATGTTGGGTTGAAAAGAAATCTCACCTCAGAAGGAAGATGCAATTGCAGTAACTTGCCCTTAACTAAAATGCGCACTAGATAAGGTTGGACATCGACATCAATCAACGATGTATCAAGGTACCGACCAACAACCACATCCAATACAAGTGCGTTTTCACAAATGTCATCATGCAATTTGAACTCCCACCTGATTCATTAGCATGTTCCACCTTGTCTTGGTGTAAAATTAAAGAACATGGTTGTTCTACACATATATATACCCACTTCATTTGTCTATAATTTATGTCCCACTTTTTCATGTGGTAAGTGACTGCATTCATTATGTTCTTCAATGTCCGATGGATATAAGCATGATGAAGATGACAAAGTTTCACATACCCGCCTTCATTTTTTTGATAGATTCGACCTTCAATTGGTAGTGGATCAAACCCATTGCGTCTTTTGGACAATTTTTCTTCTTTCCTTATCTGCATCATCACAAAACAATATAATGCATTCAAGTGGCACTCATAGAAGGGAGTCATATCTTGGAAATTTGTAACAAAAAAAATCCAAGTGATAAATGTTCAAATGATGGTCAAGTGGATAACTGAGGTTGTCTTGTTGTCATTTTCACGAAGTTTTAGTAACTCTTTGTGTTCAGCCACTCGAGTAGCAGGTGAGTATTCTCGTATTGCTTCTCCTTTGTCATTCTTGCACCTATTTCACCATCCTCACCACTAATATTCATGGAACCATTTGTGCATGATCATTATGTATTTCATAAACAAGGATTCAATGCTTCTTATGGGGGAGTATTTCATAAGACGTACACTTCAGACTTTACTTGCTCGAAGGTAATAGGTGCACTGTTGTTCTCTTGCAATTCCTCTTTGAGGATAGAAATCTCCTGCAAGCTCCTCCAATGTAAAGAGCACATTAAAGAGCAATTGCTTCTTGAATAATGGAATGTTTATGGCATTTCCTAGTGACAAAAAAATGGATGGAGAAATAAATCTTCCATCTTGGAAGGGCTTTAAGAATGGGATAAGGATACATTTGAGTGGAAGTTACAAGTATATGGGAACTTCTCAAACATGCATTATTGCAATATTGATACTTGGTTGGTACTTGACAAACCTGGAAAGCCTCAATTCTTTCTGTGGGCTTGATCTCCCAAGCATCCAGCCGCTTCACACAAAACATCACAAATCTTAAATTTTGCAACCACTAGTCCATTACTAAATACACAAGAGAGCACAAAGTGGAAAGCCTCATGCACTAGAAACTGGAGGCTGACCTTTAAATGTGGAAGCTCTGTTATCACAAACTTGCGATACCCACCCCAATCAGAACATGGATTCCCTGTAAGGAACCTTCCATCCCATAAAACAGTATATAAGATTTAGAATATCTCCTAATTTTAGAGGAGAATTAGTGCATCATATGTAGATACATAAGTTCCTCCACAAATCATCTACCTTCAATCTTTGGGGGAGGATGTGAGAAATTTGGAACCACTTCATTGGATCCCTCTTATGTGCACAATGTCAAAAACCCTAATTTTGCAGCTCTACAACTGAAGCAATGTATGCTAGTTGATATTTAGTGCAAGATGAAGTAAACATGATAACATTGTTTCCAAATGTAGCATATTTCTGTCAATTGAAAAAGGAAACTTATTGTCCTACAGTTCTCTAAGGTGTAAGTTAGCCTTTAGGGTTGTGACAGATGGTAATTGTTGTAGGTCCACAAAATTCAACGTAAGGTCAAGCTTCTCCAAAGCCTCACAATGCTCCAACCCTTCCACCTACAACAATTAGTGTGTATGATAGGCAAATGGATTCACCAAAGTGAGGGATGAACGTCAACATAGCAAGTGGTAGGCAACACAAACCTTCACAATGTTGTTCATTGCCAAATTAAGGTACTGTAGCTCCTTCAAGCGGTTCATATTTTCTGTTAGAGGAACAAAAGCAACACACGAATATAACAATCATAAGGATTGAAAGAGCACCATGGTCTATAAATACAAAATATGAGGTTTGTAATTCCAGTTTACTTTGAGAGGTGGACACACCATACCTTTGACATCCTCTTGCATATAATCTACAATACAAAAAACTATTTATTACAAAGTCAGAGCCTTCCTTCTGTGTATTTAGCATGTAGAGAACAGGCTTCACATTGTTTACTAAATTCTCAAAGATGTTGATTAAAGCTAGACAAATCAAGAGCCTCTCTACAAGCTTTGTTTAGCATGCGTGTTGTGTCACCACCTTTGTGGTGGGATCTGTACTTCGAAGACATACAGAAAGACCCAAGTTTCTTTGGTCACACAACAGAGAGAAACAACAAGTGTTCAACCATGTGAAGAAACAAACAAAACACACATCAATAGAGGCAATTTCACTTGTAAGAGATTTGGTTTCACATGTTTGTCAGAGAGTGTATATAAACCAAGAGAGGAAAAGGCGGCGGCATTGTCTATACATACATACCAAGACAAGCGATAAGATTGTTGGGCATATACAAAATGCGAAGGTGCGGACATAAGACACCAAGAGTATCAATCCTTTCAATTCCTTCCTCCTGCAATACCAGCTCCTGTGTTACCCCAACTCCCCTCCCCTCTCCCCAACATTTTATTTCCTCCTCTACAATGTCAGTGCCATACCAAGACAGGTCAAGCAAGACTCAAACATGTTGCAACAACACCGATGTACGTCATCTTCACAAAACCGGTGAGAGTTTGAATGGACAAAAAAACAGTATATAAATCTGGAGGAGAAGGAGGAAAAAAATTACAAAGAGAGAGTTTATGTTACCTCTAGAGTGTAGAGAACACATTCATTATGCTCAGATCGTCGCCTGATCATCTCCTCTGTGATTCCTGCTCCTCCCATCTTTTACAAAAAACAAAAAACAAAACAAAACCTAACGTTTTCCCTTGCTACACTCCATTCGAGTCATGTTGATATAGTAGTCAATCACTGAAAAATAACAATAAGAATTGCAGCTCATATAATTCCTTACCACCAACCCACACACAGAGCAGCCAATGCGCACTGGAACAAACAAGTAAGCAAAGTTTAAACCTACTTCTTCCACACCATTTTTGTCTATCTCAAACAAGAAGAGACATTGCTTTGGGGAAGATTTGCAATGGCTACTTTTGATGTGAGGAGGAGTGAGCCTCGCGTTTGTTACTACTGTTGTAATGCATGTGAAAGCAGTTGCTGCTGATCACTAAAAAACGGAAATTGTTCACGTTCATCAACTGCTAAAAGTTAGGGGTTGCATTAGGATTAGGGTTTGGGGCTCACTGGGATTGCTTCTTTTGCTACCATTTGCGTCATTTTTTTTCTTAGACAGGCCTGGGAGAGAGAGTGAGAGACAGAGAGGGGAAGGGGGGATGGGAACTAAGGTGAGGGTGACGCCCTTGAGCGGGGCGCACTCGGAGGCGCCGCTGTGCTACTTGTTGGAGGTGGACGATTTTCGATTCCTTTTGGATTGTGGCTGGACAGACACTTTCGACCTCTCTCTCCTCGAGCCTCTTGCAAGGTTCTTTTCTGCAATTATTAACCCTTTTAGAAATTCCTTTAAAGGACCAAAAAGCTGAAGCAAACCCTACCCTTCAAAATGTTCCTGAAACAAACACCACTTTAAGGCTTTTGGAAATAAGAATTCTGGAATCTGGAAAGTATTGGAAGGCCTGTTGTGGTTCCAACATTGGCGAGCAATTGCACTGGCAACAGCGGTGAATGTCTTGTCGTTTGGTGCGTTTCAATGACTTTCTTTTTTCTGTTTCTTGGGCTGGTCTTTGTGGCAGTGTTGCTCCAACTATTGATGCTGTGCTGCTGTCATACCCGGACACTCTGCACTTGGGAGCACTTCCTTATGCTGTCAGCAAGCTTGGGCTCACTGCTACCATGTACTGCACACTGCCTGTTCATCATATGGGCCAAATGTACATGTACGATCACTACCTCTCTCGCTGGGTATGTGTACATCATCATCACCTGTTACCAAAATCAGATATGAATATCTTCCATTTTTAGTTTTTCAACACTTTTTGGCTTTTGGTCACAAACTGATAGCTGACAGTCCTCGGTTTCAATCACTGTGGGTTGTACATTTTGATCTTTGCCACAAGGAAATTTTCTTGGAAGATGGACAGGTTCTCTTTTGTCTTCCGGGCTTGGAAGCACCAGTGTGTTATTTGCCGCTGCCCCCTGTATTTTCCTGCTAGCTGACAGTACAGGTTGAATGATGTTTGTGTGGGTGTGTAGGCTGTCTCAAATTTCGACTTGTTCAACTTGGATGATGTAGACTCTGCCTTTGTCAATTCCATTCAGCTCAAATACTCACAGCACCAAGCTCTGTCAGGTGCCCCACCTTTTCCTGCTGCAGAAACTTAGGGTTCACAATGTTATGTTGAATCAGATGGCAGCAATTTCTCAGAATGTTGACTGAGGTTCTTTTCTTTTGACTATTGCATCATGATCTGTTCAGAAAATTTATGAAAGAATATGCCTCTGGGTGCAGGGAAGGGTGAAGGAATTGTAATCACACCGTATGCGTCTGGACATCTCTTAGGGGGCACAATATGGAAAATCTCAAAGGATACTGAGGAAATCATCTATGCAGTTGATTTCAACCATCGTAAAGAGAGGTACTGGCCTTGGTGAAGGGTGTATTTTTCAAGTGTCGGATATGCATAAGCAAAATTTGGCACTGATGTTGTCTTTAGGGTCTATCATTGCTGCAAACATGTTGTTGCATTTGAATCCGGATTGCCAGTTATTGGCTTGAGTATTCAAAATTTACTCATCTGATCAACTGCTTTGGTTCCCTTCATGTGCAGACATCTGAATGGAACAGTTTTGGAGACATTTGTGCGACCTGCAGTCCTTATTACAGATGCATTTAATGCGCTCAACAACCAGGCCCCTCGCAGGCAACGAGATCAGGAATTTGTTGGTAGGACTTTTCTCTCCTTTTGAATCTAGAGGGACTGTGTTTGTATAAACCTTCTCATTTGTGGCAAGGGAAGAGTTCTTGTGACAAACATGTCAGTTAACTTCTTCTTATGGTCTCTATGGCAATTCTGTATCTTGATGATCACCCATGTATTGATCCACTTTTCAGACATGATCATGAAGGTGTTGCGAGCAGATGGCAATGTATTATTGCCAGTGGAATCAGCAGGGCGTGTTTTGGAGCTTATCCTGCATTTAGAAAGTGTATGTGCATACTTGTTCATGACATTATCTATGCTCCCTATGGCTGTAGGATATAACTTTTCTGATTAGCCACTCAGAGCAAGATCATGAACCCAACACCTTTCAGCTTGTCAAAGGAAAACATAGATACCAAAAACCTGTTATTTGAGCTGGCAAACTGCACACAGAAGGCACTAAGGTTACTGAGCATTAATTTTGCAGCATTGGTCATACCACCGATTAACCTACCCCATGGCCCTTCTCACAAATGTCGCCCACAGCACCGTGGAGTTTGCAAAGAGCTTGTTGGAGTGGACGAGTGATTCAATAGCCAAGTCTTTTGAGAGTTCAAGAGAGAATTCCTTTCTTCTCAAGTAAGAATTGCTCCTGTTCATACTGATGAGATATGTGAAGGTCGATAATCCCACTGTGTTGGAGTCTTCTTACATGCAGGAAGTGGAATACTCTTAGAGCCTTGGAGAGAAGATGTGTAGAATTTTGTGGCTTGTAGGTTCCCAGAGTTGGTTGCTGCCATTCATGTTGTGGTTGATGGAGAGACAACTGTTGCTATTGTTCATGCTGCATTGTTTTTCTGTCATGCTTTCTTTAATTTGTGTTTCTGGCACTATTGTTCATACGGCTTTTTTTGTTTTGCTTTTTGTTTGTTTTGTCTTTCCTGGTTTGGAACTTTCTGTGGCTTCTTGAAGAACTGTTAACCTTGCTGTGTTTTTCCTTCATCATGAGAATGGAGATTTCTCTATTCTTATGAAGGATATTTATTTAATTTGTGTTTCTGTTCATCCTCTTACAGTGTTCTGTTAATTTTCCTCATTGTTTGCTCTGGAAATTTCAGTAAGAGTTTTTATGACTTGTAGGTACCTGAAGTTGTGCCATAAGCGTAAGGAGTTTGATGAGTTGCAAGCAGGCCCTAAGGTGTATATCTGTTGTGGCTACTCTTGAATCTGCATGTCACATTCGTGTTAGGAGAAGAACCTCATGATATGTGAGCACCTCAAGCAGCAAATTTTTTGTTGTTTGGGCAGTTGTTTTGGACAATTTTGGTGTATCATTTTGGCTCCTGTGAAGTTTTCTGGACTTATTATACTCTTGATAGTGAGAAAGAGATGAAGGCAGTATTTAAGAGGGGAGAATTGGGTTTTGTGAAAGGTTGTCTTTGCTTCAATGGCTAGCCTGGAGGCAGGCTTTGCTCGAGAGCTCTTCACTGAGTGGGCAACAGACTCACGAAACCTGGTTCTGTTTACAGAAAGGGGTCAGGTCTGTTTTACACTAAACAGAACTGCTATTTCACATCTTAGTATTGCAGGTAGTTTGGGAGCTCTTACATTTCTGAAGATTGTAAATCTTTGCAGCACCTCATGTGTCTTGTAATGATGTAAATATAGTACAACTGAGGCACAAAATTGTCATTGTGGGTTAGCCAGTAAATCTCAAAGCACTAGTTGTGGGAACAATTTCTCACTTTCGTACTGAATTCATGCAGATGGGGACACTAGCAAAAAAGTTACAAGCTGAGCCCCCTCCCAAGGTGGTGAAAGTGACATTGAGTGAGAAAATTCCCTTGAGTGGTGATGAGCTCAAAGCATATGAGGAAGAACAGAGCCGACTCAAAGAAGAGGCCAAGCAAACAAACATGCCTATAGAGGATGAGAGTCATCCTTCTCCTCGAAGTACTGCTGGGACTGGTCCTCTTGCAATTAACATTGCAGAACCTGGTGGTGGTTCTCAATTGCCAGTTGAAGGTCTGCTGCCCACCTTGCATCCAAGGGTTTAGAAAATTCTGGCATTGTGGGTGCATGTAGGTCCTCAGTGCAGTGCTTAAATTTGAACTTATGGGTCATGGATGCAGGAGGACTTGTCACAGGAGGAGCACCTTTGCAGCATGAGGTGTTGATTGATGGATTTTCTGCACCAACCAATACTGCAGCCCCTATGTTTCCTTATCATGAGAACACAAGTGAATGGGATGAATATGGGGAGCTCATAAATCCTGATGATTATGTCATCAGAGAGGCAGAGTTGATGGACTACACCAATACACAGCCGGTCTTTGTTTCTACACCTCCTCTGTGTTTGAAGAGCATGGCTAGAAATTGTGTGCATGCAACATTTGACAATGTCATAGAGTACTGGATGTGATGTGAATGCATGTTGATCATAATGGACCAAATCTAGCCAATCTTGTTGAACAGGACACATGCATATATTCATGAAGGTTGTTGAAGATGTGTCAAAAGTTATGTTGTGGTGCAGGCACCTGCCATTAAGGATGCTGAAGAAAGACCTGATCCCGAAGCAGAGGAGATGCTTCTTATTGAAAAGCCCTCCAAAGTTGTTGAAACAGACATCACAGTAAGGATTTGTTTGTGCAGTAAACTTCAAAGGATTCTTGTGTGCTACCTTCACCTCGATCTATCTTTTCTGCTAGAGATCTCAAGCTTAGTAATTTTAGCTGGAATCTAAATCTATTTGCATGCACCTGCTGTTCCTGTTGTTACACTTTTGTAGAGAGGACATTATAAAACCTATTGTGAACATATACACAAACTGAATGCTGTAGTGCAATCCCATTAGTAAGCATGTTACAGTCTGCACTTGACTGAAGTACAAGATTTTTGGTCTTCAAGCATGCTCAGGGTGTCAAATGCTGATTGGGCGAACAGGTGCAAGTGAAATGTGGTTTGCAGTACATTGACTTTGAAGGGCGCTCTGATGGACGTTCCATCAAAAACATACTAGCCCATGTGGCTCCTCTTAAGCTTGTAAGATTGTATCAATGATATGTGGTCAATGAAGCACTGTTCAGATTACTTTGTGCTCGTATGCTTGTTGGACTTACAGCATGAGCTGGTAAACTTGCATGGCGATAAGAGCCTTATACAATTCTTCTTTGGAAGTTGCATAATTTACTTTGACTGTTGCTATTGTGCAAACAACTCCTCAGCATTTTTGTGTTTTTTTGGAGTTGGGTCTCCTCCTATGTTGTTGGATTTGAAATGTTTATACCTAGTTGTTGGGTCATCTCTCAATTTTCAGATTGATCAAAATATAAGTTCTCTCTACTTATTGAAAATTTTCCTCGTTGGAGGTACCTTAAAGGTGTATCGGTGTCTAGTCTCTGTTTCAACTAGTCACATCTGGGACAGAGATGAGTTTTCAATTTGCATTTACAAGTAAAATTGTTCATCTTACTACTGTTCTAATAGAGTCCATGAGATTTGGCATGGATGTAGGTGCTTATACATGGGTCAGCTGAGTCCACGGAACACCTGAGGCAGCACTGTCTGAAGCATGTTTGTCAATATGTATATGCACCCCGCATTGGTGAAGCAGTGGATGTGACTTCAGATCTTAGTGCATATAAGGTATCTTTGACCATGTTTCTGTGTTTCCAGTATGTACAGTTGACACTCTTCACATCTTCTTGACTAATGTTTGCATGGCCTTCTGTGGATGTCTTGCAAGTTCATTACTACACTTACTATTTAAACGTTGAACCAAGAAAAGCTTTGTAGCTGCATTTTCATGACAGGATGTTAGAGAGAAAGCCAGCTGCAATTGGATAGATACTGATTTTCACTCAGAAGCCTGTCTTTGCTGCTGGATTGTTGCTTTTCTTGCTTCAGAAGTAAGATAATGTTGGATTGTTTGTCTTTTGGAGGGCAGAAGATGACCCCTTACCAGATTATGTTTAGAATACACCACTGCAGAAATTCATATTTGTCATGAAATGTGGCAGGTTCGGTTGACAGAGCGGCTCATGAGCAATGTGCTGTTTAGGAAGGTAATGAGAATCACTTGGGTGATTTTAGGATTGGGTGACTAAGGGGCTGGGTTCAGTGTGCTGGTTCGGTATAGGATAGCATACACTAGTGCTAGTTGATGCAACCCCAGGATGGTTTTATAGAATGGTCCCTGAGCTGTGTTACTTTCTTCTCAGAGTGTATGCACCTTCTATGGTTTCATGCAGCTCCCATAGGAGGCTAACTATTGTTATTGTTGTTCGTAGCAGCTAGGGGACTATGAAGTTGCATGGGTGGATGGAGAAGTTGGAAACCAGGAAGAAAATGAGATCCTTCCCCTTCTTCCCTCTCAAGAACCCCCTCCACACAGAGCTGTCTTTGTTGGTGACTTGCGGCTCGCTGATTTCAAGCAACTCTTGGCAACAAAAGGCGTGCAGGTATTAGCCCTCTTTCATGTTTTCACATATTTTGTCACTCAATTCATTCCATGAGGGCAATGAGTCTATGTCCCAAAGGATTTACCAGGTACTGGTTTATGAATATAGAATCTCACTTGTTGACATTTGAAATTAGTTCATTCTTGGAGCTGTGAATATTGTTCTACCCTACATCATTCCTTGTCAATTGCTACCCACAAACATGTGGTGGGAAGTGGATGTCATCCCATGTAAAGCTGTACATTGATTTGATTGTCAACAGGCTGAGTTTGCTGGTGGGGTGTTACGCTGTGCGGATGCATTCACAGTGCGCAAGGTGAGAACCTCTGCTGGTAATCTGTGATTTTTAAAGAACCCTTGAAAAATGGAAGAGGCCCTGCAGGGTGCCAGGTAGACTTTAGTTTATGAAAAGTGAGGTGACAAATACATGACAATGTTATAGTCTTTGTTTCAGAGCATTTGTTGTTGCTGCAACTGTGTGTGCAACCCTTTGGGTAGATTTTCTAAATTGATCTTGCTACAGTAAGATATAAGGGGGATTGAAGGAAGCTAAAGTCTTGGCAGCCATGCATATGCATATTCTTGCTGCTGCAAGTGAAACTGACTCAGTTGTGTTCATGTACTACAGAGTGGGGGAAGCCAGCAGTTGGTGATTGAGGGCCCTCTGTCAGAGGACTACTATAGGCTACGAGAGTTACTGTACTCACAATTTTACATGCTATAGCTTTCCCAAGCAGCAGCTCCTGTACAGCTGGCTTTTCGCCAACCACATTTTGCTGATCATGGTGCTTCTTTTTGTTAGCACACAATTAGATTCTAGTTTAGCACAGCTCTTGCCCTTGTGAGATCTAGGGAAAAGGTAGTAAGTCATTGTGTCAAGTGAGACATTGATCTCTGTCTGTATGCAGCAGCAGCTGTCATATTTGGTTTTAGGAAAGCATCAGAGGTCTCAACACGTACTCTTTATTGGGGGCTGGAAAGAAATTGGAAATCAAAGCATTTACTTCAATATCTTCAATTTTATTGTAGTACAGAGAACAAATCTCTCTTCATTGAATTTTCCGACTACTAACTGAATGCATGTTTGATGTTATTATTATTATTCCGGCAGGTTAGTGGTGGGGGTGGTGTTGTTGAACAGGGGGCTCTGGTCTTAGCCTGGTTGCAAAACCAACAGTTTTGTTGCTAAGCTGCACTGCATGTCTACCGGCATCAGCAGCATAAGCTTTTCTCTCTTTTCTAGTGCCAGATTCAGAAGGATGAAACTAGAGTAGTAGTTTTAGTAGTAGTGTAAGAATGTCACTGACCTATTAGGTGATCAGCCTGCTGGCTGCTGTTGCATCTGGTGTTGGAATGCTTCAAGTGTAGTTGGTTTCAGAGTGTGGGAAATACAGAGGAGTTGGCTCCTCTGCCATTTACTAGATGTTGGGCCTGGCAGGGGGCAGAGAAGCTCTTCTCTCAAAAAGAAGAAAATGAGAGCCACTTCACACAAGTGACACAATCTGCAGCAAAACTCAGATTAGAAACTTGATATATTTTTCAATTGGGTTTTCCCCTTTTGCACAATTTGAAGCCTTTCAAAAGTAGATAAGGAACTTAGTATGACACAGTTATCCTTAAAGTCAACCTGTGTTTGGGACCTAGTTTGACCCTCTAATCCCTGTTTCATCCCCAATTTGAGCCTACCCTTAAAACTGAGCAAAATTGGGTACCACTTTGTGAAACTGGGTATCAGTTCGAAGATTATTTGTAGGATCGTATTCTGATTAAAGGCTTAATTTTTAACGAAGAATAGGCGCAGGTAATGCAAATCGAAAACTGCAGTTGAAACTTCCCTGAGGACAAATTTATATGAGGAATCTAGTTTGGTTCCTTGTTTTTTTTCCCTTCTGTACCTTTTTCATCCTGGCTTCTCATTTCGTCCTCAATTTCTCTGAAACTGGGGCCGAGTAGCCCCAAAATGATCCCCAGTTTGGCGTACTTTACCAATAAATCTAACAATGCATTCAATTGGGTTCTACCATTTTGCAAGTTTTTTATGGGCTTCAAAACTAGTCAAGAAACTTGGTAAAATAATGAGTTGAATTGGTTTCTACCATTTTGCACATTTCATGAGCTTCAAATTCACAGGGAATTTTTTTATTGAACAAATTGTGCAAAATAAAAGGCAAATTTTTCCTTAAAAATTAGAAAAATTAGTTGAATTTATACTAGAAGAAGAATTCTTTTCTCAAATTTTGCAGATATTTTGCACTGCCTCCCCCCCCCCCCCCCCCCCCAAGAAAAAAAAATTGTCACAAAAATATCAATGCTACCAAACTATACAACCACTGTAGCCTAGGGCAAGCTTCCACATTGACAAAATGAACAAATTTTTTTTTCTCAAAAATTCAATTCATTTTCAACATTTTGAAATGATTAATTTTTCATGATCTATAATAATCTAGTACCATATTGTCATATGAGTAGTGAAATTATTCATATTGTGGCCTATGTTAAGTATTAACTGTTTCCAACAGCTTAGCTTCATATTGTCACAAAATTTCATTTCTTTACTTAAGGGGATCGTCTAACAACAAAAACCGAGTAAGGTAAGGTATTAAAGGTTGGCAAACATTGTCTTCACCAAGAAAATTTTATCAACTTCTGAAACTTGTCATCTTCACGCAGTGAATCTGTATTCAAATTGGATTATTAATTGCACACCAATTCTTCATTGTCATCAAGTGTACACATTAAGACAACAATAAGAACTTTCACAGAAAAAAAAAGAAGGAAAACATTGAAGAAATATGAGTAGATAGATGTCCAAACTAACTCATGAATTCAAATTTTGGACACCTGCAGTTTGAACTAAAGATTGAGGGGGGGGTTGGGGGTTGGGAAGGATTGATTCCGGGGGTGTTTGCACGTAGTATTGTTAATTGCCCATCATTCAAGAAGTTGCATATGCAATGAGGATATTTTGGTTTTGGGTTTGTAGTTTGTACCAAGAAGATAAATGAGAGCTATTGTGGTTGCATTTGCAGTGTCAGTCCATTTATGATGATGACGATTTAGATGTTTTGTGTGGATGGATGGATCGGTAGGTAGGTAAGTAAGTTAGAGGAATTATATAAGTAGTTGTATTGAAAAAAATTACTGAAAAGAAAAGGGCAAGTAAACATATTTAGGTGAACAACTCTACAGGGTGTAAGTAATAGCACCATACTTACACCATGACTCAAATGCGTATCGATCTATTTACATCAAACTAGGTCAGGCGTCAGAAGGGTGATCTGTGCATGATAAAAAAAAAAACACCCATTAGCCAGAAGTGATTCCTATTGAGGATTTGAAGTAAAATTAGTTGAACCTCTTCAGTTACTCCCAGCACCCAAAAAGTCTTCCAATCGACTGTACACACAAATCAGCCAGCCAGAAACACTCCCACCCAATTTGCATTTTTAGAAAATATCCATCCACATCTCTCTCCTCTCTGGCAGCTGCCTCTCAACAAAAATTCTACCCTCCTCAACTTGAGGCCGAATCACACCCTGCCATTCCTTATGCGAATTGAGAATATGTGATTTTCTGAGTGGGTGTGAATAATTTGGTGAGAAAAACACCCCCAAATTCAAGGCAACCCTACTACTACACTTGAGAGCATTGCTTAGTGATTTGGGAGAAAACATTTGTTTATTCGTTGAAGGCAAGAATATTGTGTTTAGATTCATTATAGAGTATAGTAGCTCAAGGGATTTTGGCCCCTAGGTAACAACAGGTCTATTTTTATATGAGGATTTTTGAAAGATGATATTCTGGCTTGTGTTGCAACTTGGGATTAGTTATTATAGAGTTATAATAATATCTTGAAGGATTTTGGTTTCTTTTAGAGGATTTTTTTGAAGATCATATTTTTGCATAATGAAATACTTGAGTTTCCATAATTCTTCTTTTGCCTTAAGATACTTTTTAATGTAAATGGCAAGGCCACAGTGTGACACACCCCTTGTTAGTATATAGTATACCAACACAAAGCATGTGGAATATTGTGTTTAGATTGACTGGATAAAATGAGAACATAGCTTGCCAGTATTTACAATTGCTAGCTTTTTTGGGAAACAAACAAGTTGAAACCATTTGACTGTGCAGTGGGCCCATGCTGGGTAATGAAAACGCAAGTTTGTTATGTGCATAATACCGTAGTATCTCAGTGGAGTCCTTATGCCCACAGTCTGTGCAGGTCTTAGTTTTATATAAGAATATGATATAACTTACCCACGTCCAATCGCTCATTTGGAAGCAACTTTGCACATTCCTGAATCCTGATACCTAGAAGTTGTTGAATGGTTTAATAAAAATAAATTCCAAACAATCGTGTATCAAGAAGTTCCATCCATCACATGAAGTACCCAATGAGTACCCATGCTCTTTAAGAAGAGGTATTAGCCAGTTTAATATGTCAGTGAGGTAAGGGAAAACATAAAATTTTCAGAAAATATATAAGCCAGGTAAAGTCGTACAAGGTTGAAAAATAATCCAAACTATGTGATCAACTCAACGCTATATAGGCATTGCAAATTTGTCATTCCAGGTAAGTACTAAGGTAAATGAGGAATGTTTACCTTTTTCACAGGGTAAGGTTAGGGGTAAATATTCCACCATTTGCCCTATACTGGCCATGATAGTTAAAGTGAGTAAATGTAGGGTAAATAAAAGTATTTACACAATTTTGGCACATTTCAAGGGAAAAAAGACAATTACTTGTGCAATTAGCATTGCAAACATGAACTTGTGAAATTTCAAAACATGCTATTTACAAAAATAGCAAAAATAGAATTAAACTAATCAGTAGACTTAAGACTACAATCAAAGCATTCTTGTGATGACAAATGCAATAAAAGCTAAATGGATTACAAGAGTATATTGTAAAGAAATTGTTCAAGATAATTAGTATAATGAACGAAATAAAATGCCAAAAGAAAATATAAACAAAAGTTAGTCGCCATAATTTGAACAAATCATAACTGCATGCATTGTGAAATATATTGAAATGCACATATGCTTTAAAATGATTTCGAAGTATGCCCTCTTTTGCCCACTTCAAAACAATTACCCTCCCACCAAGGAAGAGTATGAAATATGAAATATATATTACAGGGTAGAGTAAAGATTACTTGCTGGGTAATGTAAAACGATTACTTGCTGGGTAATATAATAAATACTAAATAAATAAAATTTACAAGTGACGTAGGGTATGCATTTACCCTATTATATACCATACGTATATAATTCCTTAGGGCTGGTGAATGTGTCCATGTTAGAGCATCTCCAATCCGAGGTTGCAAAAGGGCCTGCAAGGGCAAAGAAGCTCAAGCCTGCGTAAACAGCCAAAAGAACACACCCCATTGTTGCCTGCCCCTGCAAATAGACTTCGGCATTGTGATACTTCACAGGGGCTCTGCAATTTGGTAGAGGATCCTGAGCTCCATAGATGACTCCATACATAGCCTCCTCCACTGTTCTAAGTGTTTTTTTAAGCTTGCAACCATCACAACACATGACCCAAGCTTGCAGCAAGAGAAGGGAAGCACAAATTTTCATGCAAGGGGGTGGGGGCTGCAAATTTTCAAATGTTTCAAGGGGGAGAGAAGAATGTTGAGCTTTGTAGAACCTTGGAGTGCTTGAATAGACCCTACAAAATGCACATTTGTAACAAATTCAAGAAAAATAGACCTTGTACATGCAAATTTGAAGTAAATTCAAGTAGAGTGCAAATAAAAGAAATTAAAGGAAAAGAAGAACCGAGACTTCATTCCAATCAAGCTAGTTGAGATGCTTTGTGACCTACAAATAATCCACCAAGTTATTTTGTTAATTGAAATGTGTTTGAGAATTCCCTAGGGGTCATTTGTGTTCTTTTTTCAACTGCATGCATGTGTTAAAGGGGTTATGTTTTGGGGGTATTATGTGAAGGAGTTTTTATTTTTCTCACCTGATTATTATCTAAAATTTTAATATATGCATATATTTAACCATCCTAAACTTAATTTAAGACCTATATTTGCATTAAATTTGGCACCTTATAGTTTGAATTTTTATTTTTAATTGAAGGTGTGAGAAATGATGAAGGTAGTAAGGTGATTGTGTGCAACTTAAAAAATATCATTTGCATGATATGCTAAAATTGAGTTTTCAAAACACATCAATAAACATTTCAATACCTAATCACATTTTAAGTGATGAAGACCATGTATGGAATTCATAAATTATTATAAATAATAAACATTTGGTTTGTTTTCAAAGGAAAAATATACAAAGGAAAAAAGTCATGTTTTTAAGCTTTAGAATCAAAACAAACAAGGGGGTGCATTACAACCCAATTAAATGAATCATCAAGTTGCTACATCCATGTTTTTGTCAACTCCTTGTTTTAACCAAGTAAATATCATTTCTTCTATTTTGAACCTCATTATAAATAAATTACACCCTTTCCATTCTACTAATGGACTTTTTATAACAACTATACCTATTATAAATATATTGTGCACATGTTGCATTTAAAAAAATTCTAAATATCTATTTTTAATGCACATCCTATATTAGATTTACTTGGATTTTGAGAATAAACATAACTTTATCATAGAACTAATTTTTATTCAACAATCAATATATGGGATCCTATATTATTATTCACATATTTTTTATACAAAAAAGAGTACCCTCCCTCTTCAAGGAAATTCTCAAGTTTTTTGATGTCTTCCATTTAGGTTTGAAAAGTTAACCCTCCCTTAAATTGTCCTACATTTTCTTGAATCAAATAATGGTTGCTTGGGAAACTCACTTCCAATTTATTCTCAATGACATGTAATAAAATATAGGGTGAAACTTATTGAGTTTTTTTTTAATTTACTTCAATGTAAATAAGGTGGTTATAATTCAGTATGAAAATATACTCAAAAGATATCCAATATATTTTAAGATATACCTAAAATATATTCAAAATATGCCATTACTTTCTAGCAGACTAGAAAAAACCTTTTTACATTAGATACTTTCTAAAATATAGAAACTATGACTGTTTTATGGGTTCAAGATTGCTATCCTCTTCATCTTCAATTACCATGAAGTGGAGAAGCACACATGCAAACATAACTTTGTAAACTTGTATCCATTTGCCATAGTTGGAATGTGATGTCAAAATGTACTTGTAAGACCTCAAACACCTCTCCATATCCTTCCTTGGTCCCTTTTGCATTTTTGCAAATGTTGCATTTTTGCATCTTGAGGTTTGTGTATGGTTTGCAAAAAGCAAGACCATTGAGGGTAGATGTCATCTCCATGAGATAATACCAAGGGTAGGTTGTTTGATTCACCACAAAGTTGAATTCAATTCCCATTCCATTCAAGAGATTGTTAAATCATGGGTGTTTGGTCTAAAACTGTCATTGTTATCCCTAAGGAAGCCTAAAAAATGTGTGCCAAATTGAAAGAGATTGGTCCATAATCACTTCCAATATGATAGATTTCTTTCCACTTTTCATATGGAATTGACGTTGCTAATTGATGGGGTAGTTCTTCCATTAATAATGGATGTCATCTAGTCTTAGAAACATTCTTGGGTATCCCTACTTGGATTGATTTGGAGTTGTTTTTCAATGTTTGCTCTTTTAAGTTCTCAAAAATATGTGGGTTGAAAAGTCACAACCATTAGTGCATGCACAAATCATTTGAGGCGTTTCATAATGGTGTTTTCACCAAGTTTACAATTCTCATCTACTTGATATGCCCTTGTTCCATGTTTAAGCTATTGGAGGGCAACTATGCATTTCTAGATTGAAGATAATCCAAGATTGACTATACAATTTGGCTGTTGCATAGAAAAATCATAATATTCAAAAACTCTATTCAAGATTCACAAGATGAGTTTACGGGTCATCTTGTAATGCTTTTTTAATAATCCTTCACCAAGTGCAAAATAATCCTTGAGAGTTCCAAATGAGATATATTGAGCCAATGGTGTTACTTAGACAAGGATTACATGTCCTTTTGCCCCGAAATAATTTTTTCATAAATGTGAAATTTTGGATGAAACCTTTTGCATCTTGTTTTTAAAAAATAACTTATAGTTGCTTGGATACATCACATTTTTTTTGTTAATCATCATTGAATAAATATGAATTATAAAAAATGTGTAGGTTCCTTGCATATTTAGTGTTTCATCTTGGAAAATGATCACAATTTCAAATCATAACCAAAAATTTATTTTTTACATTTTAATTTATTTTTGTATTATAAGTTTCAACTTTTTTTAATGCAACATGTACATTATATCCAATTTATATTTGATAAAGGACTATTGAAATTCTAAAAAATTGAAACAAATTTGAAAACTTCCTTGGATTAAATTTTTATTAGGATTCCACATTTCAAAAATTGTGTGTGATTTAAACTGTGGTTAATGGGTATATATAGAGTCAAAAGAGCCATTGAATGAGTGGACACTGCTTAAAACTACATTTTAATATGTTTGAAAGATCACAAGTGAAGCATAATAATTTGGATTGTCATAACTTTTTTTGGGAATATTTTTTATTAATTGAAAATTTTATATACTCAAAGGTTGACACAATTTTTTAAAAAAATTGCATGTTCAAAACACTCAAACCTTGAAAGTGGATAATCCTTGTTTTTTTCAAACCTCCTTTTTTTATACCAAATGTGCACCATTCCTTTTGAAAATTGAAGAGGATTTTAAAATTGATGATTAGAAGGGCAAAATGATTTGAACTGATAAAAAAATCTTTTATAATTGATTTGAGTACATTTGGCTCAAATGTTTTTTTGACCTTGAAAATTATGGATTTTGAAAATGTGCTTTAAAAAAAGTAGTTCATATTTGAAGGCATGAATGCATAATATACATGATATAAAATCAATTGTAATCATCTAAAATAAAATATTAAAGGGGTAATCTGGAAAACAAAATTTAAAGTTATAAACCAACACACAAATGACACATGTCATGTGCAGTCCTTGGAAAAGGACTTTTACTTTGGTGCCCTTGGCTCCTTTGACCATGTTCTCACTCTAATAGGTTCTTATATCATTTAAATTACCATTAAATTTTAAATATTATATGAGTTTTTTTCATAGTCCTTTGTAAAATTGCCTTCTTTTGACACAGCCAATGTTCACTTTCAAATGTTTCAAACTAAAACCTAAACCTAATATTTGATCAATTGAGTTTTTAGTTTGAGTTTCTTAACATCCACAAGAATGAAAAATAAATCATGTATTTAGTTAATTCTAGACTTTTGAAAAGTCCAAAATTAACAAATTTGGTGATTGGAAATTTGAAGAGAAACTTTGAGTTGGGGACCACCATATGATATAGCAATAGACATTAATAATGTTTTGATTAAATAAATGATCCAACAAATGGATATTTTCAATGTTTTTGCCTCAAGTTCAATAAGAAACTTGATTCTAACCACCAAGTTAGAAAAATTAAAAATTAACATTTTAGTATCAAATTTACTAAACACATGTTATAAACAACTTGTGATGATTGCGATGGTTTCAAATGACAAAAGATATATATTTATTTAATTTAATTGTTTATGTCTATGATTTGATGCCTTTTTCGCTCATTGGATTGTGATTGCAACCTTGAAAATCCTATCACAACCTTGTTGCTAATTGTGTGGCAAATTTAATGATCACCCAAGTGTGGAACATGTATCTTTTCTTTGAATTTCTTTTACATTAAACGTATAGCTCCAATAATTAACTAAATTTTCACCATCATGATCCTTGATATATTCTTGTAATCATATTCATAATCATTGCTTCCATAATAGTGTTATTTGGGTTTGTATATTTTTTCCAAAAGAGAAGATCATGAAAAATGCACAAACATGATTTTAGAAGCATTGAAAGGACCAAGAAATAGCTTGTCCTTGGAAATTTGTAACAATAATGATTATATTATTAAAACTAGACCAGGACCACTTATCATGACTTTTGCTTGTTTCATACCTTGATCAATTAACGTACGAATAACATTTTCCACCATAGGATGGAGACAAGTGGACTCAAACTAGACATGGATGACTTTCATGAGTAATTCCCAACATATCATAAGATTCTTGTTCCTGAAAATTGGCACATTTCCAAATCCAAAAATAGATGGCAAAATCAAAATAAAAATAAAACAAAAACATGTGCGCAAATATTTGTGTGTGTAAGTACAATGGTTTGTATGTGCAAATGCATTTTTGTTTTTTGCATCTTCATGAAAATGATGATGGACATTGAATCCTCATTTATTGTGTGCCATGATAGTTTACTATTGGTGTTTGAAACCCACCCTACATTAATGCACTACAAGGGTTGACATTTGGGTTTAGAATTTGAAGATATAGGGTTTGATATAAAGCTTTTTTGTTGGAGATGCTCTTAGTAATCTATTTAATAGCACTAATACAAGGAAATGAATGTTTTCAATTAACCAACCATAATAAGTGGTAGGATTTAATTAATCCATTATTTTATTCATCCACTTTTTCAAGTTTATAGATGGGGATAAAGGAGAAATTAAAGAGGCTCAAATGGGGGTTGTTAGTGGGCATATTCTAATTCAAGCCACCATAATATTTTTTTACATTTGCTCCATATTGGGTATGGCATTTTGCTATGCATAGAGGCCATATGTACATCCAAAGGAAAACCATGGGTGATTTTATGTTCCAAGAATAGTTTTGAATTGAAATAATGTTTTTTTAAAATTGCAAAGCTATGGAATTGCCACCTACAAATTGAAATTGCATGGAGTTTATGAAGGTGTGGTTACAACATTAGATTGTAGTTTGAAGAAGATTTTAAAATGGGTCAATTTGGGTTGCATTGGGAAAATGTTCCCATAAAGATGGCTTTACAACCCATTGAAATTGGATCAATGTTGTTACAAATGTGTGTACCCATATCAAACTATTCACATGGTATAAAAAAGAAATAAAACAAAGTTGATTGACCATGAAATTACGTATATGACAAGATTGCCCATTCCATGTTTCAATTCAAATTTTCAATGCCAATATATTCATACTACTTGCTAATGAATTGATCAAAAGTTTTGCAAAGTCTATAGTTCTAATATGAAAACCCAACTTATTAAGTTCATCACCATTATGTATCCTTATTAGAATAAATTTACAAAAGTAATAATCAATGTATTGATTGAAACTAGTTTTACCATGGATTACTTCATAATGTATTAACATTACCAATATACATAGAGCCCATCCAAAAACGAATTTATTATGTATGATTGTAAGGAAGGGGTCAAATCAAAACTTTGCTTACCATAGTTTTGCCCATGAATGCACGGTTGTGATTAAGGTCCATGTTTGGGATTTAGTTTTTAAAAATGGTGATTTCACAATCTAGATCCACATTTAGTTTCAACAAAATTTGAAACCTTTGGTTGGGATATTGCAAAACCTAACCTAAAACTTAAACCTAAACTTAACTTATACCGTGAACATGCCAATGTTCTTTAGTAACTACAACCTTAAGGTATTAACAATTGCAAATAAACACATTAACACATGTAGTATCCAATTGGGGTTGGAAAAACCCAAGTTCACCTGGACCTTTACCAATTTCATAAAAGGTTAAATACCCCTTACTTGATTAGGTAATAAATAATATTATGGTCTAAATGGGATAACATGAGCCACACTTACTTGCTTTTGGGGAAATATTTAAAAAATATTCTTGGAATCTTCTTGAAAAAGTTTTTGAAAAAATCTTTAAATTTTCTTAAAAAGTTATTCATACTATTTTTATTAAGGTTCATGTTCAAAATTTGGTAAAAAATGTCATTTTCAAAACAATTCAAATCCATTTACAAATCTTTTTACTATTTAAAAGCAAATGTTACAATGTTCAATGAATGCTTTTGTTGATTTTTTATTCATTGGATTAATTTCAAATTAATTCACATGTTTCCATGATATATTAAAAATACAACTATGTAAAAAAAAATTATAATTTCAACATCAAATTAAATTATGACTTTAAAACAAGAAAAAACCAAGTAAGTTTTACACTTGCTATGGTATGTGTTATTGTGATTGCATCCATTACTTTTTATTTTTTTATATGGGAAATGAAAAATCTTACAAGAGGGGATACCACTAGGCAAATTAGTTGTTTTTCCAAAACAAAAAATAAATTTATCCATAATTTCCATTATTATATGAATTATATTTTTGGGTGTGTTTATTAATTTATATACACCAACTCTATCTAAGGGTATTAAACATAATTATCCCATCCAATGTTAATTGGCAATTTGATTTTAAAAAAATTCCTTGATTTGATTTTTTCAATTTCTACATATTAAAGAATCTTTGGTTTTAGTTTTTCATATTGTTTTGGAATAAAAAGTCCTTTATTTCCAATCTTTTCAAATGCCTTCAAGGAATCAATAGGTTATAAAAGGTTTTTTGACCAATTTTAAATTTTTTGAGAAACATGGTTATGTATTGAAATCATTTTTTTTGTTTTTTGACAATCATAGTTGTATGTTTAAGAAATTGTTATGGTAGGCACACATTATTTGGTGTTATTTTAAAGTAATTTCCCATCATTGACCTCCAATTGGAATAAGGGTAAGTTACCAACATTTACACCATATAGATGTAAAATGGGCAAGAGTATAATCCCTAATATTTTAGATTTTCTTGTAGAATTCTTAAGCCAACAATTTTCAAGGTTCTTTCAACAATTTTTCTAGTTGTTAAAATTGGCATTCAATGTGATTATTTTCTTTAAAAATGTGACAAATGGATACACATTTTCTAAATTTTTTGATTGCCAAATTTTTACTTTTTTAAAAAACAATTTTTGCCTAAATTCTGCGTCAATTTTCAATAATTAACAAAAATATAAAAGGATTTAAAAAAATTCTACTCTCATTTTACAAGAAAACCAAATTTGCATAAATTATTTTATGCTTGACTGAAACTTGTTTTACAATACAAAATTGAAGAAAATACCTTGGGTCCCTTAGGGAAAGATGCTTCAATCAAGACATTCAAAAATAAGAGCCTTTTCACCATAAGGCTATTGTCCCTTGTTAAAGGGGGGCTTTATGTTAGTCATTCTAATGTTGATCCTATGGATTGTATGGCAATCAAAAGGGACGGTTGGGTAATGAAGGGAAAGAATGGTAGGGTTTTGAAGGGGTAATGTCGTGTGACATGGGTTGGTGTTAAGGGGAGTCCAAGATTTGAGTTTATGTTTATTGAAAATGATGGTAAAAAATGATTATATCAGATTTTAGTTCAAATTTCGATGTTGGCGGATTTGTAAATTTTAAATGTAAAAGTTGAGATATGGAGTTATGCTTTGAAAAAGGAAGATGTGCAAGTGTTTTCCTCCTTTTCAACTAGTGGTGAGGGGTGAAAGCACACTAATCCCCCCAAAAATTGTAATCACAAGTATAATCTTTCTGCAATTAAATTTTTTGGTAACATATGGACATCACATCTTGGATTAATTTTACTTGTTTTAAGTATATTTGATTAGTTTTAGAATTAATCTAATCAATTATTTTTAATATTTTAACAAACATTGAAAAATTAATTTATATTGGTATATTTGTGACCAAATAATACCCATCACAAAGTTTGAAATATTGAATATGTATTTAAAAAATAAGGTTGACGATGGAAATTTTGGATGAATTTTTTGTTGGTGCATGATATTGATATACATTAATTGAATCTAAAAAAATTTAAAAATTTAAACTTTTGGATGAAATTCCATTCAAAAAATGTGTTTTTTTGCATTTTAAGCAATGAATGCATAACAATATCTCGCTTTTAGGAAAAAACCACTACCATATCAAAGAGGAGGAGATTTTATTAATGGGCATTGCATTATTTTTTCAATTTCCTTTTGTTTGGTAATGTTTCATGAATCACAAATATGAGGCCTTATGGTCATTAACAAACTATAAGTTATATATTTTGTGTACATTTCTTTTATTCAATCCTCCTCATCTAAATTTTGGATCAAGATTAATTTTGACTCAAAGTGAATTTTGAGTTTTGAAATCTTGTTGTGCAAATTTCAAATTTTTTTTGCTTATGTTTAGGTTAGTTAAAGGATGCCATCAAGAATTTAACTTACTGCATATTGTAATACTTATTATACATCACTTTTTTTGAACAAAAGTGGTTCACCTTTAGTGTGCTTTCACCTTGAGGACTGAAAATATGTTGGTTAACCATTTGCATGAACAAATGATACTCAAGATAGGGTTCTATTTGTGAAGTTTTCAAATGATAATAGCTTCCAAGAATCATTTGTGACAATATGTGGATTCAATTTAAAGGGTGGGGTTGGTAGGGAAAGGGGAATGTGTGGGAAGACCATTAGTAAAAGATATTTGTGCATAATTGGGCAACCAAGAACTTTTCAAGTGGAGATAGGACTAAGGAAGTAATGAGGGGGCATAATGGGTTTTGTTATGAAATTGGTAAAAAAAATCATTAACAAAACATTTCCATTTATAAAGAATGGTGGTTAAGGAGGAATATTTGAATTGTGGCAATCTATGTATAAACCATGCGGTACTAGATGTCGATAGGAGGATAAGAGGTGTGGCCATGAGTTTGAAGGGGTCCACATATTGTAGTAACTTTTTAGGCTCAACAACAATTAAATTATTTGGGTGGATGCAAATTTAAATGGTTCATTTTTGGTGTTAGAATAGTAGTTTGTGCATAGTACATTGTGTTTAAATGATAATGATGAATAACATAATTTTAATTTTTTCAATTGAAAATTGATTTTAAACTAACAACTTGATTACAAAGACATGTAAAATTAAAAATTGAAAATAACGCACTCATTATTAGTATTGAACTTTTGAATGGATTGGTTAATTGATTAGATTGTGAAGAAATTGAAGAATTCACATTGAGTTTCATTCCAAAATATTTATAATGAATAAATATGTGTTGAAAAATGAAATAATAAACTTAGATTTGAAATCCTTTTCCTTAAAACCTTAATCAAATTTTTATTTTGAACTTTTAAAGATTCAAAATTCAACCTTATTTTCAAAAAATCCCTTTGAAAGAGAATTTTTTTTTGTTTCTCAAAATTTTTATACCTATAGCAATTGTTTTCAAATCTCTAGTTGGGCTTTTATTCATGTGAACTTTATGGGATTTTCTTTTATGACTTCCAAATTGCATCAAACCATAGCAACTTAGGTTTTAGCCTGCATTTGGGAGGGTTTTGTACGTGAGTGAATCTCAGTGATAAAAAATTACACTATTGAATTTTTAAAAAGTAACAACCATGTTCATTCGAAAAACCTTTTATGCAGTCATAAAGAATTTTGCATTTGCTTAAAATGATATATATCAAAGCATATCAGTAGTCTCCTTGTACAATGACTTTTTGGAAAAATATTCAACTTCGTCTCAAGAAAAAGGATTTTGCCTTGCGTGGTCCATTTTCTTTCTGGTCCATAAAGTTTGTGGTCCATAAAATGATGATGTCATAAGAACCTTTTCACTCACAACTATCATAAAATGGACCTGATATTTTTTCTAATGACTTCCAACTTAGCCTCATAAGATTTTGTGATGTAACCAAAGTGATAATCATCCAGAAAATAATTTAGCCAAATTTGACTACATACTAGATAGGAAAGTATTAAAAAAGCCTGGCGCAATATGATATGGGATAAAGTAATTGGGGTGGGGATGTTTGGGTTTTGCCCTCACTTCCACTACTCTATTATACCTATATATAGGTAGATGAAAAGAATCTACCTATATATCAAAGCAAATCAGCAGTCTCCTTGTACAATGAATTTTCCGAAAGATATTCAATTTCGTCTCAAGCAAAAGGATTTTGCCTTAGACTCTTATTCAAGGCCTTACTTGACCCACTGGGACGACTTGTTGACCATGCCTTGTAGGCGTAAGAACCGTCCCCTTATTGAGGAGTAGGCATAAGAACCCTCCCATTCATATGCCTGGTGATATACATAGGTTTGGTTCATGCTTTATGATCGGTAAATCCCATGGGTGGGGGATATTCTCAAAATGTGAGGCTGGACTCAACTATCACATTATCCTGGGCCCCTTATTTTGAGAATGCCCCCACCCCATGGTTTTACCCTACACTTTAGATGAGGGTTCGGGTCCAAATTCCTAGGAATCAATTTGGACTCATTTGAAGCAAATTGAATCCTTGAGTTGCAGGCCGTGGACCCTAGCTTGCATCTTGGTTCTTCAAATCATGAGCTGCCCTTTTTAGCTCTTATTTTGGGACGGGGTTCAAATCAATTGACTTTCGCTCCAAAATGGTGTCATGTGGATTTAGCCATGATTTGTCACTTTTTGATCTGGTACCTTCATAGAAAGGTTGTGGGTCCGATTTATGGCTCTCATCCAATAGGATTGCTCTATTTTATTGGACCCTGGTCTAAAGTAACCCAGAGTGAAAAGCTTGTAAAAAATCCATGAAAACTGTAGAAAAACTGGCCAACAAAGAATAGTCCCAAAATTTTAAGTTGTAGCAAAAGATGGCCAAACTCTCCCCTAAACAATCATTTTTCTCAAAAATTGGTCAAGTTTAGTCCCCAAGAAACATGGAACTTGTAAGAGTGTATTCCATTTCTTCTTTTTTTTAATCAAAAATTTGCCAAAAAGTGGCAGAAGGTCTGGATGGTCCCAGTCAATGTGTGTGTGTGTGTGTGTGTGTGTTTTTTTTCAGTTTTCTGATGTTATATTCTTGGTGGTCATGCCAAACAAGATGCCATATCAATTGGTGAAAAGGTTGTAAAATAAATAGCCGTTGAAAGTTGAAACAATAGAAAAACTTGCTACTACATAAATTGCATTCGAATATGGTGAAATTACCCCCCAATTCTTCTTGAAAAATTGATGAACTTTTCCCCCCAAAAAATTATCAAATTTGCAACAGAATATCCCTTTACATAAACAATTTGTGAAAAATAGCACCAAGCCAGATGTTGGTGGGTTGAGATTCACAGCCCACCCCCCCCTGTTTTTTTTTTGGCAAAAATTTCGCCAAAAGAAAAACCTGAATATTAAAAAAATCAAGTGATGTTGGAGTTTTTCAATTGCCACGAGTGAGAAGAAAAAACCGATAATTTTTTTCAGACTTTCACTTGGTTTTGTAATATATAGCCAAAATATAGAATGATGAATAAAGATTTGTACTTCATATTTGGTTTATAACCAGATTTGGCTAAATCTTTTCAGAGATGATAGCCACTTTTTCTAAAGCTTCCTATGGATGATAGCCTCTTTGGATACAAACAAAAAATTCTTTAAAAAATCACACTGGAAGTAGAGAATAGAGAGACACACACACACACACACACACACACACACACACACAACCAGTAATCAATCATAAGAGAGGAGTAAGGGAGTTGGGGAAGGAGTTGCCGGGAGAGCATCATCATCAAGTGTAGCTAGCTAGCTAGCTGTGTGGTTCAATCAAAGCTCCTCGACTGTGAGCGTGGTTGAGTCGATGATCAATGAAGAGGCAGCTGCCTAAATTCGCACTGGAGTTATTCATGGTTGTGATAAATGTAGATTGAAGGAAAACCTTGCATTTATTGATACAAAAGAAGCGCAATCATCAGTTGCTCCCTCCAGGATCCGGCTGATGATGATCCGGATCAAGTTAAAATCATTTATTATAGTGCAGAAGAAGCTCTCTCTGGTCGATGGAACGAATCATCTTTCCTTCATGATGTTGTAATTTCCATGCCCGCAACGTTTCTTTTTCCAATTTTGTGATGTAGCCGAGGTGGCTATCATCTGGAAAGTGATTTAGCCAAATTTAGCCACATGTACTAATATGGAAGTAGGAAAAAATAAAAATCTTTCTGTATTTTTGGCTACCTACTGGAACTAGTAATAAAAATCTGGGCGGGCGGTTAGTTGGTAAATTTTGTTTTCTAAAGTCTGGTGAATTTGGGCCATTTTTTTCATGGAAAATCCTTCCTGAGGTTGAAATCATATTTTTCAGGTAGGGATTTGGCAAAAATTCGCCAGTAAAAGAATCCCTGTTCCAGAATGGTTTAAAAATTAATTATTATTAATTTCTTAAATTTTGTGACATAAAAAGAACGGTGGAAAATTCCCCAATTTTTGGTCCAAAAAAGAGAAAAAAAATCTTGAAAAACAATTCTACCAACTGCCAGATTTTTATTCGAATGATTGTAATTTTTGTACCTTTTTGCCCGAGGTGATGTGAGAAGTTGGAATAAGACCTGTTCAAATTTCATACTACCTTCGCATGGATGGAGCTTCCACCCCCAAATAATATGATTTTTAGAAATGCTGAAATTTTCAAAAAAAAAAATTCTTTCAAAAGAACGAAATGTTGTGAAGGAAAATAGAGAATCTTCTAGAATATTCCATTTTTTGGCATGCGATCTTCACAATAGAATATAAATGATTCTAAGAGTGAAATGTTGAACTTGCCTTGGAACCACGGTTTTTTCTTTGTCCAAATTTAACAAGGTGGCGACAAAAAACACCTCCAGTGTAAAGGGTAAAATAGATCTTCTTAAAAAAAATCATCCAGAGTTGCCATATATTATGAGGAAATGGAGTTTGAAGGTGCCATATTTAGACAATAGGCTCCTGGAGGTCATCAAAACAAGGGGTGTGTCACACTGTGGCCTTGCCATGCACATTAAAAAGTATTTTACGGCAAAAGAAGAATTAGGGAAACTCAAATATTTCACCATGCAAAAATATAATTTTCAAAAAGTCCTCTAAAAGAAACCAAAATCCTTCAAGATATTATAATTCTATAACTAATCTCAAGTTTAAACACTAGCCAAAATATCATCTTTCAAAAATCCTCATATAAAAATAGACCTACTATCTAGGGGCCAAAATCCCTTAAGCTATTATACTCTAGATTGAATCTAAACACAATATCCTTGCCTTGGTAGGCAAGGCCAACAAAGTAAGGATTCTAAGAGAATTCTACATTCCTCTCTCTGACCTGTAGCCAAATTCAGCTCAATCCTCTTGTTGATGGTCGCCAGTCCACCACCTACCTCACAAAATTGGAATTTTTTTTGAAAAAAAAACCACACTCTGCGCGAGTGAAGTTGGAACTACTTACTATATTCGAAAAGTATATTCCGCGTCGGTCGTTGACCTGAATATTCGAAGAAGATTTTTTGGGGCCGATTTAAAAAGAAAGGCCAATTTGAAAACTTATCTGATGCAACAGCGACGACTGGATGGTGGATTGCCCAAGGCAGTAGGAGCCCTAGCGAGCTAGCTAGCTGGATGGATGGATCGACCGATCTGATCCGACACCAAGTGTGTGTGTGTGTGTGGGAGAGGAAGGAAGTAAGGACCCTGGACAAAGGCGAGGAAGCAATAAATGACCTTGGCCGCCCAAAAGCTTCAAGCGTGTAGACAAGGTATGGAGGGTAGATCTGGACTTTGATTTCACACGGTACCTGAAGATCTGGTATTGATGACCTAATTATTTGTTGAGTTGGGGTTGAGGCTTTTTTTTTTGTATTATAAATTTTTGGGTTTGGCTCTAGATCGAGTCTCGACTCTGTCCATCATCAGCAATACAGCAGCGAACTATATTGGGTCTCACCAATCTTGTTGCTTGGCCACATATTAAGCATGGGTGGAGATGCTCTAATAATAGTAGAGTGCACTCCTTACATATAATTTGATCAACTTCTCTCTGTTTCTTCCCTGGCTCCGAATTCCACTTTATACCACACATGATCTTCTCTTCTCTCCTTTTAATCCCTTCTTTCTGTCGCCAACATGAGATTACTTCATCAGTTTCCCTAGTCCTCCTGAGCACACTTCTATCACCCAGGAGAACTAGTCCATAGCGGTTGATAGTAGGACTGCTAGTAGATTCTTTTCGCTTCTTCTTTCGGCAACTGGTTGTTGCATTCATGGGGCTCTAGATATTCAGCTTAGGATCAACTAGTTGCACACTAGATCTTTCCGGCACCAGCTTAAGATCAGCTACTTGCACACTAGACCTTCACTGGCACAAGCTTAATAAGATCAGCTACTTGCACACTATATCTGCACCAGCTTAGGATCAGCTAGTTGGACACTAGATCTTCCCTAGTGCATCAGCAGCTTCACTGATTCTAATATTCTTATAACATCAAGAGTATTTAACTCAAGAGTTTTGCAAGAGTTTTCAACCACTAGTTTCACCTAAAGGCTGGCCGGCGCTGTTGTGGTCACGAGTCCCTAGCATTTCGCAAATAATAAATATGAAAGTGCCATGGATTCCGTTGTAGAAGTGGATTGCCTGTGGTCTTGATCATATCTGCGAGCTAACTATACAGCAATTCTTTTTCCTTCTTCTGTGTAGACACTACTGCAGCTGACGACAGAAGAGTGAAGAGGAAGCTCCTTACAAAAGATGGTGTCAGTAGTATAGCTTGAGGACGATGGCTTAATTGGAGTCTTTGAATGTTCTCAACTCGAGTGCTACGTCTTATGAGTGGAAGGACCAGAAGCCGAGGGAGCAACTGGTGATAGAGACAAAGAAAAAGGAAGGACGCGTGCACATATTATGGTTGAAGCTTTGAGTAGAATGCCTGGCTCTGCTCCCGCCTCCTTCAGTACAGTGGCTCATTTCCACAGTACCGAAAAGCATGAATCTCCTACGGCAGCAGCAACGAGTATCGAAACCGCACCATCTGATCATGGCACCTACAGCAACTCGAGAGGCGTGGAGTTGTGGTCTCATATAGCTGGCGGTTATACGACCGGCGGCAGGCCGGGGTACAGCTCTAACGAAATCGAGAATGTAGCTGGCCACATCACGGACCAGAGCAGCAACAGGATCCTTGGGGCTCACTACAGCAGCTATTTCCCACTGAGGGATGGCGGTGGAAATGGGTCGACGAAGCCGACGACGATCACACCCAATTCTCCTCCAGCAGCAGCGGCACCCCAGGGATCACCCTTCGAGAAACTGGGCGGGGCCCAGAAGAGTAGCGCGCGCTGCAAAGGTGGGCCCGTCAATGTCGAACCCCGCAGCATGTACTCGGAAGCTGTGGAAGCAGCAGCAGCAGCACACCTCGAGTTCCGAGACGACGATGGCTGGAATTTGTCGTCGTTGGTAAACAGCTGCAAGGTGCAATCTACAGCAGGAACAAAAAGTAGCAGCTGCCTGCAAGCCGGGAGCTTCGTCTCTGGGTGCGCCGAGGCTAATGCCTCGGCCCCAGGGGCTGTTATCAATGTGATCACAGCAGCTGCAGCTACCTGCAAGTCGTCGTTTGAGTCCGGCAGCACCGGATCATGCAGTACTCCAAGTTTATGCGTTGGATCACCGGCAACGGTCACACCAGCGCCACCCTCCTTCTCCTCAGTGCCCCCAGCTGGGACGTTGGAGTCCAGCTTACCTACTGGGAATGTGGTATTCGACATCAGCGGCCGAGGACACCACGCGGGATCAATGACGGTCAACGTCGAAGCTGAAGCTTCGGGCAATGTGGAATCTGATCACTCTACCAGCATTGAAAGCCTGATGAGCTTTGGCGAATGCTTAGAGTCTGACCGGGATTCCATCGTCAACTTCGTGGACCCGAATTTCTGGTTGCATAACGAAGAGACGGTGATGCAGGATTGTACAGAGTCTGTGGGACTCAGGCTTCCTCCTCATAGTGCGGGGTTTCTCTCGCAGTTCTCAGTCGAGCCCGCATCTCTAGTTCCAAAGGATGCAAGTCTAGACGACACCGCGAACACCTCAGGGCCGGTTTATTCTGCCGGGATTTACGAGAGTCTCGAACACGGCATTGTGCAATGGAAACTCCCTGGCATTGTAAGAAACGCTCGAGCGCCGACTGCAGCAGCGACAGTTGCTAATGAGGCCCATCTGACATCGGATTATATTCACTCTCTTCTCCTCGGTGGGGACGAGATGGCAAATTCCACGACATGCGTGAACGATAAGTCCAAACTTGGCGAATCATCTGAGCAGCATCTTGGTCAATTAGGCGCGAAAGCAGACGGAGCTGGTACTGTCGTCGTCATGAGTGCTCCGGATTCTCAGCCGTGTCGCATGCGGTGGTGTGATCGGCCGTGGACGGACGAGACTATGCAGGTGCCTCTGACGAGGTGCGAAGGAGGGATAAAACAGTTGATTCCTCGAGTTTCACCACACATGGCTAGTACACCTCAGACGTTCTCTCCAGAGGGATCTCCAACGAGTCCATTGGACTTTCATAAGGTGTCTCCACAGTTGCAGCATCTTGCGCCTTCCATGCCGCATCTGCGCGAGGTCAATGCACGCGGGTCTCTGACCGGCGGAGCCGACACAGACTGCACCTTCCTGAAAGAGCTCATGATTGCTGTGGAAGCGAATTCTTCTACCCGCAACAAACGCTCATTTGAAGTGATGCAGCAATCTTCCGCTGCAAATTCCGGTAGTGCAGGAGGAGTTGGTAGACTTGCCGGGTTCCGTCGACCACTTCCACAGCCATCGCCCAGATTCGGATCAAGCAGCCCACCAGTGCAGAATGGGCTGCACATGCTGCAGGAGATCCCGGCTACATCCCGGCCACGTGAAAACAGTGCCAAATTTGATCCGGCGGCATTGAGCGCTTTGTTGTACGGGATACAACAAGGGAGCAAAGAGAAGCAAAGCTCGCAGACAAACAGCAATCCATCTTTATATGCTTTAGCTGATTACTCCCCATCTAGTCTGATCGGCAGCAGCATTCCGCCAAAGATACAACGCCGTCGTCATGGTACAGCGACCGATCCTCAAAGCATTGCCGCACGAACTCGTCGCGAGAAATTCAGCGACCGTATCCGGATTCTTCAGACTCTAGTCCCGAACGGTGAGCGTCTGGACACGGTGTCCACACTGAGCCAGACACTAGAGTACGTCCGATTCCTACAGCGCCAAGTATGGGAGTTCTACAATGGCACCACTACCACCGGCGACATAAGCGTAACGTCGACACAACCAGCTGCAGCAGAGAAATGGAAGGGAATCGTCAGGGACCGTCACTCAAACTCTCAGTCTACCATTGCTTTTTGATACGACGCTTGAATCCAGTTTTACAAACTACCCAACTGCTGCATGATCATGATTATCGTCGAATTAGCTGCAATTGGGTAGTATGTAAATCTAAAAGAAGATGAAAGCTTTAGACTTGGATCGATTTGCAGCAGGAGGGGACATCGATCCAAGCCCCTGGATTCTAAATCTTCTTAAAATCGACTGCAGTAGTAGGATCAAAACCAGTTGTTGAGACTTACTCATCATCACTGCAATCTTGCAGGGCGATTCTCCAAGATCACCTCTTAGCATAATAATATTATAACTTTTATATAGATATATATATATACACTATAATAGCACGTACTAGACATGAGATCTTTAGCCGGATGCCAGATAAAGCTGTTAATTTTGACGTCGTCTTCTGAGCCTTAAGCAGCTGATCATCATCTGGCTAGTACTACTAGCTGCTAGTTTCAATAAGCTGTGCTTGATCATCATACAAAATGTCGCAGTTTCTCCTTTGCATGCTAGCTAGTATGACTCTAGCACTCATCATCTGCAGCTGCCGGAGCTACATGGATTCTTCGACGACGACAAAACCTTTCCCGCAAGTACTATGAATTCTTACAGCACGCCAGTAGTACCAATTCATTGCATGATTCCGCCAGTACGACGACGACGACGACGACGACGACTCTAGTACGAATTCATGCATGGTTAATACCCCTAGTGCGACTAGTAGTACGAATCCGTGCGCAAGATTATGTAGTGCGCTCGTACTTAGTTCCTTGAATTCATGCATGATCACATATATTCCGTTACAGAATGTACTGCCAGTTATATGAATTCAAGGCTGATAATCAGTAATCCAGCTGAGGCGCTAATTATCTAGTACTAACTATTGATTCGACGCTGGAGGGTTTTGGTGAGATTCGTTAGTCTTTCTTAATACAGCTGATCAGTACTAGATTAATCACTACTATAATACTTTTAAGTGTGTTAGCTAGAAACCTTATATAGATAGTTCTTGGCTATTCTGCAAACCCAGTTCTGGAACTGGCTGGAATTCTATCTGTTTTAAGTAACTAAAGATTATATTGTGTAGCTTGCATGTTTGCAGATGATTGCTAAGCTAGTTTTTCTGAAGTTGCAGATCTAGTGTGAAGTTAGGATAGTGCATGATGATGAATGCACACATAAGGGGACTTATTATATAGTTCAGGTCTAGTATGTTATGCCGGCATTATTATTCTAATATTATTGTTCACTTATTTGCCTGTTTGCATTTGCCTTGCTAAAGCACAAATTGTTGTTCTTGTTTCTATTTTTGTTTTTCAAGGGGGTTGTTTTTTTCCAGTAGCAGCAGCTTGTTGGTTCATTTGTAGCCATAATTTTGGGGAGTCCTTCAATGTTTTGCTAATTTTTTGTCAATTGATCTTTCATTAATGTGGTTGTCTCCACAGATAGATGTTAATGCAGGTTGTCAAGTTTTTCTCTCCAATCACAAAGGAGAGAGTATTTCTCAGACCTCAAGACTCACGCCATAGCTGCTACTGCATGTGTACCACATCTCTTGAGTGACACGGGGCTGCGGGAGCCTGGGGGTTCTAGAAATAATATGTATTTGTGTGATGGATTTGTGTTTTTGCTTATAGAAAAAAGAGGAAAGAAAAAGTGGCTGTATATATTAATGATAACTTGTGCACCCATTTTCAATTAGATTGTAATAATAATGCTTGAATTGTTTTTAATTATCACCTTTTCAAATCATATTAAGCACTTAAACACAATTTTTTAATGTACAAACTGAATGAGCACGAAAGATGGAAGCTCACAATTTTAGGTTTTTCTTTGTTATTTTCTGACACCAAATTTGAGTGCCTAAGGGTCAGTTTCCATGTCACCCACCCAACAACTATTATCTGATAAATGTACTGGGTGAGCAGCATTTTCATACATACGTGTATAAGTAGTGTGACCTACTAACATTCTATTTTCCCAAAGTTTCTTGGCATCCTAGTTGCTCCTCACAACCACCTTATACTTCATTGGAATCACTATTTTAAATAAAAATTGGCATGTGATAGTTGAACAAATGGTTTGTTATTGATGGCATATTCTTAGGTTGTCAAGTGTCAAACCACATGGTCCAAGTTTTCAAAATGTTTAAAAATCAAAGGGTGAATTCTAATAAATTCAATGAAACAGCGGAAAATTATAATTCATGACATGCAAACCCTTTGTGAACATATTTTCAATTATTTTGTAATTTTTGGTTTTGGGCATAGTGATTGGGATTGGCCATATGGAAACCTGGTTCAACCCAAGTTGTAAAACATAGAAACCAATTGGTGTAACCCTAAGTAACCCTAGGAGCAAGTTATTTTTTAGTGGAGGTAGGCCTGAAGGCTCAAAACGCAATCTGAAATTTCAGAGCGCCACGTGGCATCATTTTTTAACAGCTTCAAAGCCAGGGTGAACCAGCACCCATGTTGGTACCTTGACCTTTTTGAGTGAGGCCTCTCAGTGGCCATATTAAGCCCAAAAAATGTTAAATCTGAACTCAGACACCCTGATTTAGTCTAAGCATGGGATATTTGTAATGTTTAGAAATAATTTAAATGGACTGGCTTAGCCTCCTGGCTGATTGAATATCATTGAAACTACTTAATTGCTAGATGGGAATTTGAAAAAGTTTCTTAGAGTCCACAATTTTTTTATAAAACCAATCAAGGCATTGAGGCTAGTGTTGCCCTGTTATTGGGGAATTGTTTTTTAATAAATAAGTTGGGTACTAATAAAGGGCACAATGATAGGCTATTGCAACTACATGCCGGTTCTCACTAGCAGCAATGTTTATTTTGGGGGAAAAAAAAAGGTGAGCTAGAGTTGCACAAGAAGTCCAAGCTTGATGGACCATATAATTCATAGGGCTCTTGTGAAAATCCCCTCCAATCTCATTTGTATCATTGAATCCATCAAAGACATATCTGTGGGCATCAGTTGCAGAAAGCGTCCAGGTGCTGAAGAAGACTTATGTATGCCAGTGATTTTGCAGTTGTTGCTAGCTTGTTTATCCCCACCACCCCCATGTAGTAGGCTAAGTAGTATTCAATTTTCTGGGCAGCTTGGTAGAGAACAACAGTCTGTTAAGATCCTGTAAAGAGTCCAACTGTTCCAAATTAGTATTGTTCTTTTCTCCAAGTCTCATACTGTGACTAGCAATCATTCAGTGTGTTTGTAGTTGGTGGAAACAACAGGCTGAAATTTTCAAAGTCCTCACCTCTTCTTAATAGGTAATGAACTAGGTAATATTGCAAAGGAAGAGTGTAATATCATCATCCACTGTCTGTGTCGACTCTCTCTAGTGACCCAAGCTGACAACGTTTAGGTTAGTGCTGCAGGAGCAGTACTACTCTACTCGAGAGAGAGACGGACATAGTCAATAAAAGCCGGTGTTAGGCTTACCTCCACTCCAGGTCCCAGAAGGGACCAACTAGTTGGGTAATATAAAACCATATTGTTATTTGCAAGTGATTGATTTAATCTTAATGTAGCATGTGTTATTGGCCCAAGTGTGACCTCATGACGCAACCAATTTTTCCTTCCAAAACCAATTTTCCCTTGACCCTTCTTCCCATTGGCCACATGAAATTTCTATTTCCAAAACGGTTTGTGACCATTTTCAACCTGGACTAAATGCCCCCCTTATAGGCCGGGCCAACTTATTAGGAAAATCTTGAGGAACACATTGAGAACTTGAGGAACATGTTGAGAACATCATTGGGAAAGATCAGGAACGTGGTGAGAAGACCAAAACTTACCCTAACTCCACACCCTTCTCGTCAAAACCTGTGACAAGACAAACAATGCAGTCTCACCCCCTTTCCTTTTTCCTTGTCAAAACCCATGCCAAGACAAACAATACACTCTCACCCCCTTTCCTTTTTCCTTGTCAAAACCTTCAACTACGCAAGGGTTTTGACAAGGCACCCTCACCTTGCCCCACCCCCTTCTCACAAGGAAAAAAGATGAGCCCTCTTGGGTGCATGTTCATTCGTCTCACTGACTATATGAAAACTATAGTCATAACGTTGTCATCATTTTCAGGCTGGGCTAATACCTCTATCTAAAAGCCTAGGTACCTAATATCACGTGTTTGGCTTTTTCTTTGACCACCTTTAAATTGACACAAGGTAGGCGCCATTTATTGTGGAAGGTAAATGAGGTATCTAAATTTTTGACATCATTGATAGTGTCATCATCAACTATTGACCCTTTGTAATACAAGTTATCTAATCCTTTTCTTAAATTATACCTACTACGTAGGTATTATTGGTGTTGCCTACCCAAGACAAGGAAATTGTGTTTAGATTCAATATAGAGTAACGTAGCTTAAGGGATTTTGGCCCCTAGGTAATAATAGGTCTATCTTTATACAAGGTTTTTTGAAAGATGATATTTTGGCTTGTGTTGAAACTTGAGCTTAGTTATAAAGTTATAATATATCTTGAAGGATTTTTGTTTCTTTTAGAGGATTTTTTGAAGATTATATTTTTGCATGGTGAAATATTTTAGTTTCCATAATTCTTCTTTCGCCTTAAGATACTTTTCAATGTAAATGGCAAAGCCACAGTGTCACACACCCCTTCTTAGATTCATATTCATGTAATGCACCCACTTAATGGATTTGGATTTCCATGCTTAACAAACTAAAGAACAAGAATGGTTGTTAGTTAAAATAGACCTTTTTTGCAAATGGTGAAAATGAAGCCGCCAATTATGGATATGTGTAAAACATTATTACAAGAAAAAAAAAAGGGTGGAAAAGAAAAGAAAAAAGGACCTATAACTTAACTCAATAATAACCAAAACAAGTTACAAATCAAATGTGAGAAATAGAAGATGGGTACGCAAGAGTGAGAGCATGAAGAAAATGGATAATAAAAGGGTTGACATCATAATTTGGAGAGCCAGCCATATTCTAACAAAGAGGACAAAAGTCATGGTTGTTCAATTAAACATCCTTTAGACCTTTGGTGTCCAAATTTTGTTAAAGCCTTACTTCTTTTTTTTGGAAAATTCTTTATAAATCAAACAACCTACCTATTTTATGATGATTGGTTGCTCAATTTGACCTATGGTGTCTCAAACTAGTTTAAGCTTTGACCTATGGTCAACCAAGGGTGTGTCATGTCCCAAGCTTTATTAAAGACAAATATTAAAGACCATTAGCTTCATGACAAGTGTATGCTAAAAGATATGACACACATGCCTTTGCTTCGATGACCAATTCAGCATCCAATGCATATGTCTATTTTGGCTACATTGGGGATATCTGAGAATCTTCCGGTTTCTTTTGGGTGAAAGTCTTGAGACAGATGTCTGATCAATAGATATATCTATGAAGTCAGGGACTTATTGGTCTCAGTATCTGGTTTTGGTGCAATTTTTTGAGCATGGCACATCCCAACAGAGGCATGATTTGGCAAGTCAGTTGGTAGGACATGTTCTTGTGAGTCACTTAGTAGTTTTTTTGAATTTTTTTCCATGAATCCAAAGTTGGGTGTTGGTATGTATGTGCCACCATCATTGAGTTTCTTTTCATCTCAAAGCCTTGTTAGGGGTGTGAAGGCTTGCTTACCTATATGTATAATTTTTGTGTGCAAGTTGTTCTCAAGTGATTAATCAATTGCAGCAACAATAGTTGCAATTACCCCACTATTGGCTTGAACCTTCTTCACTAGTTTTTCAAATCGAGTTTTTTTGTTTTTAACTTTGTGCTTTGCCATTTGTGTTCTAGATTTAACATTGTGGTGGTCCAAGGAACAAAAGAAGTGAAAATGGCAAATTGTCAAATAGTTGATCAAGTGTACAAATGTTGCAAGGTTGGAGTTATAGGGGCTGGTGCAGCAGGGTTAGCGACAGCCAAGGAGCTCATTCATGAAGGTCACAAGGTTACAGTGTTTGAGCAAGCAATGCAAGTGGGAGGGTTGTGGGTGTATGATCCTGAGGTTGATAGTGATTTGTTAGGAGTGGAACCTCACCGAAAGCGTGTGCATTCTAGTATGTATGCATCTTTACGCACAAACTTGCCTCGTGAAGTCATGAGCTTCATAGATTTTCCATTCTTGACACAACAAGGAAACGATGAACGATGTTATCCAAGTCACAAGGAGGTGGTCTTATACTTGGAAAAATTTGCCACGGAATTTGATCTATTAGATGTCATTCAATTTGGTACATCGGTGGAGCATGTGGAATTGGTGACAACGGATTCAACTAGCGAAAAACAATGGAAAGTGATAACAACTAGGAGAATAGATGGAGTTGTTGACGAAGTGAAGGAAGAATTGTTTGATGCCGTGGTGGTTTGTTCTGGTCATTATTTTGAACCTAAAATTGCAAACATCCCTGGTATATTCATTGTCCCCATCTTGTTTTTCAAGCTTAAATTATATGCAAAGATTTGTGGCTTCAAATCAAATTTTAATCAATTGTAAAATAAGGTTGCAACATTTTTTTGAAATAATGTGTATATTGAAATTATTAGAGAATTTACACTTGTTTAATGAACTAATCAAAATTGCAAAAAATTGTAAACATGTTGATAATTAGTGAATGTTGAATAGGTGACCATGATTTTTATTTTTTTCAAATTTTAATTTTGTGTCATCGGCTAGCATCTCTAGAGGAATTTTGCATTAAATGGCAGCAATAAACGGCAACAAGTTCTTAAAGCTTGGCTAAATAGTAAAGAAACTATTGTAAATAATGTTGCCAAACTAAAATCAAAGTCCAAATGTGGCAACAAAAAAAATTCCAAAAAATAAAAAATTATAATTATTTATATATATATATATATATATATATACAAAAAATAGAAATATTGTGACAAACAAAAATTCATTTTTTATCTTGATTTTTCATATATTGGTGAAATTTCATACACAAAAAAAACACTAATGGTTGACAATGTGAAAGTTGTAGTTATAATGAAGTGTTTGTGACTTTACCTTTGGTGGTGTTATTGTAGGTATCAATAATTGGCCAGGGAAGCAAATGCATAGTCATAATTATCGACTTGCACAACCCTTTACAAACCAGGTTCAAGTTTTAAACAAAATCCATGTATATTATATTTGTGTTTGATGTGGTTGTACCTTTGGTTTGTATATATAAGAAGCAAAGATTTTGTATGAATATGTTTAAATCTTTTTCAAGTTATAATCCAAAATTAATTTGTTGCAACATTTGTTTGGCAGTGTGTTGTGATAATAGGAACCCAACCAAGTGGTATGGACATCTCAAGAGATGTAGCAAATGTTGCCAAGGAAGTTCATATAAGTGGGCGTAGTTGGAATTCTTCAATTAATTTTGCAAAGCCTATGGGCCAACACCAAAACATTTGGCCACACTCCACAGTTAGCTACTTGTTTTTCTTGGATGTTTTTCCTCTATAGACCTCTTTTGTGGACATGTTTTTCAATGTATATATAGTAGAAGGAAATGTTCAATCAATTTGAAACTTGTTTTTGTTGGGTTTTAAAAAATTCATTATTGTTTATTAACAATATGATGCATTCTATTAATGTGATGGGCATGATGTTGTACATGGATGGTTTTAGTTGATGTGCATAACAAGGTTGAATGTTCACATTGTAGGTGATAAGAACATGTGAGGATGGGACTGTGAAATTTAAAGAAGGTTCTTCAACGATGGCTGATGTGATCATGCATTGCACTGGGTTTGTGGGCTAATCACTTGTCCAAATATTGCAAGTTAAAGAAATAGGAAAACCAAGATTGCATAATTGACATTTTTATTCCAATTGATTCAGCTAAAGATTTCAATTTCTAATGCACATGAATTAATTATGGGCTTATTGCAGGTACCGTTATTATTATCCATTTTTGGATACAAAGGGACTTGTGACTATAACTGATATAGTAAAGCCCATATATCAGCATGTGTTTCCACCATCATTGGCCCCTTCATTGTCTTTTGTGGGTCTTCCACATAAGGTGACCCTTTTGTGAATCCAATTTTATGTTTTTTTGGGATTGAATTTCTTCATTGTGTGACATATGACTTTAATCATAAACTTGTGGTCTCCAAATAATTTTTTTGTTAATTGTAAATGGTATGCTTATCCCAATATCAAATTTTGGGTAAATTGTACAACCTGCATGAAAGAAGAAAGTACATTAATGTAATGATTTTGCTTTGGAAGGACCATATATGGATCACAATTGTGTTCAAATGTTAAATATCAAGGTTTTTTTAAGATAGTGATGGGTTATAGGCTTGGTTTATGTTGGAATGGATTTTAGGTTCTCCCATTTCCACTATTTCAATTTCAAGCAAAATGGGTTGCAATGGTGCTTTCGGGCAAGGTAAAATTGCCACCCACAAGTGAAATGATGGAGTCAATCAAGGCATTTTATGACCAGTGTGAAGCTTCTGGCAAACCTATGCACCAATGGCATGACTTGGGTGATATTGAAGTGAGTTCAACTTGTTATTTTATGAGGAATTTTTCATGATTTTTATTTCATTAATTGTTAAAGTAGCTCCAAGTATGCTTAGTATATAAACTTGAAAATTAAAATTGGGTAAAAAAAAGTCAAAATATGTCGATTTGACTCAATTAAATGATTTAGGCCCAATATTTGGGCACAATCTACTAAAGCTAGTTCTCATCAAGGCCAAGCTTAACACCTACCAAAGAGGAGTGTGATAAATATGATATGATGATCACTCGTTGTTTCTAATTGGCCAATCATAATGATTGGTCCAAGTGGGTTATTATTGGTAATCTCCCATCTATTTGCAATCATTAATTTTAAGTTTATGGGTGAAATTGGGGAAAAAAAGTAATTAACTAAACTTGGATGTGAGACATACTTTTGCAAGGTCACATATTGAACACCTCACAAGTTGCTCTTAGAGCTTTAACATATATAGATATGGGGTGTAGAACTGAAAAGTACAATAACCAAATATCTTGTATGTTTATTATTTTAATACCTACTTGTTTATGTGCATCATTGTTGTAGTTTAAATATCTGGATTGGCTCGCTGATCAAAGTGGAAGTGAACATTTGGAATCTTGGAGGTCTAAAATGAAAAATATAGCTTTTCAACATCTTTTCAACAATCCAGATACATATCAAGATCAATGGCCAGATGAGGACTTGCATCAAGAGGCACTTTTATGCCTACGAAAATTGGAGATTACTAGGTGATTCATAAACCTCCATCATTAATATTTGAAGTCTTTCATTTTTGGTGTGTGCTTTAGCATGCAACAATATGTGGGATCAAGATTTTTTCTTAAAAATTGATGAATTGTTGAAATGATGTTTTTTAGTTTGTGGACTAAGTTACTTGAACAATTTGTAAGCCATTGCTTGCATCAATGGTAAGTAGTTAATAATGTGTCATAATGTGTTGAATGATATGTGTTGGTGTGTTGCAACACATGGCTTGAGCTAAAAATGATGATACAATAATTAAATAATTAAGTACAAATTTGTGAAAACAATGTATAAGTTGTTGGCTACTAGTTCACCTTATTGAATAAACCACATATTGCTTTAATGGAGATATTTAAGTAGGTTATTACAACATAATCCCTCCTACCATTTGGCAAATGAGTCATAATTTGATTTTATTTCAACATTGATATTCTCACAAATTGGTTCTACAATCAAAACCATTAATTTCAAGAGTCAAAACTTTGGAAGGTATTTTTCAAATAGACTGGTTTTTGCTCATATTAAAGAAATTGAATGTAACAAATGTGCCATAGTTATCAAGCCATTTTTGCATTTCTTCAAAACCTTTTTTATGACAAATTTCAAAATGTTCTTCCCCTTGTCTTTCAGGTAGTAAGGTAGGAGTGCAATTTACCATATGGAGGGCCCAAAGACAAAATGGTACAAGTACACAAAGGCCACGCCAAAATTACACCAAGATTGCACAAAAATGAAATAAATGGAATACCAAGTCATTTGTTTGCCATAACCTATTTCTAGATATTTAAGTCCAAAGTATGGTCTTTTAAGCTAGTTTAAGGTAATTATGTATTTTATGTAGGTGTGCTTGAAGATTATCTATTTATGTCCAACCTACTTTTAGTTGTAAGAGCCAAGTGAATGCATAGCTCTCACTCAAAGCATGGCCCAATAAACATGTTGATATTCATATTCCTAATTGAAAGAACTACATGGAACAATATTGAGAATGATCATCATAATCCTTACATTGGTCCCCATTCTACAAATTAAATATTCAAAATTCTTAGTTTGCCTTCTTGTCATGAAACTAATAGTTCAAATGGTTAGAACTCATTGGGACTCATGGCTTCCTTGCAAAGTATTGTGGGTTCAAGTCGCCATTAAGCAACAAGAGATGTTATGTATTCTAGCCACTAAGCTATGATAGTGGTGATCACCAAACTCCATCTACATTTATATATAATACATTTCATGTTCCCCCACCCATTTGTCACAAATTAGATTGTGCAACATTTATAAAATATTTTGAAAAATTCCTAGCACATTTGGAGGGCATTATATATCAAAAAATATCCTTCCTAAAAAAGAGGAGGGATCTTACTCAACAAGCAAATGCCCATTACCTTTTCCTTCTCATTGGGAATTGACAGAATTATTATTAAATGTTTGATTCCAAATTAGACTAGGCTAGATATTCAACATTGAAAATCGTTACTATTGTGTCTTGTAATTTTTTTTACTTTTCAATGTGGACAACATCAATAAAGCAAAAAAAGAAACCCACCCAACCCTTAGCTTTGAAGGAATGTCAACTGCATGTAACTTTAATTATCTACAAGTTATGAACATGATAATCAATAATGACCCAAAACATTATAAATTGAGCTTCCTCAATGGAAATTAATAGAAAACACTATTAGATCAAGAAATGAAACCCACCCAACCCTTCGCTTTGAAGGAATCAATTGCCAACAACTCCAATTATCTACAACTTGTCAACATGACAATCAAATATGACTTGACACACTAAAATTGAGCTTTTTCAATGGACATTGATAGATTCCATCAACCACACCCATAGGTAAATTCAAAATAAAAATTTTAGTCACACAAAATTGCCCTTGGAAAAGAAAAATTCAAACTTATTGTTGTTATGTTTTACAAGTGTTATGATCACCACCAATACTATTTAGACTTCCATAAAAAAAATTGAATATGTAACAAATGTTCCCACAATGTTTTGTGGAAATTATTTTGAGGTTCGTCTCCAATGCTCAATATGCGACCCTACAAAAATATTTATCACATCCAAGTTTAATTATTTAGTTTTTCCCAACCCCAACCATAAAATTAAAATTGGATTGCAAATAGGTGGGAGACTACTAACAACAAACCACTTGGGCCAATCATTATGATTTATCAATAAACAAACATGGAGTATCAATTAGATCATATTCATTACACTCCTCTTTAGCAAATGTTAATCTTTGCAATGCCTTTTTATCAACTTTTGCAAAACTCCTAGGTTAATACCATTTTGCTGAATCAAACCAACATGTTTTGACATTTTTCGACCAACTTTAAGTTTAAGGGTCACATACTCAATACCAGTGGAATTGCTTTTACAAGTCGTTGAGTCTATTTGGTGTTGCAATAAGGTCTCACCCTCAAACTCCAAAAGATAGATAGTTTGCTTGTGAATAAAGTCCAAGCTAAACAATAGTTGCAAATATAATATAATCTAGAACTTGCAACTTATTTGGGTTCAACCTATCATGAAAAAACCTCTCATTACTTCAAATTCACATGATTTCAACTTCAAATATTGCCATTGGTTAGCCCCCAACTTCTTCAAATAATTTCCTAAACATAGATTACAAATTCATTATTTAACATAAGCTTTGCAAACCAAACCCAAATTTGACAAGCTCACATTCTACACCAATTTTATTCCTTACATATTTGTATTTCTTGCCTAGAAATCCAAGGACTAATTAGATGATGCATTATCTATGTTAAACCCACAATTGTCTCAAAATGTTCAAAAGATTCATCACAAAGTTGAAAAAGGTTCATCACACACCTCATTTCCCACATGTGATGGGATGATTCAATAGTTGGCCATAAGGTAGGCTATTGTTGAAATGAAAGGCAACAAGTGCTTTGCTCAAGGGAGGAGAAAGGAGAGGGCAAGAAGGAGAAATTGCACTTGCATCAAAACTAAAAATTGTAACCACTCATCATCTTCTTACCAAAAAAGAAGATGTACCTATATTATTCTACCATGTTGCTCCAAAATTTCAAATTACCACGAAAGAAAGATTTTCAACAATTTAAAGCATAGTTTTCACCTTCCACATGCTCCAAATCCAACAAGCAACATGCAAGTTGTTCATTGCCAACCGTGTCTTAATGATGGTAGTTAGGATGTACCACTTAACTATCTAAGAACATCGAAAAGAAGAAGAAGAAATTGGCAACAACTTCCCACGTTATAGTAGCAACAAAGGATAATTATCCACCATGGTGTTTTTTACAAAGCATGGAAAGTACCAATTTGGCTACCTATAATTAAATAGTGGAGCATATTTTGAATGAACCAATTTAGAAGGGAAAATTGTTAAACTACATTTTTTTTCTTTCAACATGTGAGCAATTGGGTTTTTTTTAATGAAACTTATTTAGGTATTTTTCTTTCACAAATATCCATTAAGTTATCCATCAAATAAATAATAACAATGAATGTTAACAATATTTTGCATCAAATTCAATAAATTTTTTGAACCCCCTAATCACTAGGTTAAAAGGATTCAAAATTAATTATTTAGTTCATATTAATTAATTTTAAAATTTTAAAATATTAATTGCTAGTAAGTTCAATTAATAAGTGAATTAATATTAATAAGTTCAAATTCAACTGATAAATTAATAAATGAAGTAGTTTCATTTACAAGCCATTTATGTGAAAATTTTGACTTTAACAACTATAAGCATTACTTATTTTCTATAAGAAAATCATACATTCATGATTTGTCTTCTTCCTTTGTTTGTTTTTAATTCAAAATGAAATGCTTGACAACTTATAACATGAGACAATATGTTGTTTAATCACCTAGACATTAAATTATGTTCGTTGTTCAACTTCTGGATAATATCAAGAATGTACCCAATTTCCATAAAAATTACTCATTTTATTTCATTGAATTTTCAATGTCAAAATCATTCAATATTCAATAACCTTCTCCACCATAGGTCAAAACATGACAAAATGACCTCACTTGTACTCATAAAGGGTTTCCACATAGTACCGAGAGCATGGCCAAAGGTGTTGTGGTTTGGGAGATCTCACTGTGACAAACAAACCAAACAAACTTCCCTCTTTAATAAAAGTAGATTGGTATGGGAGATCTCAACATGACAAGCAAAACAAACAAACAACCTTCCTTAATTGAAAGGTTGGTTTGGGGGGATCTCAACATGACAAACAAAACAAACAAACAACCTTCCTTAATTGAATAGTTTGGTTTGGGAGATCTCACTATGAGAAACAAACAAAACAAAACAAACAAAACAACTTTCCTTAATATAATAGATTTTAGGCAGCCCTTAATGTTGGGTATGGGTCTAGGCTCTATTTACTGAACATTATATTTGGCATATGTAATTGATTAGGATAGTAATCAAATGTACCTGCAGAACACCATGAATCAATAAAGGGTAACACGTTGATCCTACACTAATGTGCTTCAAAACCCTATTGGAATTTGTGCCTTCAAACAAGGTCTAGATTTCAAGGGTTACAGAGACAAAACTATAAAAGTAAACACCTTTCCTTTCAGGAAAATTTCTTATTTTTCTGCTAGAAAAGAATACAGAGAAAGTTGAGTTCATCATTCACATGGACATGTTTGAAAGACAAACTTGTTCTTTTTGCAATGTTACTAGTATGTCTCCCCCCCCCACCCATGAAGCTGAAAAGATGGAGTGTACAAAGTGAGAGACTATTTTACCTCTCACCACCTGGGCCAATCAATTGTAGTAGCCATCCAAAGTAAGAGTCATTTGGTGCTGAAAAACAGCCATGAAATAACTTGTCGTCATCAATGGTTGTACTTTCTCACCTTACTCTTTTGTCGACTTCCCATCTACTGTTTTCCAAGTTAACATCCTCATAATGGTAAGTTTGCTACGTGCACATTGCTAAAATGCTACCATGCCTATTGCACTTTGGTAGGTGGCCAATTCAACATTGTCAAATTCTCAAATTGCACCTCGCCAAATTTACAACTTCACATTGTCAAATCATCATTTTCACATCTCCACTTTTGCACTGCAAACTTGACAAGGTTACATTACTTCACGGGCTGCCCCAAAAAATTCGGACTGCCCTTTAAAAAATCCATTGATTGCCCAATTGTTTTTGCCCAAACTTTTTTTTTGGGGGCTGTTTTCTTTTGGGGTGTGAGGCGGGCTTGCATTAGTGGCCTACCCTCCTACCTCCTAGCCTACATACTCACTAACTTACATACTCATCTACTTAGGCTACCTATCCACCTACCTACCTACTTACCTAGGTGTAGACCCCCATCCTCACCTACCTACAATTTAGGATACCAGCTCATGACCAAGTATGCAAGTTTGTAAAATTAAAAATCTAATTACAAATTAATAATTACAATTTACAACTTAACAAATTGCAAGTGTGCACGTTTGCAAGTTCAAAAGTTTGCAAGTTTACAAGTTTGCAAGTTTTAAAAAATCTAGAAATTGCAAATTAAAAATTAAAATTTACAAGTTTGCAAGTTTACAAAATTAAAAAAATCTAGAAACTAATAATTAATAATTACAAATTTACAACTTTACAAATTGCAAATGCGCATTTGCAAGTTTACAAGTTTGCAAGTATGCAAGTTTACAAATTTACAAATTTACAAAATCTAGAAATTGCAAATTGCAAATTATAAATTTTCAACTTAACAAATTGCAAGTGCACATTTGCAAGTTTGCAAATTTGCAAATTTACAAAATCTAGAAATTGCAAATTGCAAATTATAAATTTTCAACTTAACAAATTGCAAGTGCACATTTGCAAGTTTGCAAATTTGCAAATTTACAAAATTAATAAATTTAGAAAATTGCAAATTGCAAATTACAACTTTACAAATTGCAAGTGTGCATTTGCTAATTTGTGCAAGTTTGCAAGTTTATATGTTTGCAAACTTACACATTTTCATTCTATCCAATTTTGCCTTCTCCCTCACTTGATGTTAATGCACCAAGCCTCACTAATGGTAAAACTATAATAAACAAAAATAATGTTAGTTAAAAGTTAGGTCAATTGAATAGGAAGTCACAAATAAATCTACAATTTATAATGTATACTTCTTACTCAACAAGAACAATGACTTTGAGAAAAATCAAGTATCATAATAACATTAAAACCAATTGGGATCTGTATTTTAGTAGTAATAATTGACAATTGATGCACCACCACCTATCCATGCTTTCGTAGTTTTAGGGCAGTATAATATTCATAAAACAACGAGTTGAAGGAAATACACATTCCTCAACAACATAACATAGATTATGAAGTAAAAAAACAAATTGTTGAAGTTTTTGAAGTTAATGGTGGAGTTAGTTGTTGCCATTGCCCCTTTTCACATAGTTGTTATCAACACAAAATTAAGACAAAATCAACTAGTTAGTTGAGGCTATACGTCAAGCATGCCCACCATGTGACACAAATTTTGGATAACTGACAAAGGAAGTAAACCCACTACACAACAATAGGTTGTCATTAGTGGCAATGTTATACAGTTTATTTATGAACACATATTTCCAATGTTTTTGCTTCTAGTTGTTAAATCGTTTGATTGTTTTACATCCACTTAATGAGGCCATTAATACAAGAAAAAAAAAAAACAACTTTATCCAAATTCGATCGGTAAAATTGATTTACTTGTAGTCACCCCAAGGTTCCAGTTGATGACATTGCTTGTAGGAAAAAAATGAATTTGTCCAAATTTGGTCACCCATTTGCAATACTTCCAATTGCCCCCTTCCATTTGATGACACCACCCAAAGAAAAAAATGGCTTTGTCAAAATCTGGTCACCTAGAGTGACTAGTCCCTTTGCTTTTAGTCGCCCATTTCCAGTTGATGATGCCACCCAAAAACAATAAAATGGTTATACCAAATACGGTCACCTTATTGTTGTACTTCTAGTCACCCCACCCTAATCAAATTCAATTGATCGGTTTCTTCATGTCCACCATCTCTAAATCCAATCACTCCATGACCTTCTAATTGTTTTGCCATTAAAAAAAAATCAATAGTTGTGAATAAATCCAATTCCCCTTTGATAGTCTAGATCAAATATAATCAAATGAATTAGAGATGGATGAAAGTCCATGTTGGATAAATTTGATAGGCACAACACCAAAATAGTTGAAATGGATTGCAACCAATTTGGTACACAACTAGTTGATGTCATATTTTTTGGTGTGGAGTTGCAAAGAATAGAAATTAATTGCAAACTATTACATGCAACCATGTGGTAGTTACAATGAAGAATTACACATTCTAAATTTCTTTTAGTGATGCTAAACATGGCTAATTACAACTACTCAAAGATTAGTGAATTTAGTTTGGGGTTGAAAAAATGGAACATTAAAGCTTAATTTTGAGGCTAATAAAAATAAATTGACCTTAAATAGAGGCACATCAAGGCCTAATTAAGGATTAGGAGGCATATGAATTTGAATATATTAATCAATTAACTAAATAATTACCTACCCTACCATGCCTACCTAATTAGTAAACCTAATAATTAATGCCAAAAAATAAAAAATAATTTATTTATTTACTTAGATACCCTATGTCCTAGGCCTAGGCTATGCCACCTAGTCTAGGCCAAGTAGCCTAGCCTAGGTGGTCTTGTAGGCTTTGCAACCTAGGTTACCCAAGGTACCCTAGGTTGCATGTGTGTGGATTTGAATTTTTCACCTTCACATTGAAAAGTCAAATCCTTAACCATTACACCACCACCCCATTAGGTGATTTTCTTAGACATAAATATTCTAATGAACATGATGTTGTCAACCTATTGTATTATCAACTTTCATGAATTTTGCGTCTTGTAACACCACCCTTTCCTTGAAGTTTTTTTCCATATTGAACATAAATTGATCTAGTCTTGGAATTGTCATTTTATTATTAACGAATGTAATAACTTTTAAAGGATACATATTACTGTGGGGTCAATTTGGCCCCCCTACGTCAACGTGTCAACTCTCCTGAAATTTCACGGCCAAGAGCTACGGGATGCCCCATCTCGATTGATTAACCCTTGAATGGTCATTGTTTTGACAAAAATATAAATAAAATAAATATGTTAAAAGGTGTAATATTAATGTGACTCGTTGGCATGTAAGCTTAAAAGTAATTTTGAAAAAATAATTATATATATATATATATATAATTTATTCATTTTTCAACATATTATATTAAAAGAACTTGAATTGCTTTCACTACTTACATATATAGGTAAGTTATGTAAGTTAACCCAAATAGGTTAAAGGTAGCTACTAATAAATTCATGTACTTAGGTGACAAGCAAGTTATAGTCTATTGGATTTTATAAATACTTATTAGCTTTATGTTTATACCTACCTAGTAAGCTACTTATGTCTATGCTATTTAGTAGGCTATGTAAATACTTGCTAGCCTATTAATAGACCTAGCTTAAGCATATTAGGTAAGTAGCTTAGCCTACTAGGTAGGTTTAGGTTTAGGCTATCTACCTAGTAGGCCTAGGTGGCCTAGGTTAAACTACTTATCTAATAAGCTACCTACGCCTATGATATTTAATAGGTTATGTAGCTACTAACCTATTAATAAACCTAACCTAAAAGCATATTAGGTAGGTGGCCTAGCCTATTATGTAGGTCTAGGCCTAGGCTACCTACCTAATAAGTTAAAATATTTACCTACAATGCTTAGGTGGTGTAAGTTAGGTTATTTACCTTGTAGGTCTAGGAGGCCAAAGGTAAACTACATACCTAGTAGGCCTAGGTGGCCTACCTAGTGACATACCTACTAAGTAGACTTTGGTAGGCTAGGTTAGGTTACCTACCTTGTAGGCCTAGGTGGCTTAGGCTACTTACCTAGGTAGTAAAATAAGCTACCTACCTACTAGGCTTTGGTGGCCCATGTTATTTACTTAATAAGCCTAGGCTTTCATTCTATAATAGGCCTAAGCTAGTAGGCTACTTACATAATTAATAGGTGTATTTAATAAGCTTAAGTCATTTAGGATACCTACTTAGAAGATCTACAGTACCTAGTAGGTTACTTAACATGCCTAAACTACATTCTAGGTAGCCTATTAGGTAGATCTAAACTAGGTTACCTAACTAGGCTACTAGCTAGGTTATTACTTTAAAAATAGCCTACTAGCTTATTAGTTATGTTATGCTAAACATGTAGTAGGCCTAAACTAACTAACTTGTTATTTTAGATTAGGTAGGTAATGTAGGCTTAAAAGTAAGTTAAGCATCAAATGAGTATGACTCATTTGATTAAATGTCAAATTAGAATGGTCAATTTGATTATTTCAAATCAGGATGTTCAATTTGACTAAACCCTATCCATTCAATATGGCCAATTTGATTAAACCATGGCCATTTTTTGTGGACATTTATTTTTTTATATCAAATTTTTAACGACATTTGGTCAAAATGTCATTTTAGTTAAATGTATTGATAAAATGTAACATGTGTTTTCCATGCCCCAAACTTTTAGTTGAAATGGACATACCCTTTGGTCAATGTGAACATTTTGATCAAGTTGACCTTTCAAAAAATCATGATTTATTGTAGTGTAATGACATTTTTTTGATTTTTTTTATATACACATTAGCATAATACTATCAATAAAACTTTTAAGATTTTAAATTTTTTTTTGAAAGATGTATTAAAAAATTCCAAGAATATTCTTTTTAAAAACATAAAAAATATAGTGGGAATTCTAAACCTACCTACTTTTGGGCCCCAGTTCTTGGAAGAGGTTAAGAATGTGTGAAGGATGTCAATATTCAAAAGCTTATTTTCTGATGGTCTATTGGCAAAGGAGGCACTACGTTGTGGGTTCATGAAATATTTGGAAATTATGCAACATTCAACTAACATTTCCAATGTTATGAAAAGACAAATTATGAAGACAATGGACAAGTTTGTAAAGGAGCCTAAGTTAATAGATCTAGTGTTTGTGGTAGACATCAATGTGGATGTGGAGGATTTTCTAAACTCGTGTACTTTGTAAGAGCCACATAAGTTGTTCAAGTGATGTTAATTCTTTTTTGTTTTACATATACACAAACTGCAAAGAAAATAATGGTGTCTATTTCAAAACTATCATGTGTATTTTTTAGTATGTTCAATGTGTAGAAGTTGCCACATGTGTCCCAGATTGTATTTTCATTATAAACAATTCCAACTAAAACAAAATGTAAAAGGGGAAAGGTGTTCAAGTAAAGTTGATTAGGAGTATAAATGACTAGGAGAAGTAAGGCACATGTAGGCATAATTTGAAAGGTTCCTAAAAAAAATGAGTAGTGAATAACTTCATCGGTTGCACAAGTTCATCAATGATAGTACCTACTTCCATTGTGCACAGATTGTGATTTGCTTCAAGCTTGATTGGCCCAAGATACGGATACCAAAATCATTCACATGCTTCAATGAATTAAAGCCTCCTATCTTTGATGATGATGACGATGTCATGTTCAGGAAGTTAAATTATGCTTCTTTGCATATGGCATATGACCATGTGTAATCAAAAGATGGGCTAGTGCTTGGTTAAATTTTTGTAACATCTATATTTTGGTACAAGACATATATGACAATATACTTGGTACATGTGAAAGTGTTCTATCTATTCTAATCCTAATTGCACTTTGTGTAACTATATATATATATGTGGGCATCTCGTATTGAAGCCCTTAAATGCTAACTGGTTTTTATTGGGGGATTTGTGCTTGATACCCCAACATGGGGCATCCAAAATACCCATTGGTATTTTAATTAGGTGGTCCATGTAAAACATAACAACTTAATTGTTTAAAAATAACGTAAATGGTGAAGATGGAAAAGAAGATGGATGAAAAAATGAAGAAAAGAATAAAAGTAATTTTAAAAGTAAAGGAAATAAAGAAGATTCAAATTGAAGATATAAGAAAAAAACCAATAGAAATACATTAAAGAAGAAAAAGAAATGATCAATTTTTTTATTGCTAGGGTTTTGTGAAAAAATTCAATTAAATTTTAAAGGCTTAAAATAAAATGGTTTTGGAGGATTTTAGGGTCCAAAAGTGACACAAAAAGAAATTGGATAATTTGATAGATTTTTAAAATATGAATTTTAATGTGTAGCCATAATTAAATATTAATGAGTCACTGAAGTTTTTCCCCTAGTAATTTAGTTTATAGCTAGATATGGTTAAAGATTATTGTGGATGATCATTATTATGTATATTTCCAATCAATGATAACTGATGTTTTTTCTTGGCAAAATTTTGCACTATGGCAACAAAAAGAATTGGATAAAAATTGAAATCTTCATTTTTAATGGAAATTTGAAAACAACATCCCAAAAAATGGAACACTGCCAATCTTGCAAGACCATAGTTTTAACAAAAAATTTAAAAACCTTGATGATAACCATTTCAACTTCGAAAAAGAAGCTCCTAAAAAACTTTAGTATAAACCTTGAATCATCATTTTATGTTTTTGGCTAAATTAACTTAAGGAAGTTGGAAATATTTGTGAAGTGTATATTTTTATTTTCACTAAACCAATGATTTAAAAACTTCTTGAATATGGTCTTTTTTGTGTTGCCAACATTTGGTATTAGCAAATTGACATTTTCGGCCATCTTTTGTGGAATGTTTTTCAAATTCACACTAAAAACCCCTAAAGAATTCCAAGCTTTTATTGGCTACATGGTTGAAATTTTCCAAAAGAAAAAACATTGTTCCAAACCCCTCTAAAAACCCTAATTGTTGAATGCCAAGACATGGGTTGGACCATTGAAAAGAGGGAGGCACAATGAACATGAGCTTTTCAACATCAACTTGTGAGCATTATGCCTATATTTTGTTGAGTGCACTAAATTTAATCTTGTGAGTGTTGTGTGGAGTGTGGTTGCTTAAAAACATTGGTTAGTGGTGAAAGGTGGAAACAATAGTATATTGTGAGGAATTTTTGTTGCTTGTTTCTTCATAGTTTGGTTGCTTTGAAGAATTGATGGGTTGTCAAGGGTGGCAATAATAGCAAAATAAAATAGCATCAATAACAATAACAATAGAGTTGCAACAATAAAGCACAAGCAAAAGAAGAGGCACTTGGAGTTCAACAATTCACCAAGGGTGGCAACAATAGGAGTGCAATATATAGTAGAAGATGTAGTTCATAGTAGATCAACAACAGTACCATGGCAATGCTTGGAACAACATATAAGTTAGAATAAATGGCAACAATAGTAGAGCAACAACAAGAGTAGCAAAAATCATTCGGAGTTCATGATTTTTTTGAGGTTGCTACGATTTCCAAACTTGCTAAAGTTGTAAGGTATGATCAATTTACTTTTTCATGTGAATTTGAGTTTTTTAAGTTTGTTGAAAAAGGCAGATGGAAATCCTCCACAATTTCAAAATCTTTTGTAAGGAATACTTGTAGTAGCCATGTGGTTTTTAAGAAAAATGTGGTACCAAAACATTTGAAATGGGAATTTTTTAAAAATTACATTAAGGAAAAAAATTAAATTGATTTTTTTTGGAATTTTTTTTTGTTTACTACAAGACTTTGGCCCCAAAAAATTGAGCTAATAGCCTAGTAGCAACCCCTTTTTTGGGGGACGTTTTTAAAGACTTGAAAACAAAGTGTTTTTGGACATTTTCAATATCTAGAAGTGAGAGAAAACAAATAGTACAAACATAAGATTCTTATGTTTAGTGTTCAAATTTGTGCATAACGTGGTTTTGGAGGTTTTGCATCACCAAAAGTGAAAGAAATAAAAATAGTGAAATTCCATAGATTTTCTTATTTGATTTTCGATGTAGCCAAAAATATTAAAGCAATTCATTAAAGATTTGTAATTCATATTTGGATTTTATTGAAATTTGGAACGTGATTAAAGATTCTTGTGAATGATCACCCCTTATTGTACATCTCCCAATTATTGATTGCCATATTGATTCAAAGAATCATTCTAAGGAAAATTTCTAACTTGTGGGAGGCTTATGTTTTTCAAAACTTTAGGTGACCATAGGTGGTAAGAGTCTAGCAAAAAAAGTTTGAAGAATTTTTTGGAAATTACTTTGTGAGCTTGAGTTTTCTAATCATAGGGGTGTGGGGGGGCTTGTTTGATGAATATCTTGAAGGTGACAAATTATTAACACATGTGGAGATTGAACTTACACGCTGCCAAAAATTTGTTGATGTTGCAACAAGCCTGGGTTTGAGTAGATATGCCTTGAGAAGAAAGTAACAGTCTCTTAGTTGGGGAGGGGTGTACCATAATTTATATCGTGAAGACCTTGATATGAATGCACAACATGTTCCATTGACAAGAGTTGGGTGTAATTGGGGCATTTGTTTTGCACAAGCAACCTTTTGCCAAGAATGGTACAAAATACTTAAGAGGATGCTTTGAGAGTCCCTACATTGTTCATAACCATAACACATGGTGCATCATGAAATAAGGAGTTGAAATCAAGGGCAATATATAATGACTCCCCCAATGGTGCTTTGGCATATGGATTGTAAGAACTTCTTCAAATGACTACGCACATAATCTTGTTAAATATTTCATTATGTGATGCAATGTGGATGTAGATTAGTATCATGTACATGGGTTAACATGGTGATTTAAGGAGATTTGAAAATTGGTGTGCAACATATGACAAGTTGGTGAAATGGGGTATAAGAATCCATGTTGGGATTGATGGTGGGAACCATTGTGTTATGGGCATGTGTTGCAACGAAAAAATGAAAGGAAATAATTTTTGCAAAGTATTTTATTGTTATTGCAAAGTATGGGGATCCTTTAAGAAGTCAATCCAATTTTGCATGTGAGCACATTTGGTGCAAGAAAAGATGGAAAATGTTATGCAAGAAATATTCAAACAACTTTTGTCTGGTTTTTCTATACATAATTATCACATTGAACATTTTTGGAGGTATAGGGTTAAATATTTCATTATGTGATGCAATGTGGATGTAGATTAGTATCATGTACATGGGTTAACATGGTGATTTGAGGAGATTTGAAAATTGGTGTGCAACATACGACAAGTTGGTGAAATGGGGTATAAGAATCCATGTTGGGATTGATGGTGGGAACCATTGTGTTATGGGCATGTGTTGCAACGAAAAAATGAAAGGAAATAATTTTTGCAAAGTATTTTATTGTTATTGCAAAGTATGGGGATCCTTTAAGAAGTTAATCCAATTTTGCATGTGAGCACATTTGGTGCAAGAAAAGATGGAAAATGTTAGGCAAGAAATATTCAAACAATTTTTGTTTGGTTTTTCTATACATAATTATCACATTGAACATTTTTGGAGGTATATGTGGACCCATTGTGCATGGTACAACAAGCATATGTTAACTTTGTTGGAACAAAATGGTGTCATTAATATGGAAAATAACTAGCACAAGGTGTTGGTGATTGTTGTATTTCTACTTTATTTGTAAGAACATGTTGACACATTTGTAAAAACATGGAACCTACACTGTGTGAGAAAGAAAGATCAATGAAAACACATGTGACATCAATAGACATGTTCCAAATGATATTTTCAAGTCCTACAAAAGGGAACACATGTATGTACATCGATGTTAATTCATAATATTGGCAACAAATCATGAAAAAGTTCACGAGTATATTGTTTCAATGTTCATTTTTGTTGATTTTACAGTGTTATTTCTTGGGTAGGTTGATTCCTTCCCCTAGCATACAAATCAAATTTGCTATGGATGATGGTACAAATGATGAATTAGTAAGTGGCATGGATGGCATCACGGTGCAACTAATGACATGGAAACAAATTTGGACCAAGTGCATTTAAGTTCATCAAAATACTTTCCTTGAAAAAACCACATGGAAATGGTTTTTTGTTGCTTATATTCTAGAAGGAAAACAAAATATGGCCATGTATACATATACATACATACATATACATATAATTCATTCAATTCACCAAAAACTTTGTTCATGCATGGTTTGGCAAATATGCTTGACCATACATACAAAATGGGTGTAGAAGTAATAGGTGGAGATTTGCAAAGGTTGTTCAATCTTCACTTGGCACTAACTATGGAATGTTTGCATAGTGGTGCCATAGGATTATGTGCCCATTTGGAGTTCGTAATCACAAATGAACAAAACAGTGATAGAGTCATTGCTTGTCAATTGTTACAAGTGGCAATGACCACAAGCCATGGTATATAACAAAGATAACACAATGAGGTTTTGGGATCTTTGTGTATAATGCTTTCAAAAGTTAGAGACATATATAGTTTCATCCAATGCACAATTTTTTTTTGGAAATAATTGTGCTAAAGGTGGTATTGACTTTGGATGTCAATCAACAATGTTTTGTCATTGTCTATACCAAATTGTGCAATACCCGCATGTAGGTATGCAAAAGAGGTTCTAGTTTTTTGTGAAGAAAATGTAATACCTACATTTATGTCAACAATCATATATTGACTTACATGTTTCTTACACTTGATATATCATTTTCATATTTATGTATTGCATTTTGGGATTAGGTCATGAACTAGTCAATCTGTGAGGATCATTTACCAAATTATGCAATACCCACATAAAGGTCTACGAAATAGGATTGGTTTTAGGTTATAGGTTGCAATACCTAAATATGGCACCCTAAATATGCATTAGTTTTTTGTCATTTAAATTGCAATACAAGCATGGGGATCCATAAAATGCCAATTCATTTTTTGATCAATTCATGCAAATTGTGCACTTGAAAGTTTATGATTGTTCATTTGTAACATGGAACTTTATGAATTTGCAAAGTTGCAAAGTTGTTATTTTGCAATTTTGCAATTTTAATTTCTAATGTGCACAAATTACCAAATTACAAATTATTTGTATATAGATTTTCACATTTGAAAATTTACAAATGTGCATTTGCAAATTTTAACTTTGGAATTTGTAAAATTGTGATATTGTAAATTTCTAGAGATTTAAATTATTATAAAAGAATTTGTAATATTGTAATGTATGATTTATGATTTATGACTTATATTTATCTTTTTACTTGCAAACTTGTAAACTTGCAATTTGTAATTTTGTACAATACCTGCATGTGGTTTATTTACTTGTAAACTTGGAAACATTGCAAAGTGTAGATTACAATTTTCATTTTTCATTTGTAATTTTTAAATTTGTACATTGCAAACCCTACAAATTTAATTTTACAATTTTGTAATACATGCAAGTCTGAAAACATGCAAATTGATCATGTGCATTTACTTACAAATATGCAAAAATGCACTTGCAAAATTTATAATTTTGCATGTTTGCAAACATGTACTTGCAATTTTAGTTATTATTATTATTTTAAATTGATAAGCTTTTAATTTTATAAATTTGAAATTTACAAACATGCACATGCAATTTTGCAATTTGTAACTTTGTGATTTTATATTTTGTAATTGGTAATTTGGTAATTTTGTAATTTTGCATACTTGCATACTTGTAAACTTGTAAACATGCAGTTGCAATTTGTCAAATTGTAAATTTGTAATTATTAATTAGTAATTTGTAAGTGTTTTGATTTTGCAGACTTGCAAACTTAGTCACGGGTCGGTAGCCTAAATTGTAATTTTGTCATTTGTAACTTGCAATTGCTGCAAATTGGAAATTTATATGTTTATAATTTTGTAATTTTGTAGTACATGCAAGTATGAAAACATGAAAATCTAACATGTGCAAACTTGTAAATATGCAAAAGTGCACTTGCAATTTGTAACTTTGTAACTTTGTAATTTGGTAATTTTACATATTTACAAACAAGTACTTGCAATTTCAATATTTTTAATTTTGTAAATTGAGAAGTAATTTTTTAAATTTGAAATCTACAAACGAGTACATGCAATTTATAATTTTGTAATTTGCAAACTTGTGAACTCGAGAATGTGCACTTGTAATTTGTCAAATTGTAAATTTATAATTCTGATAATTTTGTAATTTTTCATATTTGCAAACACATACTTGCAATTTTAATATTTTATAAGTTAAAAATTTACAAACAAGCACATACAATTTATAATCTTGGAATTTTTCAATTTGTGATTTTGTAATTTTACATTTTGTAATCTGGTAATTTAATAATTTTGTGTACTTGCAAACTTGTGAACTTGCAAAAGTGGACTTGCAATATGTCAAATTGTAAATTTGTAATTATTAATCTGTAATTTCTAAAGTTTTTAATTTTGTAAATTTGCAAACTTATAAACTTGCATACTTGCAAACTTGGTCACGAGTTGATATCCTAAATTGTAGGTAGCTGGGGATAGGGGTCTACACCTAGATAAGTAGGTAGGTAGGTGGATAGGTAGCCTAAGTAGGTGAATATATAAGTTAGTGAGTATGTAAGCTAGGAGGTAGGAGGGTAGGCCACTAATGCAAACCCCCCACCAACCCCAAAAGAAAACAGCCCAAGGAAACAAAGTTTGGACAAAAAAAACTTCTAAAGAAAATTCGACAATCAATGGATTTTTGGGGGGGCAGTCCAATTTTTTTGAGCAGCCCGTAAAATAATGTAAACTTGTCAAGTTTGCAATGTAAAAGTGGAGATGTGAAAATGATGATTTGACAATGTGAAGCTGTAAATGTGGCGAGGTGCAATTGAGAATTTGACAATTTGTGAATGTTGAATAGGCCACCTAGCAAAGTGCAGTAAGCATTGTAGCACTTTAGCAGTGTGCACCTAGCAAACTTAGCATTATGAGGATGTTAACTTGGAAAACAGAAAATGGGAAGTTGACAAAAGAGTAAAGTGAGAAAGTACAGTATGATTGGTATTCCATACAGGTGCCCTGTGAAAGTGTGCACATTCACCAGCCCAAAGTAGATTCACAATGTTTTTCTGTAAATCTTATAAACACAGACAGAACAGACACCACCATGTTTGCTTTTATATATAGGATCTTCGTCCAAAAAGTACGGTAAATGTACTGCTGTTGTTGGACAAACTCTTGGAGCAAGCATCCCAACCACTGGTGATTATGTGACCCTGAAAAATGTTTCTCGCATTAAAGTTTAGTTATTTACTTTTTTGAAAGCTCAGCAATGAAACTGAAACTGGGACTGTAAATAAACGTAAACTACTAATAGCAAGTCTCATGGACCAATCAATATGAATTGCCAATCAGAAACAGGAAAGAGCAGTCATATCATATTCATTACAATCTTCCCTAGCAGGTGCACAGCTGTGTTGTGCCTTTTACTAGCCTCAGAAAACTGTCCACATTTTCAGGAGCAACACCACTTTCCTGAGTCCAACAGGCTTAGTTTTCATCTTATTTTAATATGCAGGGTAACATAGTGAGTACTGGTGGAGTGACATCTGTGGGTATGCTCTAAGAGCAACTCCACTAGTGCTCAGTATGTTGCCCTGCAAGTTGAAATTCGATGAAGAAAAAACTCAAGTCGTGCCGCTTGGCTCAGCAAAATGGTTTTGGCTCAGCAGTGCTGCACACTGTGCTGAGGCTAGTAAAGGCACAGGAAGCTATAACACCTGCCAGAGAAGAGTGTAATAAATATGATCTGACTGCTGATCCTTGTTTCTCATTAATCCAGGTGGTTAGCTATCAGTAGTTTCTCACCTATGTGTAATCAGTCCCAATAGTAGTTTTAGGGGTGGAGTTGCTAAAAAAACAATTAACTAAACTTGGATGTAAGAAATATTATTTATAGGGTCACATACTGAGCACAACTGGAGATTGTCTTAGTGTATTAAATAATACACACTCCAAAGGAGCAATAGGGGTGGATCATATGGACATCCTATTTTTTGCTAAGAGCACTCCCTATTCCATCCCAACCTTAGGTACAGGAAAACTCTCAATATTGGTGGGCTCCACTAAGTGGGGTGTAGTAAATCTGTGCACCTATACAAACAAGTAGACCACTGGTAAATCATTTGGTGTCCATAGAAACCTGGCCTATTTTCTCTCTGAGTTGCAGGTGCTATACAAATCTGAGAAGTATCTCCAGGCCTCATATAACATAACCCACAAATATGTGACCTTCTCTTCCTCGAAACTTAAAGCACTCAAAGAAAGTTGTTGGTGTATGTGGAGGGCACCTTATTGCTGTGAATATCTCTCTCAGAAATGAGGTATCTTTTGCCTACTGTTTAAGAGTGCAGGGACCTTACACCCATAAGTGTAAATGTAAGGTCCCTCTTACTCCTATACAGTAGGTGTAAGATGTCTCCAAATCCTATCACACGTGACAATTTACCTACGTTTAGGCTTACCATAAGGGTCACATGATACTTTGCAAGTGGGGCACATTCCCAACATGCAAGGCCCCTGGATCTAGAGCACTTATGTTGGGGCATGCATGGCCCCCACCACCACCTTGGAGCTAAAGACCCAACCAGGGTTCGAACCATTGTGGGGGTGGGTCTTTGATTTTTGTAATCCCTGTCAGTTCTGGGTATTTGAATATTTTCAGAAGCAAAGAACTGATTGGTTCAGGTATTTGAAAAAATCAAATTCAAAGAACTGTTGCTGGTTCTGGCTATTTCAAAAACTTCCAAGAACTTCTGGGTCTCATGAAAGAAGGAATTGGCATAGACCTGGCAGTTTTCTAAGTTGAGAACCGTTGTTGTATATAATTACCAGGTTTTTTTAAAAAATTGCGATAACCACACCACGCTTGTAAATCAAAAGCATGCATTTGATTTCTTACAATCACGGTTTTCAACTTTGATACCTGGGGTGACGAAATTTCTAATACTTGACCACTCTGGGTTTTTTTTTTTTCTAAAATTATTGTAAACACAATACCACACTGTCAAGGGCCGAGGTTGGTCACCCCTCCTCCCCCCAAAACCAGCTCGAAAAGCCCAGCAGGGAGTAGCTAAATATGAGAAGCCTGGAGCTTTACCTTACACATAAAAACTGACATAATTTGAATCTGTCAGCCTGCATCAAGGAGCCATCATTTTCATGCCCTCAGAGAATATAACATCCTCCAAGACAAGCTAAGTTTAAACAAATAAAGGAAAAACACCCAGCAAGGGAACAACAGGAGAAGAAAGACAAAAAAGAAGGAACTAAGTCCAAACAAAAGAGAACACCCAAAAGTGTGAACCACATATATTGTGTGGTTGTCTTAAGAGGAGAAGATTACTTACCCTAACCTACTCAGAAGAGAAACCCCAGTAAAGACTGGAAAATTGGCTGGATGCTAAACCCCAGTAAAAGACGGGAAGAATGGCAGGATGCTAAACACCACCCCCTATGAACTTTGCAGGTGTCAGTGCTCCAGGAAAATGCAATGGCATGAGAAAGGAAAGTGGCTTCAGCAGGGAAGAAAATGTAAGTAAAATTAGAACTTGGGTTATATAAGTTTAGTGTTCTGTTGCACATTCTTTTCTAGGTTTCTTTTGCCAAGTACTACAACTTGTTTCTTTCTCTTAGTACCTACATACATACTAGGTATGCTCAGCTGATCCTCGTCCTTAAAGGAAAGTCCAGTTTCTTATGTTTCTTCCGATGTCATACTCCAGAGTAATGAGAAATCATGACCTATTTACTGATGCTAGCGACCAAACCTCTGAGAACGTTAATCCGAATGACTAGTTATTACTGCGTTTGCTGCAGCAGCTGCTAACAGCAGCCAGCACCACCAGGGGAAGAGGTTAGATCAGCCAAGGGTCCTAATTAATGCAAGCAACACAATAGTACAGAACTACGTCTGTTGCATCTCTGTTTTCACTGTCTGCCATTAGCGCGATTTGTGATGACCACACACATTGTGCCCAGGGCTTTATTTTTTGTTTTCCCAATTCTGTGAAGTAGGTGGATTGCTGATCATCCACAAGAAGACAGATATAGCCAAATTTGACTACAGGCCAGAGAGGAAAAGTAGAATTTTTTTGAGAATATAAATATGTATGTATATATATATTGATAAGGGCAACATGCAAACGAACCTATGATCTAAATGTGGCAACTCCAACTAAACCTTCAACCGACTTCCAAGAGCTTTTTCCAATAGAACTCATGTGTACAAATCACAAAAAAAACACCTTGATTGTGACTGGGAAGCATGTAATCAACACTGGGAAGCATAATGGGCATAAATGTGGCTGGGCAGCAAGGGCTTCTCCAGACACATACATCTTAATGGGGCAAATGGGCAGGGCAAGGGAAAAAAGAAAAGTAGCAGTACTTCCTGCATTTAGGACCCTTGGCTGATTTAACGTCTTCCCACTAGCAGGTTGTGACAGTTAACGACTGATCACGAGCTCCATAGACAGCTAGCGAGCTAAATTGTGTCCTTCAATTGGGCGATCGTGCTATCAGCAGCAGCCTGCCACATAAATCCACTGTGGTTTGTTTGCAGGAGCCAAGTATTTTATTTTGCTGCTGGTGTTGTTGTTGCATGCTGCTGTTGTTCTGATCAGGTGCTTCTTCTGTCTGATGGCGTTTGTCCTTGTTTTAAAATGCACATAACTTACAAGGATCAAAAAAATTCAAGTTGGGTAAGTAGCCGCTTAGATCAAAAGCTCATCCTGCAAGCTCACATAAAAAATAATAATACTGTTATTAAGTTACAATGTCGCTTGCACCCAGGTCTAAAAAACTCACTTTCTTTAAATCCTACTCACAACTAAGGGCTTTCCAACAATATAAAGCTTGCACCCATGTTCCCTCATAAAAATATAGTTTTTTTATTCAAATGACATTTTTAGTGAAAATTTTGTTCAATATTCAATAACTTCTCTACCATAGTTGAAACATTATGAAACCAACTTGATACACCCCTTCTCATCAAGGGGTTTTCACTGGTACCAAGAGGTTAGCAAAAGGTTCAGCAATGGTTTGGGAAATCTTCTCATGAGAAAAAAAAAAAAAAAAAACTACCTTCCTTCATAGATGGTTCTATATCTATATATAGAACTTACTTGTACAAAATGGGTCATCAAGGTGAAGCCATATATTAACTCTGTTGAGGTTCATCTTCATCTGCTTCATATTGGTGAAAGAAACCCGAAGTTGTGTGTGCAATTGGTGTTAAAAAAAAACAGCGAAATGATACACTAGATGACCTTATTTTATACACAAGAAACATGATCTTCATCAACAATAACGGCAAATCAACAAAGTCCAATTATTATGTTAAACCAGTGAGAAACTATCCTGGTGATTATAATCTTCTTTCTATTGGTCCATGCACATGTTTGCTTATCTTTTAATTTTATCTATCTACTCCAATCAATTTGTTCTCAATAATTTGAGGTGTGTAATTTCTCTCGATTTCTTACACCTTCCCTCATGCCTCAAACTACTATAAGTTGAAACTTTTTTTTAAAAAAATATTGCTAACTTGTTAAGTTCTTCTAAACTTTGGATTTGGAGTCTACTTCTCATTGATTCAAATTTGATCCTACCAAAAGGGTTTGTAAATATGTCAACTAGTTGTTCATTGGTGGAAACATGAGTCAATCTGTCTCTTCACTTAGGACGTTTTCTCTTATGAAGTGATATTGTACTTCAATATGCTTTGTTTTATTGTGAAAGATAAGATTTTTGGTGAGCTTGACACTACTTTGATTGTCATGCAATAATGGAGTTGCTTGTGTTCCACAAAATCCTATCTCCTCTTCTAATCTTTGTAGCCATGTTGTTTTTTTAGTTCCATCCGCGAGACATCTATATTCAGCTTCTAGATGAAAAAGCAATAATGGGTTGCCACTTTGAACACCAAGTCAGAAGTGAACTTCCTAATGTAAACACATATCTGCTTGTGAATTTCTTATCTCTCCATCTTTGGCCCGATCAAAATTGGTGAAGCCTCTAAGGTCATCTTGTTCATTCCTCCAATACATTATGCCAAAGTCCAAGGTCCCTTTCAAATATCTCTTTGTTTAATTGCTTGCAAATGGGGTTTCTATGGTCTAGGCATGAACCTATTGACTACATTGACTGCATAAACTATGTCTAGTTTAGAGTTAGTTAGATAGATCAACTTGCCAATTGCTTGTCTATATTGGGTTGCATCTATTTCCTCTTTTCCCATGTCGGTTTCTAACTTTGTGCCTTCTATCATAGGTAGTTTGGTTGGATTGTTGCTTATCATTTCAAATTGTTTTAGTATTTTTCCTAAGTATGTTTTTTGAATCATGAATATACCTAGTGAAGAGATCATGAACTCCATGCCAAGATACCTTTGTAGATGACCAAGATTGGTCGTCGCAAATGTCTGTTTGAGCTCCTCCTTGATTCATTTAATGTCTCAATGTCATTTCTTGTGATTAATAAATCGTTTGCATATAATATCATTACAACAAAAGGTGTCCCTATATGCAAAGTGATTTCACTAAATTTTGAGTGGATTCATTCACTTTAGTAAATCAAGATTAGTTGGAAAGTAATGAATTCATTGGTCTAATGAACGGGGACGAATGAACTATATTCACATTTTGTAGTAGTGCATGAGAAGAATGATAGAATCTTCATTTTTCATGAAATTCAAATTGTGATTAGATATTGTTCTTATAAGTCCTTTTGTTAAATTTTCATGTACAAATCCCTCAAGGACTACTTCAATCCATAGAGCATTTTATTGAGTTTACAAACCATATTTTCCTTCCATGGCTCCAAAAATCCTTGTGGATGCCAAATGTAGACCTCTTCTTTTAAATTGCCATTCAAAAAGGCCATCTTCACATCTAATTGGTGTCTGCCCCACCCATGATGTGTAGCAATTGAAATCATTGGTCTGATCAAACCACACTTAATAATTAATCCAAAAGTTTTGTCAAAATCAATCCAATGTGGTTGCTTCTGGGTAAGAGTTTCCTTGGGTGGTACCACTAGGAACCATCACACTTTGATTTTTTGGACCCATCAAACTTCGAAAATTCATAATAAACATTTAAATAAATAGTTTCATAATATTTTTTAATGAGTACATTTAGTAGGTTCCATAGTTTTTGAAATTTCAATAATATTAAAATTATTTTGTATTTCGATGTTTCTAATCATTGCATTTAGAAAAAGTTTCAAGAATGTGACACTGGTTCCATTCCTTAAACTTTTTGGTCCGAAAAAAAGATTTGAAACATAATTTGGGAATGTTTTTCCTAAAGTAATTTGGAAGTCATTTTATTTTTAGGTTTTTATTAGGAAATTAATTTAATAAAAATAATTTAATTATCAATTTCCATAGTTAAGGCTACCAATTTATGAAATGGCCATTTTAATTAAAAATTCAAAATCTAACAATTTCAAAAAAAAATCCAAAATAAACTTCAAGCCATATATTAGTGCATGTCATTGATAAACATGAGGAAAAAATAATTTATAGTTGTGAACACATTTAAAATAAAAGGCCCTGGAAAATGATTTGGTTGTTTTTTGTTCCTTTTTCATTCCTTGAAGTGATTTATAGCGGTACCACCCAAAGATATTTTCACCTTTATATCCTTGCGCTACTAGCATTGCTTTATGTTTATGAGATCTACCATCTACTCTAACCTTTAATTTGAATACCCATTTTGCTATAATTAGTCTTTTGCCAAGTGGAATCGACATTAAGTTGCATGTTCTAATTTGATGTATTGAATCAGTCTCTGATCACATGGTTGCTTGCTAATTGGGATCTTGTGCAACTTGTTTGAAGTTTGATGGTTCATCACAAATCGATTCCTCAACAAGTTCAATAGATCTTGCATAGTAGTTTTGTATTTAATTAGGTGATTATGGTGTTCTTCTTGGTCACACATGTTGTTCATAGTTAATTGGTAGTTGCTTTTGGTATTCTAATACATTTGATGACTTTGAAGGTTATGACTAACTCCTTGTGGATGTTGAAACAATATATGAGTTCATGCTATCTTGATTTGACTATTCATTCAACTAGATTGGAGTTCCAAGATTGCGTTTTTTTGGAACATCCCAAAATTCTTTTTCTTAACTAGATAGATCAACCATGGTTCCATCAATTGCTACACTCAGTCTGCTGGCTCCCACACATGGCTCCACTTCGGCAACTCCCGCACATGGTTAAATTGATTTTCACTATTGTGTTTGCATAAATAGAATACCCCTTTTGTGTTCATTAAACCATACATCTCGTGAGATGATCACCTTTCTTATAAATGGATTGAAACATCAATAACCTTTGGTTTGTTCATCATAGCCCAATCGAACACATTGAATTGTCTTTGAGTCCAACTTCTTACGTTGCTTTTTGGAAACATGCATAAAAGCCTCACACCCAAAAATGTCAAAATGTTGCTACAATGTGGGTTTGTGGCCAGTGAAAAGTTCTTCAAGTGATTTTCTTAAATTTGCTTTCGTCAAAGTTTTGTTGACCAAGTAAATTGCCATGTTCACTACTTCAAATTAAAAGGATTTTGGTGCTTCACTATCAATGTACATGTTCTTAGCTTTTTCCATGATGTTTTTGTTTTTGCACTTCGAAATCACATTCTATTCTAGCTTTCTAGAATCAATGAATTGTTTTTTGTATTCCTTGCTCCTCACAAAACCTCACAACGGCTCTTGATATAAACTCTCCCCCTTGAACAAATATGAAAACCTTAATTTTTTGGTCAATTTGGTTTTTTTCTTTTTTCCTATCAATTTTAAACATATTTAAAGTTTCAGACGTAACTTTGAAGAATAATATAAATGTCCTTTTACTAAAATCATTAATAAAATCGATAAAATATTTTGATCTTGACAATGATAGTGTTGACATAAGGCTGCACAAGTTCATGTGCATTAATTGCAATGGTGATGTTGTTTTAAACAAAACCATCTTATGGAATCTTTCCCTTGTTTGTTTGTTTTACAAGGACTTAACACACAAAGGACTAATTCGTTGCAACTTGGGAATTCCAACTACTAGATTCCAGTGACCTATCAAGTGTAGAGCTTGGTAGTTCAAATGTCTGGTTCTTTTGTGCCACAATTCTTCTTCAAAAAGATAAGATATTTATGGTGTTTCTAACAAGCAACACTCAAGATGATACAAACCATTTTTGTAATCCCTCTAACCTTTGATTACAACTTTGTCTAGTTGCTTTGTCTTTGCTACTATGCATTGTTGAACATCAAACATGATAATATACATTCTATTAGGTATTCTACTAATAGATAACAAATTATTTGTGACTCCTAGGACATATAAAACATCGGTTATTTTCTTTATTCCAAAGGTGGTTGAAAGACTAACATCACATTTTCCTTGAACAACATGAGTGGTAGTTCTAATTATTTTGATTTGAACTGAATCTATGGACTATTTTAATTTTTTCAATGAGCCATTATTCCCAATCACATGTTTTGAAGCTCTTGAATCGATGTACCATGATTTCAGTTCATCTACTTCAAATGCTACCATTTCAAACATGTCTACTAACTCCTTCAACATGTTGCCTTCATCTTGTTCACCATGTATTGAGTTAGTAGTTTCCTTGATTTCTATGCCCTTGAAATTATTTGTCTTCTTAGAGGGTTTGTTGTAGTCTTTGGCCCAATGGCCATGTTCTCCAAAGTTGAAGCATGTCCTTAGTCAATATTAGTTTCTTTATTTGACCACTCATTTGATTCCTTTGGACTCTTTCAATTTCTCACCATTATTAGTTTGTAATTGCTAAAACTTCAATAGTTAAGTTTCATTGTTAAGACATTTGGAGTTCTTGAGTTCTTTGTGATGGGATTCATTGAAGAACTTTCCCACTAACTTATCAAAGTTGGGAAGATCATCTTGTCCAACAATTTCTTACACAAATATTTTGTAGCTTTTTGGGAGTGCATTCAAGATAGTTAGTACAACATCATCTTAATTAATGACATCACAAATGTTTGTTAATTAGATAATGAAATCTTTTACCACAAAGAGAAACTTGTTCGTGTGTCCCCCTTCTTAAATGGGAATGCCTTGTAGCTTGTTGCAAAACATTAGTCTTTTAGTTATAGACTTTGTATCAAACAGGCTTTGAAGTTTCTCCCATGCTTTTGCAAGATCATCGATATCTTGTATGTACAGGATGATCTCATTTTTGATTGATAGATTGATCATCATCATCATTCTCTACCATCCTTGTGCAATGGTAACTAGGTTTTCCGTCACATCTTTGTTTGGATCTAGGACCATATAATGGTATGCATTTTCTTGAATCATGATGTTTTTGAATTAGAATTTCCATGGTCCATAAATTGGTTCCACCCAACTTGTCATTATTGTTAATTTAGGTACTTTCAGTTCCCATCATTCTAACATATTGTGGTACTAATGGTACTATTTCTACTCCTTTAGACATTTGTGATTAATCTCATCCTCACCATCTAAAGCTCTACTTCCTTTTGGATGCATCCAATGCCATAGTGCACAAGACCATAAATCTAGACAAAAAGGGAGCAAAGCTCACCTAATGATTGTTTTATATCTCTTTAACCTTGTTCTAATACCATGAAAGAAACCAAAAGTTGTGTCTGCAATTGGTATTAAAACAAAACAGTGGAATGATACATTACATGACCTTATTTTATACACAAGAAACTTGATTTTCATCAAAAACAAAGGCTAATCGACAAAGTTTGATTATTATGATAAACTAGTGATTAGTTATCTTGGTGATTATGATCTTATTTCTATTGGTCGATGCACATGTTTGTTTATCTTTTAATCTTCTCTATCTACTCCAATCGATTTGTTCCAATCAATCCATTCTCGGTAATTTTAGCCTTGTAATTTTTCTTGATTTCTTACAATTGGTGCATTGGTGCATGCTAGTTCACTCTAACCACAAATTCTCCATTACAAAAAATTGTTGTGTCTGATAAATAAAAAACTATCATGAATTTCACACTTAATTGTCCTCTTATGAATTCTAATCATTACAACTTGTTAATGCTAATGATTTCTATGGTTGTTCACATGATTTTTACTTCAACAATTCGAGAAATTTACATGATGAGCTTGTAGAATGAACTCCATAAGAAAATAGAAGAATCATCATCCCATGCATCAATTGATAATTTTTCTTCATATTCAAATTATGGACCCATAATACTCTTAGTCTAGGATAGCTTTATACACTTCTAGTTATTGTGCTAATAATTGGTTTAAAAAAAAACCAACATGAAAGCATAATTAATAGAAGTTTAACCGAGTGATTTTTTTGGTGGTGCATTTTTGCCATTTGTGAAAAGAGAAATTTTTGTCACAAATATTTTGTTGTATTGAAAACAATTTGTCAAAAAAAAAAAAATCTTTAAAAAGATTGCCAAAAGTCTCCACAATTGCTTACAATATGAAAGGGTGCTTAAGATTTTTCTACTTTCATATTTTGGAGATTGCCAAAGTTGGGCAAACATACTTATGAATGATCACCACTTTGAGAAACATGCCAAAATTGAAAAGAAAAATAGAAATCTAGTCCACATGCAGTAATAGAATGGCCTATAGATGGTCTTTTTGAGAAAGCCTTCAAATAATGTGAAAATGGGTAATTTGGTAAAATTATGAATTGTGGCACTACATGATGTGCTAATTATTACTAAGATAGTTCATGTACACGTAACTTCAAGAGACCACTATGAAAGCCATTCAATGTACCAAATTCATAGCTTGTTCATGTAACAAGGTTACAACCATTGATAATGATTCATGGATTTGTGTTCATGTTTATATGGTTGAATCTTGAACCAAGGTTCCCAATTTGCTTTTTGTTGAATGTATTGTGGATGGATTAGGTTCCAATATTCTAATTGAAGTCATCATGGTTACATTGGTGAAGAGTGGGGGGTTAACTAAGGATAATAAGTCAAAAATGTTGTGTTTTTGTCTAGATGGGGTTTTTATATTTTAGAGGGGGAACAAGAGTCACAAGGCAAATAAAAGAACCTTGGGCACCACTTTCAATGGGTGTACATTGTGTTGTTCATAAGACTAACCTTGTGATTTTTTTCTAATTTTAATTATGATTGCTTGGATTGAAGCATTCATGATCAACCTATACCACTATTTTAATCATTCACCTAAATACCACTTGGAGTTTCAAAACCTTGTCACAATGATGGAAACCAAGGAGAACAAGAACCTAAAAAATGTCACACAAGCTAGATGTTGATGTTGAAATCTTTAAAGAGGATTATGTTGGGGTACAAGCCATGAATTGAAATCATGCAAGCTTATTGCAATTTTATCCAAATGGAAAAAAAAAAAGTATTATTGAACCTATCCCCCCCACCCCCCTCCCCCCCCAAATTTCTCACACTAAACATTGCAATTTTGGTTGTACAAAATGTTTGGGGCTCATTTGGAAGGCTGCATTGACGCTTTGCATGTAACAATAACCAATGAATTCCATACAACTGAAACCTAAAACTTTTGATTCTTACATAGCTCTTGTATTATTGCATATGATTTTGATTATATATATATAATGATTAGAATGGTCATGATAAGTGTACAAATAGGGTTGTATTATAATTCCATTGTTGTTACATAATGAGGTTTAATTAGATTGTTCATATATAAAGTATTAGAATGGGGTTACAAAATGTGCTTGTGCAAACTACTATTGTATCAAATGGGGGTTTTATTGGGTTTCCATTCAAGCTTCAACAAGTAATACCTTGTGTAGTACATTTTCCATGGTTTTCTTTTCCCCAATGGACTTTTAGATAATTGATTAATATGGTTCTTTTTTTTCTTGTTCTAATTATTAACGTTCAATTAGATTGGGGTTATATTTTCAAAGGAAATCTAAATTTTAATGCAACACTTTGTTGGAGGGTGATTTCATTGCAATTCAATTTGGGGCTTTTCACAAACATCCATTTGCCAGTGGGACTTTCTATTATGTTTCTTTTGATGAAAACAATATAATCCCTATTTAAAAAGGATGCATTTATTTATGATCTCATAATTATAATTAAGGTTTGGTAAGGTCAACTACATAACCTTTGTTGTGACAACATTTCATTTGTTTAAGGTGATGAATTTGGTCCTTCCATGGGTTGACGCAATGTGACCATCAATAAATCCACATGAACTAGGCCATTAATTATAATTTGGATTCTATACATCATCTTGCTTTTGTTTTGAATTATGGGAAAATCTAAGCTTCAACATGGGTTACAATTGCACATGTATTACAACTTGTAATTGCAAAGTGCCAATGTAAGCTTCTAAAATTTAAACCCTTTGAATTTGGCAGGTGGGGGGAGGGGGTTGTTTTGGTTGTTTCAATTGATGATGTTAAGATAAGAAAGTAAAAGAGTGTTGAAATCAATGGCATGCACAATGGGGTAGGATCCAATGTTGTCTTGTTTGTTAGTTGTTACATAATTCATAAGTAGTAAAAAATATAGAGATTGTTCTCAAGGTTGTTTGAATTGTTTAAATAATCACATTGGAATACAAAAATGTTTTGTTGTCTTGCAAGATTTTTGCATGTTGTAACTTGTAAAATTTGGTTTTTGTTTTGGATTTTCACAACTTGACCTGTCCACTTGTAAGTTGTGAACTACATTCAAGTGCATTAGATGTGTTGGGAATATTATGGAAGGTTTATAACTAATTTTTAAAAATTAGTGAAAAGGTTTTATGTTGTGGGTTGAGGCTAGAAATAGTAAAAGGTTGCTATATGTCTCATCGAAAAATTGAATGCATTCTTTTTTAACATTTTGTATCAACCACCATTAGAATTGTTTGTCCATAGTATTGGTTCTAGGTAGATGTGAGCAATATTTTTCCTTAATACTCGGAGGTTTTGAAAGCATTCTATTACACCCCACATCCATGAGTACTTGCAACATATGATAAATCAATTCTAGTGGTGGTTGCCATTCTTTTAGGTTGGGACTTGGATGTGTAGTAGGGACTTTTCAAGCTAACCATGAAATCTAATGTTGTTCTAGCAATGGCAAGAGCAGTGGCCCTAGCAAGTAACAAGGCACACCCCTTGATTGTTAATCCTCTCACCCATTCATGGCATGTGATTAGTGCTTTTTAGCTCTTGCAACATACTTTTTCAGAATACTTGAAATTGGCAATGATTTTCTATGAGTTACATTCTTGGATTTGTTGAAGGTGAGCAATGTTTTTTGAAAAACAAACTACACAATTGTTTGAATTTGCATTTGTAATTAGTTGTTATGTATTCACACTAGTTTTTCACACTTGGCAAGTTTGTAAAGTTTCTATATGCAAATACCTTAGAGATGTGAAAAATGGTCAAACTGAAAGTGGTTGAGGCTACTTGGGAATCAACAAACTCTTCAATGCCACGAGCAACTTGTGGTCTTTAAATGGAGTGCTCAGTATGTGATCCTGCAAAAATGTTTTTGTTGTGTTTTACATCCAAATTTAGTTGCACACTTATTTGCAACCCCACCCATAAAACTGAAACTAGGACAGCAAATAGGTGGGGGGACTACTAATAGCAAACCACCTGAACCAATCATTATGAGCAGTACACTATTTGCACACCCTTTGGATGAGTTGGCCCAACTTGCTTCTCTTTTGCTTCCTAGTCACCAATTTTCATTTGGACAATTGGTTCCTTGTTTCCAATTCACAGATTGTGGTGAATGCTGAATTCAGTTAGTATGTACATCTTGTAAAATCTAAATGTGCTCATGTTTCTCACATAACCAAGAGAAGTTAACTTCTTTTTTTTGGTTAGTTGAACAAGAATGAAAGTATGGGAGAGGACATACCGTACTTCTGGCTACAGTTTAGCACTTCTTTGTCAAATATTCATTTATTTTAAAAAATGGTGTTCGACAGTTTCAAATTTAAATTTTTAGAATAATTTTAGCAGTTGGGGAATAAGTATGCAAAATAGATCTTGTCTTGTGCATTTGTAATCGTAACCCAATGGTTTTCAATTTTCAACAATTTCAATGAATATTCATACAATTTTCTTTTCTTTTTGGCTAGACCTTTTTTGAATTATTTTGGCCTTCACTTGGTTTTGATTGTTATGGGCAGAGACCAAAGTTCTTTTGAACTGCATTTGGTCTTCAATATGGATGCTTTCGTTATAGAACTAAATTTCATTTTTCATTTATTCCACCACTAATGACAAGTGACTTGAACAAAAGCAATAGGTTTTTAAAAACCATCATTATCCGTCCTCAAAACCATTCATTTTGTGCTACCTCCCTTCTCAAGGAGTTAAAGTTGATGAGAACCCAAAACATCCACCTTGTAGACAAGTTGATTAAGCCCTATGAATTTAAGCTCATTTTACAACCATTTTATCTCTATTTGAACCTTAGTTAAAAAATTGGTCCAATATACCCATCCATGAATCAAGCTACAAGTTCAATCGTCAAATTCAAAGTTTACAAACTTGTAGTTTTTTAATAACAATTTCAGCCAAAATTAAGCAAGGAGATGATTTACCGAAATTGGATTGAGCTCATATAGAATTGAGATGGTGCTATCCAATGTTGGATTTGAAGTTTCATTGGTTCAAAAATAAACTTTTGACATGGATTAATGGATGCACTCTAATATGTCACTCATGATAAATAAATTAGCTACTCAACAGTAAGAAAAAACTTTCAAACAAAATGTGATTCTTTAAGTAAGATTGAAGCTTTGCAAGTTATGGGCAACCCCCCTCTCACAAATGGGAAAGTGGATACCTTTGCTCTTGGAAGGGGGTATTAGGTTTGGCGAAAGTAGGTGACAAAGATAGTTAGAAATAGAAATTATGTTAAACCAATGAGGTGTTGCAACATGCACTCAAAAAACTCAATTTGTTTTCTTTTTGGGGGGGGGGGGGGGGGGGGGGGTGTTCAATTTTTTGGGTTGTTCTTGTTCTTAGTGTGAATCACAATATACTATGATATATTGTGAACATGGGCAAAAGGAAAGCATAAATAAGTTCATGCCCTTGTCATTAACCTAGGCGAAATATGGCAAAGAATATAGGTAGACAATAAATTTCTTGCAATGCGACCAATGAAGGAGGTGATATGCACCTTTGGGGAACAAGTAATTATGGAAGCAAGATGCCACTTCACTAAAGACAGCTCTTGCTTCATATCATTACACAAGTAAAGTCATGACCACTTCACTCAAGCAAGATGTTACAAGCAAGAGCCCTCCTGCTTCACATTGCCCACACATTCTCCTCTTGCAACTTATATAACCAGTTAAAGGAGGAGACTACAATATGTTTATTTTGGAACTCTCCAAAGCTTGATTATTTTTAATTTTTGTGATAGGCCAATTAAAGATGCCCATTTACTACTACCCCCCCCAAAGAAAAAGTTAACTTTGGGGGTTCCCACAATAATTAACATGAATCACAATTTTATTTGCTTATATATATTATTTGTCAAGTCTCAACTTCTTTGTTTCTTCTACTTGAGTTATGGAGGTTCCATTGCACTATGTTTACACATGTAATCAATGTAACATTGTGCAAATGTATGATTGATTAAATTGGCTTCAAATACTTCCCACATTAGTGAGTGCTCATTTTTAACTGAGGATAGTGGGAAGATAATTGAATGAGAAGAATTTCAATTGTGTTAGGAGTTGTCAATTCAAAAGGGGGGAGAAAAAAAGAGGGGAAAAAAAAACACTGGTAGCACAAAAAGGGTTTGCATAAGGTGAAGGGAAGTTTGCCTCTTGAGGTTTATGAGAGTGAAAATGGTGTGCAATTAATAAGGTTGGTTGACAAGAGATTTTGCGTCTTGATTTCAACAAATTGAGCACAATTAGATGCTTAGTTGAGAAAACATTGTTCCACATTATCAACCTACTTTCAACAAGGAAATATTTTTTATAATCACTATTGAGTTCATAGTTGTAAGCACAGCAAAGTTTTATGGGAATTAAAAATCTAGCTTATGAGGCCATTCCATCAAATAAAAAAACTACACATGAATAGAGATAGGATTAATTTATTCGAGGACAAGAATTTGAAACAAATCTAATATTGTTTTATTGTCAAATGGGTATCAAAAATTCATAAATCGGTTCATACCAATGTTGTGTGGTTGTTTAAAGTTTTAAAGAACCATCAATTTCAATTTTAAAAATATTTCAGATTCAGAGAACCTTCAGCTCTGGTTCTTTGAAAAAAATACAAATCAAAGGACCATCATTCTAGTTATTTCAAAAACCTTAAAAGAACTTGCAGTTTATATGAAAGAACTGCTTTAAAAAATGATGGTTTCATCACCGGTTATTTTATTTAAAAACAAATTGAGATCCATGGTTATGTACCAAACCTGAGTATTTGATTTCTTGAGAACCACATTTATGAATCCTAAGAAAAGACACTAATAACCCCCAATGGTTCATTCCTAATGACTAGTCGGTTCTTTCTCTCTCTCTTTTTTCATAACCATCAGGGCAAGGTCTTAGTGACATTACTTTCTCTGTCCCACACATGATATCAAATAACCAGATTTTGTAAATTTTTTTCATTTTTCCCTTGTTCCCAATGTGTTCCCTTTAAGTTCCCAATGGGTTTCCATCAGGTTCTCAATATGTTCCTCAACACGTTCTCCACAGCACCTCACTTTTATCCCATATGCTTTGGCAAATTCTTCTAAAATAGGTTTGTAGGTAGGAATATATGAGACAATGTATCATTGTAAAGGATGGATATGAAATTTATGCACCCTAATTCTTATCCTTTGCAGACAATAATGAAAAACATAAAATTATGCAGCCTTTTTATGGGGCTCCACCCTTTCATTCATTTAAATTTCTTTTTAATGTTTAAAAAGAAAGCAAAGAACAATGCACATGTATAAAGATGTTTCAGTTGCTTGAGATCATGCATAAACAATCAAAACTTAAAATCACATTTACTAGATAATTTATATATATATATATATAGCATATGTTGCCAGCATGGTACACTAGACTTATTGGATTTCTTTTGAAGCTTTCATACCAGCATGGTCTTGGTATTAGGGTTAAAGGCTGATTTTGAAGTTGGGTTCTAGGTAAATTGGATGCACAGCAATCATTGCACACTAAACCAATCACCCAATTAGCCTGAGTCTCCCCAACAGCCATTGGACCCACTCCAAAGGTCTAAAGCATTCTTACAGCTTGCAGATCTACTTTGGTGATTGGTGCTATTGCAACAAGGGGTGCTTCACACTGTGGCCTTGCCATTTACATCAAAAAGTATCTTAAGGCAAAAGAAGAATTACAGAAACTCAAATATTCACTCAATGATATAATCTTCAAAAATTCCTCGAAAAGAAACCAAAATCCTTCAAGGTATATTATAACTCTATGACTAATCTCAAGTTTCAACAGAAGCCAAAATATCATCTTTCAAAAAACCTCATATAAAAATAGGCCTATTAACTAGGGGCCAAAATCCCTGAAAACACTATACTCTATATAATAAATCTAAACACTATATCCTTGCCCTGGTAGGCAAAGCCAAAAAGCCCATGAAGCCTGACTAGAGAACTATTGTATAAGATTTTCATGGTGAGGTTGTATTATAGAGTTTCATCTTTGGAGGCAACAACAACAAAGATCTGCTGATTTATAGCTTCACTCAACAAGAAAGAACATTGAGATCTGCTATATAAATTGTAGTCATGATTCTGAATAATTATATGCCAAGGGTTCCAGAGGAAGTGTCTTTCATGTTGGGTTTCTCCTTTTTCCTCCTCCTGATCAATCCTCTGTGAATCTGTCTCATCTGGAGTGAAGAGGATCAACCCGAAACTCCCCATCATTATGCAGTGCATGTGGTCAAACCAGAACATTGTTGTCAATCTTCTTGAGTCTCTGGGAATGAACCATGGGGCTTCTTTCAACAAGAATTGCTAAAGAATTTATCTCCAGTGAGCTAAAAGAGAAAAACTCTTCTTTCTATTGACTGCTGAGTCTGGAGTCCCACCCATCATCTGCTGATCACTGGCCAGATTCAGATTATGTGAAATCTTGCAACCTGAGTGGGGATTGCTTTCTGGATTAGACTAGTTCTTTCGTAGTAGACCTTCTTGTGCCATCAATATGGCAGGCAATGGCATTTGATTGATTGCCCTTGTTCTCAAGAGGATTGAAATTTTTCTTAAAGCTCAATGAGCTCCAAAATTTTGGAGTCAAACATAAACTCCCATTTTCATGACTCACACACTGGGCTGTTTTCTTCTTGTACTCTTCTTCTTCACAGCCTTCTCTGAAAAAGGGATTGTATCTTGGAAGCTGGAGAGCTTAGAGTAGCAAGAATGACATTGTGGCAGGCCTGATTCCAGTAATGCCTGTGGCTGAGGGCGTTACACAGCATAAAAATTGACAGATTTTTTATTTTAAAATTTTTAACTTCAAAAAAAATAGAAAATATTTTCTTTTAACAAAAAAACAATTCTTGTGATACTTGGTGAATGCCCATTGGATGCCTGTCTGGTATCACATGACAAAAGTAAAAAAATGACATGGGGCATTTTGGAAAATGAAATGCTTGCTTGTACATGTGAGCATTTTGTTTCCAAAATGCCGTGTTGGTTCTTCCACTCTATAAGCATGCGTCCACATCAGTGTTTTTTTTCTTCATTTTTGCATTGTGGCATAGGTGGCAAAATAATTGAAAGACTTGTTGTGCAAGTGGCAAACACAGATCAGTGTAATCAAAAAAATTCAAGCATCTTTCATTGTAATCATAGTGCCCTTGGGCGATAAAGTTTGATTTCCAAATTTTTGAATGTGGCAACAATGCATGAAGCCTCATCTAGAACTTCTTGCTACAAAAGACGCAACCTCCTTGCTAACTAGCTATGGGGAATAAACTGATCTTCAAATTTTGGGAACATCCAAAATGATGAAGGGCTAACCACTTGGGCTATACCATGTTGTAGCATATGCTCCTCTAAAAATCTATCCAAACTCCAAAATTTGTATTTCATGCATATTTGCAACACCCATTTGCAAGGTGAACATTTGACCATGGGGTCCAAATTTTTTTAAGTGTACCAAAATCTTGTCACATCATCACCTTTTTTTGGTCTTTTTTACATAGTCTTTTTTTAACATGTAAAGTCACATTTATGACTGATTATGATGGAATCTAAAATTATAATGGTATAAAATATAGTCCTTGTAAGATTTTTGACAACTTTTGATTCATTCATTTTTATGAAAATCAAACTATAAGGTAAAAAAGGACTGCAGTAAGGACTAGGCCCTTTTCATCCTATGCAGTACACTACCTTAAAGGACTTTGACCCCATGAATCATACACAACTTGGTAAGGAAAGTTGTCAATAGTAAAAAAACATTTGAAAAAACATAACAACAACTAATTCCAAATGGGGGTCCAAGTGATTGTGCAATTTGGTCTTTAGGAAGGACATAGAACTAAAACAACATTTATCCTCCACAAATCCAAGGACATGGACCATAACAATTTCAACCAACTTGAAAATCTCAAAAAATGAATGAAATAATAGTTGTGATGCATTGATCACTAGCTAGATGCGTGTAAGGGGATTAACTACATCAAATTAACCATATCAACTATAAAGGCCAATACCTTAGCCATGGCTTGTGCAACAAATTTGACTTCATTATTAATTTTAAAAATCCATGTTGAGCATCTAGATCTTATCTTGATAGAATGCTAGGAACCATTGGAGGTGATTTTCCATCTTAACCTTGACGATATGGTCAAGGGGAATAATAAAACCCTTTCAAAACTTCCAAATGCTGAAGAAATGTGACCTTAACATTTGCCTATAACCAGTATTGTGGGTAAACAATGCCCATTATATCCAAGACAAATTGTTCAAAAAAACGAACATTAAGCTCTACAATCAATCCTTCAATGACCTTTGCCACACACCATGGTACACATCAAAATCAAAGTTATGCCCATTTGGAAATTTACCATTGCAAAAAAAACATAGAAAAGGTTGGTTAAATGCAATTTCAAATGTAAATGCAACAACACATTTGGGAAGGGCTATAGTATAACTTATTTTTACATTCTACTTTCACCAAGGCCACTACAAGGCCAAATGCAATTTCTATGTCAACCATCATACCACCTATTTTTAGGCAAACAACACCCCAATGAACCCAAGTTTTCTCCCCATTCAAAACAAATGCAAGGTGTTAAGTTGAATTTGTGTTGTATTTTGTTATCCATTTCAAGTGGATTTGTGAATGATCCCCTTGCAATAGTCCATGAAAAGACTAGAACTCATCACCCTAAACATTTCTATATGGTGTATCACAATATATAGAGTACAATTGTCCCTTATAAAATTTCATAATAGCAATGAAATCACATATGAAATTGTCTTGTCGTTGAACAAATTTCAACAAGGATTGCATGGTTTCCATTAGTGATAAGACACATGCCCAATAGCAAGTGTATGTCACAAAGTAAGGCCAAGTTGGCCTACCAAAATTTCACACCACACATAATCAAATCAACAAAGTAATATAATTTCAACTATACAATATATGTTGTAAAGCCATGCCCAAACCCCACATTCCAAACCCATGGAACTTTGAAACTTACCTTCCACTATGAGAAATCATGTCCGTGGAGACCACATTGCCCTGCACCTAGAGTTCAAAAACCACTCAAATATAACTGTGTTACAACTACATCTTCCAAAGTGTAACTGTTATGCAACGATAGTTTATAAATGATGATTTAATAAAGAAAAATCCACATCATAAAATAAGCTAGTTGTTTGGTAGTTGCATCATAATTCTAAATGTGTTTCATATACAATAATTTATACGCAGCATATTTACACATGTAGTCAATTATGTTTGACTTTTTGTGGAGTTGCATTGTGGTTGTAAAGTGCAACTAAATTACACAATTATTAAAAATGGATTATACATTGAACAATTTTTTTGCAACTAATGTACAACTTTCATATGTGTGATTACACCATGTGTCCTCATTTTCAACATCCATGAGGTACAAACCTTTTAATTGGTTTTCAACTATGGAATCTATTTGTGCAACTGGTTGGCCACTATTTTGCCACTAAGTGGACACTAATGTACTTCTAGTTGCCCACTACTATGCTATTACCATGGCACAATTATGCCACTAGTTATTACTATATGTAATATATTTAATTACTATGAAATAATTAATAAATTAATCTGAATAATAAACTATTCGTATGAATTCATTAATCAATTATCAACATAATTAATTATCTAATAGTTATTTAAATATTAATCATGTAACATTTATTTGAATAATTAATTATATAATATTTTTTATAATCAATTATTTGAATCAATCTAGATAATTAATTATCATATATAAAATTCATATAATTAAATTCCAAATAATTATGTCAAATGGTTAATTATAAATTTCAAATTAATTATAAAATTAAAATCAAACAAGAATTTTTTTTTGTAGTTACAACTCAATTGCAACTAAGGTGCAACTAAAAGATTTAACCCATATGTTTTGTCTTCAATATTTCATTTCACAAACTATATAAACAAGGTGTCTATTCTTGCATTCTCACACTAAGATACATGTGCCATGTTGGGATGAATTCATAAAAGTTTCAATCCTAAAGGCAAAATGCATAACAAATTTCAAAACTTATGTGGCTATTTTTTACTTCACCTATTTTTCTAGCATTCTACTTTCCTACCTACCTACTTGCAGGGTTCCAAGTCATTGTTGCAATTCAAGGGGATTGTTGTTACGATCCTCCATTTGGTTGCATGCCTTTGTTGTAGCAAACATTTTCTTTTTTTGGCGTGATTTGGCCAACATTAAATTGTTTTCTGCTGCTTGTAGGTTCTTCTCTACCAACGCAATGTAACATTGTATATCTTCAACAATAACACCTACCATCCATAAAACTTAACGCTTGATGGGCCAAATAATCTACACATTGTATACATAAGTGGTGAAAACCATTTAAGAAGGTAAGTACAACAACATAAGCTTAAGGATCATAATAGAGAATTAAATCAAAGAACCATACAATGTAGGTAACAAGAAGGGCTTGAAAGTTGGAAGCACATCAAACTGACTATTGAGCCAAAAAAAAACTCGTTTAAGGTTTTCAAAACAATTTCAAAGAAAATGGTTTTTGAAGAAAGATGGTAAGCCACTAAATTTAATGCCTTAAAACAAGAAGAAGAATAACAAAAAATCTTTGAAGAACAAAGAATATGAAGGCAAGTTGGTAACAAGGCTGGAATTTCACTATCTTTTAGCTTTTAATAGTTCAATATTTCAAAAAAAAGGAATAAAAGGGAACTGATATACTTAAACATTCAATTGCTTACCCAAGTGCTTATTTTGGTGTATGAGGCCCATAATCAAGTTCTTCATTAAAGCTTAATAAATCAATTTGCTCTGCCTTTGCCTTTCATCGTTGTTATTAGTGTTGGTCCATTCTACATACATAGCCCAATTCAAAGGTTTTCCCAACCTTTCACAAGTCAATCCTTGAGCCATTCCAAGTGATATTAACTTTGATGCTAGCACACAAGCCTTTGGGTGTACCACCATCCACAACCTTTCCACCTTCTCAATAAAAATAAGATCCTTTGTTAGCTCATAGCTATAGCTGTTCGTATTAATAGCAGGTCTAAAGAACTTGTTGATTTCTTCCAAGGTAATATCCCTAAGCACTTTCACCCACTTTGGACTCAACCTTTCACAACTCAAATATTTATCGACAAATTATTTTCTGGACACAGGGCCACCATTTCCAAGCTTAGGTATTATAGCAAACAAAGGAGCAGCAAAACCTACCTTTTATCCCTTAAAATGTGCCTCACCCTCTTCTTTTACTTGTTTTAAACTAGTATCATACTTTTTGCTATGTGTGGGTGGGGTTTGGCAAGCTATCATTTCACCTTCTGTCTTCATTGACCATTCAATTTCAAATGAGTACTTCTATACAAAACGACATACTTGACATTCAACAAAATATGCAAAGTATGCAACTTGAATATTGCCACATCGAACAACTCTAAGGATCGTCTATGCCACTTAGATCAAAATGCACACCTTCCATGTCACAACTACCCTAGTCCCTACATCAACATCCCCTAAATTTAAAATTCCCATGCCTTTCCATGACATCTAGGTGCCTATAATGCTTACACTATGATAAAGGATTGCCTATATAGCTAGGAAAAGGACGACTCATATTAGATTAAGGTTAGGAATTTGATGGTTGTAATTTTTTGGATTATATCGAACTTTTTCAAAAAAGTTTGTTATGGATTCAAATTTTGTTCAAAAAGGATCTAGTCTAGCTTCTAAGTACCCCCCTTTGAATAGACACCAAAGTGGGCACCTTGGTTGACCTAGACACACATATGCATGGACACAAATCCATGAACAATTGTCCACTATTGCAACTTCATTGCAAGAACAAACAATATACTGAGCAAATTTGATGGTTTTCATAGTTGCATTTTGGACTTGGCCATACATGTGTTTAGCAAAGGTCCAACAAGCAAAATTTGACCAATGCATTAAGGGGGTGTTAAGGACACCCGAGCTTACAAACAACTCATGCATGGTTTCATACTGGACAACATTGGATGACCATGGGAAAGGACATTCATGAAATAATGTCTTCATTTGCACAATTTTATGACTTTCCTCACCTATGGGTGTTGTAATTTAGGCCAAAATAGAATGAAGACCCCTTTGTGCATATGATCTCATGTTTTTTAGATGTGCACAATCTTTGGCTATGTATTCACCTCCCTTCTTCACCTGAAGCCTTGGTAGATCATGGTGAGCAATTTTACGACCTTGATGTTTAGTCAAAGTGTTCCATTTACACCCAACAATTTTATCCTTGCCCTCAATCAACAAGCAAAACCTACACCTCACTGTATGGATGAAGCCACCTTCCAACACAATATCTTTTGTTCAAGATAGCTTTGTTGCCCATTCAATCTAAATTTTTTGAGTGGCATCATTAGATTTCTTAGGGTTTTTCCCATCAAAATCCAACTTTCATCTCTTCCAAGCTTGGTCTAATTGGGAGTCAAACAACTCTACAACCTCATTTAGGTCAATTAGGTCATTTGACACAAAAATTTGTAAGCTTTGACTTCTGGCATATTCATTGTAGGTATGGCATTAGCATTTGATGCATCGGAGGGCTCACTTAGACAACTTACAAAATTAGGGGAAGGAGGTCATGTTCTGATAAGTGGTAATTTTGGTCCACTATTATAACTAGTATACGATCTTAGAAACATAGTGGAATTAGACACAAGATAAAGTGGTTGGGTTGGTGATGGGTTCTTAGAGGAATTGAAATATTGAAATATAGATATGACATTTGGACGTGGGAATGAAAATTGACCCAATTTGGAATACCTCCAAACAACAACTCTATATGCAAAATTAAAAAAACATAAGAAGAAAAGTAATGCAAGTCTAGAGCTAACAAAATAGTTATTCAATAGTGGACAAATAATTCAATGTCAAATCCTATTTCAAGAGATGAACTTCACAAAAAAGAAGATGAAGGCTTATAAAAAGTTTATTTTGTAATCTTTTCAATGACATTATTTCTATGGTCCATTTGCTCAAGGTCGATTGATGAATTGATATTGGGAAAACTACCACCAACAACTTGAATCACAAATCATGGCCTCCATCAAATCTATGTGCCACATCTTGCTTGATTGTATCTCTTCAAAGTTGAAATGGCTACTCTAATAAATCTTTAAAACTATATTTACTGTTAAGTTAATTCATATTTCACTATGCTAACTTTTAAAAAGTTACTTTCTATTGGCATTAAAAATTTGCAAAATCACAAGGCACTTTGAAATATCAAGAAGTGTGAAAACTTGGAATGTAGAGAGTCAGGAAATAGTTGAATCACCATTTCAGTTTTCAAGAGTAGCATTGAAAAACATTTGATAACTTAAAATAGGGTACAAGAGTCATTCATTTAAATGGTGCACATTATGTGATGCACCATTATGCACATTGTCTAGTACTACTAAGTTCCAATTTCCTACACAAGCAAACAAAAACCTTGCACATTGGTCTTCAAGACTCCAGAAGCCAAATTGTAAAATCTTTAGCAATCATGGGCAATAGTGAATCAGATTGTGTTAATTTACATGTGCGATTGAACTACATGTTGGCGAACAAAATGCACTTGGTGGATCAACAATCTGACAATTGAAATAGTTGAATAATTGCAATCTAATGACGAAAGGTTACCTTAGAGCCACCAAGTGACAATTAGACCTTGAACTGTAATTGCAATGCAATGATGGAAAGGATTTTGGAATTGTCCTAATGGACGTTTGATTGACATTGAAATGTGGTGGTTTGGATGCAATATGGCAATAGCAACATTCATCCAAGACTAGATGTGGCTAAAATCTACATATGATTTCCTCTTTGGCTAGTTGCTACAACTTGATGAAGGGCGAAATTTTGCACCGGTTTGACAAGAAAAAAAACACTAGTCCACATGCACAACAAATATAAGTGGAGGTTTTCATGTGTAGGGCAAGGGTGATGCCTAAGGAGCACGGAGTTCCAGAAGCATGTGCCTACCCAAGGTGGAACGGAGGGGTGCTTACTTCTAGAGCTCTGCCCCTTTCTATGAGGGCATTACAAAGCGTAAAAATTGATGCATTTTTAAAAATTTTAGTTTAATTTCCCCTCCTACCCACTTGTTATCACAGAAAAAAATTACCTGATGCATTTTGGAAAATGAAATGGCCTGTGAGATCATACACTTTGTAAGCATACCAAAATATAGAAGGATGGCTAAAGATTTGTACTTCATATTTGGTTTATAGCCAGATTTGGCTAAATCTTCCACAGGATGATGGCCACTCTTTCTACATCTTCATAGCCACTTTGGCCAGAAACAAGAATTCCTAAAAGAAACAGTGACATGCTGTATATCTAGAAAAGAAATACTTATGCTATATATCAAGCAGCCTAACACAAGTTGTAATGAATGTAACTTTTGGCTTGTCCATGGAAAAGGTTCAAATCAAAACAAAGCCAGTTCAGGAAATCATGAGGACAGATTTATATTTCAAATTTCAGCTACTAAGAAGCTTGATCTAAGAAGCTTGAATGCTCATGAGAAAGATTTGAATGCCCTCTAACCAAAATCCTCTAAAATAATATCATCAACATAAATTATTGAGGACCTTGAAGGAGATGCACAAACATCCAGTAGCTATGGAGATTGATTGCCAATGGACTTGAGTGATGAAGAAAAAGGCAAATGCGCAACCATTTCAACCGTCTTTGCATAATTTTTCATACGATCCCTTGACATTCTGTCTTTGAATTATCAGCTCAAAGGAGATACTAAATATCTCCCTATACCAGTTCTGAGTTTCTCATCACTAGAATATAAACAACTTTTCAAACTACTTAAGTATCTGACTGTCAATGGGTTGTTGCTGGCCTGTTGTCTATACGGGACCAAAACAATCCAGAGTACTCATGAGGGTTATATGTTGTGCTTCATGGAAGCACTTGCAAATTGTGTGTGTATACAAGAGTGCCGATGGGGTTGCACTGGTGGAGCTGAGAATAATAGCACGTGAGTCACAAACAATTTGTCAAAGCTGATGTTGCTCCATAAGTCAGTTGGCTGCTCTGATCCAATAACAAGATCGCCCCATACACAAGATGATGTGAGCAAGTGATCCAATGATGACAATGGGATTCGACAAGATGGCCCATGCACAAGATGATGTGAGCAACACAAAAATGATTTTCTACCAGACTTTATGGTCACTTGTTTGTTGGTCTTGTCTACAAAGACAAGGATGTTGTGTGTAGATTCATTATACTAGACAAAGATATTGTGTGTAGATTCATTATACTAGACAAGGATATTGTGTGTAGGTTCATTATACTAGACAAGGATATTGTGTGTAGATTCATTATATAGTATAGTAGCTTAGGGGATTTTGGCCCCTTGGTAGACTTAGGTCTATTTTTATATGAGGATTTTTGAAAGATTATATTTTTGGCTTGTGTTGAAACTTGATTCTTTTTATAAAAAATTTAAAAATCATCAAATTTTTATGCTGTGTAATGGCCTCAGCTGCGGGCATTTACCACAATATGGTATTGTGCAATATGAGCAATATCAGTGTCGGGCAGGTAAACATTTAACCTTGATATATCCATAGGTATATTTGCACAGTAAATAAGTACCTTACCTAAGTCAAACTTAATACACTTTCTTTATTTTCCCCAGCTAGTATATATAGTTAAGGTTTACCCTCACCTAAGGGAGGGTAATTGTTTTGAAACGGTAATTAATTAGAGGGTACATGCCAAAATCATTATACCGCATATATCATGCATCCTTTCCATGGTTTTGGAATGCATGTGATTTATGATGAATTTCTTCAACTTATGGTGACTATATATGTTTGGCATTTTATTTTTCTTCATTACATTTATGTCCTTGAACAAAATTCTTATCATATGTCATTGGAAACCCCTTTAGGCTTTACAACCATTGCCATTATAAAAATGTTCTGAGTATGTTTCTACTATGATTAGATTAGTTGATTTTGTTGCATATATTTTTCATTTAAAAATAACATGCCTGAAATTTCAAATGCTTGTGTTTGCAATGCCAATTGCACATTGGGAATTATCTTTGTTCACTTTTGAAATTTGCCATACTTGTGTAAATTCTTTTTCATCCTACATGTACCCACTTATATTACCTGCATGATGTGCATAGAGTGAATGATGAAATACTTCCCCTCCTCCCTTATTGGATGAATAGGGCAAATTTTCATGAATTTCTTTTACTGTTGCCCAGATTGATAATTTTGCAAAGCCTTTATAACACTACCTGACCTGGGTTGGAGTTTTTTGAAACTTGTATATACCTTTCCCCAATTGATTTTTTAAAATATGTTTTTTGAAAATTTGAATTTACCCTTGTCTTCCTGAATTGCTAAAATCAATATACCCACAATGGGGGTTTTTTTTTTCCAGATTTTTCAAGTGGGCTTAATGGTGCCCAAAATGTGATAATTTTGTTTAATTGAAAAATGGTGAAAAAAATCCAGAACCATGAATTTTTCATTTAAAAAAAAATTTGTGGAAAAAAATCACCAAGTTACTAATTTTTTATAAAAGAAACTTTGTGCACACCCGACATGGGGAAATATATCCTTCTCAACAAAGGCAACAAAATATGCAAAAGATCTCAGATAAATTGCCTTCCTAATGTGGACAAGAGCTACAAACATGGAGTAATAAAGGGGAGGATACCATCCCACAACTCAGGATGGTGAAAACCCCTTACAAACTTTGTGGGTGGCAAAGCTCTGACCTGCATGGAACATGGGACCTTTTAACAGATGAAAACTAAAAATTTGTGTGTGAAGACTCAAGATTATCCTCAAAACAAGGCATTGTTTGTGGAGGCCGACACAAGAGTCGATCAAATGTAGAGGGAGGATTGGATAGGGTCTTGACTCTGCCAGCCTCCAGGCCCACCTCCAGTCTCACCCAATCTGAAAGTAAAAAGACAAAGAGAACCCTAAACCCTAAACCCATTTTGTCAACCCAGTGGCTTCTAGAACTTTGAACAAAAACTTTTTCTTATACTTTTTTGTTGTTCAAAATGGATGAATACAAAAAATTGTGCAAAATTGACCAAACTACAATTGTTGGGTGCTGGTTTTAGCCAAGCTTCTTATTCTAGAAACTTGGGAAAATAAAATAAAATATAATAATACTCTTAGTGTTCACTCTTGGTGTTCAAATGGTTGAATGTTAAAATATATATATTTATATTAGAGTTATCAGTACAGTAACCCTGTCTTCACCCTATCCTTGGGGCCTCCTTTCACCACATATCCCCTCTTTCAGTGGTAGCCATAAAGTAAGAAGTTTTATCAAATCTCAGTATGAAATGCTGAAACTCAATATTCGCACAATGCATAAGTACATGTATCAGCACTGGAGGCACTCACGAAAAACAAAATTCAGGAAGAAACTCAGTTTACCACACAAATTGATGGTTTGTCCGACTTTCACTCCCCTCTGAATACTAACGTATTTTTTGTCGATTTTAAAAATCTCACCTGTATGGGCAAACATATTGACCAAACTCAGGGTTTTGGTGGAGTGTTTTCATTATTTTACGTATAACTCTTCGTGTTCAATCTTGGTGTCCAAATGGGTGAAATGTTAAAAATTAAATAAATATATTGATAGTGATTTTTATTTTTTTGACAACTGCTTTAGAGAAAGTGAGAGAAAATGGGATTCAACCCACCAAAAAAAAAGGAAAAAGAAAACCATCCTTGTACACTATTCATGATTTTAATTCTATCTTAGTGTTAAATGGGTGAGGGAAAAAGAAAAGAAAAAAGAGTTTCTTCCATGTTCAAAATCTCAGTTATTGATTTGGCAACCAACCCATTGCCACAAATACTATAAGTGAGAGAATGAAAGATTAAAAAAATACAAATAAATTAAATTCAGGGTTGGTTGATGACAGTCCACAAAGCCCATGGGAATTTTTTTTAAAAAAATTCAGAAAAGAAAGAACAATCATCTAAAGGCACAAAAACTCAGGAAGCAAACAGTAGCTGGACCACTAGTAGGTGTAACTAATAGAAATGGAATTTGCAGTATTATAATACTAAATACTGACAATAATAGATACAATAATGTATTTGTAGAAGACAATAGAAAATCCATGATGATGAAAACATGCCACAATTATATTAGTTGCTTTTTTACTACAAGAGATGATGGGTGAAGCAACAAAAGAAAAAAAGGGAAGAAATTGCCAAAGAATTGAAGTTTCTGTACATGCAATTCACCTACAAGGACGGGTTCTGGAAGTATAGAAGCAACAAACACCAGGGACCCACCCTCCAAAAAACAATCTTTTCTCAGAAGCAGCAGCAGCAGCAGAGCAAGAGTAGTAGGTGTTGTTGTTTTTGTTGTTGTTACTACTACTCTGTTGTGTGCATTTGCATCCTCTTCAAATCACAGTTTTCTTTCTTCAGTGCACTTGTTGCTACTGGTTTATAGCCCTTGAGCTGCTGCTGCTGCAGGAGGTAATTTATTTGTCTCAACTTCAATTAACAAAATTTTTTGGGTAGTTTTTTTTTCAGCTGCATGTAGAATAAATACTAGGTTGCAGACAAATTTGGTAAGTCTAGGTTGCTGCAGTGGAATCATGAGAGAAAAGCAAGTTTTCCAGTTGCAGAGTAATCATACCTAGAAGGTTGAAGGAAATGGGTACTTAGTAGGTTGTTGCAGTGGAATCATGAGGCAACTTTTCCAGTTGCAGAGTTAATACCTACTAGGTTGGTGGAATGGTAGGTTGCTGGAGTGGAATCATGAAGGAATCCAGTAGGTTGTGTTGCAGTAGAATCATGAAGCAATGGTAGGTTTTGTTGCAGTAGAATCATGAAGGAATGGTATGTTGTTGCAGTGGAATCATGAGAGAGAGAGAGAGAGAGAGAGAGAGAGAGAGAGATTGTGTTGTGTGTGTGTGGGGCAAGCATGTGATTGATGTGTGTGTTGTGTGATAATTATGTTGTTTTTTTTGGGGTTTTGCTGTTAAACTTTCAAGGTTTGACTTTGGGAACTGAAGCTTGTTTTTATGAGCTGAGTGGATGGAGGATCATGTCAGCTTGCTGGCTGCACCATTTGGACTTGATGGGTCAATGCATGTGTGTTGATGAGATACATGCTCTACCATTTGGACTTTGACATGGGTGACAGTCTTGTGTGTTGATGATTTCAGTCTCTAGTATTCTTTTGGGAGATGCATGCCAGCTCCCTGGATCCCCTCCCTGCTGCTGCATGCAGGAGACTCAAAATTTGCAACAAGATATAACTGAAATTGTAGTAGGAGAAAACCGCCAAGATTAGAATTCCCCCAGTCTTCTTGCTGCTGCAGCAGCAGCAGCTTCTGTGAAGCTTGTTATATTTTTGCTCTTTCTGACTCTTCTTGTGTTTCTGGACTTCTTGCAACTTCTGTGGAGCTTGTTTTTCTGTTGTTGTTGTTCCTCTTCTTCCTCCTCTTTTCCTTGTGTTTTGGATTTTGGAGAATTTCTGTGAGCAAGCATTTGGGTTTTCATGTTTGTGTGGTTGATTGGAATTGAGCCATGGGTCTGGGAGTTCAGGAATTCGGATGGGATGCTCATTCACGGAAACAAGGATCCTTGCAAAACCGTGCAGGTTTGAGAAGGCAGAATAGAGACATTGAGAGAGAGAGAGAGAGAGAGAGAGAGAGAGAGAGAGAGAGAGAGAGAGAATTCTCAAAGAATTCTGTTGCTGGTGCTGTTATTGCTGGTGATCATCATCAATCGTCAGCTGATCTTATTGTTGCTTGCAGATTTCTGCAAACATCTTGCAGGGTCACTGGGTAAACTACTACAATTACTGCAGCAACAGAGATGGCGGACGCAACAAAAGGAGGGGCAGTGCCATCGGCGTACAACAACACGGGGTACCCGGTGCCGGACTGGTTGAACAAGGGAGACAATGCATGGCAGATGACAGCAGCCACATTGGTAGGAATGCAATCGGTGCCAGGGCTGGTGATCCTCTACGGCAGCATAGTGAAGAAGAAATGGGCAGTCAACTCCGCGTTCATGGCATTCTATGCATTTGCAGCGGTGTTGATCTGCTGGGTGATCTGGGCCTACAAGATGTCGTTCGGCGAGAAGCTGATTCCCATCTGGGGCAAAGCCGGTACAGTATGGGGATACAAGACACTGCAAGCGCAAGCTACTTTGCCAGCTTCTGCCACTGTCGACTTATCCATGATACAACCTTTCTACCCCATGGCGACTATGATCTACTTCCAATTCGTCTTCGCTGCCATCACGCTCATCCTTCTTGGCGGCTCCGTGCTAGGCCGCATGAACTTCATTGCTTGGATGGTGTTTGTCCCCTTGTGGCTCACTTTCTCGTACAGCGTCGGTGCTTTCAGCTTGTGGGGTGGTGGATTTCTATTCCAGTGGGGTTGTATCGATTATTCTGGTGGCTATGTGATCCATCTCTCTTCCGGAGTTGCTGGCTTCACTTCCGCGTATTGGGTAGGCAGTATACCCATCACCCACAAAGTCCCTGTCCTCCTGGAATTCTTCCTCCTCCTTAAAGCTCTCTAAACCCTACACCCAAAACGACTGCGCTTCCTTTCTGTTTCTTCATCTACCAAGCTTGCCGCAGCATCTTCCGCTGAAGGATTTTCTCAGATTGCACTCCATGTTTGAAGCTTGATCAATCCAGCTTTGAAGTTCCTGATGTCTTGTGCCGCTTCTCGGAATTTCTGTGTAGGTTGGACCGAGGTTGACGAAGGATAGGGAGCGCTTCCCACCCAACAACGTGTTGCTTATGTTGGCGGGTGCGGGACTACTGTGGCTGGGATGGGCAGGATTCAATGGAGGAGATCCGTATGCCGCCAACGTTGATTCTTCCATCGCCGTCATCAACACCAACGTGTGTGCAGCTATGAGTCTCCTGGTGTGGACAGTCCTTGACGTCGTCTTCTTCGGCAAGCCGTCAGTCATCGGAGCAGTGCAAGGCATGATCACTGGCCTTGTCTGCATCACACCTGCAGCTGGTAAGTCTTTGACGCAAAAAAAAAAAAAGAAAACCTGCACGAGCCTTCTGTGTCTCAATTCCTTTGCTGGCTGGGGCTAGGGTTTAGGGTTTAGTGAGCTTCAAGGGTTTGTCAGGTAGTGCAAAAATACCTGACAATGGGTATTGCAGGTGTGGTACAGGGATGGGCAGCAATGATCATGGGGATGTTGTCTGGCAGCATTCCATGGTATACCATGATGGTATTGCACAAACGCTCCAAGATCTTGCAGCAAGTAGATGATACACTTGGTGTTTTCCACACACATGCTGTGGCAGGCTCCTTGGGTGGCATCTGTACTGGTTTATTTGCGCAACCGAATCTGGCCAACTACTTTGTTGCTCGCCTCAACGAGCGAGGTGCCTTTTATGGTGGCCATGCAGGTGGCAGGCAGTTAGGCAAGCAGCTGTGCGGAGCACTTTTCATCATCGGTTGGAACTTGGCAGTCACAAGCATCATCCTCAACGTCATCCGGCTCATCGTGCCTTTGCGCATGTCTGAGGATGATCTGATTATTGGTGATGATGCTGTGCATGGAGAAGAAGCTTATGCACTTTGGGGTGATGGTGAAAAATATGATATCACCAAGCATGGTACCTCTGAATACAATGATACCCAACATGGCCTTGAATCCAACAGCAGCTTCGATGTTCGACCAACTCCAGGTCCTACTGTAGAACTCTGAAGGTGGCTGGCTCAATCTTTGTACTTACTCTGCCAGAAGTCAACAACAAGCTCATATGCAGAGTTTACAACTCATCACATATAGATCATAATTACTCAACATCACACTAATGTCATTCCTGCCTAGACGAGCTTCACACAATCTCTGTGAAACTGAATACAAGGTGCAAGGGCGACTTTTGGCTCATGGACTTTGTGGCAAATTTAGCTCTGCAAGGAGGTTCTCACTTTCAGTCTGTCGACAGTATCTCATTTTGTCCCTGAGGCCTTCTTGCAGGCACAAGAATCTCCCAGTCTGAAATCTGCAGGGTGGGTCCCAGTCTTCAGGTGCATGATGATATTTTGCAGAATCTGAGCTGATGAATCTTCTTCGACTGTTCTCCAAGACCAGATTTGAAAAAAGGATAAGCTCCTCTTCCTTCTACTGATTTTTTTCTCAGGAAAATGGTATTTTCCAGTGTGTAAGGGATCATGTTGCATGCTCTCTGTATTGTGTGATCTTGGGCTGTAGATAGTCTAGACAACAGTTTAGGGATTTGATACTAGGAGCTCAGTAGCAGCACACAAACCTCCCAGTTGATTCAACAGAGCTTTGGGATGGAAAACAAAGAGATTTGTAGAAAAGAGTAAGTAACACAGCCCCCAAGAGCCCTGGAACATTGGATTTCGATGCCTAGATGCCCAGGGGAGGGGTGGATTATGTTTAGATATGGATACTGACTTTGTAAATTTATCTGTTGCATTGTCTCATGCTTGATGTATCAGTGTATATCAATCTAATGTTGTATCAAGATTTCAAGGATCATGGTCTGGTGCGTACACAGATCATGAATGCAATGTCTGTTTGGAAGAGATTTCTCAGCATTTGTATCTGATCCGTTGCATCACATGCTTGATGTATCAGTGTAGCACTATAATTTTCTGTTGGGATTTCAAGGATTGTGATTTGGTGTTGGGATGGATCATGAATGCAATCTGTGATGGGAAGAGATTTCTCAGTGTCTGTAACTGATCTGTTGCATTGCACGCTTGACGTATCAGTGTATCAATATAAGGTTGCATTGAGATTGTGAGGATTGTGGTTTGGTGTGTGGACATAGATCATGAATGTAATCCATGTTGGGAAGAGATTGCTCAGTCTTTGTACCTGATCTGTTGCATCCTGCAATCGATATGTGCGCGAGTGTACATTGGTGAAGAGGTTGCATCAAGATCAATGGATTGCAGTTTGGTTAATCTGGACACAGATCATCAATGTGCAACATACTTGGAAGATTTGTCATCGTTTTTGTAGCTAATCTGTTGTATTGCATGCTTACAGAATGGCTGCAAGGTCAAGAACAGCTAGAATATGGCGATTGTATTAGTTCAAACCAAAACCGGAACGCCTATCCAAAACCAGCCATCTTAAGGTCACTATCCAAAACACCAGTTTCAAGGTTCTTTGAAGCTAGATAACTGAAAATAAATAAGGCTTTAGACAAGGTTGTGAACCTATAATTCTTTCTGCAGATTAGAACAAGTACTTGAAGACAAAATTCTAATGCTATAAAAGAAGAAACAATTTGCTCATGATGAACTAGGACCAATGTCCTTTCCAACAATGCAATTTAATCCACATTGGTGTGGTCGTATATGATTAATGCACAATGAATCTAGCTTTTGAAATTCATACTAGTATTGTACTTGGAAATTGGGGATGTTTTCACTAACATCATTTTTTTCTTTCCTTTACCACATCCCAATCAATAAAGTCCAACCATGTTTTAAGACATGAACTTGGTTAGAACTTTATATATATATTGCTTTTCATTTTTGAAGGGCATTTTTTGCTCTTTCATTTCTTCACCTCATACCTTGGTATGGACATTATGTGTTACTATGTGGTTTTATTTGGGGGTTACTATGTGAGGGAGCTTTAAGTTTTCTCAGCCCATAATTATCGAAATATTCACATATTCAAATATTCAAATCATCTTAAACTTAATTTTATTTATTTTTGTTTTCTATTGAATTTTGGCACTATATATTTTTTATTTTAGTTTTAGTTGAAGGCACAAGGTGTGATTGAGGAAGGTGATTATGTGTTATTAAAGAAACATCATGCTTGAAATGTTTAAATTTTGTTTTAGAAACAGATCAACAAACATTTTAGTGCCATATCACATTTTAGATTATGACGACTATGTTTAGAATTCACAAAATCATTATAAACAATGGAGATTTCACTTGTTGTCATTGAGAAAATATACCCAAAAAAAATGAAGCTTTTAGGTTCCCAAATCAAAACAAACAAGGTGTGCATTGCAACCCAAGTAAGTGAACCAAGCAAAAGTATCCTTCGATGATACCACGAGGAACTAAGGTTTTTTTTAAAAATGTTTTCACAAATATAGATTTGTTTTTCTTTCATGTTTATTCACTACATGCACAAGTACTTGATCTTTAGTTTTTATTGGAATAAAAAAAGATGAAAATTGTTACAAAATTATATTCCTAATTGTCATGTCCCTTTCGAGAAGCAAACTTTTGAACTTTGAGAAATCATAACTAAATTATACCTACTCAAAAAATTTAATTAAAAAAACCAATTCAATAGAATACCATCAAAGGCACCTTGAAAAATTATTGCCCAAGAAAAAAATCAAAGTATGTTTCAAACTTGTGTTCCTAAACCAAAAAGATCAAGGAAAAGAAACACCATTACATTCTTGAATTTTTTAAAAACATAATGATTAGGATTTCTTTTACATTAAATAAAAATATCCTTGACATCAGCAAAGTTTCAAAGTCAATATAATCTAGTAAATGTACTCACAAAAGAATCTAATGAAAATATTCATATAAATGTTTTTTATATTTAAAAAATTTGATGAGTGAAGGTGTGATGTTTTTAGTGATATCACCCAAAGAGTTTTTGGCCAACCATCAAGTTGTTATATCTAGGAATTCATCAACTATTTTTGTCGAATAATTAATAAACACCACCTTATTAAGGTTCCTCCTCTATTCTAAACCTTTTAATACATATATTACATTTTATCCATCCTAGTAAGTTTAATACCATCTTTGACACAAGTAGAGAAAAATATTGGTCACATTTTAAAGGCATTTGAACGTATTAACAACTAATATTATATATCAGAAGAAAAACTTTTACTTGCAACCAATCTTGGCAACTAAAAAATTGTCACTAGTATTTGCAAATGACATTTTTCAAATGTGCAAAACATTTTTCAGTTGCAAAAATTGATTACAAACAAAAGTTTTTTTTCTAGTGATATGGACCCTATAATTTTACTCACTTAATGAGTCTTGTAAAAAAAGCTCCACAAGGGGACTTACATGCATCCACATTAACAAAAGTTGCCCCTTGTGCTTTTGGTGATTGTTTTATTTGAAATATTTTTGGAATATTTTAGGATTTAAAAGTATATATTTATATCAGTATGTTAAGTTTTGTATAAATTTTTTTCTTTAAAATGTCATTTTCGATTTTTTAGATTATTAAAAAAGTTTTTTTCGGTTAAAAACCTCTTATTACAATGTTTAAAAAAAACATTACACATTTTTTATTCAATAGATCTATTTCAAATTTATTCACACTTTTGAATGATATATTATGAATGTTGTTATATAAATAAATTCAAAATTTTCAACACCAACTTAAATTATCATTTTAAAATATAAAAAATCAAGCGTTGGTTACACTTGCTATGGTTTTGATTAGTGTAGGTGCACCCACTTGATAATCATCACATAGACTTGGCTAGTAATTACCCCAAGTAATTGATCTAATGAAATATCACAAATTTAAAGTTACATAATTCTAAAATAAGAAATAATAATTCACTTTGATGATAGATTACCATGTCCTATTGTTTGATATCACCTAGTAGAACTTACAAAGACATTCACAAACTAAACATATAAAAGCACAAATCTAAAGGTGTAAATATTATAAAAAGAGTTAGCAATACCATTTAAATAATCTTGATAAGCTAATATGACAACATGAGATTGATCAAACCATGCAATATTTTTAAACATGAAAAGCATAATTGATATGAGCTTTAAGAAGTGTTTACAAATATACCATATAATTTATTTATTCAATTACTTTCAAAATTATTCAAATGTTACATTGGTATATTAAAAAAATTATTCTGCAATTAATTCACACACTTTTAACAAATTAATTAGTTCAAACATGGTTTTGATGATCTTGTTAATGGGCTGGCCAGAATAGCCATTGCACCTGCAATCCCTCCCCCAATAGCCAGGGCACCCTTAATTGGCAACACTCATGGAACTCTTTTTATTTTTTGAATGTTTTTTTTACCCAGGATGCCAGTGAAATCCCACTCTTCACTTCACTGGCCTTCATTTCACCACCCTTAATATGACCTCCCATGTGGTTTTTGGAATTCAAAATGAAACTATATTAGTCTGATAGGTGTTATGAAAAGGTCACTTGGCTATTGCGGGGAGGGAGAGGAGCTGCCATGGCTATTGTGACCAACCCCTCAATGAGTGAGCATGAGCACCAAACTACGCTTGCCCAGCAAGAATTGCAGCTTGCTGGTCTTGTGAAATTGAAATGTAAGTCTCGAAACATTGGAAATCAAGAACTGGAGGTCAAGCTTCCTGAACTGAATGTGCAGCCTTTCAATGGGAAAGATGCCCTAATTCACTTTGTCCAGTGTACAGCAATTGGTCTCCATTCACTGAGACACTGGTCATTTTTATGATATTGATTCTAATGCACCAATTCACCTCAAATGTTTGCCATTCAATGAGACATTTTTTATTACAATGGTTCTCTCCAAGTTGACCCAATTTATGTTAGTGAAATGCATAGAGTGAAATATGTCACATATCTTATTAAGACCAGTTTCCATTGTCTCCCACCAACCCACTATTCAAGTATAATTAATTTGTTCAAATTATTTGAGGAATGAGTTTTTTTGGTCACTCATGGCCTCATTATTTCTCAACCCACTTTGCAAGAATCCACACCTGGCAGTTTCAAGTGAAGAAAGTTAATGCCTCCTGGACAAAGTCCGAATATCTTTGCATTAGTACAACCGGTTTTTGAGGAAGTACAAAATTTAGTGAAGCAGTGGGCACTTGTGGAAACGGGCGCTTAGTACTAGGGTAGAACAGCCCATGAGTGATCGCTTAAGTGCTCAGGGCAGGCCAGATCTAACCAGAGGGCTCCATTGTTTTTGGTGTCCAGACAAAACTTGAATTCTTCTTATTGGTGCATCTGGCACACCAAAAATTGTCAACAATCGATTAAATTTAGAAAGTTATGTCTCTCCATAGTAGAGTGATCAAGAATTCAAAAAAAATAAATCATCAAACATTCCCATGGCACTTTAAATCATTTTAAATGAATAAAAAATTAGAAAGTTACAAGCTCTCAAAGTAGGAGGGGTCCAAAGAAAAGAAAAAAGAAAAAAAATGTGTTTTGTGAGTTGAAAAGCTTAATTTTCTTCTTGCTATTTTATCATTACTCATTTTTCTTTGCCCTTGAAAAATGATTTCTCGAGCTTGACATAGCGCTCCCTTAACATTTTACATCACTCAAAATGAAGCATAGATGAAGAAGATCTAAAGAAGTGTTGAGCTATAAGGTACCGAAAGGTGATGGGCAATTCTACCCTATCGCCCTCTATTTATCTAAAAAACAGTTATGTGTACCAGCAGTTACTTTTCAGTCATAGTTTAATTAATCCTTAAGTACAGTGATGACGAGTAGGGTGATAAATTGTAAACATACAGTGAATTCCCTTTATAATCACACCCTTCGTGATCACTTTTTTTGTTTTTTGTTTTTTTACACTAATTATTTGAATTGTGATTCAAATGTGTATAATCACATTCCATACAGACCGTCACAAGATAGTGATTATAGGCAAAAAGAAAATTAAATAAATTTGGAAAATAAATTTTTAATGCTAAAATAAAGGTGCCAATTGTTTAAATTTTGTTAGGTAGCTTATCCTAAGCTTTATTATGTATTACTAGATTTGAAAAAAGTTGTAATTTCTGCCTGTTTTAATGTGACGATCTACATCAATGAGTTTAAGTTTCTTTTGTGTATTTTGTCAATTAAAATTGTATGTTTTTTCTTTTGAGGGCGAGGGGGAGGGGGGAGGGCAAGCTCACATTTTGTTTGTTTGATTGCAATAGAAAAGTGTTATTTTTCTTCCCTCGTCAATTGGATTTAGTGTTGTTAGTTTGCACAACTTGACCACAACATTAACATTGTCAACAAGAATTACAATTTATAAAACTATAATATGTGTTCTAGATTTCCCCTGGATTCTAATCACATTTAATAATAAAAAAAGCTTTGCAAATGTTTTGTGCTACTGATGGGTGTGATAGCTAGTGACTCAACAAAATGGTGTTTCTTACCAAAACAAATGGTTACTAAAAGCAATTGTGTGACACAAACAAACAAGAATGTGACTAAAATGATTGTGATTACAAAGGAGGGGGGTTTTGTGTGTGTGTGATAGTATTTTCTAGACTTTGATGAAAGCAGTGTGATATGCTGCTGGGTCAATGAAAGTTTGAAGAATGGAGCAAACACTGGAGTGGAGCTTGAAGCATTGTAGTTTGTTGCCCAGGAAACGAAAGACTAGTATTGTACAAGCAGTAGTGCAGTCACAGTCCACCAAGCAAGCCGCCTTGCATTGCTCATGGTTGTAAATTACCACAACACTACCTGGTACAAATTAGAAACCAGATCCCCACCCCAGTAGAAAGATTGCAAGAGCGAGTATCCCACACCAGTTACCTGGATCACATGATGATCCAGTACTAGTACTGCGGGACCTGCAGTACCAGCATGTCTGCTGCGGCACAATGTGGGCGAACTAGAGAAAGATCCAGTAGGCAGCTATTTCAGTAATGGTTTGCATCCTTGGTCCAGTTGTGATGGAGTGATGGGTATGAATCCCGGGGTCGGACAACAACCAGTGCACTTCTGTGTTGGACTGTAAGCTCCAGAACAAATCCCATATGGACCACAAGCATTGGGAAACTCACGCGCACAAGGACAAAAAAGCTTGGAAATTGAGCTCCCATGAGGATATAATTGCAGAATCTGATCGACCCTTCCGCGGAAGTAGCTGATCTCATGAGTAGTAGTAGTAGTAGTAGTCGTACATAAGTTTTCAGGTTTCCATCAGGTTCTAGTCTTGCGTATTTAGGGAAAGTCTTGTTAGGATTGATCAGGTTGTTGCTTGGAGCATGTTGGAATGCGACATCTGGATCTTCGGGGCCGAAGATGGTGATCCCGTTTGTCCACTTCCACGTATCGTGCCTCTTAAGCCTCCCAAGTTTTGAAAATCTCTGCATATACTGTCTCCAGATTCCAGTATCGATCGGAGCCGAAGCTTTGGTTGTATCCTGGAATGGGCCCCATGTATCCGGCAGGATGATCGAAAACCACAAAGAGTGACAAATCGTTGGTGTATACTTGTACCCTAGCTGAGTAGATATATATATTCCGGCAGCGAATCTTGAGGATACTTCCCACAGCGAACTTCTGGCCGGAGACTAGTGTGTCAGATGGGTGATCAATGCTCTGCCACACTATGGTCTTGGCATCAGTACTCTTCAGCAGAAGGAAGTTCCCAGATTCGGGCCAGATTCCTGAAAATCGACTTATTTCACCCCTTTGTTTGCTGTTTGGCTATTCCAAATTGGCGATCCGTTCTGTGATAACACCGAGTTGCCATCTACGCCCAACTCCAGACTGCAAATCTAGTGTGTCACAGAATATATGCGCTCGGATGTGATGTAGAACGCACATATACAATATTATGTCATGTGAAGCATGCATCTACAACACACTATATAATCAGTATAAGTTATGATCGGTTTGCACTCATGTATTTACGCACTACTCTGCAAGTGCGCAGCTGCAGGATACTGTACATGATGCAGCATGCATGAATGAATGAATTTGTTGGGAAACGAGCGACGAGTAGTTCTAATCCTTACCTCACCAGCGATGTATATGCCATTGCTGAGATCGATAGTTTTCGCCACCCACATTTGCAAACTGCTAGAACTATAAGGGCGAATCCAATGCATTCCAGTGAAGTCCTAGATGACAAATTTTGCTGTATATTATTATAATAATAATGTAGGTGCTCTTTAAGTGAAGACATTAAATAATCTAGTATGGTCCTTACTTTCTTCTTTTTTTTCATTGTCTGCCCATCTTTTTCTGAGGAAAAATGAATGGTGCCCGTCTAGGCCAGACACACACTTTTGGGTCCTAAGCATGAATAAAGGACCCAAAAGTGTGTGTTTGGGCAGCACCAAGATGTGTCTAGACGGCAAAGTTGCAGTAAGGGAAAAAAAGAAGATGTATGCAGACTTTCTTTCTTTTGTACTGCTTAAAATAGCTTGTTTACCATCTTCTATGTTCAAGTGTTGTTTTGAGACTTTGTGATTGCAATATATGAGATTGGAATAGAAGGTAAGTTACTCCCATTCATGGCCAGCATTACATCCTCAAGGGTCATTACCATAGCCTAGGTTCAAGTTTCCATGTTGACAAAATGAATAATTATTTTTGTAAAAAGGTTAATTCGTTTTTAAAATTTGAAATTATTGAATTTTCCATGATCTATTATGATATCATCACATGATTAGTGAAATTATTCAGACTGTAGCCTATGATATGTAGCTTAATATGATCATGTCCAACATGTGAACTTCATATTTTCACAAAAAAATCGTTTCACTATTTTGAGGATTACCTTACCCTAAGGTCAGTTTCATCATTAAATAATCCTCCTAATAGTGAAATGAAATTTTGTGAAAAATATGAAGTTGCCATGTTGAAAATGATCATAATTATTAGAGGCTACAATCAGAATGAATTCACTACTCATATCACAATATTATAGTAGATGATGGGAAAATATATATAATTTCAAAATTTAAAAAAAAACTTTTTGAAAAAAAAAAATTCGTTTCATCATAATTGTCCATTCTATAGAGAAACACAGTGGCACCAATAGTTGCCTTTCCATTTAGGTGGTGAAGCGATTTACCAGGGCTTGTTCCTGAATAGGAAAACCCGGCTGGAGTGAACCAGTAGCCACCAATGCACCAGTTGAGGATGAGCCCGTTCAACCCGTTTTGCGAATGAACATCCTCCCTGCCCGTCCAGGTTTTTTTTCTCACCTCCTCTCTGCCCCGAAATTCTTTACCTACCACCTACCTCCCCCTCCTACCTACCTCCCTCCTATTCCCCCTCCTACCTCCCCCCCCTACCTACCACCTACCAGCCCCACTCCCCCCTCACTCCATCAGCAGAGCTCCAGAGTCCTCAAGCGGCTGGAGCTAGAGCGTGGGAGCTCGAGCTGTGGTTGTGGAGTGGGAGCTGGAGCGGCTAGAGCCAGAGCGGGACCCATGCGCCCACAAGACCCACGTGCCCACGAGGAGGTCAGATGCTTACCTTTTTTTTTTGTTTGTTTTATTTTAAAAAGGCAACATTGTAGCACAGCGCAACGTAGCAAAGCCTTCTTCTTATTTTCTTTTTGCAGCGCAAGAAAAAACAGAAGAAGGCGACGGCAGCAGCGCGCCTTTTCTTTTTTTTGCAACAAAAGAAACAAAAAGAAACAAGCGATAGCACTGCTGTCGCCTTCTTCTTCATCTTCCTTTGCTGAGCTGCAGCGCAACGAAGAAGGTGACGACATCAAAAAGGTTGCCGTTGCCTTTTTTTTTTTTTTGCAGCGTAAGAAGGCACAAGAAGAAGGCGACGACGAAGCTATTGTCGCCTTTTTCATGTTGTTTTGCTGCGCTATAGCGCAAGAAGGCGATGGCAACGTTGCTGCTGTCGCCTTCTTCTTCCTCTTCCTTTGCTAAGGTGCAACTGAGTTGCAGCGCAATGAAGAAAGTCGTCGCCTTCTTCTTTTTTTTTTTGCAGCGCAAGAAGGAGCAAAGAAGAAGGCGATGACAAAGCTACCGTCGCCTTCTTCTTGTTGTTTTGTTGTGCTACAGCGCAAAAAGGTGACAGCAACGTTGTTGCCGTCACCTTCTTCTTCCTCTTCCTTTGTTGAGCTGCAACGTAGCAAAGAAGGCCATCGCCTTCTTTTTTTTTGGAGTGCAAGAAGGCGGACCAAAGAAGGCGACGACAGCAACACTGCCATCGCCTTCTTCTTGTTGTTTTGTTATGCTGCAACGCAAGAAGGCAATGGTAACGTTGCTGCCGTCACCTTCTTCTTCTTCCTCTTCCTTTGCTGAGCTGCAGCACAGCAAAGAAGGCCATTGCCTTCTTTTTTTTTGAGTGTAAGAAGGTGGACCAAAGAAAGCGATGGCAGCAACGTTGCAATCACCTTTTTTTTTTTTTTTTTGCAACAGAAAAAGGCGCAAAGAAGAAGGCAACGACAAAGCTGCCGTCGCCTTCTTGTTGTTGTTGTTGTTGCGCTGCAGCGGCAAGAAGGCGACGTTGCTGCTATTGCCTTTTTTTTTTTGTAGCTAAAGAAACAAAAAGAAGAAGGCGACGATAACAAAGCTACCGTCACCTTCTTCTTCCTCTTATTTTGTTGCCGTCGCCTTCTTCATTTTTTTTTGCTACGCTCTAGCATAGTGAAGAAGGTGACTACCAACACCTTCTTTCTTTTCTTTTTTTGCAACAGAGAGAAAAAGGCGAAGACAGTAACAACTTTGTATTGTAGAAGAAGAAGACGACAACTACCGTCACCTTCTTCGATGGCTTTGCTGCAAGGAAATGGCGACCTCCGCCTTCCTTTGTGGTTCTGCTGCGAAGAAGGCGACGGCAGCAATGTCGTCACCTGCCTCTATGGTGGTGGATTTTATTTTATTTTTTGTTCTTGCTTATGGTTTAGTTCATCAGAATTAACATTTAGTAATAACTGGTGGTCTTTTGTTTAGGGTTGGAGGTTGTAATGGGTAGGGGAAGAAGACTAAGGAAAAGTGGTGGTGGTGAGTTGGAAGTCAATAAGCAAGATGTTGCGTCAGATGAGGCAATTCCTCCAAGTGTTGCTGTGTCAGATTAGGCGATTATTCTACCATATGTTGCTGGAGGAGATGAGGTAGTTGTTGAGTCACATGTTGCTGCATTAGATGCGACAATTGTTGAGCAAAATATTGCTGCATCAAATGTGGCAATTGCTTAGCAAAATTTTGCTGCATCAGATGTGGGAATTGCTCAGCAAAATTTTGCTGCATCAGATGCGGCAATTGTTGCATTAAATGCTATAATTGCTCAGCATAATGTTGTTGCATCAGATGCGGCAAATGCTTAGCATAATGTTGTTGCATCAGATGCGGCAAATGCTTATTATAATGTTGCTGCATCACATGCGGCAACTGCTCAGCATAATGTTGTTGCATCAGATGCGGCAAATGCTTAGCATAATGTTGTTGCATCAGATGCAACAACTCCTCAGCATAATGTTGTTGCATCAGATGCGGCAACTGCTCAGCATAATGTTGCTACATCACATGAAGCAATTGATGATCGAAGTGTTGTTGCATCAGATGAAGCAACTGGTGACTAAGGTGTTGTTACATCAGATCAAGAAATTGGTGAGCAAAATATCAGTGTAAAAGTATAAAACCTTATTTAGGGTTGTATATTTCATGAAACTTGATGCCCTTTCTATATCTAATAACTAAGAAATGAAAAGAGGTTGAATTGTGAATATATATATAAATATAAAAAGAAGAAGTAACAAGAGACAAATGCATACCTTTAGGAATAAAAGATGACAACGTTCCACCAAAGTTTGTAGTCCCAATTCAAAACGCAACCTTAAAAAATCATAACTTGTACAAAAATGGGTTAGAAAATATTAAACTTTAGCAACTATGGAACATATAAAAACAAAAGAAAATCAGAATTATGGTATAGATTTAAACAAGTGAAAGATCAAAAACTAATAAAATGAGTAAAGTTTAGAGTATAAACCTTAAGTTCTGAAATATGTGAGCCAAATTCTTATACACTAAATAATAAAACATAACCCTAAAAATCCAAATGATATATTGCCTTAAGCCCAAAAAACTATACAAACTATACAAATTACATAATGCAAAATACATTAATCTTTAAAAACATTCAAATAAATTTCATTCAAAACCAAAAGAGAAGATATGTTTTGCCTCTGTATGATTTTTCCAACTTAAAATTTCTTTCTTTTTGAAAAAGATATAGATTGCAATTGTATTACTTCACATATTAGTGTGTGCCCCGTGCATAATGCACAGGTGTGTTATTTCAACAATGTTTGGTTCATGTTTTTGGTTTTTTAAAAAAACTTTTATCTTTCAAATAACCGTTGGTCCACCCCCCCCCACCTCAGTCCTTCGCATTTCTCACTCCGGTTTTTTACCCCGTCGACCCCTCCCCCCTTATTCCTTTGCATTTCCCACTCCGGTTCTTTAACTCATTGAGCCCCCCGCCCAATCTTTCTGGTCCTTCACATTTCCCACTCCGGTTCTTTACCCCGTCGACCCCCCCCCTCCCCCCTCCCCCGGTTCTTCGCATTTCCCACTCCGGTTGAAGACACTAACAGGTAACCCCTATTAATTTATGCGTTTTTTGAACAATATTATTTTTCAGCACTTGCCTGGCATGGAGTAGGAGTTCCTGTAACCCCATATACAGGCACTCTAGGAGCGTAACCCTAGGGCGGTTGGGAGCAGTGCTATATTTAGCTACTGTCCGTAGCCACTGTTCGTCCGGAGTTAGGGGAAGGAACTTTCTTCCTTTACTATATGTAATGTGTAAACCCTAAAAATTTCCTCCCAAATTTAGCCTACTTTAGATTAATTACTATACATTTGTGAAAAACTTATTAATTAATTTATGTGTCTCAGCCCTAAACCTAAACCATAATTCAATAGTACATACTTATAATAATTACATGAAAAGAGTATTGTAATGTCCATTCAATAATAATTTGGTTAAACAAAATTTAGTAGGATTGAGGGAGGGGGGGTGGGGGTGGAAAAAATGAGTATGTAGTTAATTAAGTATTTGGTTATGTAAAAAACATAGATAGATAAGTAATTAGGTAGATAGGCAAGTTAGTACATAAGAAACAAGTTACCTTATCAAGGTGACTAGGTTTGTAAAATACTTATGTCAATAGGGTGGTTGTGTATGTAGGGTAGGTAGGTCAATAGGGTAGGTAGTTAGTATAATGGTTAAGTTAGTAGGGTATGTAATTAATAGGGTAGTTAGGTTAGCAGGGTAGGTGGTTAGTACAGTAGCTAAGTCAATAGGATAACTAGTTATTAGGGTAGCTATGTCAGTAGAGGATAATAAGTAAGGTACCAAGGTTGGTGCAATACTTATGAGGGTAGGAAAATGAGAAGGGTAGGTATGTGTGAGGTCAGGTCTGGGAAAAACGGCCAAGAACCAAAAAAAAAAAAGGAAAAGAAAGTACAGTGGTCAGCAGCAAAAAAAAATGGACTGTGATGAACCCCATCCGGCACCGAATGGAAAAACGCAAGGCATCTAGCGGACAGAACGGCTAACTGGTGCATTGGTGGCTGCTGGTTCACTCTGGCCGGAAAACCCGAACTGGCTACACATCAATCAGAAGATGAGCCAAACTAGTAAGTGGCATTACTAAAGGCCACATAGAGTTACATTATTTGAGGATGCATTCGCCCCACTAACATACACCATGAACAGGAATTATATATTTGAGCTTCCAGCTGCTGTGCACTATCAGTGACGATCAACTATTTTAATTTTTTTTCTTATGTTTTTGTCTGGTTTTCAATAATTCATCATTATTTATGTCAATGTCAAAATTAATTTAAATTAATATACATTTCATGAACATGAAAAGGTAATTTTTTAAAATTTTTTTCATATCCATGTTGGGGGATAGGGAAAAAGAGTGCAATAATTATAAAATGCAAGTAGTTATTAAGAAAGGTGGGAGATAGTTTTTTTTAATTAATAAAGAAAAAAAATATTAAGAAAAAAAATAGTTAGGCTTTAAAATGAGGTAATTATTTCTGAAATTGTCTTTGAAATGATCCATCGATAATCGTACCAGTTCCAAGAAAAATCCCCCATATACCAGTTCCAATTGATTTGTGACTGAAATTCTTCAACAAGCAATTGGGCTGCTCATTGTCCATACCAGTTCACCTATCCATTGAAGGGTCCTTATACTGAAAAATCATTTTAGAAAGCACATCACTTATTAAAATTATTCATAAAATATTCCTCACATTGGGCCTCATTGTACTCTCGCATTCTCCTTTTCAAGGTTTAGGATCTAAGCCTCTAGTTTTAAGTTGTGCACATTTTGATGCCTTTCCAAAGAAATTTCTTGCACGTATAAAAAAAATCAAAACTTGAAATTTTTTTTCACAATATATGGTTTTTTCACATGTTTACAAACATTTGTAAGGCTAAAAGAAACACAATGGGCTTTAAATATTTAAATAATGTGGAACTAAATTTGAACTCAATATGCAAAATTATCACCAAGAGAACCAAAAAAATAAAATTGTTAGTACAAATGTGAGAAAATTATTTTCAAGGCTCCTCATAAAGCCAATGGACTCTTAACCAGGCCTCCTTAAAAGTAGTATTCTAAAAATAGACGCCACTTTAACCACTTTTAACGTTGATGGTGAACCACTTTTAAGAAATTTGATTCTAACAGTCTCAAACGCTTACAAAATTCAAATGTATTGTGGAAGCCGCGGACAGTTGGCAGACAGCTGCGGAGAGACTTCTAGGTCCGCAGAACGACTCTGCAATAAAGGAGGGCAACGTCGGCTTCGGTCGTCTCTCGTTTGTCTCGTCTCTCGTTTGTCATGACACGCGGCAGGTGGCTGACCTCGTACAAACGAAAGTACGGGTTGCTCGTGACGGAACAAGATGGCGCTCGCATCAAGGCGGCCCGATGCAAGTTTTGCAAATACTTTGGACGGACGGTCCCGATTCACAACCGCAAGCGCAAGGCACGTACGACCGACCAGTTCTACAGCGAACCGTTCCGGGCCGACCTCATGAAGAAGCACGTCGAGGGCCAGCACGCGGATAAGTGGGGTGAATACAATGCGCTGTCCTCCAGCGAGCAGGACGTGTTCTTCGAAAACCTTCAGCCTCGCGCCAACACGATGTTTTGCTACGTGGACATGGAACATGACGAGATCGACCTCGTCATGTCCACCAAGATTGTCGATGTGATCATCGAGGACATGATGTTCCGCCCAGAAGATGAACTCAACGCTCTTGACGACGACGACGTGGTTGGCATCGGCGATTGCAACCGGAAGATCGAGAAGCTTCATCGAGGAGCGCTTCAGCTGTTCAAGTTGAACGAGGACGGTGATGGCTACGTGGTCAAAATCAAGACTCTCATGCGGTTCAAGTTGGCAATCCAGTACGTATCGTGCGGCCTGTCATTCCGGCAGGTCGCGGCAACGCTCGAGCACACCAAGAGCACGTGCAATATGGCCAAGCTCAGCGGCATCAGCAATACGCTCGTCGAGCAATACGTGCGAGTCCTGGTGGGCCACGCCCTACAGGTTATGAGCGACATCTTGGCCAGTTCCGACGTGTGGGCGTTTGCACTTTCGTTTGACGGCAGCCAGCATCGTGGAACGACGTTTTTCGACGTCCGTGCCCGTGTTGCGGTGAACGGCGTCCTCTACAACCTGCACCTCATCGCGATGCCGCACTTCGACCGCCATACGGCCGCCAACCAGGAGGCAATGCTCGTCAAGCTGTTCGACGTGCTGTACGAATTCTGGACGAGAAAGCTAATCGGCGTCACGACAGATGGCGAGAGGACCAACATGGGTCACAAGAATGGCGTCCAGGTCCGCATGGTGCGGCGCGCCTTGTTCAATGTCGTTCAGATCTGGTGCGGGCCGCATCAACGCCTGGGCGTTAAGGAGGTGGTCGATGAAGTAGACGGCGGCACCTGGGTCAAGACCAGTTACACGCTCTCGACATACCTTCGGAAGCAGTCGAACCTAATTACGGAGATGGGCGAGACGTGCCCAAAGAAGACCAACCGCTGGCTTGCGCTCGGATCAGTGCTAAGGTTCTGCATCGCTCGTGTGCCACACATCACCACGTTCCTTGACGAGCGCCGCCAACAGGCCGACAACGCTGATCCGCCCTTTCTGACTTCACACTGGTGGTTGATGACGTACGCGATCGCCTCGATCATCTCGATCATCAACGAGACGGTCGTGAAGCTGCAGGCACGCGACTTGCTCATCTGCCAGCAGCGCCAGCTCTTGAAGCTTCTCGCTGACGACATTCGCGACATGTTAGCAGTCTGCGACGTCGACGACAAATTTGACAACCTGCCCTTCGTCGACTACGTGCGCCGGGACAACAACTTCGTTCTCCTGATAAAGCTGCGTGAGTACGTCGACAATCTCGAGACGCACGCGAAATAGCACTGGCTGGCAATCGACGCCAACGAGCAGATGATTGTCCTGCAGACGATTGGTGGGTTCGCGATCGGCATTTCGAATCGCATCGCTGCGGTGGAAGCCGAGCGCGACCCAGCTAACAACGCGGCCGACGACTTGGCGCCACCTGTCATGCCGAAGGACCTTGTCGCGATGCGATCTGCGAAGTTCATCTTCGACGTGATCGAACCGCGCAAGGAGCACCTACAGGCAACCGCCTGGACCGACGACCAGATCAACGCGATTGAGAACAAGCATCGCGAGCTACTCACAACATACAAGAGGGACGACGGTATCTTGTCGATTATCGACGACCAGGATCACACGACCACGTTCAATGGGGCGTGGGACGCGATTCGTGACTCTCGGTTACACCAACTGCGTCGTTTCTGCGCTGGATTGGTGACCGTCTTCCCGAACTCGACATCGATCAAGTCGGACTTCTCGATCCTTAAATGGGAGCTCGACGAGTTCCGCAAGTGCCTGTTGGACGTGTCCCTCGAGGGCATCTTCCAGTCGAAGTAGTTCGAGCTGCTGGACAGCATCGCCCACACCCTGACGTCCCTCCAAGTCCTATCGAATTAAAAATGCATCCTCGTCTGCACTCTCGTATCCGTCCTGGAACAACAATTTGACAGACTCAGATCGGCCCCTACAGTGACACTTTAGGGCCTTAAGTGGCATTTTAGGGCCTTTAAGTGGCACTTTAGGTGGCTTGTCTTACAAACCACTTTTAAACTGCCAACTCGAGCCACTTTTAAGCTAAAAGTGGTAAAAGTTGTACTTACCACTTTTAAGGAGGCCTGCTCTTAACCCAATGAGTTCATAATAACCAAAACATTTCCATTGCATTTTCTTGTAGAATTGTATTAAAAACATTATTTGTGTCATTTTTTGCAATGAGCCTCTTGCAGCAGAGCTGCTTGTTACTCTGTTGGTAATTGAGTTAGCACTTCTGTTCTTTCTTTTGTCCTTTCCATTACTTCCTTCTTGTTGTGTTCTCTTTTAATAAAATGCGACACATCATCTATAATGCCAAGGCTTGAGCACATGGGCACTGCAGCCGCATGTGTATGTCATGTTTTCTGGGCCTTGAAAATGGCCACTCATTCTCCACAAAGTACATCCAATACTCTGGAAACAATCCCTGAAAGCTTCCCTGAAAACCTTCGAATCTATTCCCAACCTATGCCTGATAAAAGTTTCTAAGGGACTCCGTTCTTTGCAAACATTTGTAACTTAACAAGTCCAACACAAAACTAGACAAAAAATATCCAACTTATTGTAAAAGAACAGACCCAAGTCTATAAATGGTGGTTACACAAACTGCTCTCTAAAGTGAGGGGGTTCTTGCAGTCTTCGCATGTCTACTTCTTTGGTGCTTTACAATTTGCAGTAATCCCATGCCAGACATTCATCTCCTTACCTCTCTTGCCATGTCATGTTGTGTACAAGAAACAAATCTGAATGAAAGATATTTTTCTCTTCATGTCGTGGACTCAGTCCTCACCTTTACACATACATTCTTCACACCGTGGATACCGATAAATGCTTCGACCAAATGGGCGAATGCCAATCTTCTGACTCTCTTTCACTGCCTTCCTAACCCTGTGTTCAAAGTGGCTCCACTCAATTGTCTGGTTGTCATGGAATATGCTTGCTAAGCGCCTTTTATTAGGTCGTATTGTGGGGGCATGTCCGCCTCCTTCATATATACGCTGGCCAGCAACTAAAGATGATAGCTGGCTTCCAGAATCAGTCATTGCAAACATGTCAGCTGCTACACATCCAAAATAATCCAAAGCTGCCAACTGCAACCCAGCCCCACAACATAGCACCACCATTGATTAAAATCTTCCCAACACTGTGAAATTAGCCTTTCTTATGTGTCTTATCTTTAGTCCAAGTTATAACAGCTTTCTGCTCTTTACAACTGGGCAAAAACTTTCATTGCATGGCAAAGTCACAAAAACTGGGGGATATAGTATTCAAATATCCAAATGGGCTCATTCTCATCAAACCCAAATTATGAGACATGGACATAAGCATTACAGAAAACACACCTGTGATGAGTGATTGAGAAATGGTGCTAGTTCTGCTGCTGTCAACAGACTCTCCTTTGTCACTAGATTTGGGTATAAGCTGGTCAACATAGACATTCTTGACTGCCCACCATACAACTGGGCTCCTGCCAAAAAGATCCGTGTCCCTCGCTTGAAGCCCAATGCTGCCAGCATCAAAACTGCCTCTTCTGGCATTAAAGGGCAGTGTCCAAGCTCTCTATTGAACATAGCTGATTCCAATCTGTTGTACAAAATGCACTTTGAAAGTTCAATTCAAAATTCTAACTGATCCTGAAACACAAACTTGCTAAGAACATTGGAGCCAAAGAAAGAGCGTGAGGACAATACATCTCACAGCCTTGACCAATCTTAGCTGGCTGATTAGTAGCTATTTTAGCTCTCTCAGATGTGAAGGAGATTTTAACATACTAGGTTGTTAGACACCAGAAAATCACATCCAGTATGCACCCTGACTGCACATTTCTTCAATTCAGGTTTATGCTATTGACCACATATTGGAATCACTGTTGGGGGTAGGATAGGTAAGCTAGGCTTACTTGCCATGTTGTTCAAACTGTGAAAGGGTGGGGAAATGAATAGCTCGATATGCACGAAGTTCCTCAAGCTCAGCTTCCCCTCCTCCAAATTCACACATTGAATGAGCTACCATATCCATCTCAAACCGCAGATGCAAAGCCAGGTACTTTGGAGTTTTCCGAGCAAGCTTTCCAGATTGTTTAGACACTGCTGCACAGTTTCTACTTTTAGCAGGACATTTGTACAGCACTTCCTATTTCAGATCTGAGAAAACTCTACTAAGAGGGTTCGTTCCTCATAGCTTAATAAACCAAGGAGACTTGAACATGAATATGGAAGTGTGCTCAATATGCTACTGCATGTACCAACGATTCATCAACATATATTGACATGGCTAATTGTGACAGAGTGAAAACCACACCAGACATGAACCCATTTCCATCAGGATGAAATTCATCATCAAGGGGACCCCATCGGGAACTTCTCTCACGCATTCGCTTAGCAATTAAGACTCCTATCTGTTCAAGCTTGGGAAGGAATTTCAAAGCATGGAAATTACAGCGGCATCGCAACCTCTGCAAAACAATTAGATTGCAATTCAGTGCATGTCTTGCCATCAGTCAGTTTCAAATAAGCAAATAAGACACGAGGCATTATTGTCCTAAAATTTGATTTAATCTTAAGAGAAACGAAGTCGAATTCATATCATCTCACTGAAATTAGCAGGAATGTCTTCTTGCAGGAGCACATAAAATCATCTCCTGTTAAGGTGCATGAATATAACTGTGGGTTTGCAGTAGTCCATTATGCAGGAGCATCTTCTTGCAAGGGAGCACACATAACATCTCCCATAACAGTGCATGCATCAATGCAGCTGTTGGGTCACAGTAGGTGGAGGATTCCATACCTGAATGTCAAAGGGAATCGGATCAAATGCAAGGCGGTTCCCAAAACCCAATAAGTGCACAACACCAGTTCGGAGCAACAGTGGTAAAATGTTGATCAGGTAAAAGGTGGGAGTGGCTTCCTTTGGAACCTCCACGTCTGTCACCTACATTGTCACATCAGCAATGCTGCCACAGCAATCCATTGGAAAACAATGATCCAAGAGCAAACTCAAAATTTTCTAATATGCATTACAAAGGCAAGTCACAGTATACTTTAATACATACAAACTTTCATCTAATCCTAATTTTTCCCCCAGAACCCATAGATGTTTCCGAGCACAGAAAGTGCCAAAAGCTAGCAGGAAATTCAGGTAAGTATAGTTCACAGGAGGGGACCAAAAATGACAGTAGGGCATTACCAGGCTACCAGTGGCCTCAAGATCTAAAGACTGCAGTTCAATAGGCAGATCCTTCACTATCTGCACATCAGCTCTCAGGTATTCCACAAAGAAGTCCTCTTGATAAATATCTCCAAACTGGCTGCACCTCCCACAAAGACATTATGTACACAAGTATATTCAATGTCCAGGTAAGGAAGGGACATAGCTCACAGAACAATCAAATAGACATCATCTAGATCATTACTTCAGCATAACTGCAATGATTTGCAACATATCCATTGCCAACTCTTAGGCATCTCTAGACATGAAGCCAGTGTGAAAGAGACACCAATCCTTTTGTTCAAACCCAGTACATTTGAAAATACTTGAAACACTTTGGAAAAATGAACGGAGTTTTGGAACCAAAGAAGCACCTTGAATCCCTCCACACACTGTTGAACAAAAAACGTGGCAAAACTAGAGTGGCATTCAATAGGCGTGCCAGTGCCACTGCATTGCAAACCTATGACACCCATTTTTGAGAAAAAAAACGTCAGTGTGACACAAATTAAAGAAGCTAAGCCAAAACCAGTGCTTCAGTGTAAAGCATAATAGAAGAGAATTGAAGAATAGAAGAGTATACCGCAATGCGCTGCTGATTGAGACCACCATTGGCACTAATCATTAAGTACCCAGAACTCTTCTTTGGCAGTGGTGGTGCTGTAAAAACAAACAGGAGTTGTAAGGATTTCCAACTTGGGTTTAGTATACAACAAGGTGGGTATTGAATGAAACCAGACATGATTGTTTTCTTGGTGGATTACTTGATGCCCTTCACCACAAAGAACTGTAAATCCTTTCTTTTTCCTGTCTCATGTGGGCAACACATTGTCTAAAATTTCCTAACTTTTGCTGACCCCATAAATCTGCGAATATGGAAATCTCATGATGTGTATAAGGGTGGAATAGAGAACTGTCAGCAGGAGCAAGGCAGTGTTTATCAGAACATAACATGCTGAAAGCTCCAGAGTTTCAATGCAACTTGCAATTAGAGACAGAAACACACCCAGATAGCCTTGAGTCCTCTGATCTGCACATGGCTTCCAAGCTGCTGCTGCTTTAAAAGGCTCCTGCCACAAATCTTCTGACTCTGTCTGTAGCTCTCCCTGCAGCATTACAAGATAAGACCTCAACAAAAACAGCCTACATCTGTTCTTTCAGGTTTTGAAAAACTTACAAATCCACAGTACAAAAGGTGTCACGGTATGCTTCCATGGATGTTGAGACTGAAAACACAATCTTAACTTGAGATGGAAAGCAAAGCATGACAAAAGTTGTCTACCTCAGCAAGGGCATGTGCTGCCAATGATAAAAGCCGATCATACACATTCCCAGAAGGTCTCTTGCTTTTGCCAAATGATCCCTATCATGATGCCACATCAAGGGACTTAACTCTGTTTAAGTACATATTGTTGGACCTTAACCATTCACTGGTGACAACAGTAGCAAATAGCCTCCTCTTGCTGGCTTCTTCACTATGCAGGCATTCGTGACATTCATACAACATGGGTACCAAAAAAAAGTTAGGAGGCATGTTCTGACAATTTTCACTGTTCCCAAAACACAAGCATGCTGACACCATAAACCCCTAAACCACAAACATTTAGTCTACCTGAAATATTGACAATGTTCGAGCACTTTGGTGAGAAACCTCTTGAAACTGTGAAAGAAACCACCAATCAAGTGCAAACCACAGAAGAACAAGCATAAGTGGAAGGAGTCCTCCGTTCTTCCACAGCTGTCGCTTCCTTCTCCCAGAGAAGGTTGAACTTCTTGTGAAAACTGCACGTTGAGGAGATGAAAGAAGACCAGATGAAGAGGCCAATGACCTTGCTCTTGGGGTAAATCTGCTGGATTCTGGTAATGCAACTTCAGGCAACACGGACTTTGGAGAAGAAGGGACTGAAGAGAGAGTCCTCAGCAAACTTTCAGATGCTGTAGTTGTAGACAAGGGTTGTGTCCTGAAGGCAGCCCCTTGCAAATTTCGTGCCTTGGGTGATGATACATTTGGCTGTGGGGAACTTGAGCGTTGTAATCTCTCTGAGTTTTGGCGCTGTAGAGACCTAGAAGAGCTTCTCAAAGTGGTGGTGGGCTTCTCTGACAGAAGTGAGTCAGACCGTCGAAGGGGTAAATTGGCACTGCCATCTTGGGGTGATAATGCTAATGAAGAAAAAGACCTCTGCTCCTGACCTTTACTGGCAAAGTCTAAGGTGGCATCACCCATTGGTTCAACACTATTCATTTGTGCTAATGCTAAATCTTTAACCCAGTCTGTTGGCACAAAACCCTGAAATTGGAAAAACTATCATAGGCTTCCTACATGGCTCTTGATTAGCATCTCTCAAACCAAAGCTAGTTGCATGCTTTGATTTAGAACTCTGTGGGTAACTTTTGATGGACATAGGTATGGGAGTGTCACATATGTAAAGTGCGACAAAAGCCACAATTCCTTGCTACCTGCAAATCTGCAAAGCTCTAACTGTGAGGAGATATTGATGCCTGCCACACCAACATTTATGGGGCTTGTCTTACACACACCCTCCATGATCCTAAACCTATAAGCTGAAGCAAAAACAAACAATGCTCCTAAGCAATTCAGTTGTAATCCCCCAATTTAGTTTCCCAATCAAGCAGTCCTACTACATACACCAGTGATGCAAACAGGTTTCAACTTTCAATGAAAGAAATCTTATCACAGCACATACCTTTAAGATTGCTGATGAAACTTTACAACAACAAATTGAAGGTAACTGTTCTGTGAGAGCCCATAAAAACCAAACAGAACAAAAAAAGAGTGGCTACAGCCTTATGAGTGTCACTCACAAAGTGTCAGGCCATCACCTTCATGTTAGATAGCAGTGACAGGGTCCCATGACTTTGCACCAATGCGATCAGCTCCCAATGACACTGGGTGTAGATAAGTATATAACAATCCACCACATTTTTTGGGCAAACCATTAAATGGGCATCTGAATCTTGAGTTTCTGTCACATTCCCAGAAGCAAAAGAAAGACTCAGTCATGATATTAGCTAGCCATCAAGACACATAGCTCTTGAAAGAACTTATCTTAACACAAGTGACAAATTTATTTGTTCATCTAAATTGACAGTTGTTCATAGACCAGCCAGTTTAACAATGCTTTGTGAGTAAGAAACTGACAACTTATACAGTTCCAAATAAGGTCAGTTTCTTGGCATCGGGATATGCTCCATTCCATTCTGGTTTCCAGAATGATGCATGCTAACAAGGTTGTGGACAACCTGAGAGCCCATTCCTACAGCATGATATTAAGTGAAGCAATTTCCATACCACACCACAAGGATGGTGATGCTTACCCCATTCACAGATTTCACACATTTGCAGATGTAAATAAAGACCATGCTCAGGATCTAGCATCACTTCTTCCTTTCTACTACTACAGGAATAAAATCACACTGTGCAATGTGAGGATGCAAGCAGCCAGTTTTGATCACAAGGAACTTACTCTTGTTGCATTATCATTCTAGGGTTTCTGAGAACCTTCACTATACAAATCCAAGTTGTCAGGTCGTGATTTCGGTAAAGAGCACTTGCAAGAAAGTTTGCATTGCACAGATACCTGATCAAATTCCTCTGGCATCATCAACCCAGTAAGCACAACAAGCCAGTAATGTAAAGGGTCACCGCAGTAATGCTTCTGCTCCCTAGATATCACACAGAATAAGCAACCCTAAAGGCAGGCAGGCATCAAACTCCACATCCAATCATCAAAATTTACAAACCCTAGGAGCTTCCAAGTCCACCAAGAAAGATTTGATCCATGACAGTCCTGTGATTACAACCATTAGAAAGATCACACTGTCCCTTAATGGTGACAAGGAGCTGCAACGGCAAATAGATTCTCTATCAATGCTGGCAAAAGACAAGGAATCGATGATGACAGGAGCTGTGATACGTTCGACAAATCAAAAAATGAAACAAGAATCACGAATCGAAAACCAAGTTCTTTGAAATGTTTGTTCACCTCCGCAGGAAGACAGAACCTTAGCCATGCATAGATCATTAGCCAGGGAGGGAGAAAGAGACTTCCCGTCTTCTTCCTTCAGATTTGAAATTCCTCGACATACTTATCCCTTGGAGGAAGATCTACAATCTTAGGATTTATCGAAGCATCAACAGCGAGACGAGATCTGAAGCTTGCTACGAAAGAAGAGTTCAGAAAAGGAGGTATAACCTTTCATAGGGATGATGCTTTGAGCCAAGATTCGGGACTCACGAACTTGGCGCGGAAGAAGAAGAAGAAGAAGAAGAAGAAAATAACAACAAAATGGCAGCTCAAGAGCTTTCCCAAAATACCCAACTCCTCCATTTCACTCGTTCCTGCTTCTTGGATGCGTAGGAAAGAGGAAGAAGAAGAAGATCCGGCGACAACAAAATCAATCCTCCTGCCACGCATCGACTTAAAATAGCGACAGATCGTGTCTCTTCTGCCCTAACTTAGCGCCTCCGTTTCTTCTTTGTTGGGTGCATGGCTTTTGATTTTGCAAGAGAAGTGTGGCGGAAACACCCAACTCCTCTTGGCTGAAAACCAGCAACCAGTTCAAACAGGGGCAAAGTATCTACAAATGTGGGACCCAAATGAACAACTCTACATCATTCCGTAAGCTTCTCTCTCTCTCTCTCTCTTCAGAGAACCAGAAAGACGCCCACCCAACAACAAACGACAATTGCCAATTCTCGACTCTTGTGTGATTTCTGGATGGCCATCGGAATTCGATGCCGTAACAAAGAGAGTGCCTGTAAAGCTGACGAGATTCCGGGCCTTTGTCTTGAGTCCCAGACAAACATGATTGTTAGCGTAAAGAGCATGCACAACGGCAGCAGCAGTAAAATGGCCTGTACATGATGAAGATTTAGATGAAGATTTACAGAGAAACACTGTAAATCTTCTTTGGGTTTGTTATTGAAATGGAACAAGTACACAGAGCCCTGCAAGAGAACCTGTAACAAGATATAAACTATTGGGAGTAATAAATGAGTGTTCCTTATTAGCCAACTACAATGATTGTTAGCCCATGTGGTGAGAGTCAATTGACCTTTGCACTATATTTTAGATGAAGATATTAGAAGAAAAACACTGTGGAGCTACTTTGGGCTGGTAAAAAACATGCACATGTTCACAGTACCCTGCAAGAGCATCTAGAGCAACATATGACAAATTCCCAGTAGTACTACTACTACTAAATGATTCTTTCACATTGGCCAACTACAATGATTGACCGAAGTTGGTGAGAGTTAGATAGTCTCTCACTATGTGGAATCGAGTCATCTCTCCAGAGGCTCATCATCATGGGTGGGGATGGGGGCAGCAGAAACTAAACACTGCACACTGGATGTGTTAAATACTCCGTAGAGTGGCCTGCTATTCAAGCTCAACTCCTCCAGTGTAGGATGAAGAAAAGTAGGTAAGTAGTGTAGCTTTAGTAGAGTGTCTGTACAGGCAACAACGTGCACGTGAGGTCTCATTGATCCGCACGTTCAAACCTGACCAAACAACTTGCCTTCAGATGCACTTTTGCTTGGGAAATGGGGTCTTACACAATGCACAATGCACACACACACTCGCCTACTCTCTCTCTCTCTCTCTCTTTTTTCTAAGTCTTCAGGCCACAATGAACCAGCACCCACCTCTGCCCCGTGAAGGAGGATTTTTTTTTTTTTTGGAAATTTAAAACATCATTTTTTTTGGGTTGAAGGTGGCATTTTCCAATTGAATCTTGATGATAGTCACTTTGGCTACATAAACTCATTTCCTTTACAAAAACAAAACATTGGTGTGAAACTTGTATATTGTTAGAATGCATTGTATAGTGATGTTTCTTTTCTTTGAATTTCGAATTATTTTGTTTTTTTACTTACTATAAATTTTCAATGTTTCGCCCTTTTATCCTCATATTTTTCCTTTTTTTATTTTTTTTTTAAATTTATTTTTTGCCTAACCTTACTATTCATGTATTGTAGTGTAGATACCTAATATATAGGGTCAGTGAAATAGGCTTGTGCCTAAGATTGGGAAAAATGTAAATGATCAATGGCATTGCTAGAATGCGAGCTTTGAATTTTTTTTTTGAGTTAATTTTAGTAAACTAGAATTTAAATCCTAATATTTACCTAATAGCTTGAGCATAGGATTGTGTCTAGGTGAAAAGAAAAAAATTATTGAACTATGAGATTAACTAGTACTTACATTTTGCATGCAAAATTACATACAATTATTGGTGCATGTCAAAAGACATGAAAGAGCATGCATGTCTTCTTTGTTGCATGTCTTTCAACACACAAGGCAATGTGCATGTCTTCTTTGTTGCATGTCTTTCGACACACAACGCAATGTGCACTAGAATTTTGGAGTTGGGATTTTTTTTACCTTTGTGCTAGTTTCAAGAGGGTTGGAGCAAACAATTTATGATTGAACTAGTGCTAGTGCCCTAACTTAAAGATGCACCTTCATGTACTTTGTTATTAGGCATATAATAAGCATTGACATTGAATTTCCTCTAGTCTTGATTGCTATGCTATTGCATTGCTTTTGTTTAGATTTTTTATCCAAGTCCAACAATAAGTTCCTAGAGATTTTAAACAAGATTTCAATTTGGTTTTTGTTGGTCAATCTTTGAAATATTAATGAGTTTGATAGTTGGATCTCTATAAATCCTTTGATGAGTATGAACTATTATGATTACAAAAATCATTTGTCTAAATTGACATTAAAGGAAATTATTCTTTGTATATTTTGTGGAACACATGAAATAAAGGGCATTTTGTGGTATGTTACGGAATAATTTTTTTTTAATTCTAAGTTTTAAATATTGAAAATATTTTAAATATATTTTGATAATCCAATTTTAAGCACCCTCTTTACATTTAAGTAAATTATATATTTTACTCTTTTGCAATTTGAGTTCAGTGTTGCTACACACCACCAACAATGATCAACTTCTTCTTCTTTTCTTATGTTTTGATATGGTTTTCAATAATTCATCATTATTTATGTCAATGTCAAATTTAATCTAAATTAATATATATTTCATGGACATGAAAAAACACATGTTAATTTGTCTTTTCATAACCATATTGATGGATAGGGGGGAAAAAATGAGATAAAATGGAGGTAGTTATTAGGAAAGAGAAGAAATAATTATTTTTAAAAATTAATAAGAAAAAGAAGTAGTTATTAAGAGAAAAATGAAGTATGTTAGTTTTGAAATTGTGTTTGGAATGGTCCATGGATGACCATAGAGAGGATTACAAAAAAATCTTAGGTATACTAGCTTCAATCTCTCATCACTAGAATAAATTGCATTTTATATTTCTTTGCATGTTATTTGTAAAAGATAAAAATAAATTTCCCAAGAATTGACATCATTGGCAACTATATGGCACTCCTTTTGAGAGAAAGGAAACAAGGCTTGAATATGTAATCAATAATGACAAAATTAATGGCCTACGCTCCAACTTCCTCTATTTTTTTTACCCATTAACTTGGTGTGTTGTCTTGCTATGTGTGATGTGTAAACATATGATCCCTTGAAATATAACCCTACTCACTCTATTATATGATGGGCACAAGATTCTAACCATCCATTTCTTTTGCAATTGCCTTTGTGGAAAAGTTTAACTTGCGAATCTTGATCACTAATGCATTGAAAGTTTGGTTTTAGTCAAATGCACAAGAAATGTATATGCATTTGTCAAAAGGATACAAACAACACAAATCAATGTTTTCCTTTTTAATATATTCGGGAAAATATATTCTCTATGTTTTGGCTTGAGCCCAAAAAAACCCTTGAGAACTTCTAGGTTTCATATTCTTTTGACAAATGTGTGATGGGTTGACTTGCAATGCAAGCAAGATCTTCTGAAAAACATAAATATAATTGTGAAAGTTGTAAATCAACATTAGTTTGTCTGAACAACCACTTGCACCAAAAGCATGTGTGTAATCAATATTATAAATTTGATCTTCTAACCATGTGAGTATTTGTCGTGATATGGGAAATGACATCACAAGATTATGTATCTTATTATTTTACCTTCTTTGATGAACATGGACAAAGCATTAGAATAAAATGTTATATTGATTTTTTTGTTTAAACCGTCTTTGTTTTTATGGTTGTCAAAAATATGTTTAAGTAAGTCCAATATTTAGTTGTGAATTTGAACACAATTAGATACATGGTATTCACTTCCAACAAACTCAATTTGGGAAAAGGTTTTCTTTCTATCCTTTTCCCCTTATGCTCTTCATATCAATAGAAAGAATTTTGGCACATTATTGTGCCCTTTATTTTTTCCACACCTAGTTTGGATTACCTTATTTTCTTTATGTGCATTTGAGATTGTGATTGTCTATATTGTGTGGTGGGTTGTTAATAAATAAATAAGTAAGTAAGTAAGTAAGTTGTTAATAATAAATACTGCAATCTTAAGTTTTACTTTCAATTACATTGAAATCTATGGTTTTGAGCTTTTTGATAAAAGTGTGACATATCCATATACACAAAGGAAATATGTTCTTTATATTTAAAATTTGAAAACATTTGGAAACAAGAAGGAGCAATTTAAATTTATTTTTAAAAAATTTGGCATGAGATTTTACAAAAAAACATAGATCACACTAACCCTCAAACCTTCCCAAAAACAACATTCTTTCTTTCTTTCTTTTCAAGCTTTGTTTTTTGGGTCTTCTTTGGTCTTTTGTTGAACTGTATTACATGACAACTTCTTTTAGCTCCAAGCAAGTCCAAGTTGGAACTAACTAGTAAGGTTGTTTCCCTAAACTAATTTGATATTTTTGATGAAATGTTGTGATTGAATAAATTATTTTCTATTTCAATTAGTGTTCAATTCCTACTATAGTTTGCACATTTGGTAATTGATACATATAAAAATAAATCTATAATAATAATATAAATAAATGATCACATGAAACTATAATAAAATAGTTTACAAATTGTTTAACACTAGTAAAAAAAATATCAATATGCAACTGTAATTTGTGACTAAAAAACAATTGCAATCAACTTTGCAATTGAAAAATCCCTTAGTTGTATAAGTGAAATCGCATTAAATGTAGTCGCAAATGGTAAATTAGTGTGATGTCATCACATTTCCTATGGATGAAGTATATGATCAACATATACTCTTTCATTTGTTGACTAATGTATAACATTTGCAACTATTAAATAACTCTATCACTAATTACCATTTGTCAACATAATCATTTTTTGGACAAATTCTTTTTATTATTAAATATTAATCTAGGCCATCCATTATGGATGGCCATAGATTTCAACAAATATTCTAATAAGATTTTGACAAGTGACAAAACTTGTAAGTATTTAAATATATGATGACACTTGGACAAAAGAAAATTTAACATGTGGCAGTTGGAATATTTTTCATTGAAATCTCGATTTCAACCATCCATTATGATTATTCAATTTAAGTGTATTTATATTATGACACGTGGCATAATAATAAAAAGCTGCCATGTGTCATATTGATTGAATTTTATAAAAATAAAAATAAAAACACATAGCCATTACATAGGTGGGTAGGTAGGTGAAACTATGTGCATAAAAAATTACCTACAATTCATACCTACCTAAACTATTTACTTACTTACCCACCTACATATCTAAGTAGAAAGGTAAGTAAATAGATAGGAAGGTAGGTAAATAAGTAGGAAGGTAGAAAAGTAGGAGAATTACAAAGTAATCATGTAAATACTTTTATTTTACTTTTGCCTTTAAGGTTAAACTTCTTTGAATTCATCCCAAATGACAAATGATTTTTAATGTGAAATCCAAAGAGAAGGCACCTTCTTTAAATATTTTGTAAGATGACATTAAAAAACAAAACATATTGGTTAAACCTTTCAGTTGCACATTAATCGCAAATTCAATTGCAACTAAAAATGATTCTTCCACAAGTTTCATCCTTGTTTTTAGTTTTGTAAATTATTTTTACCTCTGAAAATAAACATTTTAAATTACTAGGGATCAACTAATTTATTTTTTAAGAAAATTATTAATTGATTATCTAAAACAAATGATTAATCAATTGGTAATTCTTGAATATTAACTATAAAGTATTAAATTTCTAGCTTATTAACTTAATTAGTAGATATTAAATGAGTTTTAATAAACCATTAATATTTATTAGCTATTGACCATAATTCTTGATTAATAAATATTAACTAATTAAAAATAACTATTAGAAAATATATATTATGAATTTTATTTATTTAGTAAGTAAATATTAAATAAGTTCTAATTAATCATTAATAGTAGCTAGACAATTTAATTTGTGAAGAATTCATTATTTATTATTCATTGGCTAACTAAATATTTACTAATTTGAAGACATTAACTATTAACCATAACTCTTGATTAACTACCTAAATCAGACAATTGAAATATTTCAGAATTAATTAAATAGGAAATAATCAAATAATTGTTATCTGAATTTATTTTAAATAATTATTTATTTCATAGTAGCTAAATTTTTAAATAGTATTCAATAAATTATTTAAAAATCATTGATTGATAAATATTAAATATAAATTATTTAGTTATAAACTTATTGACTCGTTGATAAAAATAAAATAATTTTTTAATTATCTAACTATTATTTCATGCTTTTCAGTTAATAAATTAAATAATCTGAATTATTCATGAATAATAATTAACTATTAACTATTTAATTATTTGGTATTAGTTTAAATATAATCAAATGATTAAATTAAATTATTTAGTTCATAGTTTATATTAACTAATGAATTATTTAAAAATAATAATTGCTAGATAATTAATGCTCATTTAATACAACTATAATATCATATTAATATGACTTTGTTACCATAATTTAATCATACTTTAATAAATATGGTAATTTTTAAATGAACCATACAAAATCAAAATGTTTTTTTTTCAATCCAATATGCTCATAATATGGTCAAATATATATTTAATATACCTTAAAAATAAATTTTATATAGTTTATTCTTAATGTAATCCACAAAACCCAAGTGTACATTAGTATATGTATGGACACACCATAATAAATAATCAAATTACAACTAATTTGCAACTAAATGAACATAGGAATCTATTCTTGGATGAAAAATTCAAAAATTTAGTCAATATGGAAAGATGTGTAATTTAATAGTTGCATCATAGTTACAAAAATAATTGTGAAGTTTAAAAGATAGTGATTAATTGTAAAAATAATAAAATAGAGTTACATATGTCATAGGTAGTTGTGAATTGAATGGTTAAATATTACAAAATTTCTTTTAATGTAAATTTGTGAAACATTTATAATATTTCCATGCATCTTGTATTGGCCATAATTTTTTAACTGAAAATTATTAATGTGCCATTTGCTTCTGGCCCAAATGCAAAATTGTTGGCCAACTAATTGAATTAAAATTTGAAATTTTATTGAATTTTCAACAACAAAAATTACCCCAAATTTAATATCTCTTGCAATTTAGGTGAAAATTTTAGAAAATCACCTCCATAAATCATAATCATTAATCATTTTCCAATAATGCCAAGAGTACACACTAAATGCACTAAAATTTTTAGTTTTCATTTTATTTAATTTTCAATGACAAAACTATTCAATATTTAATAACTCTTGCAATAGGTAGGTTTGCATATTGCAAAACCACCTCAATGCACCCATGGTGCACTTGTATTCATCGAAAGCTTTTGAATGGTACCTTAAATGTGGTGGGAAGCATCATGGTTGGGAGATTTCAAAATGACAAACAAACAAATTACCTTCCTTAATTGATAGATACACAAATGCAAAGTGTTCATCAAGAGTTGTTCATGTGAAACCAACAATCGAAAAAACATCTTCAAAGGTGTGGACAAGGGTTTTTTCTTCAATTTTGTCTAGTAGGTGGACTAGTGATCATCCATTAAAAGAATGAACCAAAGTTGGCTAAAGGTCAGATAGGACATGAAAAAAATTTAGGAATCATGCATAGTTTTGGTGACCTACATGAACTCACAGTTTAACTTCTAACTTTTTTTTTCCTCAAAATCTAGCAACTTTTATATATAGTTTTCCCCAAAAAAACCTTTTAAGAATTCACATTGGATTCTTTTTGTCAACACAAAGTGAAAATTTGCCCAATTAAATAATGTTTCTAGAACACGTCTTTGAAATGGACAATTTTTCAACATTTTAATAGGAATTTTAAAAGGTGGATGAAAGAAGGGTGCACAACTACATATAAGCACATGAAAGGTATGTTTTAAATGATGTAGGCAAATGCATCATCCATGTGATCATCAGCACAAAAACTATGATGACCAAAGAACTCTCAACTTGCATAAAATCTAGAATAAGTCAAACATATATAAACCTAAATCCAACTACACACAAAATGTAATTCAATATGAAATCACGAAATATTATTTTAAAATATTTTCAACTAAATTTTATTCATAACATAGAAAGGTTGGAAACATGAAACAAAAGGAATAAAAGCATCAAGTCATAGCTCAAACTAAAAAAAAGAAAAATAATGTAAAATTGCTAAAGAGTGAAGGACACATCGTAAGGGTTAAGATGAATGTTGCACAATACAATGAATTAAAATCCATGAGCTATTTGGAGGTTTCCATGTTAAGAAATAGATGTGCATGTCAATTGTTCTTTAAGTAAATACTCATCTATGAAAGATGCACCCAAATGTGGACACCTTCCAAAAGGGTGATATGATAACTAGGACGACAAAATCAATGCAAAAGACTAATGGGGGCCAAACTCCACATTTCTGAATTTGCATTCAAAACTTCATCATTATTAGTTAGACAAAAGGTTGATGACACCAAATAAGGTGGACCTAAACTTCACAAAAGGTCCTAAAAGGAACTAAGCAAACAAAGGCCTTGACAAAGACTCATGTCCAATGGAATGACAATATCATCCTTTTTTGTCACAAGTCATGACTATATTAGGATTCACTAAAATTGAAGACAATAGCATATAGCTAATTAGACAATAGAGCTCTACCACCATGGCAATTCGACAAACTCCAACAAAATGTTTAGCCATGGTTAAAAAAACATATCTAAAAGAACAGCCACTCTACGTACTAACATGTGCAATGCAACATGAAGCGTGCCCCATCAATGTGAAAAGAAAAATGAAAATGATAGTGGAAAGTTGTATAATGTTTTCGGTGAAAACAATCATGTAGGTGTGTAAAGACTATTGCTATTGAATCACTAGCTACTGAATGAGGTGCATGATTGAGCATCAGCTCAAACAATCCACATGATTTTCTTGATTGGTTGGCCTATACTAAAGCAAGGTCAGATGTCAAAGTACCATCACCGCATGACCAGGGTATGAGTGACTTCACTCCCCCAGTAGAACTTTGTGCCACATTGTGCTACAATGAAGAAGATTAAAATTCAACTGTGCATTGTAGATTAGTCTAGGTACTTGTTTTATCACGAACCCCATTCTCTTCTTACTTGTGTTTAGAAGTTTTGATGCTCTCTACCTTGAAAGTGCAAGTTTCAAGTTTCAAATCTGAGACTAAAGCATTTGAGCTATGAAGTCTGCACTCACAGACATCATCTAGGAAGCTGACTTGGGTATGGTGTACATTTTTCCCACACTCATGTGGAGCACATGCAATCGCCACATTGTTGCAGATGAGTTGCACAGCCTAAAATCGACATTGTGGAAATGCAATGCACTGCAGACATGGATTCAGAAAGCAACTCACAGATGACCTGCACAGAACACACCTTACACATGTCTCATCCAAATTGTGGCAACAAATAATTAATGTTTCACAGTATTACAAATGGATTGAATTTGGAAGATTCATTTACACTAAAGAATTCAGTGAGAAGATCAATTGGTATCTCTTTACATACAGTGCAGGGTCCATTATTGTATGGATTTGTACCTGTATACCAAATGTCAATTTCTCCTTTCAATTCTGACATTGCCATGGCAAAAGTCTTGACCTACAACTGTAGTACCCTCTATCTACTATGATAGTAGCATGCAATTGATGCTACCCATTAATGTAACTATTCTTCCTCCCTATACACAAGCTCTGTTGCTGAAATATGTGCATTTACTTAACCACCAAGGGAGCGCATGGCACATGTGCAGCTTCATCATGCCACACCCAAGTTCCCTCTTTTGTTGACCTAAAGTGTTTAGGGGTCCAGACAACGCCTGATGCATGACGCTTCTGTTCCAAATCCCGCTGCATCTCCTCTAGTCCCCTCTTTGTTTCTCGCATTGCTTGAGCACTCTCTCCATTGATGAGAGCAGCAGTAAGATCTGACCATACATTCACTGACTCCATTGATGATACACCCTAATCGTGTTACAAACAAAGCAACCGACATTTCAGATATCAAACAAATAGAGTTTTTTAATCTCCACATTTTATATTGCTGCAGCATGTACCTTGGAGCCATGATAATTCTCAAGCAATAAAACAGAAGTCACATTTTTTCTGTGCCCTTTAGTTCTCAAAATAATGACCTACAAAAGAGCTAAAAAAAACAAATGAAAAAGGGTTTAGGGTTTTAGGGTTTTAAAATCAATTCTACCTTCATATTCTCTACAACAGGCGCATGGATGTCGACTATGGCAGCTTGGGCATCATACAAGTTGCAAATTTCCCCCGAGTGCTTATTCTTCACAGTCACAACCCTGCAAACATGATGGAACAATATCAGTATGGACATCAAGAACATTCTGAGTTTAAAAGACCTCTGAAGGCGACTTCATCATGTATTTTAAGTGAAAAAGTGAAAACTTGTATGAACCAGAGAAAAAGATTAGGCACTCACTTATCCCATGATCCATTAAGTTCATACAAGACTCTCTTTGTTGAGATCTCCCAGATTTTGCCTGAAACTCTGTTGCTGGATCCACGAAACCCAAAGAACCCCCTTCCTCTAAAGCTTACAGAAGCCTCTAGTCCTGACTTGATGCACCGCACTGTCGTATTGCCAAGCCACTCATTGGCTGGCATTGGGAAGAACCGTATAAACAGTTTTGGAGAAGTGGTCTCATAAGTCTCATGATGTTCTGTTAGCTTCAACTGCCGCTGTCCCAGAATTGTGATCTCAACCCCATTTCCTACAATGCCAAAAACATTAGGTCATATTAGCTTCCAAGTCCAGAAATGAAGAAGAATTCCAGCATAATCACTGTCAACAGGATGAAGTTCCACTGAATTCAGAACTTAACTTGTTCTGCAATCCCATCAGATGACCTTACTCAGATAAGGAGGTTCTTGCCTTCATCCACAAAACAGTACCAAAGTGTAACACTTCATCTACCAATCATTTGTTCAAAATTGGCAGATTGCATTGTCCCTAAACACTAAACCCTGAAGAGAATATGGCATCATCATTCCTTCATTTTGTTTGTGGCAGAGATTAGAAGAAAGGACAGTAACCAGGTGAACACAAAAGGTTTGTCAGTAAACCAGTTCACAAGTCAAGAACCACAACAAAAGTAGCAGAGAGTGTTGCTACATTACCACAGAAGCGTGGAACTGCATGATGCCACCAAAGCAATTGAAGCTTCTTTGAGCCACTGGTTGCATACAGAGCACTTACAGGCGGATGATGGGACACCTGCCATGTAAGCCACAAAATGCCATGCATGATTGCATTGCAACCTATGCATTCTCATCATGTCCATGCTTCTATACTGTTTGATGAATTTTGTATCCCCACTATGCATCCCACTTAGGGTTTAGATTTTCCAAAACCCAACATGTGATAATTCTATTGCAGCCATCTACAAGAAAAAATGGGTGTGGTATGCGTGTGTATCTTTTTTCCTTAGAAAAGAAAGTGTTCAGAAGAAGCAAACCTGTTCACAAATTACATTAAGATCACCAGCAGAGACATGGTGAGTTTCTCCAAGAATAGGATTGTAAGGTGCTCTTGCAAAAGGTGCAGGCCGAGTGGTAGAGATGTGCCATCCAACTACAGCCAGGAATCTGTCAAGAGGAGTGGCCCCAGCTGTGCACATGCCAAGCAAGTCTTGGGCACAACAGTAGACTGATTCTCCATAAGCTTGCAGCTGGGACTTGGGGAGATTGAACTGGGGAGGTAACTGGAACCTTGTTAGGTCAGATCCAGGACTGAAGCCTTTGAAGAGATCAAAGACAGTTGCCTGAATAGAGCTTTTGGATTTCTTCAGATCCTTTGCACCCGCCCCTTGACTTCTCTCTATTCTGCATGGAGCTGTCACCACAAGAACCTTGTTGGTTAGGTCTTCTTCTTCTCCTGCTTCTTGTTCTTGTTCTTCTGCAGCAGAAAAATACTCTTGTGGACTTGTGGATTCCACCGGTCCATCGTCCACGGGGTTGATTGTTGATCCTGCCTTTGTATGAGAAAAGTTTGATCTCGAGTCTGCAGTCTTTCCCATACTTGCGCTGGCGCTCATTTGGAAAGAACTCTCTTTCGTAGGACAAGACCCAATCGTTTCTTTCAATCAACGACAGAAGAAGCAGCACCCAAATCTTACAATGAGGAGGAGAAACACAACAGAAAGCAAGAAGAAGAAGAAGAAGAAGAAGAAGAATGGTATCACCAACCCAACAGAAGTCCTACTAATTCCTTGTTCCCAAATCCAAACAACCCACAAGAAAAAAACACCAAAACAACAATAATAATAAAAATGAGACCAAATTCAGCAACAGCAGCAGTGCGATAGTAAGAAGATCTCACAAGCCTAGAAACAGTAACAGGAAGACTACAGATGACAGAATCCAGACACCACCCACAAAAAGCTACAAAAGCCAACAAAAGCTACTACTACTACACACAAAGAATTACACACAAGAAGACTGAAGCTTTCTCAGGTTTGTTAGTGAAATGTTACAGTAACCCATCATCAGTCACTTGCTGCAGATTGTCCTTAAAAAAATATCCAGAGGGACTTGTCACTCACACTCAGTAAGTTAGTGAGAAAACCAAGCTTGCAAAATCAAAACAAAAAAAAAGGAGTTTCTAAATTCACACTGGACGACACTCCCCTTTTGAAAAAGCAAAAAACAAAACAAAACAAAGCATAAGAAGAAGAAGAGCACAACTTACTTGAGCTTTACACAAATTTTACAGTGATGAAGGAACTCAGGTTTGGATGCAATGACTGATGATGCCCAACAACAGCAACAACAACAAGAGTCTAGCTCTGAAGCTTTACTTCAAGTTTCATCATCTCCAATTGGGTCACAAAAGAACTGAAATGGACACTGGAAATTCCTGCAACAAAAGCCAAAACCAGCATCAGCCTTTTTCTTTACTGGCAATAGGTATATAGCCAAAAATCTATATTAAAATTTTAAAGTGCTAGCTAAAATCCTCCAGCTCACAAAAATGTCATACAAATACCCAAAATAATAATAATAATAATAATTAATTAAAAAGGAGGAAATAAAAGAAAACAAGCAGTCAAACAACAACACCATGATGCATATAATAATAATACTTTGTATATTAATTCTTGGATTTCCAGAAACTGAGCCACATGGCAAATGCTCAAGGCACCCTCGTCATCTAACTAGTATTGTTGCACATTGCTATTACCTATTGGCCATAAGCCTGCACATCCCAAAAAAGAAAGCCTGGGGTTTAGGGTTTAGTGGCCTTGCCTAATTACTACCAAGGCAATTAGGATATTGTGTTTAGATTCATTATAGAGTTATAGTAGCTTAAGGGATTTTTATAGGCCCCTAGGTAATAATAATAATAGGTCTATTTTTTATATGAGGATTTTTGGAAAGATGATATTTTGGCTTGTGTTGAAACTTGAGATTAGTTATCCTAGAGTTATGATATCTTGAATGATTTTGGTTTCTTTTAGAGGATTTTTTTTTGAAGATTATATTATTCTTTCATATGGTGAAATATTTGAATTCCCATAATTCTTCTATTGCATTAAGATACCCTTTTTAATGTAAAATGGCAAGGCGAGAGTGTGACAGACAAACACGGCCCTTGTTGATTTCACAATACGAATATCTTCAAGAAAGAGAAAAAGGGTGGCCCCTTCACTCACTCCGTGACGACGCGACTTCTCTTCTCATTGTTTGCATGGAAATTGTATTCCTAATCTTTGGCTGCCATTTATTAGTTTTCGCCTGGAGTAGTAGTAATAGAGCGCTTTCTAAGAACACACTGGGCTATTTCATCACCGAATGAATTACATAACAACAATCTTCAAATCCACGAGTCAGCTTCCACGCACAAATGCAAGGACGATGATGATGCGGAGCTAACACCCAGTGCTCGTGTAGCACCTGTCTTTCCAACTGCGAATTGGTGGCACAAAAGGGATTGTACACGGGGTTGTACACTATTCAGACCAACTGCTTAGCAGCAGTTGGTTTGAATCGGTGATTTTTTTTTTTTTTTTTTTAATGATGTGCCTGAAGTGCCTGATCAAATCCATAAGATGCTTTCGCCAAATTGGCAAAAAAAAATAAATAATAAAATTATGAAAGTTTCTTGTTTTTTTAAAACTAGTATCTGTCTATATTTTTTTGGCAACCCTATTAGAACTTAGGATAGGGTCTAGCCAAAAAACATTTATTTGGAAAAAATCGAAATTTGGCCAACTAAAATCCCCCCCCCCCAAAAACACTAAATTTTCACCACTTAAAAAATGAAAGAAAGAGCTCACTCCCAATCAGAGAGAGCCTTTCTAATCGGCGAAATTTTGCAAAGAAGTGACATTAATAATTTGCAAAATGAAGTGATTTTGGGGGTTTTCAATTGCCAGAAATGAGAGGGGGGGGTGGAACTGGGGTCCCATTTCACTGAAACTGGGGATGAATCAAAAGTTGGGATGAAAACAGTACACATGAAAGAAGAGGGGACCAAACTGGATATCTCACCTAACTTCGTCCTCACAGGAGTTTGACCCCCAGTTCGGATTTGCATTATCTGTGCCTTTTCACTGCCTGCTAATATTCTTCATTACAAGCTTGTTTTCAGGTTAAAGGCCACATCTCATTTTTTCATGACAATTGGTTATCAAACACCAGTTTTCTAAACATCATTTTTTTTTCTAAATAGATAAATTAGTATTCTAATTGAAAAACATTGTGCTTGATAAACATAACAAACCAAAAAACCAAATAAACACATTCACAAAATACATTGAATGTCCACAATTGTTGAAACAACAACTATTTTTTATTGAAGAGAAAAACAATGCTTACAAAATGTCAAGCTACTTACTTCCGAGCAAGAAAGGTCCAAAAAATAAATACTATCCAAAAAACAGCCAAGTGGTGGTAACTAAACCATGGATGGTGGTGGATCCATTTTAAGAGATCAACGGTTGCACGTGGAGATCAGCAAATGCATGGATGGTGGGTTCATGTCTATCAATCATAATTCTAAAATTAGAATATTTTACGTTATTCTAGTTGCTAAATTAAAAAATTGGTTTAAACATGCATCAACACCTTGCCTCAAACCTAGTTCTTTTCTAGACTATTTTGAAGATAAATGTGCATATTCTCTATATCTTCTATTTGTCATAGTCAATGAAAAAAGAGTAAAAGTATTGAAGTCTACTAGAATAACAAGTTTCCTCAATTCTTTCAACCAGGTGATGCCTAATGGCTTGGTAAGCAAGTTGGCTTGTTGAATGGTTGTAGGCATGTACACAACTTCCAATCTCTAGCATGCACATGCTCCCAGATGTAATGGTGATGGATTTCAATGTGTTTTTTCTCACATGAAACATTGGATTGCTCACTAGCTTGATCATGCTTTGGTTCACATGTTGTATTCATTGGCTTGTTGTTCAGAAGATGCACCTCCAAAAGTAGGATTTGGAACCAAATCATTTCTTTTGTTGCATTTGTCAAAGAATGATATTATGCTTCAATACTAAACAATGACATAGTGGGTTGTCATTTACTAGACCAAAGAATTGGTGACACTTCAAGCTTGATAAGTATTCCAATTTTTGAATGTTTGTTGTCTAAATCACAAGGCAAATTTGAATCAATGTGGGTATTCAAAACTAGATTGTTCTCATGCAAGTACAAGATTCCATATATATTACCATTTTTTTTGCTTTGCATTTGTTGTCCTTTTGATGTACCTTAGAATTTGTCAAAGTGCTTTGAGATGTGTCTGTTGTGGATTCTTCAAAAACTTACTCACAACATTTACACCATAGGTCAAATTAAGGGTGTGTGAGAGAAAGATGAAACTTCCTACCATTTGTTCATAGAGAATTTGATTTACCTCTTTTGTTCCCATTTCAAACATGAAATGAATTCCTTCCACCATGGGAGTTTGAAATTTGTCATAGTTGTTCATTTCAAATTGTTCCAAAATCTTGACTATATAGTTATGTTGAAATAAAAATATTCCTTTTGCCACATGGATGAATCAAAGCTCAACGTAAATGTTCATAAAACTAAATTTAAACATTTGAAACATGTGAATGAGAACTATCTCCAAGAACTCCAATCATTTTTCATCATCCCTAATCAATAAGAAGTCATCAATGTACATAATGAAAAATGTATAATGACCAATGATGAAAAAGAAGTATAGATTGTGTGATTAGTAGCATTCCTTTTCAGTCCATGGGAGTATAGGAAAATATCAAGACAAGAATACCATGCCCTTGGAACTTGCTTCAACCTAGAGAATGTTTTCAAAAGTAAACACATTTTCTTTTCCTTCCCTTTATCCACAAATCTTTTCAACTACCCCATAAACAACTTTTCATTAAGCTTCACATCAAAGTGTTTTATCATCCATCTTCTTGATGTTGCAAATGCTACCAATGTCCAGATGTTTGCCCACTTAACAATAGGGGCAAATGTTTCATCAAAGTCAATCCCCTTATGTTTTTAGCATCCTCGAGCCATAAGTCATGCATTCAATTTATTGATATCTCCATCCTTCAATAGTTTTGTCTTGTAAACCCATTTTGAAGTGATTTGGTTTCTTCCCATGAGGAATGTCCACCAACTTCCATGTTTCGTTTCTATAAATGGTTCCATTTCACTTTCCATTGCACATTACCATCCTAGTATGGAATTGCTTTTTCATAAGTTTTTGGGTTTTGTGATTTAAAGAGAAAAATGTAGTCTAATGATGTTTGAAGAGACCCTCATAGTCGATTTGTTTGAGGTCGAAATTTTGCTAGGTAATATGCAATTATTTGATGTGTTGAAGAGTGAGATGAATGGCCAATGCTAGTGACCAAGCATGGCTTGAGCTAGGAATTTGATCATGACTTGAACTACTAAAGTTTGGAGTCCTTGGTTAAACATTCTTGTTAAATAAATCAAGATTTCAGTCAATGTTCATTTCTTATGCATCATGTTTGGTTGTTACATAGTCCAATATGGTTATAATGCTTATGCCCAAACTTAACAAAACACTACAAGAAAATCATGAATTTTCAAAACGCTAACATTGACCAAAAGGTGTGTCCATTTTGACTAAAAGTTTGGGGCATAAAATGACATGTTACATTTGACTAATACATCTAACTAAAGTGGCCTTTTTGACCAAGTGTCAAGTCAAAAAATTGGTCAAAATGGACAAATGTCCATCAAAATGGCCATATTGAATGGATAGGGTTTAGTTAAACTAACCATCTTGATTTGACACTTAATCAAATGAATCATACTTGCGTGATGATTTGGCCTCCTTGTTAAGCTTAAACTACCTACTTAACTTAACAATATAGGTTAGACCTATACTACCTATCTAGACTAACATAACTAATAGGCTAGTAGGTTACTTGTTAGATAATTACTTAGTTAGTAACCTAGCTAGGTAGCCTGGCCTAGACCTACCTAATAGGGTATTTAGGACGTAATCTAAAACTATTAAAGAGCCTACTAGGTAGTGTAAGCCTTCTAGGTAAGTATCCTAAATGATTTAAGCTTACTAAGTAAACCTATATATTATCCATGTAAGTAACCTACTAGCATAGACCTATTATAGGTATGTAACCTGAGCCCTTTAAATACATAACATAAACCTAGGCCTAGTAGAAAGGTGGCATATCCTATTAATTAGGTAAATAGCCTAAGCCACCTAGAGGCCTACTAGGTAGGTATATAGCCTAATTTAGGCTACCTAAACCTACATTAAGTATGTAAATAACTTAGGCTTAACCACTTAGGCCTATTAGGTAGGTAGCTTAGTAGCATACTCGGTAGGTAACATAAGTTTAAACCAACCTAATAGGCTAGGCTATCACCTATGAGGAATTCAATTCCCCACACTTGTAACCTATGTTACTTTGGTTATTTAAGTGACCTAATTAGGTAGCCTAGGCTGTAAAACCTATTAAACTACCTAGCTTAGGTTATTTGGCCTAGCTTAAGGGGCTTGGCGTAGCCTAAGTGGCTTGGTTTAGCCTAGGTGGCTAAACTAGTTGGCCTAGTTTAGGCCTATGACATAAGGTTGATAAGTAAATAAATATTTTTTTTTACACTAATTGTTAAGTTTATTAATTAGGTAGTCGGTAGGGTAGGTAATTAATTGATTAATATTTTCATACTAATTTAATTTTTTAAATAAATAATACATATTTTTGGTCGTTGCCCAAATTATATTATTGTCATGATGGTTCAATAAATAAAAACAAGTCAAAAAAACCAACCAAAAAAACCTAGTCAAAACAATCTAAGTCAAAATGGCTTGTCCAAAATGGCATTTTGGTCAAATTGGACAAGGGGCAAAAAAACCATATGGGGGGTTTTCTTGACCAAAATTCAAGTAAAAAAAGTTGTGATTTCTAGTAGTGAAATGTCCTTCACACCTTGAAGACCAACTATAAACTCGTAAAAAACAACGTTTTTGGTCACTAAAACCATGTGATTGAATCATAACAACGATAGGCTTTTGAGTTATCATTGTAACCAATAAAAAATCATATTTTGTTGTTCATTTAAAAATGTTTGGTTGTTTAGTTTATGTCCACATACCAATTGGTATGATAGCATATCAATTGGTATGTGGACGTAAATTAAACAACCAAACATTTTAGAATGGCTAAAATGTAATTTCCTGCCTATGTGGGCCTCTTCAGGTGTGATGCCATCAACAAAGTGATTAGGACTAACATTTGAGAATGGTAGGCTTAAATTTTATTCAGTTTCATTTTTTGCCTATTAACAAACAATACAACTTGTACACATAATAACACTTAAATCACATATAATTTATTGTTTTAAACCATTCAAATTACTTATCAAACTGCAATCACACATTTATTTCATTAATATTTTTATTCTAGTATTTCTTGGATTCTGAATTATCCTTGATAATCAAAATCTATGACCAAATTTTAATTATTTAATTAGAAAACAAAATAGTTTTAAAATATATTAACTATTTCTTTCATCAATATGCTACTACTTTCTTTACTTAGAATTGAACATGTTAAACATCTATAGTATAAAAGTCTAAAAATAAGAAATGAAAAACAAGAAAATTTGTGGTTCATGGCCCAACATAACACTAACCTACATATTATGTCTCTATTATATTCTCCAACAATTCTTTAAATCTTTGTGTGTGTGTAAAAAAAATAACATCACAATCAAGATCTAAATCTTATTAAATCTTTTCCTTTCAAAAGTAATTTGAAAATCAAATTAATCAAATGTCTTAATCTTGTCTTGTTAAATCTCTACCAATCACTTGGTAATAGTGAGGTAATTAGTTATATTGATACCTTTTGCCCACAAAAATGGTGGAGTTTAACTTTTTAATGCTATGCATCTAGCCCTATCCAAAATTGTTTTATTATTTTTCTTTACAACACCATTTTGGTGTGGAGAGTTGGTAGTAGTGAGCTACTTCTAATTTCGTGTTTTTCACAAAAGATATTGAACTCATGAGAGGTAACTTTCCTCCCCTATTAGTTCTCAAAACTTGAACCTTTAATTGGTGAACGTTTCTACACATTTTTTGAAAATTATGAACTTGGAGAAAAATTCACTCTTGTGACTCATAAAATAAATCCAAGTTTTTTTTATGTAATCATTAGTGAAAGTTATAAAATATTTGGGCCTCCTAAGGAGGTGTGTGGCAATGTGTCGCAACCCCACTTTGGCCAAGTGTGGGGGTGAAGCCCAACACTTCCAAAGTTAGGGGTTTGGAGTCCTCTGGGACTCTTAAATGTTTAGAGTTCAATAGCAAGGCCCAAAACATCTTGCATTGAAGTGTTCTTGGTGTCATTGAAAAGGTCTTGAAACGTAGATATCGAAAATGGCCTTGCATTGGTCATTTGGATATTTTCAGCCCAAGTTATGGGCAAAAGAAGGGCCAGGAGTCAAACTAGCAGTTTGACTTCCGACCACTAAAAGTCAGGAATCGACCTTTTTCCAACGTTCGAATTGAGTGTGCAAGATGTCGTTGAAAAGATCTCGTTGAAAAGATCTCGACAAGGGCTACAACTTTGGTTTAGACCTCATTGCAATCAGACTTTGCAGTCGAGAGTTATGAGCTCCCAAAGTCCCAGGACTCCAACCGGGACAATTTCGGGACAATTTCGAGACTCCCACTTGGGAGTCCCGGGAAAAAGAGCCATTTGGATGTAGCCTCCACGGGGGGTTGCAAAGAATATTATATGGGGGAAGGTGGTGGCATCCCCCGAGTCTGGGCTGTGGTGTGTCTTGTGGTCCAAAGTGGCCGTGGCTTGTCCCAACACCCAAGGGTGTCCTCGAATGTGAACTAACCACTTTGTGGTTTGTTTTGATGCAGATTTAAGCTTGATCTACTAAACCCTCTTCCTAGTCTATCTCGGGACTTCTAGCACGCCTCTCTACCCCTCCATAGTGCTGAAAGTCGAAAGCGCCTTCCAAGTCCCAACTTTTCGCAACTACACTTTGGTGAACCCTCAAGTGGGTTCACCCCGGGACTTAGGAGTGCGTCACAATGGTTCATAGAAATTTGAATGAATGAAAACATTTCACTTAATAGTTGTTTGAATCATATTTTCTTTTGGAATCTATATTTAATGTTGCTTTCTTGCTAAACAACCATCATAGTTTTTTGTTGTCACTTGTCATAAAGGCATGCCACGTGTTCTCCCATTGGAAAGATCATGCAAGCTTCTAAAATTCAAATGTTCAATTCGTTGGTGCCATAACTTCACTTATGAAATAATTGTAGTAGTCAAAAGCATGCTTATAGGATGATAAAAAAAACTCCAATTTGTAGAGTCGATTTAGCTCAATTGTTTTTAACTCCTCTAACAACAACTTTTTGGGTTTAACAATTGTTAAAACCCAACACTTTTTTAAGCCAAAAATTACAAGACACCCTTTATTACAAAATGTTCCTACTAATAACAAGTTATTGGTCACTCCAAGAACAAGAAGTATGTTGTCAATCTTCTTTATGCGTCCATTTTGCGAAAAGATCACATTCCCACTTTTATGCAGTCAATGAGAATGACTTGCAACAAACATGATTGATAAATGCATTTGATTTCTTTATATGTTTATCATTTTGTTAACATCTTTGGTGACATGTTTGTGGAAGCTTTGTTGTCCAAATACTAATTGGAGTCTTGAAATTTTTCATCAATGTTGACAATCATGACAATGACATCAAACATGTTTTGAGCAACTCGCTTTTAGTGTTTTCATCAGTTGAAGCATAGTCCTCATTGTCAATCGATAATTCTAGCTTTGTCATATTTTGTCCATTATGTTGATTGATTGTAAGTTTCACAATTTATAAGCTGGGTTCATTCACAATCAGGGTACTAATAAAAGGAAAAATGATTCCAAGACTTTTGTGGGGTTATTTTTTGCAAATAATATTTACTTGAAACAACTTTAAGTGAAAAATTTGATTAGTCTAATTTAAGATAATTCATGTGACAATGGTGAGTTTTCACATTCCTACATAATTGTGTATGAAGATTTTGGTTTATAGCTAGAAATGTAGAAAATCCTTGAAAATCCCAAAATGAATTTCAATGACAATCAAACATATTTTTGCTAAGATTATTTCATGCACATGTGACCTACACTTAAAGCTAAACATTTTGCACCCATTGAATATATATTTTTTGTCAAATGGTTTAAAAAATGAGTCTTTTGCTTTATAGCCCTTTCTTTCAAAATTTCAAGACTTTAACATTTTTATATGATCTGGTTTTTCATCACTTTCATCCAATGAACATGTACTTTTGTAAAAGGGGGCATGTTTTTGTTGTACAAAAAATTGAAATCAATTATACGACTTTATGCATTCCTTCTTATTCTTTAAAAAAAAAATGTAGTTTAAACACTTGATATAGTTAGTTTACAAGACTCAAAATGACATTTACATACATCACAAATTGACCTTTTTCTGATTTGATAATAGAAATCGTGCAAAATTAGTTATTTCATGAGTTTGTGTTTTTTGCACACAAATTTCATGTCATTAAAACATGTATGATGCATGTATAAATATGATGGAATATTTTCATCCGCATGAAATTTTCCATTATAATTATACACGCAAAATATGTGTTTTAGAGGCATGAAATCCATGTGCAAAAAACACGAACCTATGAAACAACTATTTCTGTGTGAATTTGAAACAAATTTATGAAGCCTATAAGTTTGTGATGTAGTACCCCAATTACTTTTAAATATTTGTATTAATTTAACAAACCATCATTTTATCGATAGGCAAAAAAAATCCACTACAACTATAATAATATAAAATAAACAAAAATCTAAAGTTGTTCTTTATAGTCCATAAAAACTTAAACGTTCTTTTTTGGTACCCCAATCGTGAATCGACCCAACTACATATCCCTTGGGATGGGGACAATTTTGAGCCCAGTGATCAATCCAACCATAATTATGACATCAATCATCTTGTGGTTGATTCCCCATGATGGATTTGGTGTTTAGAATGGAGTCACGTATGTTTGAAGAACTTACACAAGAGTAGCTAGTCCCCATAGCTCGAGATTGTCTTCCTCCAACAAATGATTTTCTTCAAAATCACCCAATTTGAAACAAGAAAGCCTGCTTGTTGGTTCTCCCAAAAATTGTTTGCCTTTGTTGTTCTTCATGCACCAATTTGTTGTTAAGTTGGTCAAGCAATGGTATTCGTTCTTTTCCTATGACAAACTATCTGAAACTTTTGTAAATTGTGGGTATTACATGGAAAACAATACCCATAAGTATTTTATCTTTCACTTCTTCTCCCATGTTGGTCATCATTGTTATGACATTTTTAACACCATCAATGAATTCTTCCATGGAGTTTCCTTGGACTCCATTTTCATTGTGTACAATATATTTTGCAAGAATTTGGTTTTTGATTCATTCTTAATTTGAAACCATTTCTTAAGGATTTCCCATATTGTAGATGGTTCATCCTTGCCTATAAGGTATTTTAACAAATTATCCTTCACAACTAGTGTGAGGATCATCATTGCCTTGGTTTTTCTATCAATTAAAACAAATTTTTAATCGTTAGAAAGTCTAGTTGAAGAAACAACTCTTTTATTTACATCCCACAACTCTTCTTTCTTAAGAATTACAATAAGTTTAATTTTCCAAACAATGTTGTTTGAAGATCTTTCAAGTTTTTTTTGCTTCTACTAAAGAGAAAATTCCTGATTTTGACACGATTATTATTTTAAAATGATAGATAAAAACTTTAAAGAATTCAGATGATGTGGTGCAACATAGAAAAATCCAAAATACCAATGAATGAATGGGAATGAACAAACAATTTTAATAATATCACTGCTTGTTCAACAAGGTCGCTTTAATACCATGTTGAAACAACAATTATTTTTTAGTGAAGAGAAAAATAGTGAGTACAAAATATCAAGCTACTTACTTCCAAACAAGAAAGGTTTAAAAAAAAATTGTTATCCAAAAAACAACCAAGTGGTGGTAATTAAATGGTGGATGGTGGATCCACTTGAAAAAATCAGTAATTGCAAGTAGCAATTAACAAGTGCATGAACAATGGGTCCACATGATGTGATTCCTGTTTGTTTGTCGTACTTTTAAAATAACAATATTTTCTTTTGGGGGGGGGGATTTAGTGTAAAGTTTGGGATCTACATGCGTTAAACAACCATTTTCAGGGGACGTATTAGATAATTGTTCAACCTATTTTTTATCACCCTATTATTATCTAATTTTCTAATATATACATATTAAAACCACCCTATATTTATTATAATCCATTATTTCAGATTATTACATACCCTATATTAAATTTTTTTGGATTATTTGAATAAAATGTACCTTATATTAAAACTAATTAACTTATATATTTTCCCCAAAAACCAATATATTGCACCTTATATTTTTACTCATATTTTCTACTTTTTTTTTACTAGTCCCCCCCGCCCCCCCAAAGAATATTTTACGTTATTCTAATTGCTAAATTGACACATTAGGTGTGAACATGAATCAACAATAACTTCATCCCATTGAAATGCACCTTCACACTCCTTTACTTCTTTTTCTAATTTAATTTTGATCTCAATCAATTCCACTAGGTTTGAAGGTGATTTAAAATGAACTCAACAATCATTTGACCAAGTTTTATCCACAAATATCAACTTATTTAAGTTCATTGATTGAAGACAACATATCTTTTTACATTAATAAGGATCCTAACAAAGAAAATATACATTTTTGTTTTGATTTAAGATCCAACAATACCAAAAAATTGATGAGCAAGAGAATGAATTGTTGGTGACATGGATTCTTGCTTAACCCATCATTACAACAAACATTAAATTGATGTCCTTCACATTCAAATGATAATGTCTAAAATTGCCTAATTATTCATCGACCAATTCCTTGGTAAGCTCACTTGTGTTGGGGTTTGTTTCAAATATGTCCAAGTTAGAATTATAAAAGTTGGATAATGTGATTGATTGACCCAAAGCCTTTCGGCCGCCTTTTCAAAGCATGAGTAGATTAAACAATTTAAGATTTTATCTACTTCTAGCATGGGTCTTGCACATGCCTAACTTGAGATTATTTTTGAAGTGGCACCCAAGATTCCATGAAGTTTGAATGCATCAACGTTGAGAATGCCTTAGGACAAATATGATGATTTTTTAAAGTAGGTTTGATAAGTATCATGTTTTTAAAACATTATTATGTAATGTAAATTTTGTGCATAATTTTGAATATTTGTTATGTGTCCTCACGTGTATGTTACATGATAATTATTTTGTTGTGCCAATTAAACTAAAAATTTCAGATGAATGGAACATGGGTTATTAGTATGATGTAACATTGGTACCATTGGGGTGTTGATAACTTAACATTGTCAGAAGTAAGGTTTGTTTGAAAATGTTGTGTCAAAATCAGAAAAAGTTACAAAAGGAGGTTTATATCATAAGAATGACATAAAAATATTTTAATTGATTTTTTAAAACAAAAAAATTGAACTTAAAAAATATCAAATGTATTTGTTCATTCATTTTGATTAATGTACACACAAAAACAAGATGGATATTTTACACATACTAGAGCATGTTAACACCAACATGATGATTGTGATTGGAAAATAGTTCATTTAAAGGACCAAATAGGACAAAACAATTAGGTGTAAAACAACAAGTTCTATTAGGTTAAAAATAATCCAATAAAAATGTAACAATAAATAGCCTACTTGATAAAGATAACTCATATGCAAAAAACCTCATTTGATTTTAGACTATTCTTTAAGAGAACTCAAGTGTCACTATATTCCAATAGTCGTAGATCTAAAAGCAAGAAAAAACTATTAGATCTAGATTTTCCAAGGGCATGTCTTACAAGTAGTTAGGTAACCGAAGTTATTAATAGGGCCTTATTAAAAGAACAACATTCAATTTTGATTTACTATCAAAGAATTATCTTCTTAGGAAGACATTATTTGTCATGTGCAAAAAAAAGAAGAAAGCAAATGGATTTTCAAGATAAACAAAACCAAGGTCAACTATGGCAAAAGTAAGCTTAAATTTCATTTAAACCATTGAACATGAAAATCAAGGACAATGACATGAAATATGCAAAACAAAAATTCAAACAAAATTTTATTATGATAACATATGAAACATGAACATAAACTGGAACAAACAAAACTATGGTTCAAGATTATAAAGTTTTAAATTTACATTGAATAGACTAAATGTCATTGGGGTTCTTACATTTATTTGTAAAAAGCTGAAGCTTCCATGGGAACTTCCGTATGCCCATTGTTTGAAAACCTTTTTTAAAAACCTTTTTGAAACATAAATGAATTGCAATAAAATATAAATGAAGTATAAGTCAACTACAAATGAATTATGAATCTATTATAAATAAAATACAAGTCAATAATGGATGAACTTCATCCAATGTATATGAAAAATAGATAAAATTCATCCATGATGATATTGACAATGATGTCGAAAATGGTGTCTATTACATTATTGTGGTCCTTAACAAAAAGTCTAGCATTATAACAGTTCCAATAATGAATTTTTGAAGGCCCTTCTATTAGGATTAAATAATAATGAACGAAAAAACTTCAACACACATTTTAGTAATGAAAGTAACACATACAAATTGAAAATATAACCCACAAGTTTTGGAATTGTTTCACAAGGGCATGTTATAGAGTTGTTGAAAATTTATTACACTAGTTTAGTCATTGTTGTAACCCTTATTTAGGTCTAATCTATTCTATCACGCACACAAAACTACATCTAAATTTATGAACATACATCTTGTAACTAACTTTCAACTTTCTTTTTCCACACCCAAAAAAAACCCCAAGTAAATAGGTGGGTAACAAAGTACCTATCTTCTATAACAAGGGCATCCACGGCCACCTAAACAATCCTCCAAAGTCAACCAAGGTCCTGTATTAGTGACTAAATTCAAACAACTTAATTGGATCAAATTCCACTTAACACATTCGTTTTGAATACTAACTAAAATAATGGAGACAAGTTGATACCTTTAAAACAATAGGAATAATTGTTTTTTAACCACTCCTACCTACTACCAATAATTTGAATTATTAAACTATTAAAATAAACAATACAATCCAATGTCAATTTTTGATTCAGTAATCTAGCCCTTCATAGTTATATAGATCTCATAAATCCCAAATTGTAGTTGAATACATTGTAAAATCTTTAAAATTTGAATCATCTTTTACAACTTGTTGATTCTTTATATCATCATCTTGGTGAATCTTTTAGCCATTCAACTCATCTTCATTTGTTGTAATAACTATTATATCTCTTGCATCCACCAATGAATATTCTAAGAAATAATTACAAAAGGTTAAAAACACTTTTAACTGTGTTCACAAACTAAGGAGCTATAATTTTGTGATACTGCTCTTGGTGTGAAAGTTTTAAATTTGGAAATATGTCTTTTGAAATTCTCGGACCAATATATGAAGGCCAACATGACGCTTTGCAAGTTTATAGGTTCTCACAAAAAGAACCTTCATTGTGTAGAAAAAAACCTTTGGATTTCATCATTCAATGCATTTTCATTTGTGGGATTAAAGCAATAAATGTTCAAACAAAATATTTATCAACTTTGTAGCTTAGGGGTAATATGAACTATAGTATGATACCACAATGAATGTAAAATGTGTGCTACAATGTATTGCATGATGAAACCATTTCTATCATGACATTTCACCTTTGTCCAACTTGGAATTATTAATGTGTTGATAACTTTTTAGTTATCAATAATTATGTTTCTCATCTTCCACATGAACCCATAAAGCAACCTCATAGTAAAACATTCCTTTTTAACTAAACAAAAGAAAGGTAGAGAGCTTACAAATCTTTCATACTAATTTTAGAATTGCTTAAAAACGACTAACCAACACAAGGTTTGTGAACTCATCTACTTCAAAAGTCAAACAATCCTCCGATGTTCACCATACATCACAAATAATCATATTCTCCAAAGTAAGATAAACTTCCAAGATTGATTTTCAAAGTTAAGAATAGATATCCATATTTAGTTTAAATTTTTTTGAAAGTCGCTAAATCCCTCAAAATCTTGTAAATATATAAGACTTATATACATTTTGATCACAAAATTCATAATTTGACTTTACTGAGCATGCTCTTTACCCAAGGCAATTTCACAATATCCAAATAGTGAACAACACAAGGAATTCAAACAAGTGAGGGTTAGTTTCTAGTGATCAAACATGAGCCCAAACACCCACACGCACTTCTTTTACAGTTGAGTTTCATGATTTGGAATCCTCTTGTGGAGCAAGTGCTTTGACTAACCAGCTTTGCAATTCCAAATTGCAGACTGTTAATCTGAAGTGCACAACACTATCAAGGCAAATATTGCTCCAACCAAATTTGGTAGCCATGCTCCCAAATATGGATTTATGTAACCTAACTGCACATAGAATGTCAACAACCATCCATCACAAAACTAAACTAGCCATTGATATTGTGCACCTTCATGATCACAGTGCAAACAAAGATGATATACAAGTTGAAACAACTTGTGACTGGCAAGAATTAGATCAACCTCTATAATTTAGAGCTTTACCAAAGCAAAATAGATAACATCCATAGCAGGGAATTCTAAATCCTTCATTTGAACTGAGAAATGAACTTATTGACCAGAGAAGAGGGGATTTTATACCTGACCCACAAGGGATCCAAACACTGAGACAGTGTAATAGGAAAATACTATTGCAAGAGTTAATCCCAGCCCAATCTGTCCCATGAAAGTCACAAAGGAATTAAATCCAATCAAAATAGATCAAGCCGGGTGAAATATGATAAGTAATCAAAGCAGTGACTTCTAGCATGGTTCAAGGTTGTGTAAATACCTTATAAGCTTCAAAGATCCAGCCACCAAATGCATACACAGTGAGTGGATAGACCTCAGAATGGAGTGGTAGAAAACTACAATTCTCAAAAGCTTCAAAGAACAATCTGTGCAAAAGGTCAGGAGGATGAAGGATGCAAGATATGATGAAGCCGGACCTGTTTGTGCTCTGCTGGCAAACGGAGACTCAAAAGTGAACCAACTGAGCCGAATATGACACTGGCAAATGGAAGAGAAATACGTTGCTGTAGTTTCACCTGTGTCAATCAAACCACTGACTCAATCTAGTTGGGTATGCATATTCTGGCTATAACATATGGCTACAAGCCTTAGCCGCCTTGCAATCCACTGAACTTCATCAATCACTAGACCTCCACCATTTCCAGAGAAAAGGTCTTACGTTAAGTTCCAAAAAAATTATGCATTCCATGTGCCAAGATCTGAGATTAGACCCCATTCACACCAGTTTCACTGCTTGCCATTGGGCTACTGACCATTCCATGTGCCATACCTATACAGTATATCCAAAAGAAGTTGACATCTTCACTATCAAAGCAGCCAGCACAGTGACTTGCTGAACAAACGAAGGTTGCTCAGTACAAGATATCTGAGATCAGAGTGAAGACTCAACAAACCTGGAGCTTTCGTGATTCCTTCACATTCCGACTTACATGCATGAGGTGTTGCAGTCTTGACACCTGCAATCAAAACATGACTGACTCAATAGAAATGTATGCTCCATATTTTATTGCACCAAAAAGGGAAGGGCAAAAAAAAAAAAACCCTAAACCTCACAGATCCTAGATCCTATTGCAAACACCCATATTGCCAATGCAAATGTGACCCAGGAGCAAAAAAAGGTCTGTTACCTCTTTAATGGTCATGTCATCAAAAGACCTATTGAAACCTAGTTCTGCTATCTCCAGCGGTGCTCTTCTTAGTCCAGGAACATCTGCAACAATGTCATGCTTTTGAGCCAGCATGCACAAGAGTGCACCATTATCCCAGCATTTGTAAAAATACAATTGAAATAAAATTCTTTAGGGATGATTAAAATCATGAATTTAAGAGAGCTTGTGCAATCAGGATCTCATGGACATTCTAGATGCCTATCAAGGTAATTCACATGCCTCACACACATTTCCAGTAGCTTGCTCTAGCTTACTTTGACCAAAGGAGTCATTGTACATACTGGGATCTGCTTGTAGTGGTCAAAGTCCAAATGCTGTGTTGGTCAAAAACACTTCATATACAGGTCACCCTCAACTTGTAATTGACTTTGTGCTACTTACATTGAATTTTGTATTGCCTCACTGCCTGCAGGAAAGGCAGGTGTGCAGTTGCATTTGTCCTTTTTGGTCCCATTTGCAAGTCTCCTTGCACATCCTTTGCACCAAGTCCACAAGTTTCCCCCAGTGTGTACTCACAGCCATCAGTGAACAACCACATCATAAGAGTTTCATCCCATATTGCTACTTCTGCCATTACCACTCTCTTCACCCCAATTCCTGCACCACACAACAACAGCACCCCCTTCACTTGTAGTTATCTTCTTGGCTGCTGCAAATCCCTAAATTTGTTAAGCCTCTGATTTCATACTTCTAGTCTTCCACCTCATTGCTCAAGAATAGTTTCCTCTGTCAGCATCTCGTCTTGAAGGGTACTTGTGAAGTTTCACATGCCTTTGATAGTCTGGTGGAAGTCAATGAGATCTGATTGGGGGCCATTGGTAATGTCATCAAAAAGGACCCTGTGATTTTCTGTAAGTCACACATGAGAGCTGACTGAAGAGAAACATTATCATAGTGTAATAAAATTTGCTGATGCAGTAGTGGTCATCAAGACAAACCACACCTGAGAAATCAGAGCATGCCAAGTGATTGCTTGTTGGCAGAATTGGCAACTGTAAAGAAAATTTACCTGCCTTGGATTCAGAGAGAGTGTCCTTTTGATGTTTAGCAGCTTGAGAGTCCAAAACCTGCAGCACATGTCACTGGGCAAGTCATGTGGGCATCAATGAATGCACATGCAGTTACCTCTAAAGCCATTGACATCAGCTTGAGGGAAGTCTTTGGGGTGAATGCAATTTTATTCAAAGTAAGCATTCCATTCAACCTGCAATGACTCAGAGGAGCATAAGGGATGCAGTACTTGATACCTGCATTTCTACAAGAGTGACATTGAGCAAGGATTTTCCATCAAAACCATGGGCATAGAGCAAGCGTGCTAGACCAGCTTCCCTGGAAATGTCCAACTTACAATCAGGTGACAAAACTACAAGAACAATTCACCTGACTATTTGAACCCCAAAACCCTTAGAAAGTCTATGTGCACTGCCTAGCTAATGTGCTAGGATACATGCAAGATCCTGCTTACACCTATTCCTGACTAACTTCACGACATCTGCACATGTCAGGACATAGGAACATGTAGCCTATCCATGCCAGTATGCAAGTAAATATCCACTCAACAAGACCTAAAATACAGTTCAATGAAGAAAAGAAAACTGAACATACCCGAATTCTGGGTAAATTAGAGGCTCACTGAAGGCAGCTGATGTCCCCTTCAGCTGTCAATGTGTGTACAATACCTTATCAAAACAATGAACCGGTATAATACTTTGTAATGTATGTTGCAAATGTGTAGAGATTGCACTGTTCTTAAGAAGCAAAAAGGGACTAATGGTTCAACTTACAGATTTCCTATCCGGGCTGTGGGTCATGGCAATACTTGTGATTGCTATACTGGTCACCTCCTTGACACACTTATTTGCCAAAGGAGTGATTCCCTGTATGCGCAGGCAGCAATAAAGTCATAAAAGCTACCAAGGCACAAGATGACTTTCTGTTCTTAGAGGACGTTGTATCACTTCCTGATTTCAGTAGCAGAAAGAGCTTTGTGACACTTGTGAGAAGTCACACTCAAGAACTTGAACCACTAATAGATTACACAATCTACACTGCAAAGGTTCAGTTTCCTGGGAAATGAACCCACCTCTGCAAGCAACAGGTGGAATATGGTGACTGCCAAAAAGAGGAAGATAGCAGGACGTAGCAGTCTCAATGTTGAGATTCCACCCATTCGTAGGGCTGTATGCCCCACACCCTGTTCCCAATAAGTGACAGTGAGCACTGGTGACTTGAACCTCTGAATATCAAATGAACAACTAGAAAGCACACTGCAATGACACTGGAAATTTCCTCCAGTGCCCCATTCAGTTGTTAATAAGCAACTGTGTGAAACCGTAGTGGAAAAAAATGGAAAACCAGTGCCATTATCACAAGCAGCAAATTATAAATCTGACATGAAAATTCTCATTCCTATTTCTCTCTAGGCCAAACATACTTCCCAGAGGCATACAAACCTACAAAAAGGTTAGCGACACAAAAAGACAAAAGGAACAGAAATGCACCTATAATTTCACAATCAGAACCCATTCGACCAAATGCCAGCAAAGAGGCCAGCAATGATGCCATTGGCAGTGCCAACCCCACATAAGCCTGTGGCATACCATGACAGCACTAAGGATCCAGCATCCAAATTACACCCAATTTACATGTTGACCAAGTTAAAGATGAGAAGTATGAAGCTAAAATTTCAGTCAAGAATATATATCTGTGAGATTGCAGAGAAATCTCCACAACACTTTGAAAGGTAACATGACACTTGAGTGCGCTCATAACCTTCTCACAGAAATGTCAGACATTCAGCTCTGAGAGACACAAAGAGACAGAAAGAGAGAGATATGAGTGAGCTTGAACGTGCTTGAACATGAGAGAGAGAGAGAGAGCTTCAACGTGATTGATTGAGAGGCAGAGGAAGCAATCAACTCACAGGGAGTCGCAGGAGAGTGATCTTTGTAAAGAGAGTGAAGTGCTCGAATGATAGCCCCACTGTTTTTGCCAGTGTCATCACCTCTGGAGCTACTCCTGCAATTCTCCAAAATGCAAATCACCCGTTCAGCTTGCCACAGCTAAAGTCGCTCGAGAAACAAATCCTCAAGAAATATCCTTGGATACGTTCAGAAAAATAATAGAAAAGACCAGAACAATCAAGCCAAGAGAAGACAATGGCCGTGCCTATGGAGATGCCAAGGAGAGTGAAACCAGCAGCGCCATGGAAGAGAGGGGACAGAAGCTCCTGGAGCAGGTAGCTGTCGAGTACCGGCATGGATGTTTTGGCCATCAATCCCCTCCACAATCGCTGCTGCTGCTGCTGCTTCTTCGTCACCCATTCATTCCACCATATTCTCTTTTCCCTACTACCCATTCCACATTCAAAGCTCACATCGCCATGCCTACCTGCGCAACAACATCGCGTGAGTTGGTTGTGGTCGGGGAGGTGCAATTGCGAGTGCATCTCATCTTTGCAACAAACAACCGTTGCAGACGATGAAAGCGGTGGCGGCCACACATGATGCTGCAATCTATCCATGGATCGAGCACGGGCGAAGTAACGAAATCGCGTCGTGCTCATTATGCTGCTGCTGCTGCTCGAGACTTTCTGAGATCTGGAGCCTTGTTTAGCAGGCCATCCCAAATTTTCAGTCACTTGAAAGTTACGCAATCCCCGTGACAAAACAAGATTAGTAGGGATGTCCATGACCAAAAAACCCTTTGAATCTACTCGTGGAATTCTCAGCATCATCTTCGAATGGTGGTGGTAACAACTTGGGGTTCTTGAGAGTCTAGGGTTTTGCGAGCTCCAAACCCAAGTTTCCAGAAACTTGAAAGTTGCGCAATTCCCATGACAAAACAAGATTAGTAGTGACGTCCACGACCAAAAACACCTTTGAAACTTCCCATGGAATTCTCATCATCATCGTCTTCGAATGGTGGTGGTAACAAGTAACAACATGGGGTTCTTGAGGGTTTAGGGTTCTGTAAGCTCTGAACCCTAAAGACTAGCAAATTTTGAGTCTCTCTAATGGCACTGTGTCTTCACCAAGAGAACAGAGTGGAACGAGTTCTAGCACCTGCTAGAAATGTTCAACTGGTTGCACGAATTGTTCGCTTGCTTGATATGTGACAAGGGACTTTGCTTCTACTTCAAGCAGCATCCAATCTTTTTCAGACAATGCAGCAGTATCTGGAAAGCCAGGTATTCGTCTGGAATCAGAAGTTGGACACAAAATCTCAACCTTCTGGAGTGCTGCCTATAGGCAATTCTTTAGTCATCAGCAAGATAAACAGATGCCGCTTTGAGGTTACAACTGTGACACAACACCAATGTGTGCAGCTATAAGCTGAGAGCCTTTGCTCTGGGTTGCCATCTGGTATGCTTGCTTGATTCTTCCAAACATCATAATGCAACCACGCTACAGATTGTAGAGAGTTATCATGACTAGTTTTACTGGAGTCTTGTACAAAATCAGTATAAAACCTTCAACTCTTACCACAATCTTACATGGTTTGACTTGCAACTCAAAGCAAACATGCAGTGCTGCAAAACTGATCATCTTTTGGGATTTCTCTACAGCTTGTGCAATTGTTAGCTATGGAACTACATCTAGCAAAGGGCCAATATTAAAGCTCCAAGCCAGGTCCTTGGTGTGAGCAAGGTTTCTTCAGTGACAAAAATCTGGGACGGTGATATGTCATCATCCATGCAATGCAAGAATGAGAAAAAAATGCAACTACCTTGTAACATGTTTCTTATGCCCCCGATCTTGCCAATGATTCTTTCAAGAGAATCAAATTAGAAATTGCTAAGAAGAAGAACTTTCTCCTGTCCTTCATCTGTTTTGGATATTGACTCCATGCTACAATGGATATTCCAGCTACTGGTGCCTCACTGAGTGGTGGTGCTAGATGTGCAGTCTCAGGAATTCCCAGTGCCTTCTTGATTGCAGGTTGCTTCAAAACTGATCACAGACAAAAAAACTGCATTTTAGGACCTTGGAACACTACAGAGAAGTGAAAAACATAAACAGAAATACAAAAGCAACAGCTTACCATAAACCGCATGCTCATAGGAGAAGACACTAAATTCAGGCCAGAAAACTTCATAATATGATAATGATTGTTCCCAGTACAAAAGTGATCTGAATATGAAAACTTGCCTAGGGTTTGCAGCAATGAGCACATATATGTGGTGAGCCAGTAGCAGAAAAGTGCCTGTGCATTTGATGTAGACAAAAACACATTACTTGGTTGATGTGAGAGAAAACATGAGAGAGAGAGAGAGAGAGAGAGAGATGGATAGAAGAAGCTCATGTCACTTTGGGGAAGCTAACAGTACCAGGAATGATCAAGATGGCAAATCCTCGGAGGAACATTTTCATCTTGCTCATCATGAGTTGTCATTGCATGACATCTACTGCTCCCAACTGCACCCAGCGTCCTCATCTATGTTTGAATAAACCTGGTCTCCAAGGAACTCATGCCCAGGACCAACTCTTTTGGCAGAGGCTACACTATTGTGTCAATGACATCCAAAATTTTGTGACTGTAGTATATGTCACCTTCAGAGAGAGAGAGAGAGAGAGAGAGAGAGAGAGAGCACAAACCTCAACAGTGAAAAGAGTAGCAAGGACACTCATGACAGGCTAGATGAAGAAGCTGTTGGGAGTGGTAAGGTCAGTGAACCACAAAGCTCCACCTTCCTTGAATGAAGGTAACTTCCCTGCCATGTTTCTACTCTAAAATTGCATAAAATCCAAGTCAGACCAGGACCAAATTCTTCAAAAGAGTTCAACCTCAAAAAAAAATTCAAGAAACCAACTCCCTCCAGAATTTTGTGCTATCACACCTGGCTCAGCAACATCACCAAAACACAAGCATCTGAGTGAATGAACATAACATGGAACAAGTGAGACTCTGTGGTATCACTGTGCTTCTTGAGAGCAGTGAGAAGGAAGGCTTACAGCAAAGAAGAAGCTTATGAAGATTGGAGCTTGCAAGAAAGCTCCCATCAGAGGTGTGAAGGGATTTTTCTGCCTGACATGGTCACACAATAACCAGTCATTCAACTGTATGGAAAAAACATGGGTCTGGAACTCTCATGTACCAATACTCATCTCATCATCCATGATACTACTCATGCTTGGAATTGGTTTTCACCCTGAGCTCTTACTTCTGAAAGAGTGCCTTCATCCATGCTTGATTCACCTCTGTAACCTTGGGATCATACCCCTGCAAGATAGAAGAAGAAGAAGAAGATGGACAAGCAACATTAGATCTTCAATAACAAAATGAATTCGTCAATCTGCTCTGTTTCAATACACTACGATTACTGCAGAAGTGCTCAGGATTGTCCAAGTATCTGCAACCTTTTCCTTCCATTCTTATTTCCTCATGAACATGTTATGACATTGCAGAGGAAAAAGTTCCACTATGAAGAAAGGAAAACCATTTCATCAGTTCCAACGACATCATAAATAGCAGAATACTGTACCTCTGCAAGCCCTGCCTGCACCGTTTCTTCTTCTCCAAAATGCAAACCCTCTCCTCCGCCGCCCACACCCGATGTTGTGCACGCGTACCTCACATTCTGCAACTTAATGAATTGCTGCATTCCATTCCGTTCCACGCATGTCCGATGCCCTCTTCTTCTTATCGATTCTGCAACGACGACGGTCGAGCTCCTCGAGTAGTCATAGCAATCCCAGGATCTAGGAATTTGCCCATCGTGGTAGAAATGAGGACGAGGAGAGGAGTGAGATAGAGACGAGAACACGAACTTGCAGCAATGTTCGCGCTCTGCTGGACGAGCCATGCAAGCTTCACCAAGTGCTGGCTGATCGTCATCTTCTCTTCTGCTGTTAAGCCTCCTCCTGCACACATACGCTTTGCATCAATGCGCCTGGCGAAGCTAAACTCTCCAATTCTGAACTGTTCGTGTACAATTGTAGTAGCAGGAGAGTTAAATGGATCGCAGATCCGACAAGCAAAAGCAAGTGGGTTGTTGCTCTCGTTTCCTTGCAAAGAGCTCACGAAGGGGTTCAGGGTTTAGCGCGCTCTCTCTTCGCGAATACGCTAAAACCCCGAACCCTCGAGCTTTGCATTGCGCGCGGCGAAGCTAAACTCTCCGATTCCATGAACTGTTGGTGTGCAATTGTGGTAGCAGGAGAGAAATGGATCGCAAATTAGGGGAGCAAATGGAAATCGTCTGTTGTTTCTCTTACTTGCTTGCTTCCAAATAGCCCACAAAAGGGTTTAAGGTTTCGCGCTCTCTCTCTCTCTCTTCGCCAATACCGTAAAACGTCGAACCCTCAACCATTCTGTGCACATACTTGTAATGATGAGACAACTACACTAGGCAAAGCAGTAGTGCCTCCATGAGCCGATTTCATGCAGGTTAGACTGTCATAAGCTTTGCAGGCTGACGCCAAAATCCTGTTGGAGCAATGTGTGAATTGGAAGAAATACCTCTTCATGTGTTGAGTGCTATTTGTGGATCAATACTCACGCATGACATCTAGAATGTGTAGCAATTGGCAGCACCCATTATACCATCAAAGTACCTTTGTGATATTGCAAGTGAACAAGATCTACACAAAAGGCCTCTAATTGGTGTGTTTGTTTATTAACCTTCCATGTGCAGGTAGCTCAACATATCAACCTTCAACATGACGCAGTCAGCCTTCAATCTTCACTTTTGCAACATTAGTCATTCTCTTACAAAAAATTGGGACAACAATAGGAAGCATCTACACTCCACTTTAAAATCGGGTGAAATACAGTAGTGTGATGCACACGTGCTGAGAACCCTGTTATTTGATTTTCTTTGCATTAGTGTCTTTGTGCTTGTTATGTTTCCCCTTATCCTTCTTTGCAGATATGTCCTTGTGGACAACGTTTGCCTTCTTGTTGGGGTGATCCTTCAATTTGTTATGTGTCTTCACTTCTAATATGCCTCTTGAACTTTGTTCTTTAATTCACAGTTGTAGTGTCAGATCCTACTGCAGGACCTCGACCACACTTCATATGCTAACATGCAAAACAATTGCAAGTGACAGGGTATGTGCCTTTGGGACTTTGGGGGCCAATTTCATTGTTGTTTTGGGATGCCTTCTGAGACCATGGGCAGGAGACTTCGCAACTTGCTCATCCTCATTGGGTTCCGCCTCTTCCTCGTCTTCAATGGACTCCTCTAAGCTGATATGTTCAGGTTTGACAGACTCCTCCTCCTCTGCCCCCCTAGCCTGCTCTTCCACCCCATCCTCCTCTTCCCCCGCATCCTCCTCACTACTACATCCAACCATCTGTTGGCACTGTATTGCATCTGTTAGAATGTCCCCACCTGCCTCCAGATCAGGCTCATGGCCACTGATTAGACTTTACAGTTTGATCTACTTGGAAGGGATTCTTCCATAGCTTCAGGTTCAGGCATTGGCAAAGACACCCCTTTTTGTTGCTGACATGACTACCTTCCTTTTGCTTCCAATACCTTCCATCTTCCTAGGAGAGGACTTTTCAAGCTTGGGAACTAGCAGAGGCCCATGAGATTTCCCTTTGGATCCAATACTCGGGCTATCTAGAAAACCTTATGAATCTCCTGAAATTGGTGGGTTTGGCAGGTTGTATGTGCCACCCAGGACTGCATCTGTCACTTGAGGTTTCAAACCACTCTGCAACATATCTTTTGTTGCTGGTATTCTAGATTCTGGCACTACCATTATCATCTTTGTTGTAACTGAACTGGTAAGATACTCCAATTTTACAACTGCATTGGATTTCAAACTCTGTGCTGCAAGCTGATATTGATGTTCCTTGCATGTTCAAGTCTTTTGACACACCAATGCTTGACTCACCCATCCATAACTGTTGGTAAGGATGATGGGTGGACTGGGATCCTCCAACAGCAATTGGTGAATTCAGCTTAGGAGCATTCATGTTTGATGTAGATGGACTGAGGTGGACCGTATCCAAGCTGCACATTTCTTTGCTTTGTTGCAACAAGCCCTTTGTGACCTGTTTAATTGCATTGGTGATGACATCTTCCAACTGTTTTGTGTCACTCACCCCTTCAAAAAACACATCATCAAGCGGAGGTGTTAGGAAAGTTGGAGGAAAACCAAAATGTGAACCTAAAGAATTTACGAAATGCAGTGACATTTGAATACTTGGAACATAAATTATAGGATCATGAATAGGAAATGTTAGTTCCATCATTTCAAAAAACAAAACATCAAGTGGAATGGCTCTAAGGTAGATGGATTTCCATTTACCAAAATTGAACCCAAAGAATCTGAAATATATAGTGACATGTGAATACCTATAGTAGGAATTAGAGTACCATGAATTGGAAATACTAAATCTGACGTTGAGTTTAGGCATCCCAAATACTAATGTTGAAGGTGGTAGTATTTGGACCACCCTCAGCAATTGTATTTCAAATTTTGGAATTTTGCAACTTTCTAACTGGCTTTGAAATAACTCAAGAACAATTCTGAATATCACAATACATACAAAGACCTAAGTCTAGAATACATGGTATAGAGTACATGAAAGCATAAACCAAAAGACTAAGTCCAGAATACATCAAATATTAAATATTACAAGCATTCAACCCAAAACACCAAATCCAGAATGTATCCAATACAAAATACCAAAGGCATAAACCATAAGACTCATGGCCTCTTCCCTCCATTGAAGTAGTAGAGAATACTCCACTACAAAGCATATCAACCAAAGCTCAATGTCACCAACAAAAATGTAATGTGAGCTTAAGATTATGGTACCTCCACACGCAGCATAGCTTTGTCTACTGTCAAGCCACATTGACACATCCTCTGCCAAACCCAAAGCAACCTTCATCTTTTCATATTCAGATGTCTAAACACACCTTATGCTTTTTGAATCAAATCACAAAGGATGGATCAATTCCCCACACTTTCGACAACATCGGAAAATTTTGTAAATGACCCTATGGCAATGGGGATGATACAAATGACACATAATTGCCGGTTTCAATATCCATGTATGAAAACCAACTGCCACAAACTACACCCGACCATATTTCTAAGTATTCAGGTTTGCATATCCACAAATTTGGATGCGATTGTTTTGATGTCTGTATGGGCATTTTAGAATACAAGAACCACCCAAATACATGATCATTTTTTAGCCACCCTAAAGAGATTAACACCCTAAGTGCTGATTAAAATAAATGCAAAAAGGTGTTGTAAAAGAAGATGATGATGATAGTCACAACAACAATACAATTATGAAATGGGTTGCAAGAAGAAGAACCAAAACAATGGGAGAAAGCTTGTTGATATGCATGGAAAAAAGGACAAAACCCAAATATGTAGCTCTTTAATTGTAAAACAATTTTATTGTGTGGTTGTTGAAGTCTTGGTCTTTACTTTCTTTTTACTTCTGAAAGTTTTTCACACAATTTCACAAAACGAGTTAAACATCCTTGTGATGATCACCATCATCATTGAAGTACATATACAAATTAAGGAATCACATGAAATGAAAATCATCATGTTCAATTGAATAAAGTTTCATGAATATTTAATATATTTATATCATAATGCATCTAATATATTAATGTAAATGTGTATAGGTTTGAAGATAATCCAATGAGTATAAAAAATTCAATTAAACAAAAAAAAAAACATTGTAACCATTTAAAAAAAATTCATTTTAGCATTGTTTCAATAAGATTTCAAAACTATTTAAGCATGTCTATTTAAGTAGTCTTTGGTGAATCTTGCATTGCTAGATCAACTTGTTAATTTAAACTCAAGACTCCACATCATGATTTTCAAGGTGCACCCTTGGGTCATTGATTTGGTTCAATTTAAGTTAGGCTACTTTGCGCTAGAAGGAAGAAAAGAAACAAGGAAAGATTGAAGGAATTATGATTCTTTAGAAACATGTTTCTATCTTATTTCTATTTCCTTCTCCATACATCATGATGGCATACATAGTTGATCTCTTAGATGTTTGATTGATTTGAGAGCAAGATGTTCAATTCCATTCCCTTAGAAAAATTGGCAAAAGTGCATTCATGATTTGTAGGTGAGGAAGAGGGGCTGATCGCTTTTACACTCATCTCTATTGTATCATTCTCTTGTTGATGAGTTTTTGAGAGATGAATTTTAGTTGAAAACCCATTTTTTTGGTTTTCTATTCATTGTTGATTGGTCCACTTTTTCCTCCTTTCTTTGGAGCCAGGTTTTTTTTTGAGAGTAGTCTTATGTCGAAGCCTTCATAGATAGAGAACTTTAAATTCAGAAGAGCTTCATGCCAAGTATGAGATCTTAGATGTTTGTTTGTGTTTATATGGCTTTGGATTTGTTTTAGAAATCCAATCAGCCTTGAGGGGGAACTTGAAAGGAACATAGTGGGAACACATTGGGAACCAGGGAAAATGGGGAAAAAAATCCTTCCCCACTCCTCCCTCCTCAAAAACTTTAAAGGAAGAAAAGCAAGGCACCTTGAGTGCATGCTTGGGCCTTCCCATTGGCTGCATGAAATTTCTCTTCCCAAAAGAATTGAGAAGAACCCATTGCAAAGAACACCCGACCTATTATTCACCTTTTAACTTGAATTGGAAAATTGGACTTTGATGAACTCCAAATTCAACACCCCATTGAAAATCTCTCCCCAACCAGGTATAAAGGAAAGGGCCAAGTTCTTTCTTTTCTCATAAAACTATTTTTGTAATCTTAGTATGGTTGTAGTTTGCTGAGTTTTTGTGTCTATTTTGGCCTCATTCCTTAATTTAGCATTGACTCGATAGTGCCCAAGATAGGGTGCCCCAATAAGGTTGAGTATGGAAATATCAGATTCCAACACACAAAAATGTATTTGGAAACAAAATTGGTTTTCTCTCCAAATCATTAGGTGCACGGTTTTGTGGTTTTCTAAATTTAGCCCAGTTGGTGATTTTTGTTTTCGTCAAAATGGTTAAAAATATGTGCTTTTTTTTTTTTTTTGGGTTGTCTAGTTGGCAATTTTGGGAAATATTTGTTTTGGGGTGAAATTTTTTTTGGCCAGATTTTTTTATTGGGTTCTTCTAACATGTAGCCAAAAGTGTGAAGGATGCTTAAAATATCTAATTTTCATATCCGTTGTATAGCCAAATTTGGCTAAATCTTCTTATTGATGATTGCCACTTCAGTTGCATCACAAAAACTAAAATAAAAAAGACTGCTTAGGGGATGATTGTAAACAAATTGCTCAATTCTCTAATGGTTTCCCGCCCCCCCCCCCCCCCCCTTATGGCAAATTGAAACCAATGATCATTATTAAAACAAGGGGTGTGTCAAACTGCGGCCTTGCCATGTACATTAAAAAAGTATCGTAAGGCAAAAGAAGAATTATGGAAACTCAAATATTTCACCATGCTAAAATATAATCTAAAAAATCCTCTAAAAGAAACCAAAATCCTTCAAGATATTATAACTCTATAACTAATCTCAAGTTTCAAACAAGCCAAAATATCATCTGTCAAGAATCGTCATATTAAAATAGATCTATTACCTAGGGGCCATTATCCCTTAAGCTACTATACATTATAATGAATCTAACATAAAATCCTTGCCTCTATGGGCAAGGCCAACAAATGTTCCATGAACTTCCCAAAAACAAACTCACAAATTCACACTAAGTAGTAATTAACTTCCCTCTTAAACGTCGAACCAAATGAAAACTACACCATATTGTCCCTTGACCCACTATTCTCCAAAATCAAAGAATTGGGTTTGACTTAAAACTCATGATTCTTATAAAGAATTAGTCAAAGAGCTACCTTGAGACATCGATTCACTAGAAAAAACATCCCATTTTGGGACATTGAATTCTTAGCCTTTGGCCCGCATATATAGGTGACAAGAAGACAACATTTTGCTCAAGCATATGAGATAAACGTGAGGTGATATGGAGAAGATGTTGAGAAACACAAAGAGAACTTGAGGAAACTGATAGGAACTTATTGGGAACTCAAAAGGAACATAGTGGGAACACATTGGGAATGAGGGAAACATGAAATAAAAATCCTCACCCCCACAAACTTAAAACCCAAAAAAGCAAGGCACATTGAATTGAGTACATGCTTGGGCCTTCCCATCGGCTGCATGAAAAGTCTCTTCACAAAGAACACCCTACCTACCTATTGGGGAAGGAAGAAGCAATGGCCTGGAAGCAACCCCCTTTCTACTACACGGTTGTATAATTCTGAGGAAGAACAGGAGAGACGAGCTTTTCTTTGGGAGACCTGGAGAAGACTCTTTTGAGTTGAAGGTATTCTAGGAAAGGAGAACACTTTCTAATGTGTTGACTCTTATGTCCTCTGCGGCCTTTGAAATCAGCAGATTGAAAAGGAAACAAAAAAGGATACCAAAACTCGAATGAACTTGCTTTTCTCTTGGAAGAGAACAAAATTCGAACTTGCGTGGAAGAGAACAAAATTCAACACTTCAAGGGTGTTGACTGTTGATAGTGCGAATTCGTATCAACTTCGGGTCTGCCTGGCAGTCCCTCACGGTCTTGAGCAACGTCCTTAACAAGTCCAAAGCAACAAATATCATGATATTAGATGTCAACCTATCTTCACCCTGTCTTTGGGCCTCCTTTCATCCCCTATCCCCTCTTTGTGAGTGAGGTATGCAAAAGTAAGGAAATTTGATTTGATCTGGGTACGAAATGCTGAAACTCGGCATTTAATGCACAAGGGTTCGAGGTAATTATAGTAGTCCTAAAGGTAGGAGGAGTGAAAGTATATAGCAGCACTGGAGGCGCTTAGGAAAAATAAAAAGAGCTGATCAAAACAGGATGAAACTCAGGACAAACTCTAATATTATAAGTTCATAGGACATGCCGCATTAAATCCTAAAAATTAATTTGAAATTTGACACAGTTCTTAAAAAGCATTTGAAAATCAGAATTGAGAGATTAAAAATTTGATATCCACCCAACACTAATCTAATTTTGAAGAGAACTTTCCATCTTGATTCCAACTATTTCTTGGAATTTGAAAGAACCCCTAGTTTTGGTTTAAGGATTTTTTTCGATTGGATAGAGTGTCTAGTTTCATTCTAGACCGGATTTTTCACATTTCAACACTTTTTGGTTGCTAGTTCTTAGAAAACAATCCTTCGATGAATTTGGTCCCAAACTAAATCCAATTTTGCCTACCCATGCATAACCCAAAATTGAATTCTTTCTAATTATTAGTATTTGTACAATCAATAAATCATCATCGCCTATATCATTAACTATGTACTTAAATCAAAAGAAAAAGAAAATCTGCATACTCGAAACCCATTCCAAAAATAATTACATTCCTTATGGCCTCCACTTCCACCCCCCCCCCCCCCCCCCATATTATCCCCTTCTTGTCCTCACTCCACCTTGAAATTTGTTATCTAAAAAACTGTACTCTTGAATTTTTTTCTCAAACTAATACGTTAAACCTTAATTAGACAAATAAAGAAATAATTTAAAAATTAGAATTAAAAATTATTTTAAAAAAATAAAGAACTGAAACTTATATAAAATGGGTTTTTGGGCTAGTTTTGCTTCTAACAAGAAGCCAATTCCTAATTCTAGTTCTATTTCTAAGGTTGGTTTCACTTCCAATTTTCATTTGGGGGGTTTTTTTCAAAAATTAGAACTAATGGTATGGGTACCTAGTGCACTAGTTTGAAAACTGAAACCAAACACAAAGTAAGTTCATTAGACAACATTAGTCCACACTAGGGTAAGGCAATTTTCACATTTTTGTGAAAATTCATAGTTTCAATTTTCTCATAGAGTTGTAAAAATAAACCCAATTGTTTCCAATTTTTTTGTAATTTTATGAGAATCGTCCAAGATAGGGTCTCCATTATTTCCAAAATGCCCTGGTCCTACTGTTTTACCCTACACTGAAATAATTAGATAGTCTTTGGGCCTGCTTTCACCTCCTATCCCCTCTTTTAATGGTATCTGCAAAGTAATGAAATTTTATTAAATCTCAATAGGACATGCTGCAATTCATCATCATTTAATAATGCGCAAGGTTCAAGAGTAATTGTAGTAAGTATATAGCTATGAGCAGTGAAAATACATGTAGCCTAGTAGCGGCGGAGGCGATCAGGAAAAAGGACAGACATGATGAAACTCAGTTTACCACCAAAAATGGTGCAAAAACTAGTTTGGGTCCCAGTTATTTCTCTCTGTAAAATTTAGATTCTTAATTATGTGTTTGATGCCTTATTATGTCGAAACTGGGCATTCTCACCCCCTAATCGCAAGGCTTTACATATAACTCTAATGGTAACTATCTAATTATTTCAACTCAACAAAACAGGGCAAAGGGCAGATGGGGGCAAAACAAATGTATAGGAGAAGTTCTTTGTACTTAATGGATTAACTCCTATGGGCAGATATAATGTTAGGGAACCTTATCTATGTTTAATTCCAATCAAACCCCACCAGGAAAAAAAAAGAAAAGAGAGAGTAAACCCATCAATGGGAAAGTGGCCTGGATTTTGATTGATATTATAAGGGAAAACAGAAAGCAGGGCGTCAAAATGAACCAGCACCCACCAGTTGTGGATGATCCTCAACTGAGTTACTACTCGGTTTCATCTTGGTAAGCCATTCTACAAGAAGTAGGTCTAAGATATAGACAGGTAGGTAACAAAATAGGGGACTACTAGTTACGTAGATAGTTTATACATAGAAGCTAGGAGCTGTTTTACTACCTACCTAGTTGGTAGGTTGTAAATAAACACAACTGAGCTAACTACCATGGTTAGATATGGAACTGGAACCCAACAGAAAACTGTTTCCTGATCACATATCATCCATTCTTGATGGTAAACCCTTTGCATAACAGGATGGAAATATGCAACAGTTTTTCAGTTACACAACTCCAAGGGAGAGAGAGCCTGCAGGAAGTCTCTGGGATACTAAGATAGATAGGGACGAAGACTTCTCGAGAATGATGGCCTCATGCACGACACAGTCAACCTGCTGCACCGCCTTGTGTTTCCTCATTTAGATCAGCCCCTGAAGTTTTAGCAATTTCCCGGTTTTGATGATGAGGTTCCAGCATGCCGACGCGCTTCCCCGTTTGACAAACTAATTGGAATTTAGGCAAATATTCAACCGGACGTCTGCCGTGTGATCATGGCAATCGCGTGAGTTCATGAAGAAATAGGGGTTTTTTGATGGGGTCCAGTTTTTACTTGGGATATATAGATCATACCTGACAGCTGCAGGCCGATTGCTGAAATCATGTGATCCTGTGCACCTCCAGACCAGACAGATGATTGCTTAATCAGTATTACGTCAGTGCAGAATTTTCTCTTATAGAATTTGTGAATATGTACATGTATTGAACATCCGGTTGCATATGATCATTACACGTTCTATGATCTCCCTGGATGAAAATTTGGGTGCTAGTGAAAGCTGCTGCATTTTGAAGGCCTGTTGATGAAGCAGTCTAGTGGTTTGATGATCTAGACTACTTCCAAATTCCGACCCACTTCGACTGATTCAGGTGTGATCAAAGATCATGGGCGACCAGGGACCGAGACAGACGTTGCTGCAGGAGGTAGTCGAGAGCATAAACTGGATTTATGGGATCTTTTGGGAGCTGTCACTGGACAGAAGGTAGTCTTCAATACTAGCTGCAATGAGAATTTCACAGCTTGCGCTAGAATTTCACAGTTCGACTTCAGTGCAAGCCAGGTCAATGTGCATAATATGTTCACAATTAGCTGGAATATACCGATCCTACTTGTTATAACGTCTACAATGGAGCTTTCTAAGCTGTTTAACTTGCTCAGTATAATCGGCAAAAGAATTTAACCACCTGCATCGACCCAGTCCACGACGTCGCGACAAGGAGCATCAGATCTTACACACAGACTAGTTGTTATAACTTGTGATTGCTGGTTCGTGGCTGCAGGCATGTGATATGGGGAGATGGGTTTTACAGTGGCAACCCTCTGGACGATGCTGTGGCCGATCCGACTACTTTGCTGACGACCTCAGCGTGGCAGGAACGTGCAGAGAGGAGACAGTTGCTACAGGACGCCCTTTGCAGCAAATCTGGCGTCACCCAACAGTCAGGTTGCATGCAGCTCATGCTACCTCATGACTACCTCAACGCCACGGAAATGTTCTATTTCATCACCACCTCCTCCACTTTCCCTCTTTGTACTTACGGGTAAGTCGCACATTCGAACGTCGACTTGATCATCAATCGCTGCTCATTACTCCCGATTTTAAATCCCTCGATTGTGCTGCCTCGTTTCAAACTGCATCGATCGTATACAGGGACCAGCACGTTGAAGAACAATACCGGTTCCTGTCCTGTGCTGAACCTAGCGAGTTCCACAACCCAATTGCAATGTTTTCTGAACGCATGCAGAGTTCAATTGTGATCACGCTGCTGAATTGTATCTGTAAACACTAAGTGTTCGCGATTTCAGATAATTTTCTTGAATCTGTTTACGACATTCATTCCCGGGTTGAATCAGACTTGCATGTTTCGTGCGCAGAACGCCAGGAAAGACCATCGTGACAGGCGGTCACGATTGGGTGGGGGACGCTGACAATGTGAGTATGTTGGAGTTCGACCGTGTCGACCTCGCGAAGGTACAATAGATCGACACCCAGTGCGTGCAGACTATGCAGCATAATTACGGAGCTTCAATATGTATATGTTCATACACAGAGGTTGGTTGTTTGATCTGGATATGTATCTGAACTGTGATGGATTTGATGGTTGTTGCATGTGATTCGGCAACGTCGAACAATCGCGGCCGCTGTGGGCTCATTCGTGTACTGTGAGCAGGCAGCTGGGATCCGGGTGAGTGCCAAGTTCTTTCAAAGCTGAGCCCCCTAGTACTTCACCCTTGAACAATGTTGGCATCTGCAACATTCTAGCTTCCTTCAGACACGACGTGATCTGCCTCGCTTGAAAACTGCTTGCAACTCTCAAGTGAGAGTTGCAATTTGAAGCTTGATTTTCATGACGTACATATTCTGAGTTAAGCTTTGCGATATTGGCTTGCTGCAGACGGTTGTGTTGATTGCAGTCGAAGGAGGAGTGGTGGAGCTGGGAACAACAGACTTCTTTGAAGAGGATCTCAGCATTGTACATTATGTTCGTGATGCTTTCGCGGGGGGTAAGCTGCTGGAATTAAGCGTTGCTGCACCGATCTTCCCAGAAGCAGCTGCTCATCATGGTCATTATCAGAACTGCACTAGTGATGTTCAGCATATGTCATATCATCCCGGCGCGTTCACCTCCTGCAATGAATCCAGCTGTCGATCTCCCGGGAGCGCTTGTGAATTTCTGGATCAGTTGAAACAACATTGGTCGAACGATCCTCAGATCAAAAACTCAACAGTTCAGGACACCGACGCCGCAGCCCCCGACACAGCGATTGATACTCACTGCGTGCCCAGTTCTTATTATCATGACTCAGATGCGGAAGAACAAGGCGATCTGGTCGAAGACGCTATCCATTACCCGAAGCACATGCGCAAAAAGATGAAGCACAATGATCAGTACTACCACTGTGCCTCCAGCAGCTGCAACGGCCATGTGCAGCAGGAACACATGCAGATCAGCGCAGACTCCTTGCAGCAGAAGCCTCATGCAGCTCATAGACATCACACCTTTCAGATCTCGAGTGCAGCAGACGAATTAATCAACAACCGTGACTTGCAGTACATACATATAGGGGTGGACCATGCTGCAGATCTGCACGAGAGTAGTACTGATGTAACAACGGAGCCACTGAATCCATTTGCATGTAACGCAGCCGATCATCATATAAGAGGTTTACATCAACAGCAGCAGCTGCAGCCCCTGCAAATTCATAGACTACCTGAAGACAGCATTGGATCACTTGATACTTCTGGTGTTACTCTTCTTCATCCCCATGCAGCAACTGCTGGCGACGTGCCTCAGATTGAGGTACTTGGTTCTCTAGATAAGAGCTTTATGAGCTTGCTTCTTTTCTTCTTCAGGGTCTGGGTATGATGATCTGTAGTATGATAGCTACTGCAATGAACTCCAAGTCGCTAATTGTTGAAATTCGGTTCATAAATAGGTAATGGGTCACCCGTGCAGGTGAGGATGATGGAAAACAAGCAGGTGATGCTAAAACTGACAGTCAAGGACCAGCCAGATCTTTTCACTGACCTCATGTTGGCTCTCCAAGACTTGAAGCTTCAAGTACAGCAGGCCAACATTCGCACTTGTGGTGCACAAATCCGCCATATCTTTGCAGCTGCCAAGGTGAGAAATATCCTGAAACTGCTCCGTGATCATCAAGGAGACATCCAGAGCTTTTTCCTAGTATATTTAATCAGATCACACATTCACAAAATAATCATTTGTTGCAGCTTCAGATTCTTCCTTGGTCCAGAGTCTATCAGTTTTATACCAGTAAATTCTTGCTAGAAATCTCTCCAAGGGGACGTACATGATGAACCTCCGTCCAATGAACTTCTTACAGGTATGCTTGGAGGATCAGACGACACAAGACATAGTTGAAGCTCTTAGCACTGCCATCATCCAATGTTGCAATTACAGCTTCCCACCCACCGCACCCAGTGTAATCAAGAATATGTAGTTCTGCTTGATCCAGCCTACATTAAAAAAGAGCTTTTTATGGAGATGGTTTCTGCTCATTCAGTTGAGGGTTACATTAGAATTCACTATAGTGCAAAGAAAACTGCACTTATGGACACTCTCGCTTACAATATTAATGCCTTATATCTGGAGTTCTGTACAACATTGTATAATTTGCTCACGATCATTTGCATGTAAAATCTTTCCTAGATTCAGCACCATTGCTGTATATATGTTTTGGTCTGGAAATCAACTAGAATTGGTAGCAACTTTTTCGAATTTTCAGTAGCATCAGGGGATAAAAATTGAGACATGCACTCTTTGAAGTAAACACAAAACCCTCTGATTCAACATGCAGATCTGAGAGCTCTGAAATTTATATGCTGGAATATAATATGTAAGAGGTCATGAGACTGGAGCCACTCCCTGGCCTGAACAATATTGGCAACATCTTGCCATCTATAGTGGAAATAATCAAGCTCATGTTTTTTACATTCAGTCAGTTTTCATGTAATGAGCAAGCCCATGTATCCAAAGAAAACCTCGGAAGGAAAAGATAGCAGAATTGTCACTGAAAGAGCATTAGCATGTCCAGAGCTCTTACCATCTCAGTATTATGATGGGACTTGGGAAAGAAAGACTTCTGGCTTTGTTTTTTAATTTAATTGTGCAGGTTCAATCCTTTAAGGCAACCAGCATCTCCATGGCAATTCACATTAATGAAAATTCCCGAAGTCATCAAACTCCATGACAAGGATATATTGACTTTTGAGCAGTATTCCACTCAACAGAGCAACAGCTATCCAGATTTTATCAGCCTCAACTTCTCAAGGGAAGCAGGATTTCTAGTGGACAAAATGAAGGCCCTGCTGGAGGATTTTAAAAAGAGTAGGTAGGAGTTGTGAGGCAACAAAATGGTGAACACCCATCTCAGTGAATGCCATCATGTCTGTAATACAGTCAAACTTCTGCACAAATGGTACACAAATAAATTGACATGGCATCCTTACCAGATAATTTGATCTTCATCAGAGTTAAGGTTTGTATTTCTGGTCTTTTGCTGAAGGCACACAGAAGTGTATGCTCTGTATATTTACACAAAAGCTGATAACTTCATTCCAGAGTCAGCAGAATTCACCCCCTGTATTTCTACACTTTAAAGATCAGTCTTTTGGATTACAACTGCACTGATGAGCCCTGCACTTTCAATTGTCTGAAGGGAGTCAGTCAGCTGCTTTGGAGAAAATTGCATGTTCTGAAGGTCATACAGTCCTGAGTTTCCTGGTTTTGCTGCATCAATGAAGCCCCTGATATCCACAATTGTCTGACTGTGACTAAAACAAGCAACCATGAGTCCCATCTGAGAGCCTCAACTACAAATTGCAGACAAAGAAAACAGAGAAAGAATCAGCCAGTCTCTTGGAATACAGATGAATACAACTACTAAAGAAAGTCTGGCAATTAACACCTCCTGGAACATGCTAATAGACTGTCACCTTTTCCAACCAGCAGTACACTACCCTAACATCTCAAACCTCAAAAGATAATCACAAATCATGTACAACATGCCAATGGTTTGAAACCACATTTCATGATCCACTCCTATAATTGCTGTAGTAGCAAATTAACTGTTACCACATTCAAGGCAATCCTAAGGAGTAAACTATTTGAATTAAGACAGTCAACTAAATGGAGGTGGCAAGTTTTGTGTCGTTGACATGGAGGCCCTCAAAAGGCAAGTTTGTGACTTCTAAAGAGAAAGTAGCTGTGCCAGCTGATTGTCTTAAGGCTGTTAATTGACCTGTGCTGCCAAGGGCATGGCCAGTTCCTTGGAATCCCACATATTTTGGCTCTGGAGGTGCCAGGAGGACCAATATAAGACTATATCAGAACCTACCAATGTTCTAGGACCCATGATGCCCATTTTCTTTTTATGTAGCAGATATATTATGCTCATGCAGAAAAGTATTCACTGGTGCTTATGAAGTGTAACAAAATCAGAATTCAGCAGGTGGTTGACAGCAAACAAACATAAGGCTCGTGGAAGAAGTGAAGAATCAGGTGGATGCCAATCAAAATCAAGAAAGCATTCCATATGAATCAGAAGCCTGAGGTAGCCCTCAACACACTTATTCATCCACAAGATAAAGTTGCTTCTTGGAAATAAAACTTTTCTGTTCAAAGATAGTTATACAATCAAGTGAAAATACCCACCTGCCAGACTTCCTCTTTCCTGACAAGATTCATATGGACTGGAGTGCTGCGATCTGTTGGCTTGAGTTCATGGGGACACTCTGCTTGTTGATGCTCTATATGAGTGCACACACATGCACTGGTTGTCAGAAAATAATACGAGTGCAGTGTCAAGTCCGTGCTAAAATCCAAGGGAAACAGCAAAAGAATATCAAGGCACATACATCTAGAAAAGGAACACTGGTAGAGTCATCAAGCCGCCAAAGTGGACCATCACCAACAGTGAATCCATTTCTCCAGAAGGTGATAATGTGGAGCACAGGTTCTGGTGCTTGCATTCCAGTCATTGCCCATCCAGCATTTTGATCGTGCTGCTGAGGCTCCCCCCCAGCCAGGGTACATGCTGTGCCAGAAAAAACCCCTCGATTGCTCGGAGCAACTAATGGTTCCAACTTCCAGACACGACAGCAATGCCAAGCATCAGATTGGCGAGAGACAATTTTCTGGTTCGCTTGGTGGCATTGAGCTACATTGTTATCCTGATCAACAATGAACGTCATCTGACAAGGTTGCTAGGAGAAAATGTCGACACCTTTTCTCACCGCTGGTGTAATACTCTTGGGCGCTATCTGAGTCAGATTCCGAGTCAGGGTTATGGGAGTTAATGTCCGAGAGAGTGCTGATGCCGCAACGAAAAGAAGCTCCCTTGTTGCTTCCGCTTCTGTCCTTGCCCTGGGGGCTTAGTTCCAAAACCTCCACCAGAGCCTGCACCTTGCACTTGCCGTCGATGAGGCAATGCCGGGGACACCACGGCAAAGTACCGATGGAGGGGTAATGGTCTCATCATCAGCCGCGGCAATGTCTTCTTCATGAACCCCAAGGTTCGTCATCATACAAAGAGCCTACTTCTCCCAAATCCGCCTCGAAAAACGAAGGAATTGTGGCATCGAGCTGCCAAGTCACAATCTCCAAAAAGAATTCGGCCTGCTTTTCCGTAGCAGCAATGATGGCACACAAATGAGCAATCGATTCCGCATGATTGCTCTCCATAGTACAATCTCCTGCTCCCACAAAACCAAAACCCTAATCCCTAGCACGCGCTCGACTTACAAACTGTCTAAAAACACAAAGCCTAAAATTACACTCTCACTGGTGGGTCACGAACGGAGAAAATCGTACGGCTCACATCCAATGCTTATTTCATCCAATGGTTATAGTTCTTAACCCCCAACCCTAATTTCAGATAGCCTATGTAGTACCTAACATCCAACGCTTCCGATGAAAAACGCAAACTCATCGATGAAAATCCAATGCATTTTAAGAGGGATCATTTTATAGATAGATCTAACGTCCAATGCTTCCGATGAAAACGCAAACTCATCGATGAAAATCCAATGCATTTTAAGAGGAGTCATTTTATAGATATATAGCAGGTACCTAGTTTTTTTTAAAATTATTTTAAATGAGAGTTTTGGGTAATTTTGGTAAATTAGGGTTTAGTTTTTGTAATTTTACTTGTATTTTTTTTTTGGTAGGAATTTTTTAATTGAGTTTGGGATGTCTTTTAAATCCAGTTCAACATAACAAGAGAGAACCCCTTTAAAGGTGCATTCACACTTGGTGTTAGTTACTATAGGGTAGAGTCCTGTAACACTTTGCTAGCCCTTTAGGACTTAAACCTAGTTGCCATGAAAATTTTATGTTAAGCTAGCATTCACTTAACATTGAGCTACGGCCCATTTAACATTGGGTGCCACCTAGGATGCCACCTAGATTTTCATTTAACATGGACCTAACATCAAGTGTGAATGCACCATAAGACTCTAAGTACCAATAAGTGAGTTGCTACAAAATATATTTCAAACAATTTCAATCTATGGAAATATATGTGCAAACGTATATAGGGTAGATAGGCTGGTGAGCAAACATGCAAGAACTCGAAGGAGGTCGAATCCTCACACATTGTTCCTTTGCTTCTGAAGCTCAAAGAGCTTTGCTAGGGTTTCATCATCAAAGACCATTTGTGACCCCCCATCTAGCACTTCCAACACTGCAAATAATGCCCAATTTGGTGAAGGACAGGGGAAGATATGAGGCATTTGATGTTTGTTGATGGGTAGATGAAATCAGATTAGGATTTTGAGCTTAAATTTTTTGATCATTGCATCTTTGCCTCTGGAATACAAGAAGTTTTGTAAAGCCCTAGTTGGTGTACCCATCAGATTTTAAATCACTCAAAACAGATTAAAACTGAGGAAGATATGGGGCTGGAACTAGAGAGAGGTCTTTGAGCTATTTTGTCAAAACAAAATTGAAGCAAACTATCACTCGTCCTCTTCCTGTGTGTTTTCTGCATTGCTCATTAACTTCTGACACTGAAAGAACATTTGAAGCCTTCCAGTTTGCACCTCCAATGACACAAAAATCAATCAATTTGGTTAATGAATAAGAAATATATTGAAAAGTGTTCAGTGATGGGTGATTCTACACTAGAACACAGAATTTTGGAAACATCTTGAATCTTTATATCCAAAATTTAGAAGATAAGAAATCCATGATGTATTTTTCATGTAAATCGCATACAAGTTTGCAACATCCCTAAATGAATTCACGAATCCAAAATATTAAATAATTACTTAATTGGAACTCCAATAATGAAATTAGAAATTAGCAAACATAAAATTTTGGATTTTGAATTAGTATCTTCACAAGACATTGATGCAACAATACACTTGAGGTTCCCACTGCTTGGAAACATTTTTGGAAGCATGTTTTATGAACCATGTCCTTTTTTCCCAATATGTAATGCTTGGGACATATCAGGGCACCAAGTCCAAGGTAAGAACGTACACTGGCACTTGAGATGTCACAAACCCAGGAAGTAGTCAACCAGCCCTGTCCACCCTGTGCAATAAAAATGCTCACTTCACATCTAGATCGGCTGAAGCACAATGGAGTAAAACTTCTGGTCCAAGGCATCATCCTAGACATGCTTGTACACAGTGCATTTGCTAAACAACAAACTTGAATACTCACAAGAGCAACAAACCATTATAGACTATACAACCTTATTCTCATGATGCAATGGACAACAAACATGGAAGTTTTTGTTGCCTAGATAAGCATTAGTCAAAAAATACCCAAATTTGGGCTCGCTTGAAAGTTGATGCAAATTCGCCATTGAAGCCATTAGTATATAGTAACTAAGTCTACAGCAGCATTGAAGAACATCAAGTAAATACGCTAACTTTCAGTCTCAGTCTTCAGCCACTCAAATGATGGTCTTTTGACACTTCTCATCTATAAATCCCTCTTGAGCAGTAGTGGCATATTAGAAGGATTAGACTGTTTGGTCTAGGCCCACTAGGCTCAAGAGAATCAACATGTGTATTGGGTATGTACATAGAAGTCATTGAACAGGACATCACCTCTTGTAAACACCCACCACACGAATGCTCATATCAATCCTGCATGTACATGAGAAACCACGATATCAGCTTGTAGTTTGAAAGAGCCACCACCAACACGTCTCTATCCAAGACAGATTCAACCACTCAATTATGTAAAACACTCCTGAACAGATGATACTATGCACCAGTGCAGGCTATGCAGCTTCTAAGACCGTTCGCGATAAAATGTTCCCTCATGTTAAAAACAAACACTCAGCTGAAGACTCAATTCTAAGCTTCTTGGTTGATGTAGCAAGGATATGCATCTAAGACTTCAAGGAAGGCGGCATACCTTGATAAAATCCCTGGCTAGCCAGGGCTTGAAAGAGATCCAATTAAGGGCTAATTACAGCAAGTTCATTGGTCATTCCTGTACTTCCCCTGCTGGAGTTATTCAAGCTCAATTTTTGGATTCTAGCTTCTCATGTCAAACAATTTATCTCCAAACATCTTCTGAGTTCCCAATTTTGTGTCTGCCTTTGTCAGTTTACCATTGGGGAAACAGGCAGTTTTTGTCCTATTTGCTATTGATGTTCTTGCTTCATCTGCTTCTGGTGAGACTGCTGATCTAATCTACTGTCTTGCTCATGGCCAGGTTTCTTGTCTTCCCCTTTATCTCTCTTCCATCTCCACCACCTCCAGTAGTCATCATCTCCATGCTCATCCTCCAAATTGCTAATGTCTCTGTCCTCGTCCCTTGACAGCTGGCTAGAACTTTCTTCAACATCATTCTGCACAAATAGGCATATATACGCTCATATGAGTGTCTACCTTTGAAGTGGGAGATCAGCTCCACCATCACACATGCATGAAACAGACATGCTCATGAGAGATCTGAGTAATTACAGCTGATCTCATGTCTTTGGCCTAAACAAAATTACTGACAAGAGCAAGCTGAAAGAACTGCCATATCAAGAGAATTTAAGAAGTGCACCTGAAGTGCCCCAGCATGAACAACCACATCAGTTGATTGCTTCTTCCCACCCTCAACATCATGTCTTGCAGCTTCTTCAGCTGGGTGGTCAACAATTCGAGCTTTTAGAACAGCTGGCTCCAATTGCTTCAACCTTGCTTCCAATGCCTGAAGGCGCAAGCTCAACAACGCCAGATCTGTGTCATTGGTACTAAGTATAATGGCAGCTTCTTGCAATTCTGATTCCACTTCTGTTTCAAATTCTGCAGCAATAATTTTCTCAAGTTTTGCATCCTGCTCCTGTACACAGTACAAAGGACATTAGTTGCTCCACGTAACTAATGTTTTCTTCTGTCCTCTTGCCTAGAAAGCTCAACCCTAAGCTTTGGACTTCCTTCCTTCATGTGGAATCAACAAAAAAATCTGTAAAGTTGATACCTTGCCCCTTGTTCCTATGGTCAACATGACAGAGCTTCTTGATAATATCCAATAAAGACTTAAAACACCCAGACTCTGAGATATGCAGAATGCAAGTTTGGAAAATCAAGATCACCTTTAACATACGGCGTTGCTCATGGCGAGAATATTGTGCAACCAAATAAGCCGCTGTGTGCATATCACAAGACCCCCTCAGTTCACACAATAAGAATATCAAGACACAAACCCTTGCAGGCTTCCTCAAAAAGAGCTTAGTATAGACAAGTGCAAAAGGATGACATGCACAGTCCACAATCCCTCCCATAATAAGGTAAGCATTTGAAAGAGGTGCAGACACTAATAGCAGAGTCAGAAATGTTGGAAAGTGTCATCATAACACAATACAGACACCAAATGCTCAGATACAAAACCCACATAAGTCGATAACCTGTCAAACATGTGAGATCTCTCTCATCACAAGAAAAAGCTGTACTAGGCCAAAAAAATGCTTATAATTGTGCTCTTGCATGATACACAAATGCCTTATCATCTCTGGTATAATGACAACAACACAGTTTGGAAAAGAGAGTTTGATTACCTAAAGGAGGAAGACAAGCAAAGAAAAACTGCACAAGGTGGAAATCCCACCTGATCCCAGATCCACAGAGCACACACACCCCCCCCCAACACAGGCAAAACCCACCTCAATGGTGACCTTGATCATTCCAACATCAACTCCCAAAAATGCACCCAAGATTCGGCTCTCAAAAAATCCCACTCTCTTACTCCCCAACATTCCAAAGAGTTTCATGTGTGAAAGACAAGACTGAAGACTCATGCCAGGTGCCTAGGGTTTGCTGGTATATAGACTTGCACAAACGAGAGACAGAGAGAGACGGACAAAAAAAGAAGAAAAAGGAAAGAAAAGAACAAAACCACAAGTGATGAAACAGAGTGAAAGGCTTTACCCAAACTTTCGCTCCTTGGCGGGAGTGGTCATGAGGATCTTCGCAGCTGTTGCAAAGTCCAATCGATCCTCACGAGCCGCAGCTTCTAATGCTCGACGTGCAGACTCCTGCTCCTCCAAACTGGGACCACGCTTGCCCGACATAGAACGGCAAAAATGCGACTTCACATCGCCATACCGCTGCCATCGTCCTAGCTTCAGACTCGACAACCACGACCTCCCTAACATGTCGCCCTAATTTCAAGCCCCACACTCTCCCTGTTATCGCTGCCTTTTCTGTCTGTTTCTCTCTCTCTCTCTCTCTCTGTTCGCAGCGACTATACTGAGTGAATGCGTGCGTACACGGATTGTGCTCGATCTTTCTGATTCTATCCCCTACGACCTACTAACAAATCTTCATCTCGTGTGCTCTGAATCATCCCTGAGAGTTAATTCTCTCTTGGCTTCCAATAATTATTCTACAGTAGCATCCAAGAGGAACTCTACCGAAATTTGACAGATCCAGCAAACACTCGATTCCATGCAAATAGGTACAAAGTACAAACTTTAGAGGATTTGTTACCGGCAGGAGTGCGGAGTAGAGAGTCCTTGCAGCAGGAAGTAAAGGGCTCTCGCAGGCATGAAACCCTTGAAGAACCCTAGACCCCCCAAAAACGAGAACTGTGCTTCTTGGTGAGGAGAGAGAATGAGACAAAATCAAGACACTACTAATTTATCCCTGTGGAGTTTGAACCCCAGATTCCATTGTTACTGAGACGTGCAAGAATCAGGCTCATCCTCATCCTACAATTTGCATCAAGGTGGTCAAAAACTTTGATCCACCAGGAAGTTTGCCACCCCACCCAGACCCCAGATTTCATAGTTACCGACTGAGAGGTGCAAGAATCAAGCTCATCCTCATTCTACAAGTTGCATCAAGGTGGTCAAAAACTATGATCTACCAGGATGTTTGCCACTATAATTTGTCAATAATCAGTTTGAACATGGACTTCAATGCAAGTGTGATTCACACAGGAGAGAAGAGGAACTCGATATAGTCAATGAAGCATGTCTTTGGGGAATTGCATGTCAGGACAGGTCTGTGGTGTGTATAACTACAAACTATACACATGATCCTTTTGCAGAACTGAAGTTGTACTGCAGCAGCTCCTGCTGAGTCTGAAGTCTGATGTCATCTATTAAGTCAATAGATAGGTTCATCCATCAAACCTCTCTTTTGAACAAATCATAAATCTTATTAGTGCAGAAACACACAATTAGGTGCACGAAATGGGCAGCCAATATGCCAGTGAAGATCAAAAGCAATTCACCCATTATTGCCCTTGTATGATGTTTTTCATGTTGTAGAGCTTTTGTCACTTGGACACCACAGAGATACAAGACAAAAGGGTTAAATAGAAGAACAACATTGTTTCTGGGTGTGCACACAAGTTTCAAAATCTTGATGAAGAGCAAAGGCAAGCACCTCTTGAAACCAGGCATTCATTCAGCTGCCCTGAATTATTAACTGCGACCAACCTGGTCATGGTCCAGTGTCATATGCAAATGATTACCCTCTTCCACCAAAAGAAGAGCATAGCGATCAGCTCCCACAGAATTCACCCTCAAACCACAAAGGTGCAATTTGACAAACCTAGTGTAGGCTTTACCGATACTGACTTAGGAAGAGCCCTCTCAAGGGTGCTCAGAAAGAGGGGGTCACAGGCATAAGAAATGCTGAAGCTGAACTAAAGTGCATGCTGCAGACCAAGCTGAGTGCATATATTTACTTTCTCGGTAAGCCAGCACAAGCATTTCCTTCTTTGTGGCAGTCCATCAGTGATGCTCATCATGCCCAGGTTGACCACCTACTCCAGTCACCTTCAACTGCATCACCAATCAAAACCTCCAGCGTTATCAATGATGCTCCAAAAAAATGGTTCAACCTCACATTGAACACCAGAAAAATTCTTTGCAGTAAACCACCTAAATTAGTTGGAAATTTGCATGCATGATACAAAAGGTCTACCAATGTGAATTGAATTCAGCATCTACTCTTCCCAACTCAGTTTCCAGGAAGTAGCAAGTACACCACTGCCAGAACCCACATCTCCATGGCAACAATAATAATGTAAGCCAAACAAATGATGCCCTCTAGAATCTTGTTCACATTTTGATTGATTAGTTTCACCAGCGCCAGCAGACGACATATGCAACATCACAAAAGTCCCAGCACACCCTTGCAGTTGTATGTACAATCCTGTCATCACCTGAAAGACTTGTGAGCAGACTGGGCACTCGTATGGTTTGCCCTTTTCCAGATGGAACCATGTAACATCATGCTCATCCTCTGCACACCATCCAAGTCAATTTCAGGTCACTTTCTCTCTAGCAATAACTCTTCAAGGTGGAACAAGGTCATCTCCAGTCTATAGCATTACCTGCTTCCATCAGCAGGCTGCCTGTCAGTGTCAAGACCTCGACAGATTCTGTTGTATGGATACTGTGCTCATTAACTATTTCCATCAAATTACCCAGCAGAGCTCAAACTTTGCATGCTACATAAGATCAAGATGCTTACCACCAACACCTCCTGAACATCCAACTATCCGTACATCATAGTGTGACTCCACAATTGCAGGGGCATCCTGTACATTGAACAACTAAATGAAAACCCCTATAAAGACAGAAGCATCTCAATAACAGCTTTTAAAGTGAACAGATAAAAATGGAAAGCCACAGCAACTGAATTGCAATTCTTCACAAGTTTGGGTAGGAATGCTCATTCTCCACAATGAAGAATAGAGAAATATAATACAGAGATTATAGACAATGTAGGATGCTGTCAACATAGCTTGGCAGCTCAAGAGTTTGACAGACAACCGCATGAGATACAAAATCCAAAACCTCACCTGGGTTCCAAAAGGTCCACGAGGAGGGTCCAGATCAAATCGCTTTTTACCCTGCAGTACAAGCACAAAATCTCAGGAAGACTCCAAAAATAACCAAGAAAACAGGACCTGCATCACAGCTAGCAAGAATCAGAAGAGAGAATTGGAAGAATCCTTTACCTCACGCTTTGCTTCCAACTCCTCCCGCTCAGCTCCAGTTGCAATCCCAAATTCATCCAATTGACCTAACCAGTCAGTGGAGAACTACATCAGGTGACATCCCCACTCCCTTGCAGCCTCATTCTTGTTGCCTATACTAATGGAATAAAAACCTCCAAACCTACACCAGGGATCTGAGAACTTCACAGGGGACTCCAGCCTCATGAACACAATGCTGAATGTGTACATCTAGATCCCATCTGAAACACTGAGGTTAATCACTGTAGACTGAAGTAGTCTTGGAACAGGTGACATCCCAAGAAAAACAGTTCCACAAACATGCATAGACCCCCACCACTGAAAGAAGGCCATACCTTGAGCAGTGCTAGGGGAAGAGTTCCCATTCACCTTGCTACATGGAGCTGAGGATCAGAAATTTCATTTCACAGCATCTTCCTTCAATAATTCCCCCAGCTACAGTTGTGATACAATCATTTGCAACATTTTCTTATTGCACGTTGCAAACACTCTTCCCCTAAAGAAATTGAATAGGGCATAGATTGCAGAGATGTTCAGTATCTATTGGGGGGGAGGCCTTTCATACACCTCCTTTACCAGAGCCTCTCTACCTATCTGATCCCACCTTGCAAAGGTCATAAAAACCTCTACAGTGAAAAGAAAAAAAGAAAGCAAAGCCTTATATTGCAGGAATTAGCTTTGACAAAGTTGTGACCAAAAAAACAGATCAGCGAAGCAATCCTGCGATCTGCATTTCGAAAGGGCTAGTGGTAAATTGTGCATGCAGGAATCAAAACAATCCTACTCGAGCAACCAATCACATAGTATTACAAACCAAAAGAGCAACACGAACATAATGATCCATTCAACAGATCAAAAGAGCACAGATTTAGGGGTGCATGTGGTTGGTGTGTGTGTGTAGAGAGCACATTTGGCAAAACAAAACACATCCGTGGTTTGTGACCGCAGAAGAGAAAAAAAAAAAAAACGGCTTACCACCGCCGTGAGCCCTCAAAGCTGCCTTGGTTTGGATCCATCGCACCACGGAAGCAATAGGTCGAGCAGGAGGAGATTGCAGAAGTTGTGGCGTCTGCTGCATAGAGGGGGCACAAGCGCGTAGCAGGATCCTTGCCGCCGTCCCTCGCCACATCGTATCCCTCTTTTTTTTTCTTCTCTTTTGGGTGTTTTTCCCGCGCTTCAGAAATGGATTACTCCCGGCACAGATCCTCTCTACCTTTCTACCTTCCTCGCAAAAAGAAAGAAAGAAAGAAAGAATCTCACGGCCCGAAAAACCTCCACTACACTACAACAACAGACTAGGTTTGCAGGTTTGAGAGAGAGACACAGACACAGAGAGAGAGAGAGAGAAGAGATCTTGAGAGCGAGCAAGAGAGTGGAAGCACATGGATGGATGATCTGTCTACGTAAAGCCCACGAAGACGAAAAGCACTGTTCAACGTCGAGTCGCTTCGGAGTTCGGTTCTGTGAGTCTTTTGTTCTTGTGCAGGATTTCGACTTGATTTCCATCCATCATCTTCTTCTTCATCTTCTTCTTCTTCTTCTTCCTCGTCTTGTGAAAGCAGACAAAACAGGAAAAACACACAAGCGTTTCCATAGTTTGTAAATAAACTACTCAAGGGACAAGTTAGAGCCTGTAGGTAAAGCCTAACTCTTCTCTGATGCTCTTGTTGTTTAACAATACAAAATAAGGCTCTCCTTAGACAACAAACATACCAATGTATGTATGTACTCCCATTTTTTTTCTTTCACATTGCAACTATGGAATTGTCAACTTAGATCTTCTTTGCTCTTTTGTTTATATCTATGGTTTTCTGAACCTTGAAAAGTTTGGACAGTTTACAGGATTGCATTTTAAACCTCTTTTTGTGCTTTTTGTTCAGGTAGACAAGATTTTGGTTCTCTTGTGCTGACACTTGTTACAAACTGTGAAGTTAAAAGTACCCTCATCTGGAATAGTATTGGGATGGGTGATCTTTAAAAGATGTGTGTTTAGTTATATACCAATGGCACAGGGGGACTTCACTCTGCTATTATGATGAGCTCTCATGGTTGATCACAAACCTCATTAGCTTGAGGTCAAAAAACCCCAAAATCTATCACATGAAACCCCAAGTTTTATTTTGTGACATGAAAAACTCAGACAAGTAAACAAATGTGATTTTAAGGTTGTGCACCTTTGACTTGAGATGAGTAAATTGAAGGGTTGCATGAAACAATGTGATCAAGGTTGCATACTTATGTGGTGGCCTCTAGGTAAATGAAAGGATCCATTAAGCCTTCTTTAATAAGGCTCATCCTTTGAGAAAGATTTTTACACAATATTTTAAACATCCATTGTGGATGAAAAGTGAATGATAATGAATTTTTATATCTAAGGACATCAAACATATATTATTTTGTATTGTTTTCAATAATTCTAAACCTTCCATAAATGTTTCATGATTTATGATGGGGTTGATCGATGGATGTCATCATTTATGACATGGCCTCCCCTTTTGGTGACAATTTCCACAAGGAATAGCCTTATAATTTTGTGATAGCCCAACTTCTTTGAAAGTTGTGTTGTTTGACATGTTGTTGATGGACCCAAATGGATTTCCAATATTGAAGTTTGCCATTTTTATATTAAAAAAAATTGTCAACCTTATTTTTATGTCATTTGTGAACTTGTGAAACTTGGAAACAAGTTGAACCTAGGAATATCTCCTAACCACATTGCTTGATTTTAAATTATAAACTTCATGGCCTTGTTCACACTTTAAACATAAAGCTTAAGATGAAAATTATGATTTCCAAAAATATGTGTCTATTGTTTATTGTGATGACACACCATTTTATTATCATATGAAAATCACCAATGATATGAAATTCAACCAATTAGTTTCTCAATAATTGGTTGTGCATTACAAATATTTGGGCTCCGTGTTGCTTCGCACTACCAAGGACAAGGACTAAATTTTTTTTGTGAACATAATAATTTTGTTGTATTCAATTTTGTCTTTTGAAAAAATGTAATTTGTAAATTTCACTATATGTCATTTTTTACATTCTTGATTTGCTAGGCAAAATGCCAATGAAAATCTGATTCATTAGAAAAGTTCACAACAAAATACAATCAAATAAGGAAAAAACATTCAAAGGGTGTAAAACAAACAACAAGATACAAACAAACATTAAAAGGGTGTAAGATAAACAACAAGATAATAATAGATAAGAACAAATACGATTTTCAAATGGAAGTTGATTTATGACGAATTATAATTCAAAATGACCATGGAATTGTTATAATGATGATTAGCAAAATACCCATCCCACATAAACCAGTTCTGATGAAACATCATCTGTGGAATTATTATGAGATTTAATTAATTTGTTTTGTTTGTCCAAATATTGTGGATTAAAGCTCAAAGAACCTTTAGCAAAAACTTTAATGTATACTAAAGTAAAGAATTAAAAGTGATGCATCGAAAGAAGCATTATAATAAAAGAAAACATGATCAAGAATAACCAATTCCACTTTTTCTTTGCTTTTTCCACTTTTGTACATGTTACACATAAACCCTTTCCATTTATTTGGTCCATTGCAACCACCAAAGTGAAGTCAAACAAATCAAATTCATTGATGAAATTTATGATAATTAAGAACCAAGGTGATGTGAGGATTGGACATAATAAAAAAAATTGTGTGGGTGATGAAAAATATAAATTCTTCATGCACAAAAACCATGTGGTCAGACAACTTTTTCCCATATTTCAACAACTTCTATCACAAGCATATGGAGATTATTGGGTCATAGTTTATTTGAATGTATGGAAAATATTGTCCCACATAGCTTTCTTTGTTGGATTTTCAAACAAAATACCATATAATGCAATGTTAGGTGTTCTTTTATGTAAATTTGAAATTGCAATAATGCAATATGCAACAAATACATCACAAAAACATTGAGACATATCCATAATTATGAATATAAATGGTATTTTTGTAGTATTGTAAAAACACCAAATTTATGTCCTGCAAAATAAATATCTCATACATGTGTGAAATTGTTATGTTTATAAATTTTCTTTTGAAAAACAATTGGTGTATTTTCATCAATATCCATTAAATGCATTTTTTCACTAGGTTTTAGTCCCATCCATTAACAATGACTATGCAAACTTGCATATTTAAATCCTTTTAAAACTATTGAAAATTGTTCACATAGGAAAATACCTTATTTTATCAAGAAATGGTATGAAACCAATTTTGAAAATGTTAACAAGGAGGTATGCTAGTGCCACCTATATTTTTATGTTTGAAATTAATCCTCTTAAAATTGTAGTGATATGGTTTATAAAGGGGTCCCAAATTTTTTTAATATCCATAAAATATGATTTATTTTCACAAAATACCAATAGTTTTCATATATTTGAAGCCAAAGTGGGTATAATAATGCCGCATGTCATATGGTTTGAATGTTTGAAGATCTTGACACATAAAAAACTATGCAATTCATATTTTTAAGTGGGAAGGTTGGTGGAAATGTGTAAAATTTCTTTGGCATTTGAAAGACTAAAAGATTGTAATACCAAATAAAAATGTGTACACTCAAGCAAAACTGAGACCCTATTATGTGGTCATGTTGCATTGAACAAGGCTTACTACTATTGTGTCATGTTTGGCTTAAAGAAATTGAAATCACTCATTTATCAATTATAACATGTAGGGTCCAAACATGATAAAGTAAATAATTTAAGATACTTGAATTGTTTTTAAAAATATTGAACAAAAAGTAGATATGACAACACCATGTGTCTTCCTTTTTAAAAATAATGATTTTTTTGTTACATGGACCCTTGAACATGGTCTCATAGTTTAATGGAGCTTCTTTTGTTTATCCAATTTGACTTCAAAAAGTTAATAAGAAGTATGTTTGAATGAAAGATTATATTTTTGCATGTCAAACATACTTGAAACATTTTCAAAATCTTTATGTTTGCAAAATGAAGTTATAATTATGTGCACCATGTACATATGTAGATCATCAGAATTATATTTTCCTTATTATTATGTTTCATGGATGTACTTATAGTTTGTAGTTTTAAATGAAAAAAAGGAAATAAGTGCATTACCTAAAAAATACTCAATTCAACCATAAATATTTACTTAGAAAAATTAGTTCCTACAATACTTTAAAATGAATGTACAAAGAAAGGTTCTACTTTTTATTCACTCACATTCTTTTTTTCCAAGGATACAAGAGATAAGTTTAGATTATAAATGTAATGTTGAATGAATATGGTCTACCTCTTCATCCTATGGTCATCCCTTAATGGCTTGTTTAGGAGGACAATCAAGCTTAATTTATAACTTCCTAAAGTGATGTACATTTGTTTATTCTTCCCCTCCTTTTTCTAGCCCTTCTCTTTAAAGTGTATATCTCAAATGTTAAGTTATTAAATAAACCATCTTTTGCAACTCATATTTTAGTGTCTAATCCAACTTAAGATTAATCAATTGAACATACTAGACCTCTATGTTAATCTCCTAGGTTCAAGATCTAGGAATCCAACATGGTATTAGAACATTAGGCATTCTAGGAGACCGGAGCAAGAAAAGCATTAAAATGACAAAGAATGGCAAGGAGGGATGGAAAGGAAATTGAGGATATTGAAGAACCTTTCTTCAAGGAAGCATCTTCCACCCATAGACCACAAGTCCATCATTTGTCTTGAGGTTTAAATGCATGAATTTAGTCACTATGTAGAATTTATCTATGTGAACTTTCCACATGATGAGTTTACTACAAAAGGAAAACCTATGGAAACACCTAAAAAAAACCACAAGAATAATCATGTTTAAGGAAGAAAAGGAGATTAGATCAAAAGCAGTGAATGCTAGAAACTTGTCAATGAAGAATAAAATTATTCCCTTCATTAGTAAGTTCATTGAACCCAATGCATGCCCGGAATACCTCCAAGAAAAAACTTAAGCTTAAGTTTGGATCTAAGAAATTGATGTTGATGAAAAAAAAAATGAGAAAATGGAAAAGTTTTTCAAGGAGATGAGAAAATCATTAGCATACCTAGAGTGAATAAAAATTTCCATATTAAATGAATTAGTGATTTTGTTGATTCTCCACTCCCTCCCAAATCAATAAAGTGTTTCTATGAGAACAATAACCAACAAGGATACTATGCCAAGTCTAAAGGATTGGGCATCAAAGATGTTGGGTGAAAAACCATAGATTTTTATCAATATTGAAAGAGAAATAGTAGGAAACACTATGGAAACATAAGGAAAACACAAAGGATTTAAATGCAAATTCTCACCCCAAAATCACAACTCTTTTGAAAATCAATTTAAAGGAATCACCATAGTGTAGCCACCCAAAGGAGTTCAAGAAACAAATAACACCTTGAAGATTCAAAACCTAGGGGATACTTAAAGAAAATGAAAGGAAATCAAATCAAACTAAGGAAACTATTGATTATGAAGAAGCAAAGTTCACTAGGAAAATAATTATAAAGTTCAAAAGTTAGTGAACAAAATCAAAGAGCTAAACAAATAATTCTACACATTGTCCATGTAGAGAACTAAATCAAGGTTGTCATAGCATCTAGGTGCCCATCATGATGCAACACGCCAATCTAAATGCAAACGCAACCCAACATTATGTTAAATTAAGGTCAACCTAGGCCACATCATTTGATTATTCTAAACCATTTGGTAATCGAAATAATTTTAGATCATCATAGTCTTACAAAAAACCAAAAAGATTTTAGCTAGTGACTAAAAAAATTTGAAGAACAACCAAAAAAAATTTAATTAATGATCAAATTTTTTTTAAGTAAGAACTAAAATTACTAAGTCAATGGTGGAGATCAAACTATGGTCCATCAAATAACAAATTCACATGGTCAAAATGTTTTTGGACATAGCCCAAAAAATTTGGTTTACCTATTGAAAAAGACTAAAATTGCCAATCATTTAATCTAGCAAGTAAAAAATTAACAACCAATTTTTTTTGGGTACTAACAAGAAAATTCAAAATGTTGGATCAATGGCCAATGTCATTTGGATTATTGAACTTTTTTGGGAAACTCCCAAAACATTTCTAGATAGTGACCCAAAAAATTTTGAATAACATTTGAAAAAATTCAGGGAAAATCTTCAATTGTCAAATTGAACAAAAATATTAAATGGTTGCCCAATTCAATGATAGGAAAATTGGGTGACTAAAAATTTTTGATTGCCAAAACTAGTTTGACCAAAAAAATTTGATCACCAAAAAAAATGGTCAATGTTCATCTTAACAAACAAAATTGACATGTTAAGACAAACTCCAACATGATGATGGACATAATTTGGAAGCGTCAAATTGATTTACACAACCTTGAACTACATGACACCTACCACCTTATTAAAAGATGAAGACATGAATACATCTAATGAAGAACCAACGAATAAAAAAAGTTTTCAAAGTTATTTAACAAACATATTTAAAAACTCTTCTTGGCATTTTAATTATAAAGTACTAAACATGTTATAAGAAATAAAACTTGTTGATATTTTTAGAACATTATATAAAGAAGAATCAATAACTATTGCATAAGGAGAGTCACAATGTTGCAAGAAAAGAGTTTTGATTACAAAATTGAAAATTGAAAAAATAAATAACATCTCCAAAATTTTGATGTCCCAAGCAAAAATAAAAATAAAAATTTTATACGACCAAATGTGAGATTTAATGTTGAGTTTTTCCCTAATGTCTACTTAGTTAGAAACGTAAAAACCAAAGAGATTATTCTAAAAGGATCAAGTATAACAGGGAAAGGGTTATACCAATTATAAGTAGAATTAGTCCCCAAGACTAAAATGAACTTAATTATTGGAAAAATCTCCAAATGCACTAAAACAAGTATTATATATACTTTCTTTAGGCACTAGAGTTTGGGAAATCTCACCTTTGAATCCCTTGATTAGATAACTAATAGAGAATGAATATGATGTGTTCCCAAACTTTCATACATAAACCCCAAGTGTGAAATCTACATGAGAGGAAAATTAGTTTATTAATTTTTTATAAAACATAATAGGAGATTAGAAGAGACATTTGATCCCATACATAATGACATTTGCAGACCTTTGAAAGTCAAATCCTTGGGAGGGGCACACTATTTCATTACCTTCACTAATGACAAATAATAAAACTTGGGTGAAGTTCCTAAAATTAAAAGACCAAACTTTTGAGGCTTTCAAAAATTTCAAAATTACCATTGAGAATGAGACAAGAAGAAAAATCAAAGCATTAAAATTTGATAATGGAAAAAAATACACTTCCAAAAAGCTCAATGAATTTTACAATAATGAAAAAATGAAAAAAGAGATGAATTGAGTGTATTCACCTTAACAAAATGGATTTGTCAAAAGAAAAACAAATGTCTCTTGGAAATAGTTAAATGCATTGTTATAGAACTTACCTACCAATGAATTTCTAGGTAAAACTAATAAACATTGCAAACCTTTCTTGCACAACAAATAGTCATCAAAGTCATTGGACCAAAAAAAACCCAAGGAGGTATCTTGAATAAGAAATTTGATCTATCATACTCACATCCTAGAATTTGTGGAATCAAGGTTTATATCCACATTCCAAAGAAACAACAAAGCAAATTGGGGAGTAAATCAAAATTAGAATTTTAATAAAGATTGATGATAATAAAAAATCCTACCATTGTTACATGATTCCGATGAGGAAAGTAGTAACCTACATGATGTTGTGATAAACAAAAATGAAGGATTTACCTTCAAAAAAGATATGAATGAATAAGAATAAAGAAGTTAAAAAGATTGAAGAACAACTAGAAAATCTATAGGTCACCCTAAACAACCTCCTTCATGGAGCTTCAAAACCACCAGTGGAGGATATACCTTTGGAGAAGTAATAAAGGCTTGAATGGACATCAAAGACTTAGCATAAAATTTACATCTTACACCTTGCCCTTCATTTCCATCTCATGTAAACTCCATAGATACCAATCAATTGTTGAAGGTGTACAAATACAAAATTCAAAGAAGGTTGGAAAACCTTAAAAGGTTTTTTAAGGTTTTAAATAGAACCTTGAAATTGAAAAACTATGTCAACTTCTTAGATTTTCTAGATTAAAATCTTACATTTTCAGAAGCATTAAAAGAGCCCTAGTGGACAAAAGCCATGAAACAAGGAATGGAATTGATATTTTGAAAGTTATACCTCACCTAAATGTCAAAATGACATTCCTAAACAATCAAATCAAATAAGAGGTTTACTTAACATAACCCTTAATGTCAAGAAAGCCTAGTGTGCAAATTAAACAAGGTTATGTATGGGTTCAAACAAGATCCAAAGGTGTGTTTTGAACATATTGATATTCATTTCACCAATTAAAATATGACCAAAAGCTCCCAAAATAGGAATTTGTACTACCAACTTAAGAAACAAGATCAAATGTTCATCTTAATAGTCTACATGGACATTCGATTTATCACCATTAACACACCTAAGGAATCAATTGGATAAAAAATCAATTGTTATGTTAATTCGATATGATCAACTTGGGACTAGCCTAGAAATATTTAAACTCAAATTCAAACAAGGGATAGAAGGCATTGTCATCCATCAATGAAGATATACATTAAAGTTGTTGAAGGACTTTGAGATGAATAATTGTAATCCATCCCACACAACATTACTTCAAGGAGTAAAACTACTTGAAGAAGCATAAAATATTGACATCGATCCCTCTTACTATAGGGGCTTGGTATAATGAAGTTTAATTTCTTCAGACACTCAAAGCCCAACATAGCCTATGGGATCCATTTCATAAGTTAGTTCATGCATAGACCTTAGTAGACTCATTTAAAGATAACCAAACACATTTTAAGGTATTTCAAAACAATGTTGACTTAGGATTCCAAGACAAGAAAGGTGATTAACTTGTGATCACCAATTTCACAAATGCAAATTTGGGCAACAATTTAGATGACAAAAAATCAATTGAAGGCTTGAATTTCAAAATTGGTTCCATGCCTTTCACATGGAGCAAGAAAAAAACAACAGTCCATTGCATTATCATCAATTGAATTCAAATACAAGACCTTAATGGGAGCTATAAAGGGAAATCATATGGTTTCAAAAGCTACTAATTAACTTGGGGATTCGAGGATAGTAAAATGCCACTATTTTGTGACAACAAGAGTTGCATCAAAACTTTCAATGACCCAAATTTGGGAACTAAACACTTTGTAATTGATTTGCAATTTGTTCAAAAACTTTCAAATGTGTTCAAATATTTTCAACTCATGGGTTTGTCAAATCAAGAACCTACTAGCTATCAATGTGTTCACCAATATGCTAGGAAAAACCAAGTTTTTCAAATGTAGAAATGCCATGGGACTCATTGTAATTTTTAGCATCAACCACAATCAACAACTAACAACAAGGACAAAGTTCAACAATCAAGGTTGCATTCAATCTCCTTTGGGAGGTCATTCAACTAATCTTCATAAGCTCAATGTGACTCTTCCCATCCCTCTAAATTGAGTTCCCACAATTGTTGTTGCCACATCTTAGACAACATTATTTGCTTCTACCATTATTTGGACACCAAACTCAATGGTCCCAAGCCATGGTAATAGTAAATATCAATATTTGAGACTATGTGTGTTGAAGAAGAATCTCATTTGGTAGTAAAGGAAACATGAAACCAAGGGCCTCACCACTTTCTTCACTTCTGTTTAAGTCAGAGACAATTCCTCACTGTTTTTTTCATGGGTGCATTCACACTAACAAGAGCCACATGACATGAAATTAGTGTTTATGTTTTCATGTTTTTGTGTCAAATTTTGTACTAATGTTACAAGTCTTTAATTTATTTATATGAAAATGTTTATAATGTATTATGAAAACATATGGTATGATTTTGAATGAATTTAATGAGAACAAAATACTCAAAAGCATTCATCAAACACTATAAAAACTCTTATTTTTGAAATTTTTATTTAACCGTGACATATTTTAAAAGAAAAAATTTAAACATATATTTACATAATAATAATTACAAATTTTTTTAAAGTCAAATTTATTTTTTAATTTTCAAATAAAAAATTTGCTAAAATAATTCTAAAATATTCTAAGATAAACAATCACCTAAATAAACAAATGTTGCTCCTATTAACGGAAAGGCACCTTTTCATCCTAATCCGTAACGTTCAAATCCCTTGTTCTTTCTATGTTGATGCAAAAGTTTTTCATAGAGTTGCACTCTCCTTCCTTCTATCCTTAACCTTATACTTTAATCATTTTACCATTGTACCTATAAAGTAAGTATCTCATCTCATCCATTGAGGATTGAAGGGGGAACTTGTTGAATGAACATGGTTTGCCTATTCATCCTAGAGTCATATCTTAGGGCTTGTTTAGGAAGCTAATCAATCTTAATCTAAAAGCTTATTACTCCGATCTACATTTGCCTATTTATTCCTCCTCTCCTCTCCTCTCCTCTTGCCTTTGTCTTCAAGGTGCCTCTTTGAGATGTTCAGTTGCATAGAGCATTTGTTGCAACTCATGTATCCTAGTGTTTGCTCCAACTTAGGATTAGTCAGTTGATGTTGCACCATCCGAGACCTCTATGTTAGTCTCCTAGGCTCAAGATCTCGAAATCAAGTCCAACAAGTAGAGACACACAATCAATGAGATAGAACTTTTTTTTCCCCATTGAAGTCCATTGGATTGAGCATTGGAAAGCAATAGTAGAGCTCATGGGAAATGGACAATTGGGTGAGCTTTATTATCTTGAATGGAAAGCATTCCAAGGGGGTTTTTTTTTTCCCCCTTTGCACTTGAAAGGACCTCCCTGCATGGAAACTACAAACCTCCCTCTACTAAGTGTCTAAACACTAGTAGATACATCCAAAACTATCCTCCTCCTCCCTCCTTTGAGAAACTTTTCAGTTCAAAACCTCAATATAACCGGCGGTTCTCATGCGAGAAAGAGAATTTACCCACTTGAAAAATGGTGATACATCACCCCGCTTCTATAGCGGCGCCTCTCCGTCTTTCCCCTCGGAATATGCCATGGAACTCTTTGCAAGATCCTCTCTTGCGGATGATGGCTGCTCTGCTCTTTGTGGGGGCACAGCAAGACTGACGCACCAAATCCTCCGTCCTTTTTTTTCTCTTCTTCTTCTTCTTCTTCACAAATTCCTATCTTCACAGCAAATACACCTGAGCTGAGCAGCTGCAAACGGATCTCCAGAGAATCAAGGAGCAGCTAGAGTCGAAGACTAAAAACTAGCCGAAGATCGATCAAGTGTGCACCAGCTAGATTGACAGAAATTAGTGCTAACTCTGGACGTTGGTCATCGTCGTAGCAGCAGCAAATGCTGCAGGACCAGGACCATGAGATGACATTGATCTTTTTCCCCTTTCTGTCTTCTCACAATCTTTTTGTGGGTCCAGCAGCTGGTCGTCGACCCAAAGAAGGTTCCTAAGCTGTAATCTAATTAGTTGTTTTTTGAAGTTCTATTTGCTCAGCTTGAGATCAACCGCGTAGAATTTCTTTTCTTTTGTTTTCATATAAGAGAGCTACAGAGCGTGGTGTTTGATGATCGACTGCCCGGCCACATGCAGCTTGTAGTATAAGTTCTTGTCTGGTGTCTCTTGATAGATCTGTTTCCAAGAGGGCTTGCAGGCTTGCTGCTTGCTGATGAAACAATCGACTCCAGCAAGCAGCTTGCTAAGTTTTTGAGTGAAGTTTTTTTTTCTAGACATGTTGCGTCCGATCTCCCCTCCCCCGCGATCTGAGCCCCACCTTCTTTCCAAGCTTTCAATACAGGATCGTCACACGCTACCCAAGAAGCTCTCGATGTTCAATTCCGAACCTACTACAGCGGCGGCGTCATGTGAGATCGAAGAGGAAACTGAGGGCCGGGCTCCGGATCATGCGGCCGATCACGCAGCGGAGACAGCAGCAGCAGCAAGCAGCAAAGTGGTGGTGGTATTGGATGCAGAGAAGAAGCCGTCCATAACTGCGTTGGATTGGGCGATGTCTGAAGTATGCAAAGAAGGCGACGAGATCACGGTGCTTGCTTATCTTCAACATATTATGAGCCCAAGTGCGTGAGTCTCCACAGATCAATTACCATGACCTACCACCCACCCATGTACCTCATGCAGCTGCTTTTCCATCTCTTTGGATTTGTGTCCATGTTACAAGAAGTTCTTCTGAGATGAATTTTCTCTTCCTGCAGTGGGGCATAAAATGGTAGCGGATTTGGAGCGCTTCATCGGAGTGAATGAAGCATGTTTAGTGATGACCACGTCTGAGAAACTGGATGCGATTGAGTACAAGATGAAGGAAACAGGACGACGTCAAGCTTGTCAAAAGAGGAAGGTACAAACTGAAGCGATAGAATTCAAAACATCATCATGAAGCTCTCTCTCTCTCTACAAAAGTGTTTTACAGCCAACGGTAGGAAAAAATTTCATTGCAAATCTCTCGAAATCTTACATAAGAGAAAGCTTTCTTGGCTGAGGAGGAATCCACCAACACCACCACCACCTGAAGTCATGGTGGCAACATCAGTCCTGAATCAGGAATCAATCCCATCACCTTCATGATGGCAACATCACTCCTACTCAATGAATTGATTGATTGATCGAGTCCTCCCCCATCTCTAGTACTTGTCTCTGAGGCCTGTGATCTGAATCCGGCCAGGGCTTTGTTGATTACTGCAGATCAAATTGGAGGTCCAAATAGCACCAGGATCTGTAGCAAAATCTGTGATTGTGCGAGAAATCACAGCTATCAATGCAACATGGGTCATCTTCGAGAAGTAAGTAGTCAATCTCTCTCTCTCTCTCTCTCTCTAAGAGATCAGTTTTCTATCCCCTGTATATCCTCACCGCATCTTCACAATGCGTTTAACAGAGTGCACCTAGGTTTGGCAAGAGTACTTGGGTGAACAACCAAGAGTTCTCTTGATGCTGCAACCATATCACGGGCACCTCCTAAAGTAAATAGAACCTGGATGTGTAAAGAAGAGGCTCTCAGTTGGATCAAATTTGGCTACCATGGATTAATTTCTCTTTATTGTTGCTTTTTCCGTCAACCAATTCTTGAAATCAAAGCTCCAATACTAACCATATTACTTGAGAGAGATGTAGAGAAATGCAGACATCTTGTGGGTAGGTACTACATTAAATAGATTTTAGCCTTGTGGGAAGGATTCAAATGTGCACTGAAAGTAATGAAGTAGGATGTTGGTCTCTGATCATGAACATGGTGATCATAATCGTGATTTGCATATCCAGGAACACCATAAATGACAGAAAGTACTTCACAGAGTATCTTACATCTCAGAATGTGGTGCGCATGAAGAGTGATGGACGGTCAGTAGATACCATATGCCTGCCTAATCAATCCCTCCAGACATCAGTTTCCATGGCTTCAGAATTGAGTTCTTACTCCTCAGTTAACTCTCCAACCAAGACATTGGAGCTGCCTACCATCAGCAGTGCAGTTCCTCCTTTGTCATCTCCCTTTTCTTCCTCTGTATCTTCTTCGCTCTGGGGGAGGCTCAAGAGCTCAATGGGCTCACGCCACAACTCAAACTCATCACCCACAACAAGCTCATGATCAGGCACAAAATCCAACTGCTTTCAACACCTTCACTGGCCAAATTGAGATCTCCAATGGACAATGCAATGACAAGCAACACTACAGCAGTCAATATTAATGACCAAGAAGTCCAGGCTTCAGCAGCCGGCAATTATCATCAAGCTTTTGGCATCAATTCAATCCTCCACCAGCAGGAACAAGATGTGTTTCCAGAGATCACCTTCTCTCCACCAAGAGAGTGCAGTGATCAGGATAGGAAAACAAAGTATGCATATCAGGAGGACAAGATGAGCACCCAGATGTTTTAACAAGTTACTGATGTCAAACACAGCACAGAAGAGTGGGAAATTATTTTGTGGTCTGATCAAGCAAGAGCCAACATTCATTTAATAACTGTAGAATCAAATACAACTTTGGCTTGTAGAAGCTTTGCTGTAGAGCATGTGTAAACATGGCCCTGAACTGCAGCCACTTCAAAGCCAAAGAAGATTTTTGTACACTCATCATTCTATTACTGCCACCAGTACACTACAATTTACAACATACCATATATTTGCTCTAGATACAGAGCTAGAAAGTCCACAAGACTAAGGTGATAATCATCTTTCAAGTCTTATGTGTCAACAGATTTCCAAAGACTAGAATCTAGAAGCCAGCATATTCTCCATGCTGAAGCACAAAACAGTTCACAAAGCTCATGATATGATGATGTTAGGGTGACAGACCATGACTAATGAAATAAGTACAGATGAACGATTTGATTGAGGTCAACAACAATGATAGGATTGCAATAGGGCTGACAATCCATGTTTTTGTAGAGTGCTATTACAATAATAACTAACACTAGCGAAACTGCCTTTGTGTATGCTAATGAATTGCAAGCAACCTAAAGCAAAGGTCAGTAATTACTCCAAATGTTGGTTTCTGTAACTTCTGATGTCCACCATGGTTTCACACCATTGTGTTACAAAGGCCTCAAATCACTTGTGAATCAAGTGGGCACTTCTTCAAAGGTCTTCTGCTACCAATGGTTTACCTTCTAAAAGATCTGCACCACGGAAAGAAAAGCCTGTTACATGTACACCCTTAACAATCAAAAGTAAAGAGATTGATGTCATTTGCTATTTGACACAGCAGACCTCTTCTGCTGAGATTAGGGGACCAGTGGAAGTGATATTGAATACAGCATAAAGCTCCCAGATTCATGAAAAAGTAAGGATCCATACACAGTCATACTCAAGCTCATCATGATATTCTCCAGTCATGAAAATGGAGAGTGAAGTCAAAGTTGGAAATCTGATCAAGGGGTCAAAAAGACACATTCCAACGAAAGGAGAGCTGACATCACTGCTGGCCAGGCAACCTCATCATTACACCAAGCTTAAATCATGGACAAGAGTTCTGCACCAGCTTGGACCTTGTCCAACAACTCAGGCCTTTATGTGAAACAGACTAGAGATGTCCTCTGAAAACAGTTTACAGCAATAGGTCCTTCCATGAACTAACATATGTTTTAGTATTGAAGAACATTTCCAAATCTGTATCACCTTCTATGCTACATCTGTTTTCTTAGTTGGACCACTATTCGGCCAAAAAACAATGTGAGTCCATGGCCTACTTGATTAGGTCCTAACACAGGTATTTCTGCTGAACAACATGCAATAAATGCATGCAAAGCTCATTGATTGTACAAAAAGTTGCTCAGTGTTCAGAGAACTTTGTATTGCTCAAAGATAGTGTGCTTGTCAGGCTTGATGAGCTACAGGGTTGGTGGTGTACAGTTGGTGTGTTTTGATGTAGTTGATCACACTGTCTGCTATCAAGTACTTCACTGATAACCCCCTTGTGATGTTTCTCCTGTCATGCACACAATCAAGTCAATTGTATCCCATGTTTCCCAGTCTCTCATACCTCTCTTCCATGTCCAAGCTCAGCATAAAAGGGGACAGTAAACCAAGAGGGTACTGAGGGTACCTGACTTTCGTGGAACTAACATCATTGTGAATAAGCTCATCCACAATCATAATTTGCCTCTGCAGCCCAGACAGTACATCATGCATAAGACAAATTTGCTTGCATGAAAGTCCTTATGCAGTATGATCTCTAGAAGTAAACTAGACTTCACACTCCAAAGAAAGAACAATACCCAACTCAGTTCTAAGTAATAGATTGAAGTGCAATCAGCCTCTAGCACATGTAATTTTTATAACCTTGTTTGCCAACACAAAAACATGGCAGGAACACAGGTAAACTTACTCGGTTGTTGAAAAGAATATCATGTTCAAAGAGTAGTTGACGTGTATCCTGGCCACTATTGCAAATACATACCACACCATGCTCCTGCAGCAGTGCTCTCACCTGCAGAACTCATTCTTATTTTAGCCCTAGCACATTAGGGGAACCTAATCTGGTCAAACAATCCCAATGCAGACTGCAAAGGAAAGACACAAGTCAACAAGATTACATGACCATATGAGACTTCAGACATTTTGGTCCAAAGAACCCAGCTTTCTCATACAATCAATTCAAAGAGTCCAAAATGACAATATAGACCTGGTAGAAAGTTGTAATGCAGTTGAAAAAGTGGAAGAGAAAAACTATACCTGCTCAGGAAGCCAAACACCAGGCTTTGTCACAGACTGCAGCAGGTCAGTGCCACATAGCAGCATCACCTTCACCTTTTCTGCACAAACAACCCTCCAGATTCCATGCAGAGTTTCAGAGCTTTAACTCTCATTGCAAACTGCTATCATGTCTACTCTTTTTAGTGTCCTCAAAACACCAGCATTCAACAGGGAAGAAAGTTGCAAGTTACCTTGAGCTGCAAAGCCATGAGAATTGACTGCAGCCTCCACTCGGCTGAGCACAGTGAGTGTGCGTTGATAACTGCTCTGCTTTGCCTACTTCACCATTCCAGAGGCTTGTCAGCTTGATCTCAATAAATCAAAGTCCATTTTTGCAGAAGCCAATCCATCATACTTTATGCCTGGTGGGATAGGGCAGCTCACCTCCCAAGGGTCTACCATCACAAATGGTGAGTCCTGAGTTGCCAGCTGGCACATCTTGATCCGATGCTCTGCTGGAGCCAGACCCTTGGCAACATATCCAAGGATACTCATCAGTACACCCCAAGAATTCCATCTTTTTAAAATCACATTGCAATCATAGAATACAATCCAGCTATCCCACAAGGGCAGTCAAATCTTAGCAGCATACAACTGTACTCTCAGAAGAATGCCAAGGAAAGGGGAACCACCTTTTTGTCATAGGCATCACCAACAGGTGACATATAACCTCCCAGCAGATAATATCCCTCGTTTAGCAGAGCATCTCTTGCCAGCTCTGTACCATCCAAACTAAAATATCAGTCACAGACCTATCACATATCCAGAATCATATAAATTGCACTCAACCCACATGGAAATATGCTAAAGCACAGGTCCCAAAAGAGGTAGGTTTAATTGGTATGCAACAGGTGCAATTCCTGGGACTCTTAACTTTGTTCATCCTGGACACAGACTGCTGACAGCAAGGTTTCTGTGGTTTACAACCAATGGAATACTGAACCCACCGGAAACTTACAGGACTCTAACAGGAGTAAATTTGCAACAAAAAAAATTGGTGGCAAAAAGGAAAGGCAGGTGGGAAGCAGGAGAGGTGGCAGACCAAACATGCGAAGATGCATGTAAGTTGGTGGATTGAAACTGCCTGTGGATACCAGCACCACACGCACGTGTTTCCTACAACCCAACTTTGGTAAGTCCAGATACAGCACCCTACCATATGGATATAGAAACACAAGCTCAACAGTCAAAAATATGGCTGCAGAACAAAATAAACCAAGGAAATATTGAAGGAAAGGGAATGTGGCACATCTGCATGGATGGTCAGAGACAAGAAATGCAATCCAGGTACATAAGTAAACATGACATACTGATATGTGTCCATTGGTGGTGCATGAAGAGAAAGCTTGTCTATTGGCAAGGTCACCTCTACCACCCCTGGGCCACCTGCAAAATCTTACACACCCCCCCCCCCCCCCCCCTTATGCTCAGCACCACAGCTTCCAGACCTGGCACTAATATAACATATGCCGGGTTGCTTAATCCTTCCCATCAATACCTGTACCTCTACAGGACTACAGGAATTCTATGCTAGACAAGAATTTTCCCACTGAACCCCAAGTCCTTAAACCCTTGGTCCACAAATCATTGCTCGCAAGGGCATGCATGAAATCCAGCCAGCCATCAGCAAGGGCATTTACAGATTCTTATCACTAAGTGATTAAGCAAAATCCAGATTCATGAGTCTTAAATTTCCACTTTCCCTGCATAATGCATATATTGGATGTGCAGCACAACGCAGAAAGGCACCAGTCCTCTTGCTCTGCACTTATATCCCACAAAAATGAGATGCAAGATTGACAATTCTTGGGACCTTTGCTTCCAGTCTAGCAATACCTTTCACATACCTGAGGCATTGACAGCACAGACCAGCCCAGGTAGGGTCATGTGAGAAGGAGCAGGTGAGCGGCTGCGGTGAGTTCCAACCCGATCACCAAGAAATTCTGCCATGGTATCAAAGAGCTGAACACGAAACGTGGCAGGCAGTTCTTTGGCCTTGGTCTTCTCCTTCTTCAGAGTCTCATCCAGCTCCCAGTAGTTAGGGCGCCCAACCTTCTTATTCCAGTCAGCAATCTGCTTAAAGGCAGTAGAGAGATTGGACCACTTGCGCTCAATCTCTTTAGGCTGCCGGTCTACACCTTCATTAAACAGCAAGGTCTGAACTTCTCTCCACTTGTCAGTGGCTGACTTGAAGACCTGCTTCCCTTTCTTCCCTGCTGCTGCCAGCTTCATATGAACCTCTCGGTATGCCCTCACCAGTGCATCCATTTCAGCATCTTGCCACATTTCTGCCCTCTTCTTTTTCGCACACCCCTCTTTGTCAGGTCGCTCCTTCCCATCTCCATCACCATCATCTCCTTCTTCTCCAATCCCTACTCCTCCTCCACTGCTGCCTCCGCATTCTCCCTCCTCCATGCTCCCTGCCTGACATTCCGCTCCCAACATTTGGCTCTGTAATAACATGCCTGGCAAGTCAATTCCTCCAAATGAAGGCACAGCTGGGGCAGCATGAGAATTAACAGTGGGTGCCATGTCTTTTGGAGCTTCAGATGGTTGTTCACTCCCTTGTGATTCATGCCACCAGTCAGCACCTTTCTGCTTCTTGTTGCCAGTGTCATCATCTCTCATTGACTCATGCATTGACCTGCTGTCTCTATGGAAAACCTCCACATCTTTTGGTGCACCATCTCGAGGATAACCATCATGATGAGGGTAGCTGCTTCTGTCTACATAAGGAGGAGGAAAGCTTTGGGCTTCTCTAGCAAAGCCTTCTCTTGCATATGCCACCTGCCTCTCCACTCCATAAGCATTCCGACCATATGCAGGTGCCACATAGCCAGTATGAGTTTGTTCTATATCTGAATTCGGAAGACTTGCTTCCATTGCAGGCCGATTTGCTGCTGCCTGTTCCATGTCTCTACTAAACACTGCTACCTTCACATTCGGCTTCCTACAACCGCTCCTTTCTCCTGAAACCCTAACCCTAATTCACTCTGGCTCATTCATCTCGTCAAATCCTGCTGCTGCTCTACTCCACGTCCACTGAAGATCAGATGCTCCTCTAATTCCCTTTACATACCTCTGTTTGAATTTTTCCCTATCACTGGGAACAGAAGCGATCTCGATAACACAAGCTCTCACACCATGAGAAAAAAGCTTAAACTCCATTGCAGCAAACTGATGAAAATTTATATTCTTAATGGTAACAGGAGTCGAAACCTCTTAGTATGCTACGGGAGACAGAGCTTTCTCTCTGTCTTGTCGAAACCAAAGCCCCTGTCATCTCCATCTCACTTCAAGTGCCAGCACGTTCTTTGGATCGACTACATAGCAAAACACTCTGAAATCACCTTCCTCTCCATGTTGTGTGATCCTTTTCCACGAGGTGCCACGAGGTGGTGATCTTTATACCTCATCCCTCTGTTTTTGCAACCCAGAAAGCTGACAGGAGTTGAAAATCTCCGAGAACAACTATTTCTAACACAGAGCTAGAGAAAAACCAGAGAGGAAAGTGAGGGCAAAAGAAAAACCCTCAAGAAAAAACAAAAAAAACAAAAAAAAACAACGAAAAGCTGTACACAGAAGTTCGAGATCTGCTGTCCACAGCGAAATGCAACGACAAAAATTCAAATGCTGAGAGAGAGTAAAAACAAGGAAGCAAATGGCACACAGTCTACAATTAATGCAGACGAAGAAGAAGAGGCCGGAGTGCAAACGGAAGAAGGAAAGCCAAATTATTTGATGCAGCACCTCTCCTCGTGGATGATAAAGAAAACTCGTTGCTAGTATTCTTTCTGTTCATCGCCTGCTCTTCTTGTGGATTGGTAAAAAAGAATGAGGTACAAAGTATTTGTATTCATAACCTTTTCCTTGTGGATGGATGAGGGGGAAAAATTCACTTTCCTGGATGAGTTTTTTTCATGGGTCATCACCTCTTTCTGCGGATGATAAGAAAATTCTTGCCAATCTTTTTTTTGGGCTTCTTGTGGATGATAGAAAATTTGCCTTGCCAAGGATTCTCTCTTCATCCTTTTCTTTGGATGATGGCAAAAAGTCCTTTGCCAAGATGCTAGAAATCCAGCACCAAGTATTGAGTGAATAAAAAAATTAACATTTTTTCTGCACCCTTTTTTATTTCCCTTAGAGAGACAAAAGGATTTAAAACTCAAACCCAACTTGAAGCTCCACATGGATTGATTGTAATTTTAAACCACTTATAAAATAAGTTTAGACTAAGACATAATATAATAGTGCATTAGTAAGCATATTAGAACTGTTATGGAAGTCCACTCTAACTCATTGGTTTAGTGTGTAATAAGGATTTTAGGTGCTTCAACCTTAGTACCTTGTCAAACTTAGCAAAAGTTGATTTAAACATAATTCACTTTAGAGGAAACATAGAAGTCTTAGTTTTGAAACCATTGATGTTTGAAAATACAAAAGCATGTTGATAAGTTTCGATTCTAGAAATTATACAATGATGATTGATCTCAACACTTTCAAGTTCCTTATTTATTGCAAAGCCATTTCCATAATCATTGACCAAATTGTGCTATTAATTTATCAAATTAAAATTATGATGTAATTTATTAGCATTTTATAACAAGGATCAAATATTAGCCTTGCCATTGAAAATTTTAAAATTCCAACCAATTTCATCTTAACATCCCATGAATTACTATTATGGACATCATTTTTAATTTGATTTCATAACATGTGTACATTATTCTGTACAAACCAACATTGGACCATGTTCCTAATTTCATCAAATTGAGGGTATGTTGTGATGTGACAACTTTCTTTAACAAAAGTTTGAGTAACCATGCCAATGAAATTGGAAGGTTCTCAACTTATTTCTTATAACATGACATGGGTTATTATTATTTTTTTAAATTATAATTTGCCTTTAGAGTTACATGCTTCATTTTGTTAAAACCAATTCCACGATGTTCATTATTTCATCTAGTTGAAGTTGTGTGGTAACCTAATGTAACAATGATCAAATGACCATGCCACTAAAGTTTTTTAAGTTCTCAATCATGGGTTACTATTTTAAAGTATATTGTAATTTTCCTTTCTAACATGAATGCAATATGTAGAAAACAAGTTCATCATTGCACTATGGTCATAACTTCATCAAGTTGACAATATGTTATACCTTGCTAACTTTCTGTAATAGGATTAAATAGTCATAAGCCATTCAAGTTTTAGAACTCATGACTAATTCCATCCAACATGCCATGACTTACTATTCCATATTGTTTTATAATTTGCCTTTCTATTGGTATGATTAGATTATGTAAGAACCAACATTACATTATGTTCCTACATTCCTCAAATTCAATTATTCGTACAATTTGATTCTCTACTACAAAGATTGAAAAACCATGCCATTGACATTTTGGAGCTCTCAACTTGTTTCCTCAAACATGCCCATATAAGTTACATATAACTCAAAATATTGTCTAGACTTCTATTTCATATAATGAGAAATTAAAAACTAGTAACATGTTTACACTTGATGTCCTAAAAATTGAATGATATTTAAAACATAATATGATATTTCATAACCTAAACATCCTAATTACAAAAAGGAAAAAAATACAATAACAAACAATTGGATACTAAGATGAAAATATTAGCTACCACATGTCATAAAAGCACATGTTTCACAACACTAACAATATCCTTAGTCATAAGGCTCTTTGATGGAATCATGTAACCAACCTTAACTTTCATGGACTTGACATAATGTGCTTGTAATTTTTCACTTGTAATAACCTACCCCCCTATCCAACAAAATGCATGGGATACAACACATGTTACATGTTATGATACATAATTTACTTTGTTAAGTGTTTTTTGGTCCCTTTTTTATGCACTTAGGAAGTCTAACAAATCATTGGACAAATTTCATGTAACTTGTACTTCATGTAAATTTTTTTTAATGGGACTAGTGCAAGGTAAAGTATTCCAATGATTGATTGCCATATACCCTAGAAAGTTTGCAACAATTTAAGTTCAATCATAATGTATACATTTGATGGTAAACTACAAGAATTTTTTCTTGAGACTACATGATATGAATGTCTAATAACTCACAAATACATATATCAATAATACAATACAATATTTTAAATACATGTACAACATGTTACATGTTAAATATTACAAAATGTGAAATGGATGATGGGTTATGTTTTTTTTTTTTTTTTCTGCTTTTTGATGTTCTATAAATCAAAATATTCATTTCTAAGTGTCATGTAACTTGTAATATTTGAATAATTGTTATATTGGGATATTCATAACATAAAATGATACCACAAACCAACATTATGTCAAATTTGTTTAAACACTTGCACTACGAAAAATAATGTCCATTCCAACTCAAACATTTGTGACTCATGTCCAAATTAACCATTTTTTTTATTATTGATGTAACTATCTTCCATGGCACCATAGTAAAAATGACTTGCAATCATAAATACAAATAAAAAGTAATTTGTAGTTGCATATGTAACTACGACTTGTAACTAATAATAATTTGGATGAAAGTGAAGATGAAAAGTGAACTTATATCATCTATTTTTAATGGCATTTCAAAATAGATGAAAATGTAATTGTTTTACAACTTGGGATGTGGTTCATAGGCTACTATTGTCATGACATGTAATGTCGTGATGTTTGGTGTCATAAGGGTGTAAATCCACAATAAACTATACTAAACAAAAAGATTAAAACCAGTCAAAAGTAGAAACTAATCAACCAAAAAGAGATGCATGCACACATATATACAATACACAAGAGGAAGCTGAGATGAAATTCTCATGTATTAAATTGAAAAGAAGGAAAGAAAATGTAGTGTATGTAAACATTGGATATGTAATAACCATCTTGAGCATCTAGAAATCTAGTCTAACTATGGAGGAAATTTTCCATGATAAAAGAATTCTAGAAAAACTAATAAAAGAAGGGAAGACCTTATCTTTTTATATAGCCGTCAACAAAGTTGAAACCCTAAACAAGTCATAACCCTAAAACACCTAATAACTTACAATAACCTAAAAATATACATTAACCCTAAGAGCATGATTGGCATGCCCATAATCGGCCATCATGTATGAGGCCATGCATATGGGCATGACATGACAAAATAGTTGGGTTTGGTTCATTTTATTGTGGATGTACCTTCCTACCTATTTACTAGCTACCTACATACATACTTACATACCCATTAATTACTTAAAAACTTATTTAGTTATTTTTTTAATTATTTAAATAAACATTTATAATAAATATTATCTAAATAGGTATTTAATAAAAATATATGCACCTAGCAGGTAGGGTATGTAACAATATGTGCTATGGAATAGTTACAATTAAACTATAATATGCAACTAAAACACCACTGAAATTTTATCCTATATTGTTTGTATTCCCTTTCAAGTTTACAAATTATATAAGTAGATAAGTTTGGTGTAGTAAACACATTCAATTTTTTCAATTACCATATGGGACAAATAAATCACATAGGCTCCACCAAAAAAGTTAAACTTAATATATAATAGGATTTTGTTGTAAAAGTTTTAAACCTAAACCTAAATACCTACCTATCTAGGTTAGACCTATGACTAGATGGCCTAGGCTTAACCTAGGTGCCACATGGGTTATTGTAAATGCTTTAACTTGAAACTAGGTTGGGTACCTTAAACATTTAACTAAGTTAGGTGGCTTGGCCTAAGCCTAATCTAGGTGGCCTAATTTAAGTGCCATGTGGCCTATCATAAGTGATACAACCCTAAATTAACCCAAGATGATTATAAAGAAATCTTAAGTTGCCACATGGCACAATCTAGTTGTTTTAATCGAATGGTTGAAAAAATAAATATATATTTGTTTGGCAAAATATTTTGAAAAATCCCAATTTTGCCATGTGTCACATTCTTAAGCTACCATGTGTGAATAAACTATTGGTGTGCATTGTAGTCACAAATGTAGTTACAAGTGTATTCGCATGAATTCATCTTTAGATACATGTATAAAATCAACATATTTGAAAAATATATTTTATCCATCATTTGCAAAGTCTAGTGTCATTTGTAACTTGTTGTTTGTTGATAAGTTGATTTTTAGTTGTGAGTGTTGTTTATGACTAAAATTTAGTTATAAATAATAATCACAAACAACTTTTTTTCAACCAATGTAATACATATAATATTCATGCTAGTTTAAATAATTTAGGCTTAACAATATTACTAAATATGTCCCCATGTAACTAAACAACAAGACATATGTTTTCTTTCAACACCAAACCCAAGCTCCCTTTCTTATTTTTAGGTCACTAAAGCAACAAATATCATCAACAAACCTAATTCTTTCTTGAAAATTAAAAGTCAAAATAAATCAAATTTTGCAATTGGCTTTAGAATGTTTTTAGAATACACATATTCAACACCATTCAACCACCATATGTTGTACTACCATCACTTTTCACATACATTGGTCAAACCTTTTTGAATTCTACCTAGAAGGTGCAAACAGGTTGATAGGAACCATTGACGCCCCCCTTAAGTGATTGTTTTTGGCGAAATATTCTTGAAATATTCTTCAAAAAAATCTTCAAAAAAAAAATCTTTTAAAAATTATTTTTACTATTTTGTTATGGTTTGTGTGAAAAAGTTGCCAAAAATATGTCATTTTCAAAGTTTTCCAAGTCGTTTTCCAAGTCATTTTATTGTTTAAAAGCAATGGTCACAAGTCCCTTCACATTATTTTTGAAAGTCCAAATGTTAATGGAATAATTTCATATTTTGGACATCTATAAAATAAGATATTAGATTTAAGAATGTGTAAAAACTTTAACTTATTTTCAAGTTAAAATTCTTTTAAAACAAATTTGGTGCAAAAAACACATGATTAAATAATGGTTATGACTGCTTTTGGCTCCTATTAACATTATTAGACCCTAGAGATCAAACCCCTCATTGTTCATTGGACCCATTGAGCTACTAAACCCATTTCTACCATGCAATGCATCAATTTAAACTTTATATGGCAAATGAAAGAAAATGTAAATCCCTATCCCCTTATACCCTCAACACTAAACACATTCTAAATCTAATTAGATAGAAACATGAGGTTTTGTTCAACCACTAAAAGTATGGGGTAGAGTTGTTAACATAGACTTGGGTTATAAATTTATCTTTTATAGAACCTAAAGTTTGATTTCCATCTTCATAGTTTGCTCCAATTCAAGGACACCCATAAAAATGTTTTTCATGTTCTATATTTCAATATGACCACCCACCCAATTGGTTCCAATCCCCAACACGTCATTTTGACAAATGGATGGTTTTAAAAAAATTACATGCTTAAATAGCTACAATTTGGATCTCTTGAATTCATCAATTTAGATTGTTTGTTTTCACTTAATAGCTATTATCACAATGGAAAAAAATATAACAACTATAAGCAAAAAAACAAAAGTCACTTAGCTCATTTTCAACCTCTTTATATCATTTAAACACAATATCCTTTTCTTCCTACATATGAAATTCCATTGTAAATGCAATTTCATTTTCCTCCATTAGAAGTTTTGTCAAGATAAGTCTTGCATTACACACAAACAACAAACAAGTTTTCTTTCCCTCACATGCCTTCATGAAAGTCCCTTACAATGATGGATAATTTGGGAAACAAACAATGACTAAACACTTTTCACCATCTTTGTGTAGAAAGTAGACCACAACAAACATTAGAAGGAATTATGTCCTTTGCAACCGTAAAATCAATGATTAAATGTCTTAAACACTTATATAATTGACTATGGTCATAGGATGTCACTCCAAATCTTATGTGGAAAGGGTTGTAATCACATATTAGTGATGCATTTGACTAATAGATGATGATGTGATAACAAAAAATATGACATTGTTTTTCGTTATAAGTTTTCATCCATATGACATTCGTGATTGATGACAAAATGACATGTATTTCCAAAATATCATTTGAAAATGCAATTAGAAATCATTTCAAACACATAAATAGAAAATGATAATTTTCCAATTAGTTCTTATGATTAATTTTTAATTGCAAGTGACATTTGCAACTAAAATTTAAATAGTTCTATTGAATAAGTCACATGTGACACTAATCACAAATAATAAGGAATTTTGGATGAAAGAAAAAATCAACGAAATACACCTTCATCCTTTGATTGTCCATATATGTATTGTTGCTTACAACTAAGATGCAACTATTTTGGTGAACAATGGAAGCAAATGATGTTTTGCCACATGTCCCAACTTTTAATAATATCAATGTTTCTATTATAATTTTAAAATAATTTAAGAAATTTAATTTTTGTGTTTGAATTGTTTTAGATTGTGACACGTGGTGTAATAGAAATTTCCCATTTGACATATCAATTAAATTTGTCCAAAATAAATTTAAATCAATGTTTAGATATGTAAGTTGAACTAGGTAAATAATAAATAGGTAGCCAGAATCAACATACCCATCTTGTTAAACTAAGTTTAATCTTATTTAAAATTGATTTACCTACCTAAGGTAAATACCTATTTATGTAGGTAGGTAGGTAGGTAGGTTAAGGAGGTAAATAAATTACATGTAAGTACACAAATATTTTTATTTTATTTTGGGTTATTTGCCTTTTTTATTGGTTCATCCCATATGCCCATGGTTTTTATTTGAAAGTGTAAGACAAAACACTTCGATTATATATTTTCAATAATTAGTATAATGTAATATTAGTTAATAATTGATAAGATATCATAATAATAATAATAATAATAATAATAATAATAATCTAATTTGTAGCTAGCCTAGCTTACCTATTTAAAATAATAATAATTTTATGATTCGTCTTAATTTTTATGATTTATTCTAATAACTATTTATTTTCTTAATAAATAAAAACAAGAATTCATAATAAGGAACTTAGTCCTTTGAAAGAATTTCAGTAATTTAAATAAATAAAAATAAATAAATAATTATTATTGGAAGCATTATTTAATTTGGTTGACTATTTTTTTTTCGTATTCTTATGATTATGTAAATTTCTAGAGGTCTTATAAAAATATAAAAATCAATATTTAAGAATTAAAATAATAATAATAAGTTCAATGGGCATAATGGTTTTAATTTCAGTATATATATATAATTTTTATATTTTACAAATTTTAATTTTTTGATTTCACACTAATATCATCATTGTTAAAATGCAAAATAATAATAATATTTGTTAATTTTAGCCAAAGATAATGTTGAAGATTGATTAATTTATTATAAGGTAATTAATCAAAATAAATTATACAATATAATAAATAATAATAATAATAATAATAAATGTCATTTGCAATAACTTAATGAATTATGATAAAATAACTTGGATAAACTTATAATATGTTCACAATATATTTAATAAGTATTTTACATATAACTTTAATATATTCAAAATATACACCTAGTGTAAGCATATTATCAAAGCCATTGAATGTTAATAATAATCTTTGAATACACATGTACCATTCATATATATTGAATATATATTTTTAAAAATCCTAAATTATCCAATTATATTTATGATAATACACAAAATGCACCTTTGTATTCTCATAAGGTTTTTTTTGGATGAAATCAAAATAAATGTTGTTCACATGTAAGGACAAAATCCAAAATAGTTGCACACTAGTTGTAGTGTAGTCAAAACTATGACCAAAACAAGAAATAGTTGCAAATGATTAATACCTGCATGTTGTTGCAAATAAATTGATAACCTTTTGGCCAATTTTTTACTAGTGATCATGACTAAAAAATGATAATGCAAATGATGTGAACTTAATGATATGTCATTACATAGACTATGTGGTCATCAAATTATTTCACAATGATTAAAAAATGATTATTGGTCATTTAATATTAGTATAAATGGAAAAAACGAATTATGACATGTAAATAATTAATTTTGATTAATATTATACATATAGGTAATCTAAAAACTTTTATTACATTCTTATTAATATATTTGATACTTGATCCATATAAAAATATTCTATGTGAATAAATTATATATTACACATTGAAATATTTAATTGTAAAATTATGATACATTATAAATAATTTTTTTAATAATTTAATTTAAAAATAAAATAGAATTGTCAAATGTGAGTATTATATTATTTATTTTTGCATTAAAATTCTATCATAAATTTAAGTAAATTTTATATATCATATGTATAAAAATACACAAAATTGTATATGTGTAAAAAAATATTACTACACAATTATATTAAATTATATGTGTAAAAATGAATATAATATCAGAAAATTGGTTAATAATTAATAATTAATAATTTGTTCAAATTAAATTAGGATATTTAAATTAATTTATACATCATAATTATTATGAGTAATATTTTTAAATTAATATATGTATTTTCATATATAATTTATTTATGATCAATTTATAAATATTTTATATGAATATATTATATGGACTCATATGTTTAAATTAAAATTTATTATAAAATTATGATATATTGGAAAAAAAATTGCATAATATATATTCTTAAATCAAATGAAGGTTTAAAACATGAATAATATATTTTAATTATTCTGGTACTAGCTACAAAGGGTTTTCCATTTGCAAATCATGTGTTTCAATGTATTTGTCCAAATAATGGTCATTAAAATGTTATTCAATAACAAAATTCAAATATGTATTTTTGGAAATGAATTTACATTTATAAATAATATAATATAATATAATTTTGTACATTATTGAAGGTTTTTTTGAATATTTTTGAATATTTTCATTTGGTCAAATTATGAATGAGATATGAATTATCAAATTTGAGGTTTTGTATAATGTTGAAATGAAATATGGTCGGAAAGTTTTTTTTAAAATGAATTAAGAAAATAAATTGTATATATATACACACACACACAACAAATGGGGTGACTTGGTGGTAAATGAATTGATTCCATCTTTAAGGTCAAAGGGTCAAACTTCACAAATGACATTCATTGTGTTGAAATATTGATTAAATATTTTTTACTTACATAAACTACCTAAATTAGGTAATGACATGTGTCAACAACTATTAGGATGGAAAATAATTGAATTACATATATAATAAATTTATAATATTATTATTATAATTTTAAAATGAATGTTCCTATAAAAATTTGGTTCAATTTGTAATAATAAAAAACAATTAAAAATGAGTTTATTATCATTAATGATTTCACATATTTTTTTTATGATTCATAGATTGAATGTGCCACATCATTATGTGACATCATGTCCTAAATGATTATTGTCCTAAACAATTTGTTTGTAATCACTTTAAGGCTTAAATAATTTTTGTCCTTTATGATTGGAATATTAGTTAGAAACTTAATCATATATATGAATTTTTTTAAACATTGCAATTTTGAACCCTACTTGTGTTCACATTATGAAAATCCAATTGCCATTTCATATTTGTATATATCCATTCCACTTTACATTTCACCCAACATTCCCATAACATTGAATGGGAAAACCAAGGTTTCATAACATTGGATGAGAAGGGCCTTGGAAAAACAATAGTTTCATTTCCACAATGTATAGCATGACCCATTACACTAAAAAAATCAAAAAAGATATTACAAATAACATTCAAACCTAAGACATTGGAAAAATAGCTATTTATTTGGAGGATATATTATATCCATGAATACTTTTCATGGAAAAGAAGACGAATATTATGCATATTCTTTAGGAGTGGGAAGGAACTTATGCCCAATGTGATGTAAGAACTTTTTTACTTTTAAAGAATACGTGTCAAACATAAGAACTATTCCTCATGATCTAGGAATATTTGTGGATGATAACCTTTGCCTTGAGTGACTTATGATTCATAAATAGTAAAAACCTTATTGGTGATAAATTGTATATTTTTATGAAGAACATCTAGTTTCAATTTTGAAAATAAATTCGCATTGTGTTTGTTCATGTTCTAGTTTGAATTTCTAAATTGTAAAGAGGTTCCAATTATTATTATTATTTTTTTTTGTTAGCTCATTCGAGCTTTGGTTCCCAACATTGATTAAATTTGGGGAGTGGACAAAACATTATTATTCATTTTTTTGTGTTTTCTCTTTTGAAATCATATTATTTACAATTGAAAATTTTATCGTGTGCAAACACATGATAGCATAAAAAGTTTATGCTTGCACTTTGGGCTTTTGGGTGTGAATATAAAGATAGGAGTTAGAAAAACCATGTCAAACAGTGGTGAAAATTGTGAACTTTTTTACATATGTTTTTTTTTTGACACTTTAAAGTTATGTTAATCATTCCAAGTTGTGTTAAATGATTAATATGAACATTAAGGGATTCAAATTAAAAATTTATTGAATTAAATTCTGGGTTTTGGTTTTAGAAAAAAGACATTTGATCTTGAATAAGTGTTGCATCATATTATGATTAATTTTACAAAGGACTAGGTAAAGGACTATTGTAATAAAATAATTTTGATGGATTTATTTTTTTTAGATGATAATAACCTATTACTCAAGTTCAAAAAACACTCACAATTTAAAAGATATGTGATTTAAAAATTTTAAAACTTCAAAGCATTTTCAAATTTTCAAAAGTCATTTACCCCATGTAAATGGGGTGTAATGTGCATGACATACAAAACAAAGTTGTAGTTTATGATATAAGAAACAAAAACTTAAAGTAGTTAACATATTTTGGTATGAATCAAAATTTCAATAAATTTTCAAGATGAGATGCAAAATTTAACAAAATTTGCACAATTTCAAAAATTCATATTTTTTCAACGATGATTAACAAAAAACATGTGATCTATTGGGGCAAATATATGTATTTTTTATAATAAGTTGCAAAAGATTTCATTCAAAAAATTCTTTCATATGAAAAGTGAAAAATGACTAGAATAGACTCATAGTCCTTCTATAAAGTAATCCCATTGGTTCCTACCTACGTACTTCCACTTTTTTTTGTGTACTTTTTTTTTCCATGGGGAATGGAATGTAAGGGGGTGATGTTTGGATGGGCTTTGATGGGTGTTTGAGAGAGAGAGAGATTGGACCAATGGTTGTTCTTTAAACATTAAATCAAATGAGCTAGGACAAACAAAAACATAAACTTGCACACACATTTTTTAATGCAATGAAAGTGTTGGATATAAAATTCTATTATTTTGTTTTGTAGCGATGTGGTTGTGGGTTTGTAAAAGTTGTGGGAGTTGTTGCAAGAGCATTTTTATCACATTTTAGTGTTCACAAAATGTCCATAAATGTGTTTTTTTAATGGGTCACAATATCTAACAATTAAAAAAACTATGGATTTTAAAGACCATCATTATAGGTAGGGGTGTAAACTGTGTATGAATTTTTGAAATCATTTCTTAATTAAAAAAAATTAGAGGAAATTTTGAAGGACATCATTCTTTAAGGTTTTCAAAAATTGATGATGGTATATGCAAGCATTTCAATTTTTGAAATGCTTGTTTCTTGTCCACAACACATTGCACTTTGAAAACATAATTCTAAATACATTAAAAAATAAAATCAAAGGTCTTTATGAACGTTATTAAAGGATGTGGATTCAACTAATAAAGGATTTAGGTGACTATGCATAGGTAGATACTAGGGTTGTATTGGGATGAAAACATACTACAGTGACCCCCTTTGGCGACTTTTGGGTCTAATATTGTAGTATATACAATATAATTCTTTCAAAAACATGGTACATTTAATTTTGGATATCAATTTCGGTTTTTGGGCCCTACAGCAATTATTTTTACAAAACTAATGTTATGTAATATTATTTTAATAATAATAATAAATTTCATTATCTATATTGAAGGATCCATTAATATATTTATAATATATTGTGGTATAATAAGGCCACAATTTCATTTTGATTGCACTAACTTTAGGGCTTCATTAGTCATTAAAATAATTAGTTTTAATGAAATTTTAAAAATGGCCCATTTATATATGCTTGGTTATCTTTTATGTGGATGTGATTTCTCGTCAAAATTTCAATTACCACACATCTATCACATTGTTGTTTCGAAAATTCATTTTTTGAAATGAAAAATTACAAATGAGTCACATGGTATCCAAACATGGTTCATATTATGTGAAATGACATGGTTCAATATACTTCCAACTTTCATAAAAACTAAAAATCATTTAAATTATTTTTGGAATATATTTGTGTTTTTGAGTACATATGTACATTACATTCATTTCCACAAATATACTCCAACCTCCCACTTTATAAAATGAAATGAAACAATTATTTTCTAATTTCTTGCTTAGGTTATATTCTAACATAATATGCAAAAACATTGTGAAAATCTTTCAAAAAATTGTGTGGGTACACTCAAACATGCACATCCTTGGAAAGTAGTACAATGTGACACCCCAAAAGGGATCACCATAATGTGCTTTCACCCATTGGTATATTTTTTTCACATACCAAACTAGTACATATATGTTTAGGGGTAACATGTAATTAAATGGGTCTTAGATTAGAAGTGTTTTTCTAAAGTAAGGTATTTTCATGGTATGCATATTTTTAAATTTGAAATACCCTGATCTTAAACATGAGTATATCAAAAAATGACTTGACATATTAGGGGTGTATATAAAACGGTAGGGTAGTATTAAAATGTTGAAATTAAAAAAAATACATTTGCATAATTTCCAATGAATCAAAATTGGAATCTTGAAATAAGCAAAGAAGACATGCCAAGTCTCAAAATTGCATCACCTAGGTTGAAATGTGTACACAAAATCCACAAATTATTCTTCTTCAAACATTCGAACTTCATTCAATTCTATTTCATTCAATTTTAGTAGATTTGCTTTAGTTGCAAAAAACTTAGTGACATCATTATTTGCAAGATTACACCCCACCTTAACATCATTCGGCCAATTCGTGTATATCATGACCAATGAATTTAAATTCTCCACTCCAAATCAGCATTTTTGCAAACTTGTGAAAACACTAATAACGTAAAAAAATTGTTTAGTTTCAATTTGGCTTCCAAGAATTACTAAGATATGCCTTGCTAACCATACCACACAAATGGGTGCCCGTGCCCTTCGGACATTGTGAAGTCCCCCAGGAACATTTTCTTTCCTTCTTTTATTTATTTATTAATTTCTTTTGCTTTCACTTCACTAATCTACTCTAGTCTGCCAGTAAAATAACAATGTCACCCTCAAAGTAAGCAACTTGCATAAATTCAAGCAATCTTCCAATGTTGGAGTCTTTTTTCTTCACCCATTGGCTGGTATTATGCTAAAATCCAAAGATAATTTGAGTTAGTTTGGCTTGACCTAAGTTTCCAAGTATAGCTTGTTATTAATTAAGTTTGCCTCCATTGGTTAACCCTGAGGACCTATGAGTTATGACTAAATTAGTAATTTTGGCCATTTTGGGGGCGGGGGCTGCTGCATTTGGCTCTCAGGACCTGGGTCTCAGGACCTGGGTCGCTGGTAGCCGGTGGTCATGGTCTCTGTGGCCGGTTTCGCCATAGAAAATCTCTGTGGCCGGTTCCGCCACAGAAAACGCTCCCAGAACGTCGTCGGACGGACGCACGGACGCGCACACAGTTTGTAATTATATATAAGATTAGGCCACATGTGATAATTTGTCTTCCACCATAACAAAGGACATGAACATTCTTTAGGAGTAATAGAATGTTGATGAAATATTAAAAATTCAATAGTTAAAATCCTTTTAAAAAACTTAGTAGGCATGATGGGCCATCAAACAAAGAATCATCTAAATTCATTGCAAGTGTTTCAATAAACTTGTAGTGGCAATTGGACTCAAAAAGTTATTCACTCACACAAGCATAGGGCAATAAACAATGTTGGTTGTATTCGTGTACAATTTCCATGACCTTCAAATTTTTGACCAACAAATTCATGAATACAAGTGAGGCCTTTGAATTTCAAATTTAGCATGAAGGCCATCATGTTATTTCTTTTATCATGTTGAAAAATCCAAGCAAAAAATAAAAATGGGGTAAAATTTTCACCACTTCAATAGCCATGCAATTGTATAGAATCTCCAATTCTGAATCACAATTTCCACATTGCAATAGGGGTTCAACTTCTACTCTACAATCAACATCAACTGGAATTTCACTCAAATGGTCAAGGTAGGTTGCAAAGCATTTGATAAAAGCCAAACCTTTCAAATTTGGTTAAAGACACATTGTTTCACACATTGTTTTAATCACAACTCTTACCACAACCCATGTGTTCCCACATGGTACTTTATATTGCAATTGAAGGCTTTGTCTTTGATAACAAATGTTGATGCCATTTGCAAACTCCAAAGTCTCTTGGAAAAGCATGATTTTACTAGCAAATCTTGTTTTCACCAATGTTTTCAACTTGCATGGAGCTAGGGTAGTAGCTTTATAAACCTTGTCCCACTCTTCTCGACCTTTGCCACTTTTCTTTGTCCAAGTTATTGTTTTTTGTAGGGCTAATTGGACATTTTTCATTGACACTTGTATCATTCCCACACATACTTTATCATCCGAAGTAGCAATTAGCATGCTTTGCTCATGGCATGCCCAAAGCACGCACCTTCACATGGAGATGTTAGTTGCAATGATCACAATTAACCACTTGCAAAAGAATTGATGCTAAAGTATTCAAGTTACTTCCCTCATCTTTCACATATGCTACTATTTTCTTTGTGAGTTGATATTGTGCCAACAAAGATTTCACAATTTCAATGTGAGGTGCCTCAAATAACCCTAGAGCGACATGATGGCGTTGCCAAGTATCGTTAATGAAGTTCACTTCTAGACAGAATGTATCATACCCAATTCTAAACATCCAAAGATTGAAAGTGATACTTGTAATTTTCACACTTGATTAACAAAGGTAACACATACCTATCCATTGTTTTTGTTACCATGTCAAGAAAGTGTTCTGAAACAAATTGGCGATGTTACTATGTCTGGTGTTGCAAGGCTTGTGCACTACACGCCATAACGAAGTTGTATGTTTATTGCATGGTATTGTGTTTGGATTCTGTTTTGACGCCTTTCAAACATCTAGCGAATCTAGTCGCTCTCCTCATCATGTATTTGATGTTAACTTGTTGCTTGCTGAACATCGCCCCCCCCATTTCTTTTTAGGTTAATCTACTTCTTCGTCGTGATAGCTCGTTGCTAAAATCAAACTGTGACAGTTTAAGGTACCCTTTGTTTCTTGGTGTTTCAATTTGTTGATTATCAGGTATGAATTCATGTGTTTTATTTGTTGTTTTGTTGAACTAACATTTTGTGTCATGTTTTCTTTTTCATCTTTGTGTAGGATCTACTAATCAAGAAATGACTGCAACTACCGATTCATTTGGTTCTCGAGGTCGGCCCAACAAAAAGTCTGTTGAAAAAGTTGATTACGGTGGTTGCGACCTCTCTTACTGGATAAATGTCTAGAAGCTGTCATATGAGGGGATTGAGCCTAAGAAGTTGATTGAAGATGGCCACATAACTCTTGGAGAGGTTTCAGCTGTTTTTGGCGAAAAGAAGCAAAACGGATACATAGCCAAGAACCCTGATATCCTCCCTGAAGTGAAGAAACGAGTTGATGAGTCGTATCAAAAGTTTTATCCTTCCAATGATAAGGTTACGAACAGTGATTATGGACACCAATTATGTTGGGATGTTGTTGCAGAAAGAAAAGCCGTGAAGGTGTGTTGGGCGGTGCTTGGGCTTAAGGTGGCCAAGGAAAAAGCACGAAGAGATAAAATCATCGGGCTTGGTGAGGATGGACACAAAGTCATCAAGCAGGAACCTGGAGTTCCCAAGGATGCGAACCCTAAAGTCAAGTCTGATTCGGGCGATGGATGTGCATCTCCTAATCCTTCTAAAGGAGTTATAGGTGCATAAAATGTGAGTGCACATGTTTCCAGGAGAAATGAGTGCATTAGTCCAGAGGTTTAAAATATGGAAAACCTTTATAGGTTGAAAGGCGAAGAGCTGGCTGCAACAAAAGGTCTTATAACAAGGATGTCAGAGACGAAGGAATTTGTGGAATCCCAAGTCAAGAAACTGAGGGCTCAAATGGAGGACAGGGAAGCAGCATGTGCAAGAACCGAAATGGATCTACAAGTCACCGTAGACGAGTTGAATGTCCACAAGACATACATGAATAACTTCTTGGAACCCACAGCAATATTGCTTTCTCTCTGTAAAATGCCATCAGAAGAAGATGCTGCTAAGTTGGACGCCATGATTCGAGAGGTAGAATGCCACCAAAAAAATCCTAGAAGCACTCAGGCAAAAATTTGTTTCTGGAGAGGTCAAATATCAATTGACTTCCAAGGAGTATGAGATATCGAGCTTGATAGGACCAAAGGCCTACACTTTGTTGAATGTGTTGGAGCAACTCACACAAAATTTCGCTCAGCTAGAGCACATGTATTTTGGGTTTGGGGCGGCAACCTTCCTTTACCCATTATTCACCCTTGTAAACAAGAAGATTCCAGAAATGTAATTTTGATCAAAGCATGTCCCATTTGCCAAGAGTGATTTACAACCAATGATACCATTGTTGCTTCATGTGGGAAAACATATCACCCATTTTGCTTATACACACACCCCCAATATTCTATCTCATGTGCTGTGGAGTTTTGCCATGAACCATTTCTTCATCCTGATTTATGGCTTAGCATGCGAATCAACCCCCTCTCAGAAGAACAGGCAGCAGCTACTGCTAAGATGGGCTTGGAAGAGTGGAGACAACAATGGATGCAGGAAAAACTTGACCTCATTGAGCAAGAAGGTAAGGATTGGCCCTCTCCATGTTGTTTTATTTTCTATCAATGTGTTGTCCTCTTGTAACAACATCAAGACAGAGTCTTGGAGTTTTGGCTTAGAATTCCTAAGTCCTTAGGTAGTGTAGTTTTGGAGTAAACAGTAGAAATTGTCACTTACAAAAGTATGAAGTTCTTGGAGTGCAGTCCTTTAAAGGGTTAGTTCTTCTTTCATGAGTTCTTTATCCCTTCTAAGGGAATGTAGTCCTTCCAAATGAATGGAGTCCTATCAAATAAAATATGACATTAGTCCTTTGAAATCAGTAGTCTCCTTTGGCAGACTGACAAAATGAACTAAGGACACTAAGTCTTGCTAAAAGAAAAATGACAAAGGTCCTTTGACATGAGTCCAGGGTCCTTTTTCAGTCCTTTTATAGAGTGTAACGATGGATGTAGGAGTAGAGTCCTTTTAGAGTCCTTTTGCAGACTGCAAGAATAGATGTAGGAGTAAAGGACAGTTTTTCAATCCTTTTGTAGACTGTAAGAGGCAGGAGTAAAATCCTTTTTACAGACTATAAGAATCAACACTAAGCACTCTTGCCACTAATGTTTAAATTTGGATTTTGAACTGCAAGGATTAAGAGCTCATTTGCATGGGTTCATTGGTTGCTTAAATGGCAGTGATTGAAGATGGGAGCTCCATGTTGCCAAAAAAAAAAGTTGATTCATCCACATCATTCAGTTGAATGTCAAGAGCTTTCAATTCTAACCTCCGGGAGCAGGAGGCACCACAGGAGGCAAATCAGTCTCCTCACTTGTTACCCTCATCACTAAGTCCATCAAAGATGTTGGGGCAATCCAGTCCCAAAAGATTACAACTTAGCTATGATTTTGAGGTCACTTCTCCACTAAAACCCCAGATGACAGAGCATACCATTTGTTTAGATGTTCTTGGGCTTTGTGATGCACAACCTATGAAGAAACCAGTTATGGAGCTCAGTTCAGATGAAGAGGGAGATGTTGGCAGTGATGAATTTTTAAAAGCTAACAAGTTAGAGAAAGAAGGCACTAAGGGTGTTCATAATCAACTTCATGCTGAACCTATTCAGCATGATACCAGCTCATTAGTACTCTTCAAACTTTTGAATTCTCAGCCTGCAAATCCTCCTTTTCCCCCTTATGTGCAACATGTGTCAAGCCACAATCCTCTTCCATTGACTTCTGAAATTTTCAATCCTGATGAATCTAATGTTGCCACTGGTAAAATGGATTCCTCAAACATAACCCCAATCACCTCAGTGCCTCCCCTACCCCTTGTATCTCCCCATAATGGCTCCTCTTTCGAGATGGCAGATCCTATGCTTCAAGCTGAAAAAGTGACAAGACTTCTTCAGCCATCTGGACAATATAAGAAATGCCCAAAACTTGGTATTCAACACCAAATGAAGACACTAGCAGCCTTCAAAAAAATTAGTACTCGAAGTGCTAATGCAGGCATGAAAACTAGAGAGAAAAAAAAAAAAAGGATTTTTTTTCAAGTTGAGTGACATGTTCAATCTGAAGTTCTGTTTTACATTATGTAATGTGTAATAGCTTTAATACATCACATTGGTGCATTTTTCTTGTGCTGATGACTTTTATTGCAAAGTCTGGTTATGTTTGCACATTTCAGTTTGTTGAACAATTTTTCACATGATATTTGCAGTCCTTAATATCATTGAAAGTTGGTTGTGAATGCAATTTGTCTTTTTGGGCATTAAATCTACCTTCAATCGAATCTGCCTGTATGTGATCATGTGGTCTCTTGGATTGATTAGATTTTGGAACTTTTGAAAGTGGTGCAGCTGAGAAGCCATATGCTGGACTGCTTCAACAAACACAACATCAATTCAAGCCAGAATGTGTCACATATCTTGCCAGTCCTGAATGCATATGTGGAAGTAGGGTTCCAACACTTGAAAAGGTGTTTTATCTAACTTGTTAGCTTGTAGTAGAAGTATAGGCATGCTACTATCAGAACCAAGTGGGATTCAATGGTGCAATGTGACAACAGACCATGTAAAGGTGTGTGGAGCTTCTTGGCCGGAGTACTATACCTTTACTCGAATATATAATTAAGTTGATTCAGTTGTCGCAGCTGGTCAAAGAGGTCTTAATTCTTTAGGGTTTTGTAGAATATAATTTGTAGGGGTTATGTGCAATTTTTTCATTGCAATGATGTCTTTTCACTAGGAATGATCCCAAATTTGCAACTATTATGGAGCAGGTGGTCTAAAGAAATCAATAGCAGCCCTAGAGTTGCTCTAAAATATTGGGTCATCAAGTGCACTTGTGAATTTGAGTGACAGCATGGGTAAATCTAACCATGTCCAAGTCTTCTTGCTTTTGCAAGTGAGAAGTGTATACTAGTCCTGTTTCAAGAGTATGCACTGACTTGTGTTCGGATATTTAACCCACACATGTACATGCAGGTTTGGCAACTGTCTGAGCATCACTCATCTCCATGGCCTTGGGTCTGGTCCTTTGATGTAATCTTGAGTGCATGGCTCTGTGTTGTAATTGGGTTGTGTGTTTTCAAGATCTGTAACTCCTTTTGGTGATGTGCGTCTTCACCTGCTAGCCATTTCAATGTTGGCGCCATGATGGAGAAGGGACTGAACATTTCTGCAGGACAGACACCTGTGCAGAAACATTGGTGATCTCACAACAACTATCCGAGCAGCTCAGTCAGTGAAGAAGTTCAAGTAGACCGGTACAAGGGTACCTCATGAGTTTTCTTGTTGGTTAATAGTATGCACAGATGGAGCTTTGTAGCATCACATTTTCAGGTTATGTAGCTACACTTTCTGAAATGCATACTACATTAACTGCAGATATAGCATTTCTATTGACAAGCTGAACTGAATTGAAAGCCTCTTTGGATAAAATAAAGAGGAAGTGATGCTATCAAACATAAGTTTTTCTTTGATAATCAAACTTCTGATTCAATTCCGAAGAAACTTTGAAGAGTAGTTCTTGTTCTTCAACAGATCAATTCAACCAACTCGGTGGAGCTCCAAAGCCTTAGGAACCTGAAAAACTGACTATTGACAACTCCAATTCATACACAGTAGGAGTTCACGAAATCCAATCTACAAGGAGGCTCCAAGGCCACTTTTTCAGTGCTACTGCATCTGATAACGGTGTTCAACAATGCTGGTGTAAATTTGTTGATGAGCCTGAATGCAATAGCTGATTTCTTACTATGGTGACACAAATGAAGTACCTTTTCTTCTTTCTCAACATCATGTTGCAGAAGTTTAGTGTAATTGGAATCCTTCCCAAATTTTTCTGTCGAACACATTTAAGTTGTTGGGAGTGAATAAAAATTCCCCTCTAGGAATGTTTTGAGGCGGACCGTCAAAAAGCTTCTCTGCTGGAATCTGAAGTGGAGGACCGGCATAATCAACACCCGCATTCAATGTTAGAGATTGCATGTTTCGTGGTATGCAACTGTAGTTAGCTGTGGACCAATTTGGTCGGGTCCTAGGAACTTCCTCCCATCGCTCTACCAAAATTTGCCGGTCTCTCTCTGGTTGACGCTCAACACGAGAACTATGTGAATTCTCCCATCACTGTTGGTGATCCAAAAGGCAGCATCTCTATGCAACATAGCAAGTGACTCTGACACATCAACTTCAACAACAAAACTTGGCTAGTCGTCTATCATTGGATGAGAAAGGGGTTTGTAACTAAGATCTCCTTCCTTTGATCTATTTCCACGGCGTTCAAATCTACCAGATCCAGTTGCTAGAAGTGATTCATCAACCCCTAGACGAAATGACTTAATATCAAACATCTTGGCAAATTCACGTGCTACACCTTCATGTATCACACCCACCATAAGTTTGACGATTAAAATTTTTTCCCTCCCATCGTATAAAATGGTCATTCGTTATAGCCAACCCCGTCTCTCCTCATGAGTCCTATCAATCTCGTTAAGACTCTCTTGACTCACACTTATAAATGCCAAATATTGAGGTGTTTGTGTTTCTTCAACCAGTCTCTTAGAGCGTTTGTGAAAGGAGATGAGGAAATGTTAGAATATCCCATAAGCACTCTTTCCAAATCCGCGTCCTCCGGAGTTGGACTCAGATCCAACAAAGTTGGACAAGATAGCACAAACTCAACATCATTCTCCCCACCATGGTATAACGCCATCTTGAGGATGCTGCCCCTGAAGTGGCACACAATACATTTCGACATTTGGAAACAAACATTCAATCCAAAAAAACATTTATATCAAGTCAATCTCAAAACACAAGAAAATTCACAGAGAGCTACTATATTCACTTCCCTAAAACTAAATGCAACCCTAATCAATCCCCTAAAACTAAACTAACAAAGTTTGAAAATCAGAAAAAAACAATGTCACAATACTGACGCAGTACCCGCTGGTATTGTGTGCAAGTGTTTGAAAATGAGAAAGAAAACAAAATATCACAATGCCAATGGCATGGTGCAGGTATTGGAACTCAGACAAAAAGCTTGAATAGCACTACGACTGCACTTAGATAACATATTCAACTTACTCGCTGGAACATGACGATAAGAAACACGCCACCAGAGCACACCGCCGCCTCACAGTCCGTCAAAAAAGAAAAAAGAGAGAGAGATGAAAAATTGACTCAGAAATTTGTTTGATCACATACCTTGCGAAAGAAAACACACTCGTTTCGATCACTGCTGACGCCGCACCTTCCCGGAGCAGAATCTTCAAAGGCCTTCTCGCGAACGCATCTGCTGTGACAGACGATAAGGAAAACGTATTCGCGTATGCTGCGACAGACGAGAAGGAAAACGATCACTACTGAAGCCGCGCGCACCTTCCCGGAGCAATACTTGGCCTCCTCGCGTTCGCGTCTGCTGCGACAGACAACAAGGACGCGGCCAGAAGTCCGGACTTCATCCTTGCACACACTTCTTATGTTTCGTCCCCCCCTGTACTTTCTTCTCCAACCATCAAATGCGAAAGGAAGGACGGATCTCCTTGTCATTCCACCAACCTCTCTCGATCCCAATAGAGGACGAGGAGGAACGATATTCAATGAAAGAACTTTTGACTTTGGAAAAATGTTGTGAAGAGGGGTGTTTGTAGGTGCAAGATGGAGATGTTTTTAAACCACATGCTCATATTCTCTTGGTTTTGTGAGGATTTTTTGCAGTGGCAGATTTTTGGGTCTCAACATTACTTTTGCAAACATGTTCTTGTCCAACTTTGTCCTATTGTGTGCAGGTGCTCCATCAAGCACTGACCCAGTCTTTGTGTTTAGATATGATCATGTGCTTGTCTTTGACAGTCTTTGCATGACATGTTTGTAGTAGGATGCAAGGACAGGCAGTCAACCATCTACTGCAGGTACATAGTTCATTTCCCATGTCTATATTTGGGAGTTCTTTTTATGTAGCCAGAACTGGCATGCAGTTGTTTAAGCTTTAGAATAATCATATGGTTTCACCTGCTACAACACAATTTCACATCATGAAGTTTGATTACAGGTTTCTTGCATCCTCTAGGTTTCATGTACCCTTATGGGTTCATCTGCTACAGCACAATTTCACTTCATGAAGTCTGATAACAAATTTCTTGCATCTATTGGTGTATCCATTTTGAGAAAAGAGGCCCATCTGCTACTGTTGTTTTGTGTCTCTCTGTGTCTTTCTGTTTTGCAAATGTTCTTGCTTACTTTTGCTGCCTGATGACTTGAGCTCCATGACTTGTCATCTGCAGGCCTGTGTTTCCAGAGGATGGTGGAATCCCAATGAGTGCTGAAAAGCAGCTGATGGATGAGTCAGGATTGCTGCTAGAATCACCCTTAACACAAATGCTTCGGCATGAAGGGCGTGTTGCAGCATGGTTCACTCATTCTCCAGACCATTCTAATGATTAACTAGCTTATTTAGTAGCATAGAACTTTTGCCAACTGAGCTGGGAGCTGTCACCCTTTCTCCAAATTACCGATCAGCTGGGTTTTCCTGCAAAACAAGGATATTCCACAGTTGAATGCATTCATGCTCTTGATCACTCCAGCTAATCTTAGATCCTTCCCCTCTTAAGGCAGCTAGAATTCAAGTCATGTCAAGTCTGTCATGGAAAGTGGCCTTGTTACTAAGGAAGCCCCATTACCATGGGGCCTTGCTGATAATAGCCTTGCAGAGGAGTGCACCATGCACAAATCCAAAAGGATGTACAATGTAAATTATTTGAAGTAAAATAGCAGTTTCAATAATGACTTTGGACTGAGCAATGTCATGCATGATGATGGCCACTTGCTCAAGAACCGCTGTGGAAGTCCCAACTATGCATGCAGCCCCTGATGTAGCTAGATTTTTTTTTAACCAATCAGATGATGAAACTCCCCTGAGCTCTGGTGAAATCTCAGCTTCCTTTGTGAGGTTTCTTAATGGTATCAGTTGCTGGAATTGAATCATCTGTGAATCCTCTTTGTCTTCAATGGTTTCTAGGTGTGAAAGAATGGGGCTTGTTCAGATTTGTTGGAAAGGAAGAGATTTGGGTGTGGAGAAGTTCAGTTTCTATGAGGGTTAGGTCATACCGTCTATTGTTTCAGTTTTGTACAGAACTTGGCTTTTTTAGTTGTGGGTAGCAGCTCATCAAGCCATGGCTATGGAACAGGAATCGATAGTGAGATGGGACTCTAAGGCAGAGATGTTGCAATCATTCATTCATTGCATCTTGTTTGCATTATGATGTGTGTCATGTGCACCTGTCTGACATGCATGAAGGTAATATCAGGGAAGCTGTATGCAGGGCCAGAAGTAGATGTGTGGAGCTGTGGCGTGATTCTATATGCACTACTCTATGGGAGTCTATCATTTGATGATTTCCCAACTTGTTTAACAAGATCAATATAATACTGCATTTGGTTTGATTTTCATGGGAGAAACTATATTTGGTTTTTGTTTCTACTCTGCATGCAGTTAGCAGTTGTCCTGCCTGACAAAAAAAAGGTGGAAGTAGTCTATTGTAGTCTACCTCTTGTGGTCAATGAAAATCTATTTTCAAGCTTCTGGATTTGGTGCTACTATTCACTTTGTGCTCACACAGAGTGCAACAAAATGCATATATATCCCTGCTGCCGCAACAGCAAATGACCTATCTGGTGGTATCATGACTTTCTTTGTACAGACTGGTGTTTACATGCTACCTAGTCATTTGTCACCTGGAGCAAGGGATTTGATTCCGTGCGTGCTGCTAGTGGATCCCATGAAACAGATCACCATCCCAGAGATTTAGAAGCATGCTTGGTTCTGAAGTCATTTGCGCCTCTATCTTGCTGTTCCACCACCTGATGCCATACAGCAAGCCAAACACGTAAGCCATGCATAACAACTGTTCTTTGGAAGTGCATGGAAATAGTGAGATTGGAACTAGTGAGATTTTGGGCAGTTGGGTTATACACAAAAGCCAGTAGCACTGTGCTTGAATTTGAGAGCTGTAGCTGCTGCCTCAGGAATATGTGAGCATGCTTTCAGCTGTGAAAATAGTAAAGGTGTATCTCTTGAGGAGCAAGGTCATGCCCTGGTCAGACAGTGCACTGTTTTATATTTTCTTTTATGATCTCATGTGATAGCCAGGGTTGCAACATGGTTTCCTGTCTCAGTGAATGCATGTTTGGTAAATTTATGTACAGGTTGATGAGGATGTTCTTCAGGATGTTGTGTGCTTAGGCTTTGACAGAATTCAGCTTGCTGAGTCCTTGGTGAATCATGCACAAATCAAGGTACTGGTGAATTACTGGGTTTGATTTCCTCAAACCTTTTAGCTATAAATCTTTATGTTTCCACCAATGTGTGCCATCTTTGAGGGTGGTTTGACACAGTTTTTCGTCTGTCACAAGAAGTTGTCATTTTTTGGTTAGTTGCAAATCAATGTAAATTCTATAGAGGAACACAAGCTAGGATTGGAAATATATGGGGCAAGTATGACTATGGATATTCTAGGATGTCTCTGTACATAAATGGAAATGTCTTGACAGCCAGGTTTCTTGTTACAGGCAACTATTGCATACTATTTGATTCTGGATAACTGTTGAAGCACGACCAAGGGGTACCTTGTAGAAGCATGACCAAACATGACCAAACAAATTCACACCAAACATGTCTGTCAGCTTGGTGAGCAGAAGGTACCTTGTCGAATCATGACCAAGGGGTACCTTGGTCACCTTTTTGACATAGCTACTTCAGGTATCTGAGAATTGTTAGTTGCAGAGCAGGTGTAGATCATGGTATCTCCAAATCCCCATTTATCAGAAAGTGAATTGATCTGAGAAATCATTGGCATTCGGAGCAGCCCCACCCAGCATGAACAATTTGGAAAAATACATAGGTAGTGAGAAAGTCAGTTCCATGTATTGAGAAAGAGTGGGAATTTTTGCAGCAATGGAGGATTGTCATGCAGAATCAAATGAGACCCAATTTCTCTCCCTCATGGATTCGATGATTGCTACACCATTGGCAAGGTCTCCTTTCACAACACCAGCCCCCAATTCCTAGCTTAAAATGGGAGGAGTTAGTTACTCTTGTTTCTGAACAAAGGGTTGCTGCAGAGATGAAGTGGCACCTTGGTTCTCCTTGATAGTAGAAGTGTTGTTTGTAGTTCTAGTCTCATCCCAAAGAAAACATCTCAAGACATTTGGAGATCTTGACATGGGCTTGAAGAAGACAGCCAGGGCATTTAAGGTAAAGTGTTGGTAGTTTCTTCTCCTACACATTTTTTCTTTTCTTCATCTTTGGTGAGGAAATTCCTGCAGATGGATCTGTATGCTGGGATGAGAATTGAGTGTAAATGTATCTACTGCACATTGATTCTTTGGCAGGCGATTGAGGCAGCAATTAAGTGGGGGCTCAAGAAAGTGGAAGCAGGGGCACAAGGTGAGCACAAGAAGGTGAGCACAAGATTCAGCAAGGCTACATGCCTACAGAGGCTTACAATGCACATTATCTTCCAGATCCTGACTTCCGGGATGCTATCTCCAGTTTCCTGCAGCCTGCAATGTGAAACTATACAAGTTAGGTTCTCTACTTTGAGCATGTATGAAGACTTCTGATACATACTTGTTTCACATCATTTCTAGCAAATGACTTCAGGGCAGTTTGATCATGATGCTTATCTCATTTGTTCCTTGTGATGCTTTTGCCGACAAAGATGGCATTGAAATTGCTGAGTGACTCAAGCCCCTTCAGGAAAGAAATTGTGTAAATATACCATTCAAGAAGCAACTGTCTCTAATCAGATTCAATTTCTGCTGACTTTTGTTCTGCAAACAAGCGATGTGAAAGAGTAGCTGCTCTTTGCATCCTCTCCAATAGCTTGCAAGATATTGATCAACTCTTGCAGCACTGAGGCATGGGTCAGCTTGTCTGAGAGTAGAGATCTTATTCTGCCCTGTGAATATGCCGCACATAACTGCATCAAATGCTCCATGGGCTCACCAACGGACAAAAGAATGAGGTTGTCAGTGGGACATGAATCAGAGCTCAGATTTCAATCTATTTAAAAAACTGGCAGCACAACTATGGGGTCACTGATCACAGTCTGAAGTCAATGACAAAAACACTTCAGTTCTTGGCTCAAAGCTGATATTATGTCAACATAACAGTTAATCCCACTCTCATTCTTGTCATTCACAATGCTATTGGTTTAGTACATGTAACATTTGATAGAATGTAGTACAATTATGATTGGACGTCTATTGCAGGAGGTCTTGAGGTTGTATCAGGGATCAGCCCAGATCCAGGGTTAACACATGTTTTCTTTATTGTCAAGGATCTGAGCATCCATCCAGCACTTGTTAACATGTCCATAACAGTTGTGTAAAAGAGTTAAGCTTTGGATGCCTGTAATGTAGGTGCCTCTACTCAAATAAAAATTGCAAGTTCAAGAAATATACAAAGGGTTTGCAAACAGTTTCAAACAACCAATGTGATGCTACTTGAACAAGAGTTAACACATATTTAATTATTTTTGGACTTAACTCAATGTGTGAGAGGGAGCGGTGAGGGCACCAAAACACATCTAGTGGCTATCAAATGGGAGGTATTTTGACTATCTTTTCACATAATTGCATAATTTTTTAACAAGAAGCTAAATTTGACACCAAACTCATCATGCTAAGGAACAAAACCTATTTGGTGACCACCAAATAGGAGGAATTTCAAACAAGTTACCATGTAACTTCATAAATTTTTGACAAGAAATTAGATTTGAAATGAAATTAACATGGTCCAAATGTCAAAACTTATCTGGTGGCCACCAAATAGGAGGAACTGCCACCATGCCATCACGTAATTTCATAATTTTTTGTTAAAAACTTGAATTTGCATTCAAATTCAATATGATTGTCTAGTGATTATCAAATTACAAGAATTTCAATCATATTTTAATTTATTTTCATAAAATCTCCACAAGAACTTGAGTTTGGAATCAAACTTTTCATAGTTCATAGTCAAATTGATGTGGTTTTCACCAAATTTTGAATAATTTTCATCTTCCTACCGTCAATTGCAAACAATTTCTTCAAATGAAAATTTGTTGAATTCAATATAAACTGAACTAGTTAGTTGAAATGAAGGTTAAAACTTGTCGACCACCAATCATAAACTTAAGTACATGATTGTAATATTTTTCTATATGTATCACTAATGTTGACAAACATCAACAAATATTTCATACATCCATTACATTAAAAATAGAAATTTGAAGATATCACATGTATAATAGTTTTTCATGCACACTTAGTTTTTATAATATGCAATGTCCATATTGAGAAAAAATTAGCACATTGGAATGTTTATAAAGAGGACAAACATTAATATTTTTTTCAGTGAACCCACACACGCACATTGAATATATTCTAGAAAATTAAATTCCCATTTAAATTTTTTTTAAATCTACTTTAAAAAACATAAAAAATCACTAACATTTCTACTTCATGTTCATAAAAAATTCAATCTGTAACTACAATGCACAAGAGTTATTGTTAGTTGCATCAAAATTAACTTTTGCCATAGATGCATGAGTCAAATTAATACTTATAATGGAATTGACTAAGCTATTGCTTTTAGCCCAAAAACAAAACACAATAAAGGAAATTTAAACCCATTGTTTTGGGTCTACATGATTACATTTCCACTTATTGAACCAACAATTATGATACAATTCCTCATCATTTTTGCCTCCCTTTTTCACAAGAACCCACCATTGAACATGGACCTTCCTATAATTCTCATTCTCTTGATCTGTTATAACATCACTTTCAGCCCTTCCCATCCATATAGGATAAATTGTAAGGTCTAAAGGCCGCGTAAAAACAAAATTATTGGCAAACAAGTCATGAAAAGGCATGTATGCACATTATTACAAATCATGGTATTTTTTACTAGGGAAATTGGTCAAAAGGACCAAAAAATCACATTAGTCGACTTCACCAAGGCACCATTTTGGACAAATCAATTTTGATAATGTTTATTTTGACATTGCCTTTTTTACTAACTAAACTTTATTATTTTGACTAGTAGAGTGATTGACAAAATGATTGGTAGATACTGGAACATTTGACTAAGTCAAATTTATACCTAAATTAAAATCATTTAAAATTTATTATTTAAAAAATTAATAGGTAGGTAGGTAGGTAGTAAATAGGTTTAAGTAGGTTGAAAAAAAAAATTAGATAGGTAGGTGTTAGCCTAGTCTAACCTAATTTAACCTAGCCTAATTGATTTAACCTAACTTCACTGAACCACTTTAATTAAACCTACCTACCCTAGTCCTTTAAACATGCACATAGGTTGTAAGTATAAAAAATTGAACCCCAAACCTTCAAAATGATTAACCAAGTTTTTACCAATGGATTACACCATCAAAGGTGTTAAATTTTTATCAAGTTTTTATTTCATATGTTTGTTTCACATCATTAAAGATAATAGCAAAACCTAAGTGACAACTAGTGGTTAAACCTAATGTTTAAACTTAATGATTTAAATTACTAGCTAAACATAATGGCTAAACCTAGTGGCTAAACTTAATGACTTAAAATAATGGTTAAACTTAATGAATTTGGTTAAACCTAGTGATTTAAAGTAATGATCAAATGTAGTGGTTAAATTTAATAACTTAATGGCTAAACTTAACAACTTAAAGTAATTGTTAAACATAATGGCTAAACCTAATGACTTAAAATAATGGTTAAAATTAATGTTTTAAATTAATGGTTAAACATAATGGTTAAATCCAATAATTTAAAATAATGGCTAAACATAATGGTTAAACATAATGACTTAAAGTAATGGCTAAACCTAATGACTTAAAATAATAGTTAAACCTAACATTTAAATTTAATGACTTGAAATAATGGCTAAATTTAATGGTTAAACTTAATGAATTAAAGTAATGATTAAACATAATGGCTAAACCTAATGATTTAAAGTTAATGACTAAACATAATGGCTAAACCTAGTGAATTAAAGTAATGGTTAAATTTAGTGATTTAAAGTAATGGTGAAACTTAGTGACTTAAATTTAATGGCTAAATTTAATTGTTATATTTAATGATTTAAAATGATGGTTAAACCTAGTGGTTAAACTTAATTATTTAAAATAATGGCTAAACATAATGGTTAAATTTAATGATTTATAGTAATAGCTAAACATAATAGTTAAACCTAGTGATTAAGCTTAATGAGTTAATATAATGGTTAAATTTAGTGATTTATAGTAATGGTTAAACATAATGGTCAAACCTAGTGGCTAAACTTAAAGGCTAAATTTAATGGTTAAACTTGGTGAATTAAAATAATGGTTATATATAATGGATTAACTTTGGTTAGATCTAATCAATAAATCTAATGATTAAATTTAGTGGTTAAATATAATGGTTAAACCTAGTTAATAAAAGTAATGATTAAATTTCATGGCTAAACATAATGGCTAAACCTAAGTTATACTTAATGGTTAAATTTAAGCTATATTTTATAGCCAATTTAATGGTTCAATATAGGCTAAACCTAGTGCCAAATCTAGTGGTTAAGAACAATGATTAAATGTAATGGTTATAATTAAATTAAACATAAGGTTAAAATTTGGCAAAATTTCAGGTAAATTTAATGGCTAAACATAATGGTTAAACCTAATGGTTACACGCAATGACTAAAATTGGGTATATAAGTGGCTAGATAAGTAGATAGATCATAGGTAGGTATGTAGGTAGGTATGTGAGAAGGTATAAATAAATAGGTAGGTAGGTAAATAATTAGCTCAATAAATAGGTGGATGAATAAGTAAGAAGTAGATATATAAAATAGTAGACCATGTTGTATTTGATTAAAGATCATTGGCTATTTTGACAAAATGTTCAACTTGACTAAAAACCATTGGTCATTTTGATTAAAGATCATTGGCCATGTTGATTAATTATTCAACTTGATTAAAAACCATTGGCCATTTTATCTAAGGTTGTACAATTTGACTATGTGTATTTAGTAAAATAAATTGATATAATCAAATTGATCAGTCAAGAAATGCATGTGTCATTCAAACCTTTAGCTTTTAGTCAAATGCACATGTCCATTAATAAAAAATAACAAGTTAATCAATTTGAACCTCTTAAAAACCATGATTTATAATAATGGCAAAAAATGTTTAAGAAAGGGCATAAACTTCTAGGCCCATAATATTGACGAATGACAAGATCTTTAGGTTCAACATCAACAATGGTACAAATGGATGCATGTTCATAATTAGTTTTCCAATTGCTAGAAGGCCAAAATCCTTCCAACAAAATAAAACTTTGTTGTGGGATAAATCTTGATAGCAATTCCAAAATGCTCTCCCAATATTTCACATAAAGATCCATAACTTTAACATGTGAATCATCCTTCAACATCCCAAGCTTCTGGAATTCAACATACTTCAAAATCTTGTTATCAATAAACCGTTCCTTTTTACCTACCTTCAATTCATCAACTCCCCATATCAAATGAAAGGGAATAAGATTCAAAACCCCAATCGATAGTTTCAATTGTCTTACAACATCATCTTTCCACAATTGTATGGTTGGGCCATCTTTAAGGCTCCACAAAACATGAGTAAGAGATATTTTGTATTGCATAATTAGCCACCCTACTTTGTGAACAAAAAATTGAAACGAATGCATGTCTATATGACCAACAAGGACGTTTGGGCCATCATTCAAATATCCATTGACCCAATATTTGAAATTAGGAATTTCCTAAATGAATTGCGGAATGAATGGATGATATTGGGAAGGCATGAATGCTTTCATAAAATCCGCCATGACATAATTATTTTGTTCTCTCAACTTCTTGGACAAATGTCCAAAACTTTTGTCAATATTTTCATGTGTGCACCCAATTACAAGAAATCCCAATTGAACTTTTTTGAAAACTTCTTTGGCACTTAGCAAAGAAAGAAACACCAATAGGTGATGTTATTGTAATCTTTCACACAATTGTCCATCTGAAGAAATAGCTTCCTTAGTGATGTCTACACACTTACAATTTTGTATACAAGCTTCAATGCATTCAAACAATGGGATCTTCCTTATAAGATTTGTTGGAAAAATTCATTTTGCAATTCAAATTCAAATGAAACTTGTGACTCGCTAACTAGCTTTTTTTCAAGGCTATGAAATAAATGTAAAAACAACCTAATCATGAAATTTGGATCATTGGGCCAAAGTTCATTAAAATATTGAATGAAGGCTTTGTTCCCATGGCCATGAACAATCATTTCAATCAATGTTATTGGCAATTGCCCCAACTTGGACACCATTTTATTTTTCATTTGAAACTAAGGAAAAGTTGTTTTAGAATGGTCCATTTTATCATAAATTACACATAAGAATATCTTTTTAAATTGCATAGATCCAGCTCTCCAAATGTGATATAGTTGTTAATAAGATTATTGATGAATGTTATGTTTCTTTAATGTAATTTCATGTTCCTTCCCACTTGGGTTGTTTTTCCGTGCTTTGGATATCAAATCCTTCAAGGATACACAAAATAGTACAATTGGTAAAAACAAATCCTCTTTTTTTAACATCCACATTCAAATGTTTTTTCTTCAATTAGTTCATAACAAACTACAAAATACTTCCAATTTGTGATTCCTTGTTAATTTGCAAGCGTGTAGAAGAAATCAACAATTATAATGATAAATAAGAATGTTCAATATATATTCCAACTTCAATTAGGGTCATGTTCTCTACACTTGGTGGCCACCAAGTTGATAAATGGTCACGACATTGTAGGATATCAAAGAGTTCATAGATAATCAACTTTTAAACAAAGAATAAATGAAACAATAAACACAATTGTACTTGATTTGGTGGCTGCTAGTTGAAGTTGTAATTGAGTAGTATAACATGTCATCATACGACATAATGAAATTGAAGCTTTCCAAGCTTATTTGGTCACTACGTTTTCACATTGTTGTCTAAGTGTTTAGAAAAAGAAGATGGACATCTTGTCTCCCATCTTGATACCCTTCATTTGATGTAGCATTACATCAACACATTACTCAATCAAAGATTGAATGTTTGATTCGGAATATATCGCTAGGGTTCACTACTTTTGACTATGGTAGAATCCTACACCCTCTTTTGCTTTCCTACTTGTAACTCATGTAAGTTGACCTAAAAATCCTCATGAATTTAACTAAGCAATTTTGCAAACATCCTTCCCTTAAAGCATCACAAATTTTGCACGACTACAATCTCCTATTTGATGCAACCTTCTTGGAATATTAGGTAAAACATGTTACAATGGACTTTTTTGGATCTCTTAGTGATAGTTGTTTTTGTGTGAATTAAGATTTGTTGCATTATATGCAAATCTATTTCAAAAACTTGGCAGAAGTGAAATGAAAAATTAAAACCTACATTCTTATCTTTCAATTCCAAACTTTTTTTACCAAAAGGATAAATGTTCAATCCAAGGTGAACTTTATAAAGGATGGTACATCCAATGTCCCTAGTCAAAATTACTAAAAAAAACTATCATTATGGACTTTTTTCCTTTAGTGGAGTTGGGAATTAAGCTTACAATTTTTTAATACCACACATTGAAGTACCATAACACTTAAAATGAAAAAATCAAACAAGAAAAAATCTTTCAAAAAATTTAAGACTTAAAATGAAAATTTCAAATTCATAAAGTTCATTTTGATATTTAAATTGACTTTTTCAAGGCCCATTGTTTTAAAGGTTTTTTAAAAAGGTTAAATATGGTGGTATGAACTTGGAAATGGAGAAAATGTGAACTTCAACACCATTTAAATGTTTTTAAAAAAATTGATAGATTTGGACTCTAAAAATGGACTTTGAGTTGTTGCAAATGGTCCAATGTAACATTTTTTACCCTATCCAATGTGTGGGCGGTTCTCTCCTCAAATGACTTATCTTAGAATTCGTGTCTAAGCAATCCCATCATCTATTGAAGGAAATGTTTACAATAATTTAAAGAGCAACATATCACCACTTTGACACCATGACAAGATTCTTCATTTAGTACCTTCTCTATCTTAAAGACAAAATTTACAAACACAATTTTCTACCATTTTTTTTATTGAAGTTATTTATTTTTCATAACAATCATTCTTTCTACATCAATGTTAGGTATGTAGCTTTCATGATGTCACAACAAAAGCCTTTTCAGCAATAATCCTTCCATAGTCATCTAAATTAATGACCATTTCCAAATAGTCATTATTGTTGAAAGGTCTCTAAGATAGTCATTATGAGAAAAAAAATGTTTTGTAACTAGCATTACAACTCAATTTTTGAGTTGCAAAGGACACTTGCAATTCACTATATTTATGTGTTGTGAATGTTAACGAATAAGTTGCATGAGTTGCAACTCACCATATATATGGTGCAATTCACTACAATTCAATTACAATTCGATTTCAACTTAGTCAAAACAATTTGTTTTCAACTATTATGCAATTCCATTACAACTGCACCCATGATGTCATGTTGACATCATTAATTGTCATCCATTTATTAAAATTTAACATGTGGCATTATGAAAAAAATTGGACGTAAATTTTTTTTCGAAATATTGATTTGTATCATCAATTTTGATTGTTAATGATGGTCCAAGATTATGACACATGGCACAATAAAAAAATTGCCACATGGCATATTAATTATATTTTGGAATTTAAAAAAAATTGTAATAACTAGGTAAGTTAGACATAACCATAGGTAAATAGGTTGGTAAGTCTAAAGACCTACAAACTTACATGTTTACCTAAGACCTACCTACCTACCTACATAGGTAGGTAAAAAAGTAGGTCCTACTTACTTATCTCGGTAGGTAAATAGGTAGGAAAGCACAAGACTAAGTGCAGTAGAAAATAGCCATGAAATTTTACTTTTTATTTTATGTTTTGCTTTTCAATTAAGCTTTTGTAAGCTCATTCCAAAATGACACATGCATTTTAATGTGCAAACATAAGAGAACAAATCTTCTTTATATAGTTTGTAACATGGGTTTGAAGACAAAACATATGGGAGAAATCTTTAAGTTTTTCATTCATTACAAATTGAGTTGCAATTATAACATTTAACTGCTCAAAGCAAGCTAAACCCGAGGCCTCCATTGTTTTTGATGTTTCAACAAAACTTGAACCTTTCCTATTGACGCATTTAGTGCTACTAAAAATTATCAAAGAAGGAATAAAATTGAGAAAGTTATGGCCTTTCAAAGTAGAAAGGGTTAGTAACTCAAAAAAAAAAAACAAACCACCAAATGTTACAAAGGCAAGTTCCCAAACACCAAAAAAGTTCCTTGTATGTTGTTTTATAACTATTAAAGTTCAAAGATAATTTGTAAAATTCAAGTGGCATTTGTATAACACTTTAAATCATTTAAAATGATTAAAAAATAAAAAAGTTATGAGCTTTGAAACACTAGTACAAAAGTGGGGTGCAGGTCATTAATTTAAATCATTATGAGATTTAAAAAGTGAAATAAGTACATTACACTTTAGTGATTTCACCTTATTTAAAATTATTTCACTATAATATCACTATGTAAACATCGTGTTTCCTTACTAGTTGACATAATTCACTATTATATTTTACTCTGGTAAATAAGTTTATTTTTATGTTGTTTTAAATACCCTATATATGTTATTTTATGATATACCCTATATTATTTTAGGCTACTTTAATTACTTTAACTTATACCTTATGTTATTATAAATTATTATACTTGAAACTATTATACATTATTTTACCTTAAGGTATACTAGCTAATTTATTATAAATTTTTAAGTTATTTTAAATTAAATTATTCAACTAATAACTACAAGTAGCTTAAAATGAAATAACCTACAATGGTAAAAAAAATGGAATAACCAAAAATACTTTACAACACCCAAAAATAACCTAATGTGAAATGGGTTAAAATAACCAATAGTAACATAAAATAACTAAAAATAGCCTAAGGTGAAATAACCAAAAATAATTGAAGATAACCATAAATAACCATAAATAATGTAGAGTGAAATAATTTAGATTAATAAGATATAACCTTATAATAGTTAAAAGTAACTTAGCATATGCAAAATTATTATATTAACAAAACTCTTATCCATTATTAAACATTTAAAAAACAAATGGTCATTGAAATGTTATTGAATAATGATATTCAAAAATAAATAAATTGAAATGATTTTACATTTAAAAAAGGAAATACATGTAATTATGTACATTATTGAATTTTTAAAAATTGAATAATTTTTTTTGGACAAAATTTCAATAAAATATGGATTTTCAAATTTTATGTTTTTGTATTATTTAAAATGAAGTATTTGAATAAATAGAATGCAATGTAACATATTATCACAACAAGTGGGGTGGGTTGATGGTAAAGGTGTGTGTTTTCATCTTAGCGGTCAAAGGATCAAACCTCACAAATGGTGTGTGTGGTTAACAATGGTAAGTTGACCAAATATTTTTCTATGTAATTTTTTGAATAGGTACTTATTTTGATGACGGGGCCTATGTATATAGGCTAGGTTTTAAACTTAGCCTAGGTAATGACACGTGTCAATAATTCATAAGTTGAAAATCATGAAATTATCAATAATATTATATACTAAATAATTTAAATTTAAATGATTTCCATGCTGCTTAATTAGTTAATTGGTAAGTGAAATGACTTGATGAACTTGTATTTCATTTGAAAATGACCTTGTTTCAATAGGTAATAGTGAACGAATTCAATGTCCATAACATTTGGCCCCCATTCATTAGGGGGTTGACTAGTTTCATCATGGTAAAAATGTTCAAATTCATTCAAAATTTAGTGAAACCCAAAGTGAACTAAGATGCATTTTGGTGCAATGCAACTTTTATTACAAACAAACAATGTTTATTTGAGAATTAAGATGTAAAAAGCTATACATTCACTTTTATGTTATTGCATTGCTATTGAAATACATTTGACCACAAGCTTGATTCGACCCATGAATGAACACTTGAAAACATTAGTAAGAGGAAAAAATCAGATAAAAGAAAATTCAATAAATTTAAAAGTACTTCATATTAATGTGATGATGGATAACTTGTAAAGAAAAACCTTTTTCAAAGTTTTATTTGCAAAAAACCTTCATAGTCCAAAGTTGTGAGAAAAACAATTTATATCATTCCACAACCAAAAAACATGTTTTGTTGGATTTCATGTATGTCAACAATTAAAGAACATTATCATAATACACACAAATTGGTTTGAATTCATATGATCACAAGTAGTAGGTAACCCTCACATGACAAACCTAATTCAAAAATTTAAAAACCAATTTTTAGGAGGAATGTAACAAACAACACATTAGAGTCATTGGAAGAACCTTAAGCACAAAAAAAAAAAAAAAAAACAAGCATGGCCAAATGCTTTTGCAATACATGTAACATGGTTGTGTAAACAACACAACGGTGGAAAGTTGAATGCATTACACATTTTGTTTCACTTTCTAAATGGAATGTGACCTTTTAAATTTTGAAGTTTTTCGCTTGAATTTATAGGAATTTCAACTGAACTTGTTAGAATCTAGAAACTCCAAAATTTCTAACAATTTGGAACCTCTTCAACTATGGCAATTGATGGAGACTACGACCCAAAATTATTTTCATGAGTCCGATAAATCGACTTTTTGACCTTGGAGAGGATTTGAATAGGTTAAATTTCCTTTTTCTCTTATTTCCCTTTGTGGCAAAGTTGGTTCCACATCAATTGCCTTATTTTCACCTTATTTGCAAGTATGTATCTTTCAATTTATCATTAAGGTGCAAAAATTTCACTTTTAGTTTCTATATGAAAATAATCTTAAAAATTGTGATAGATTTGGTTTCAAGCTCTTTTGTTCTAGCAAGATAGCCCCATTGACATCATGGGGATTTGAGTAGCTGCAAAGGATGTTCATAGAGGAAAAGATGGTACAAACAAAAACAAACACTAAATAACAACAAAGAAACCTCAAAATCAGACTTTAAATTCCTTCCAAGATTTCACAAAGATGACACCATGGAACTTATTTTTGCTTAACAAACAAGAAAGATGATGATGATTGTAGTTTTAAGAAAAATGCAAATTCTTGTAAATTGCATTAAAAATATAAACATGGTTGCAAACTTGATCGTGTACAACATGAACACAGTCTAAAATTAATCCAACATATTCGTTACATGTTTAAGCATAAAAAAGTAGTCCATTGCACAAGTGTGGTTATAACCCTTGGTCATTATGTTCATAGATGCAAACACATGGTTTGCACATGTAAACACATGGTGTGTAGTTTGGTGCAAAATCCTACAATCCCGTCCACGTACTTGATTTTCAAAAAACGTGCCTAATTTTTTTAATCATAACTTTGTCACTTTTTATTTCAAATGTATGATTATATTTTCATTTATGTCATATGAACTCTTAATAGAAAAGGCAAACTCCTTTGCTAAAAAAGGTGACATCGTGACTTTTTTTTGGACTCCTTAATTAGTTTGGACCTTTAAATCTCTTTTCATTACCAACTTTTTCAACCAAGAATACTCAACAACTGAAATGTTTTGATATCCATTACAAACATGGAACACAAAAATCTTTAATGAATTTTAGTTGAACATGGTATTTCTTAAAATAACTTGTGTCACCACCAAAAAAATCAATGATTGATGAAGGTGGTACACCCTTTTGCTTTTTGGATTTTTGATGTTCTATAACTCCTCCATCCTTGGCCTTCACCACTACCTTGTATTTGTTGAATTCTTTGATGTGGTCATTTTGCAAATGTTTTTTCATAGATGTGTTGCCATGGATAAGGTTATACTATAATGACTCTTTATGCTTGTGGGTGTAACTATTGGAACATGAGGAAGATACATTAAAAGGAAAGGTAGGGTGACACATAGTGCACTTCATCATTTGTATTGCTTGTACATGGGTGAAACCACATTACATTATCCATAAAATGTTGTCACAAGGTAGTTTTTGCAAGATTTTGAAATTTGTAATTGGCCGTGTGATTAAATATAGTCAATTAAGATGAAGGATTCAACACTATAATCTCACTTATATAAAAGAATTGGGTTTTTTTTTGTGCTAAATCTGTGTGTCTGTTCGTCCGTTCGATATCCTATTGGCTAGAACTCAGGGTAATAGGTATCACTCAGTGTCAAGGGTATCCCTCAGTGTCATGGGTATCACTTGGTGTCCGGTTTGTTTGGGGTCCCTCAGTGTAATGGATAAACTCTTGGGTGGGTTGTGAGAATTGTCAGTGAGAGGAAAAATCACTTAAGGTATTGGTATCACTCAGTGTAATGGGTATCCTCTTGGGTGTGTCCGTAATGGGTATCACTTAGTGTGATGGGTATCACTCAGTGTCAGGGTATCCCTCAATGTCAGGGTATCACTCAGTGTAATGGGTATCCTCTTGGGTGTGTCCGGGTTTAGGGTTTAGGGTTTCTGCACTAAATCGTGTGTGTCCGTCTGTCCGTCCGTTCGTCCAATATCCTATTGGCTAGAAGATTGTCCGACGTGTGATTGGACAAAAGGGCGGAAGGGAGGTGAGTTCTCTCTCTCACTCATAAACACAAATGAGGAGGTGAATTCTCTCTCACTCACACACACACACACACTCAAATCAGGAGGTGAGTTCTCACTCACTCACACACTGAAATTTGGAGGTGAGTTCACACTCACACACACACACTGAAATTGGGAGGTGAGTTCTCATTCACACACACACACAAAAATGAGGAGGTGAGTTCTCACTCACTCACGCACTCAAATTAGGAGGTGATTTCTCACTCATTCATTCACTCAAATGAGAAGGTGAATTCACAGTCACTCACTCACCCACATTCATTTACATGTGTAAATGGGTTTACTTACTCGTGTTATATATAATATAATCACATTGTATGATTTCATGGATAGTTTTTGAATAGCAATAACATAATGGACTTTAAAAAAAGTATGCAAAAACTTATAATAATCCATATTTAATGAATATGGGTTCCATGCACCTTCATATAATGTTCTTTAATGAAAAAAGGACTCAATTGTAATATGATATGGTAACATTGATACCAAGGAGGACTTTTTGGAAGGTTTTGGATGACCAATTTTTTTTATGTACCTTGAATTATGGTTTTTTTTTATTAAGTCCTTTACTTAATGAAAGTAATATTTTAAAATCTCATATATCAAATTTCAATTCTCCATAAAGTAAACTAAGGTTGAAATTTTTTTAATAATAAATTTCAAATGACAACTTGTAAAATGACTAGTGTGATTCAAGGTATCCTACCTTTACGTTACCTTCGCAATGTTAATTTAAGCAATTATGGACTTTCACATGTGCCTAAAATTGTTACACCTTAATGTGAATTCACCCACATCAATTTATTAACATGAACTAAATGGAAAAATGTTTAAAGGGAACTTCTGTTATGATGTTCCACCCAATACTTTGCATTGTCTACAAATGACTAACATAACATTCTATATGTTGCCCACTCTTCTATAATTTGCACATTTTCATGGGCTTCCATTGTTCCTTGTTTTTGGGATGTGTGCGATGTGGTTGGTCCATGCTGCTTTAATGTGTGGGATGCAATGATTTTAAAAGATTCTAGTATGGTGGCATTTATATCCCCCCTTTCTTCATAAATATTTCTTTCAAAGTCAAAGAAATATGTGATGTCTTCCATGATAAATTGTTAAGCAAACACCTTTACAACAAAAAGAAAAAAAACTCAAGTGGGACCATCCTAAGGTTGAAATGGTTATAAAAAAAAAAATGGCAATGTTTTGCACATAAGAATAATACAAAAATAGATAGTAGCATTTTGCACCTCAAGAATCTTAAAAGATGAAAAAGGAAATGACAAGTAATTTTATATAGGAAAAAAAAAAAAAAAAACCAAATGGGGCCATTGAGTAGCTTGTCCATGATTTAAAAACGATAATTTACAATGTACAACTTACTTTACACTTTTAAACAATTTTTTTTTCCAAATGGGGCCATTTAAAAACTTGGCGAGAAATACCCCTTGCAAAGATCTATTCAGCATTGGTTTTTCCACATTTTTTTTGGCTTTGCACAATTTTGCAAGAAACCATCTAACTTGGTTTTTATTGTTTTTCAGTTCTTCAATAAAAGTGAAGTACATTTTTGTGCATGTTCTTTATTGGCAATGTTTTATGTCATAACCCTACCCTTGGGCTCGTGACCAAGGCAAATGCTTGCAAGGGTGCGGGCCAAGAGGGAAGCCCGAAAGTCACATTTCATGCTTCCAGGAGTGTAGGAGTGTGGGAGGGAATGAACCCTCACATTCCTAAGTCAACTCCCACTTTGGGAGTTGGAGTCCTAATGGACTCCAGAATCCTTAGAGAGTGATTGCAAGGGTTAAAACCTAATGGATTGAAAAGTTCTTTATATCATTGGGAAGATCTTGGAACGTAGATGTCTAAAATGGACTCGCATGATTCGTTTGGACACTTAAAACATAAGTTATGGCCAAAAGAAGGGCCAAAAATTAAATTGGCAATTTGACTCTTGACCACTAAAAGTCAAGAATTGTCCCGATTTCCTTGCGTGAAGGGTTGATGTGTAACATATCGTTGGAAAGTGCTCGACGAGGGCTACAACTTTGTTTCATATGTCATTTCAATTGGAGGTTTGCATGAAAATATATGGGCCCCCAAAATTGTGAAAGACCTAGTTGTGGGAATTTCGAGACAAAATGACATTTAGTTGTTGGTCTTGTGGCCAAGCACAAAGTATATTGTAAGGAGGAAGGTGGTGGCTTTTCCCAAGTTTGGGCCGTGGTGAATCTTGTAAATCCATGTTTGCCCATGGTTTGTCTATGCACCAAAATGCTCCAATTATGCACTAACCAACTTATTGTTTGGTTTGTGTAGGTCCGTGTGAGTAAGTGAATTGCTTGTCAATCTTCCTAGTCCCATTTCGGAGCTCCAGCACGCTTTTCTACCCCCAAAATGCTGTGAGTCGGGGAACGCGCCCCAACTCCTTTTCCTTCCGTTGTCTTCACCTTTGGACTCACAGTTGAGTCCATCAAGGAGCTTGGGGTGCGTCATTTTATGTGAATGTCTTTCATCACAACATAAGGAATGAACCCAAAACCTCCCTTATAAGTAATTTTACACCAACCACTAGAATACCAACCCCTAGCATACCATTAGGCATTGAGGAGGGAGGTTTAGTTTTTACATTTATTGTAGAATCAAAATTATAAAGGGTAAAAATTAAAACCATGTAGTAAAATAATGCAATTTTTCGCAAGGCTACATTATCAAGCTTGAAATGAACACTGGAGAGAGTTTGTTAAAGGGTATTTAATGTCTCGCAAATACTTCTTTATAAATCAAAAGAAGATTTACAACACACTCCAACAAAAGGAAAGAAAATGTGGGCCTATAATTTGATGAAGTTAAACTATTACCTATGTAATTATTTAACATGTAAATTTGATAATTTACTTGTTAGTAGGATTTCATAATTTAATTTGATCATAGTGTTTGATTTTCACATATTAATTTACATGATAGTCATGTGAAATTTTTTGGCACATGGGGGTGCATTGACCTTCACATATTAATTTATGTGAAAGTCATGTGAAAAGTATTTGCATTTTATTATGCATGTGAAATCACATGGGGGGACCTTGCGATGTGTAAACTTTCGAATTTTTTTTGTTTAGTTTCTTTTTGGTTAGTATATAAATGGGTGTTTATTACTTTTGGAAATGCCTTCATTTTGATAAATTTTTGTTGTTTTATGAATATGAAATTTTATGGAATATAAACAACACGCACTTAGTTTTCTTTGTGAATGGAAAACAAGCCTTTTAAATTGTATAACTTTGAGAGAATTTTCAAAGTGCATTTCAAGGGCACCAAACTTATATTGTGAATATCCTTCCTAGAAAAAGGGAGGCATATAAGTAAGCCTATGCTTAAGAGCGTGAGGGATCTTACAGGTGCAACTTTAAAATACCCCCTAACAAGCTCTTTCTAACGTAGCATCTGGCCCCTTGACCCACCACCTGTCTTGACCCCACCACCATAGCCGAGCCCTCCTTTCACCATTGACAGAACATCCCCAGTGCCATCAACCCACCGTTCATTTCTCCACCATCAAGTAGAACCCATCCAAGCAAACTTTTGTTTTGCATTACAAAGCTTTACAAAGCTCTAGCTGCTTAGAGCCATGTTTTGAAATGATGGCTAATTTTAGTTGATTACGAATAAGCTCCATGGCATGCTACTACAAACCAAACATTGCAACATCCCACAACAACCTTCCACAAGTAGCCACAATTTTCTTCAAATTTTTCTTCTTCTTTGGATTCTTCAAGATGCAAGTTTTTAGTATGTTTGTAGGACACAAAATTCAAAGAATTAGTGAACCATTTGTTGACAAATGTTTTGGTTAAAGGTTACATTGTCGTCTTATTTTAAACGAGACTTTCAAATAGGGTTCAAAGGTTTAATCACTTAGTGGGGATTCCCCATTGAAAATGGCATTTGCATGTACGTTTCTTCTTCATCATCCTAACTAATGTTTTAATTCTCTCCAATGTATTTTAGGTTTTGTAGAAGTTTTATGTGGCATTTCAACTTTTTGTTAATTTTTATGTCCAAAGATTTAGGGTTCAAATTTTGTAATGGGAGGCCCAAAGTACCATGTGATCTTTGATGATGGTGGAATCCTAGAGATTATTGAAGACACACCTTTCATTCCTTCTAAGGAAAAGGATTTGTTGCAAGCTTTGAAGGCCATCGTGCAAGAACCTCCTCTTGGACCTGTTCAAAAATCTAATATTCTATGGCTACTTCATGTTACAAGTGGACATGGATTGTACAATAGTGATGAAATTGCAGTCATTTCATGGGATCCTTTCAATGATTTCATAGAAGGCAAGCAAAAAAATTTCAACTTCCTGTGCAAATTTACAAAGACAGAAAACCACACTAAGTCATTTGCCCCAAACACAAAAGAGGGGAGATTTTTGTTTTGAAAGGTTTTGGTGTAATTCATGTGAAGTTCATGGTAGGGGAATGGTGTGGCATACTAGTTATACATAGACAATAGAAAGGTGGAAAAATATTTATGCAAACAAAAACATAGATTTCCATAGCTATGTAATAAACATACATTATTTTAATTCTAAACCCGCTTGTGGCTTACATGCCCACATTGAACACACACAACTTCATTCTTCAAAAGAAAAAAAAGACAAAATGGGCCTGCATGGAGCCCATTCACTTCTACCTTAACATCTATAGACATATCTTGAGTTCATCTTCACATAAAAACATAAATTTAAAAAAAAAGTTATTATAGATTTACAATTGCCTTACAACTACCCACAAAAAAATGAAGTTTACCTTAAAGGAGCCCATTGCATTTTGATGTTGACCTTGCAAATTTGTTTTGCCTCCATCACCGCTCTCTCTAAGATTTCTTCAAGTTAAAAGGAAAATGCCATAATTGTCATTACACATACCCTTCTCAACTTCAATTTTTCACTTAAGTATTGGTCTCAACACAATATGAAACATTTCAAAACTTTGATTGATATGTTTCGACCTAGGTATATCCACACAAAAAAACCCTAGGTTCTAAAATCAATCTAAATATATATATATTTTAGGACATACCCAACAAATAGGTTTCGACATACCAATGTACATACTATGAGTGTACCCTGTATACCAGTACAACACTGGTAGATACCAGAAAATGCATTGTCTCCAGTCAATGGTTTTGCAATACCAAATGACCTCAGTGGTGTGGTTGACCAGAGAGGGAGATTGGACCAATGGTCAATTGATAAACTGGTTTTAACATAACGATATGATACTTCACCTAATAAGAGTTAACCAGTTGCTAAGTGCGGCCGGGCATCCTAAGTTCTAACTTGTGAAAACTATTAATAGCAGCTTGTAAATTCTTGGGGAAACAATTGGGCAACCGTCTTGCCACCAATAAGTACCCCAGGTTGATAGGGGGGTATTAGCCCATATTGAAAATGGTTATGAACCGATTTGGGAATAGAAATTTCCTGCACCCAATGGGAAGGCTTAGCTTGCACTCAAAGTGCCTTGATTTGTATTCTTTTAAGTTTTGGGTGGGGGTGGGGGGAGGATTTTTTTTCATTTTTCCTTTGTTCTTAATATATTCCTTATATTCTCAATGTGTTCCCCAAGGATGTTCCCAATAACACCTCATTTTATTCCCAGGTGTTTTGCCAAAAGTCCTCCCCTTCTCACCTATATAGGTGGACCAAGGGGGAGGCTCATCATCTTTCCATAGATTCTTCTATTTTGGGGGAGCCTCCATAGTCCAGGTTGAAACTGGTGAAGAACAGTTTTGGGAATAGAAATTTCATGCAGCCAATTGGAAGGCTCATCATCCACTCAAAGTACCTTAATTCTTTTTCTATTAAATTTGGGGAGAGGAGGGGGGGCGGGGATGGGGGGACGAGGGTTTTTTTCATTTTTCCTTTGTTCCCAACATGTTCTCTCTATGTTCCCTTCAAGTTCCCAATGAGTTCCCATCACATTCCCAGTTTGTTCCCCAAGTGTGTTCCCAATAGCACTTTGCTTTATCCCATATGTTTGCCCAAAGTCCTCCCCTTCTCACCTAGATAGGTGGGCCAAAGTGGGAGGCACTCCATCTTTCCATAGAATCTTCTACTTTTGGGGAGCCTCCATCTTTCCATAGAATCTTCTACTTTGGGGGAACCTCCATAGTTTCAGCTTTATTTTTGGGATGGGCCAATCAAATTGGCTCATTGCAAAAACAAAAGTTGGACTTGTGAGGTACCCCCAACTAATAAATATGAATCTGAATAAGTACCCTCAGTTAGGTAGGGTGTTCCTAGGAAGGGCAATGTAGAGAACGATGAGTGTGAGGAATTTTGCCCCAAAAAAAGGTCCCAAGGAGAGAGATAGAGTTAGGGATGTCAATGAGTTGAATTTGGGCTGCTTGATTTTACACATTCAATCACAGTGCAAGTGTGGAGACATGTGCAATCAACTAAAAGTTTACACAACCATAGAAATGTGAATATTATATTATTTGAGCTTGGCACTGTTGTTTACTACCAGTGATGATCAACTATTTTAATTTTTTTAATGTCTTCATATATTTCTGTTAATGTCAAATTATATGCATTTCATGGACATGAAAAAACACATGTTAATTTTATTTTTTGTATCCATGTTGGTGGATAAGAAAACAGATTGAGTTAGAGTTATAAAATGGAGGTGATTATTAGGAACGGTGTGAGATAGTTACTAAGAAAGTTAATAAAAAAAAGAAATAATTATAAAAAAAGAAATAATATAGTTAGGCTTGAAAATGAGAGAGTTATTTCTGAAATTGTCTTTGGAATGGTCCATGGACAACCATCCCAAAAATTTCAAAAAATCCCCCATATACCAGTTTCCATTACTTGTCACTGGAAATTCGCCCTCGTATGTTGTTGTTTTGTGTTCTTGGACGTGGGCCCTTCCATTTTGTTCCTTGTGTTCCCCCCTTTTTTTGGGTGCTTTGGTTTATTTGTGATTGGCAGGGTTTCATCAATTTGAAGGTACTTTAGAACAGGTCCACTCCAGTAGTTCCCTATTTTGACCTGTATTGTTGCTTATCACATTCAATAAAGTTATTCACAAAAAAGAAAATGAGGAGAACCTTGTGTTCAAAGTGAAATTCGAGGATGGCCAAAATGTCAAGGAAAATAAAAGAGAATGAAACTTTAATTTCTTTTCAACTCAAGATTATTTCAGTTTCCTTCTATTTCATGTGTTTTGCATGTGTCTACATGTTTAACATCTACCTGGGGGCTTATTTAGGATACGAGATACTGAAGGGGACTATATAATACCTACCTACCTAAACTGTCTAAAAATTTACATATGTCATGGAGTGCCTAAGGTCTAGATAGAGGGTTACCTTAGGATATTTAGGTAGTCTTCTCTTAATCTGCACTAGTGTGGCCTGTGCCCTTGGTTGAAGTATGAACCCATTACAAAATAGAGGAACTCAACATGTGGACAGTGTTTTGTAATGTATGTATTGATCTTTTGAATAGCCAAATATGAAAGGAAATCATGCTTGAATTGAATGGTAAGCCTTCAAGTGTTGCCACATTCTCAACCGATTTTCTTTCCAAAACTTGGTTTTTTGGGAATTTATTTGAATTTTCAGTGACAGAAATCACTTTAAAATCAATATCTCCCACATTTTGAATCCAAATCTTACCAAATAAATTCCATTAAATCCTGCTCATCAAGATCTTTCCAACAACACCAAAGGCACATTCTAATTCCTCCGATATATTCAGGTACGATTTAATTTAATTTTCAGTAAAGAAATCATTCAAAATTCAAGAACTTTTGCACTGCAAGTCCAAACGCCATGGAACCAAGCCAATGCACCCCTCCTCCTTGAGAGCTTTCCAAAGAGAGCAAGAACATGATCTGAAGCACCCTGTGATCTGAAGCACCCTGGTTCGGTGGATCTCATAAGTACAGGCAAACTACCTTCGTTCATAGATAGATGACCATAACTTAAGTAGATAGAAGTTTAGTTTTAGAAAAACTATGATGATCATTTTAGAAAGTTCATCTTAATTTCGAGGAGTGACCCTCACTTTGGTAAACTTTATGGATAGCTAAAAGAAAAGTGGAATAACTAGGTAGAATGCTCGACCAAAGTCAGGCTCAATAAGGATTACTTTAATGACTTCATTTTTCAATTGTTTCCCACCCGATCTAGAACTCTGTAAGATTGGACAATGTTAAGTGAAAAGCTATTTAAATGTCACCTTATGAGCCAATCATTATGGCTAGTCAAGTAGAAGCAGTCTTATTTTAGGCATTGTGAAGACCATTGTATTGCATGCAAATATGCAAGTCCAGGTCTTGTTTTTTTTTTCCAATATCTAGTCAGGCAAGGCCATTGGATATATATCACACAGAATATCAAATAACCTCATTTTGAAAATTTAATGGACTCACCTAGTATGAATTTGTATCTCTAAACAATACCCTGCTTATCAATTTCTTCAACTATTATTTCTGAAAATGCTTACTTATTATGTATAAAGGTTGATTTTTCAAATATTCAGAGTGAGAAGCTCCAAGTATCCACCAGTTGTGCAAAAGGATTGGTTATGTTAAATATCCTAGCCAAGAACCACCTAGAATGATGTCGAGGTAAGTCTTAAGATTAAAATAATCTTTTGTTAATATGATTAATTTTATTGTATCACTAATTTTATTGTGGCATGTTGATAAGTGTTCCAAGCTTTATGTCATCACTCAATACTCAATTTATATGTTTCTTGAATATATAACCAGATGGAAAACATGATTATTGACAATCGTAGAAACCTTTAATAATGCATATCCTCAAGTTCTCAACATGTCAGTCTACACAATATTGTGATTGAAAGTGTGCAAGTTTAGAAGAAGACATGCTTGATTTTTATCCTCAAATGATGCATCTTTAAAATAGTCATTGAAACTGCTAGAACTGAACATCCAGAAATCAACATGAACTAGTGAACCTGGGCATAATAAACTGGCAGCCTGATAGTCAAGAAATCAATATGTACAATGATTTCTTAGGTTTAAGGTGTCACAATTCTTACATTTACCTGGACTTTTTTAACCTGCTTTTTGTTTCACATATTACAGGCCAATCTTATGGTCTCTTTGTTGGGAGGCCCCTGTCAACAATGCAAATATCAATTACACATTTTGTAAGAGAAAATATGAAACATTCTTTAATCAACTTGAACCTAACATTGATAATCAAGTGGTGTAGGGAAAGTGGGTCTAGGGTTTAAAGATATCCAACTCGAATGAAACACATGTGTAAATACAGATAGGATATCATAATATTTAAAAGTGATGCTAAACCGAACTCAGCTTTGAAAATTGTTTACAACAACCTTAATACCAAGGATCTATGGTCCCTACTCCCTACCAACTTCTCCTCCTAAAATGTTACATGGTAGGTCGATTTTCAATACCCTGCCCTGGACTCAGCTGTTACAACTGACCTAAGTCATTTTTCAATATCTGGCAAACACTAGTCCAAATTTGGATCACCACCACGACAAACCCTAATTAGGTCAGCTTTTTATGTTGAGAAAGGGCAGGTCACATTGGGAGCAAAAGTTGTTCTCAGGCTAGAACACTCAAGCTATACTGCCCCTTACTGCCATGCCCTCACATAACATACCTATGAATTCTAGTTTCATAGTTTAGGGTCTTTCACAATCCTTTTCATTCCAATGCACAAGCAAAGCAGATTCTAGTCCCTGGAAAAGTGGGAGAGGTGATGTTTATTGTCTTCCAGACCCCTTTTCGTTCCCAGTCACAAGCAAAGCAGATTCTAGTTCTCTGGACAAGTTGGGGAGGGTGGTGTTTGGTAGTAGACCCATCTTAGTTCCCATTCACAAGCAAAGCAGATTCTAGTGCCCTTGAAAAGTGGGGGACGGTGGTGTTTGGTAGTTTAGCATCTTTCAGACCCCTGTTTGTTCCCATTCACAAGCCAAGCAGATTCTTGTGCCCTGAAAAAATGGGGGGTGCAGAATTTGAATGGTTTAGGTGAGGCATGGAACATGGGGTCTACTATACTGGAATAGCAACAGCGTGGTAGTGAAAGACTTTCATGGCATGGCTGGTGTTTTTACCTACTTCTTTTGCTTCCAATTTTGATTCTCGGCACCACTAGCAGATTTGGTTCCACACTTAATTTCCATGCATAGCGTCTGGAGATGCAAGAAAAATATTCTTCTTTTTTTCTTATTTTCATTGGATTGATTTATTGGCCATGCCTTGTAAGGCAAGCATATTGTGTTGAGAATCATTATAGAGTACAGTAGCTTCAAGTGATTTTGCCCCCTAGAAACTAGGTGAGATGATTCATCCTAATTTAGTTGCAAGAAGATTCATTCTACAACCTCCTCACATGTGCACTCAAGTCAACTGACTTTGTCACCAATCCATAACCTACAAAACTAGATATGAAAATACTTTTAAAAAAAATGATTATGGCATCCATCATATGTGACAATTCATGTAATTCTTTTTAAATGTGAAAATTTGATTGAAAACATTCAAATAGACATGTCATGTCAAGTCTTTTTTCGTTTTTTTTGAAATTTTGCACAAATGTGAAAAATAAATAAAAAAGAGAATGTTCAATCACTTTTTTTTTGAAAAGAAGTCATTAGATTTACAAAAAAATCGAAATCATGTTGAACATTTTCCTACTGGTTTTGGTTTGGTAATAAAAAATTAATTTAAAAAATAGGTTCTTAGAACACATCATCATTTAAGGTGAGATCCCTTTTGAGTTCCTCATAACTAATGTGATGTTAAAAAATGAAAAAAAACTCTTGAAATTTTTTCTTGTACATCAACATGATGTTCATTAAAATAGATTTATTTTCTATTTTTCCCCTACCTATGACCAATTTATCATAAATATAAATTGTCGATATTAATTAATGGCAGGGCCATTGTGTGTAACACACCTTATTTCGTTTGCTAGCTTAACTAGACAACCCTTGAACAAAAGCCTCTAAGAAGGAGTTTTTGGTTAGTTAGTTGACTGATGGTAGCACAAATCCCAAGTTTATAATTGGGTTTTGCATCATGCATTCCCTAATCCTCATCTACTGCTTTTGGTCTTTTGGTGCAGGATTTAGTGGAGAAGAAAAGGGGTGGTGGTGGAACTTTGGGTGGTGAGTTGGGGTCTGGACTAGTGTTGTATGTGTAAGTGTCAATAGCCATAGCCATATCTACGGCGTGTAAATCCAGTGTAAGTGTAAATCATTTACACTTACACTAGTTTGAACCCCGTGCCTAATGCACAGGTGTGTGTGTATTTGACAGTACATATTACAAAATTACAACTACATTTCCAAAACCTCTCTATATACCACATTGCTAGGTTCTTTTTGGGGGAATTTATTTTCATTGTTTCAACCTGAAATTTATTTTTTCTACACATTCTAACATTTTTTGTGAAAAGGAATGGCCCTAATTGCCAAATTTAGAAAGAATAATTTAAATTCGCCAAATACATATAAAGCATAAATATTCTTAAATGTTTTATTCACTGTCATTTATATGGTCTATAGCCTAATTTGGTTAAATCCTCTTTGTAGGATAACTAATCACAAAAATTGAAAGAAAGCAAACCCTGTATAATAGGGTTTTTTTTTCAAATTCCTTAGGTAGGTGCAATGGCGAGGATCCCCAGCTTTAATATAGCAGCGTTTTTTTTTTCTTGGTGAAATTTTGCCAATTGGCGACAAAAAAAAACCCAGTGCGACCTTTAGGAAGGAATTTAAAAAAAGAACTTCCAGAACATTCGCCATATTTCTTAGAAAAAAAAAGAAAAAAAAGGAAAAATTTGCCAGATTAGACAGTGAGTCCGTGTAGCTCACCTAGATTTAGGTAGGATTGCAGAAAAAGCTCTACTGTCTGCCTAGGACAGTCACCATTTAATGTAAATGGATGGATGAAAAAATGGATGGATGGATGGATGACAAGATGGATGGATGAATGGAAAGCTTCGTTTCGTCCACGACGTCTTTTATTATGTTTTCCCTCTCGCTCTCTCTGCATCTCTCTCTCCATGTGTGTCTTAGTCTGTCTTTTGCGGATCTTCTTCTTCACCTCCAAGCACCCAGCCTAGCGGTGTCACACAAATGCAAATAAAAGTGAAGTGAGAATTGACATCTCTAAACCCGGGCGCTTCACCTTGGCTGCCATACAACTGCTGCTCCATTCCCTTAAAGAGCGCGCCTGTTCTTTTGCTACACCCATGCCTTTTCCTCCCTCCCCAAGAATCTAAACTGCTAGCATGTGCAAGTCTCGCTATATTTAGCTACTGTTCGTCCGGATTAAGGAGAAGCTTCACGATGTCCTCGCTATATTTAGCTACTGTCCGTAGCTATTGTCCATCTGGATTTAGGGGAAGCTTCATTCTTCCTTTACTATATGTAATGTCCAAATTTTTACACTTACAAGGGCAGTGAAAATATTTGTCACATACACTTTTACACTGCCCAAAACATTTTAGTGTAAATACTAAAATTATTTGTAAAGTCACGCTGTCTTTGGGCCTCCTTTCACCCCAAATCTTTCTTTCAGGGGTATCCATAAAATAAAGAAATTTATTAGATCTGGGAATGAAATGTTGAAAATCAGCATTAATGCACAAGGTTCAAGACTAATTATAATGGCTTTACAAGTAGGAGCAGTAATGTAGGCGCTAAGAAAAAGGAGAGACAGGGTGAAAACTCAGTTCACCACAAAAACTGAGGTCCCCCCACCCTTGAATGCTGATGTTTTTTTTTTCCTTTTGAATCTCCTCAAGTAAAAATCACATTTTTAATATTGTTATGTATTTACATTATTTTTATAGGGCCACGTAAAATCATATATACATATATATATATACATTATTTTATCAAACTGCATAAAACTATATAAATAAATTTATTTTTACACTTACACTGTTTTACATGGCATGAAATAAATTTACGTGGTTTTACATTTACACTTATATGGAGTGTAAGTCCCAAACCATTTACATGTACAACACTGGTCTGGACTGCACCAACTGGGGTGGGTGGTTTTTGTTGTTCACAAAGAGGAGAAAGCGATACCTGCATGCTGCCTATTGCAGTTTCTTCGGAGGGATTCTGTGTCTCTTTGGAGACATCTGATCAAACAATTGGAGGGATTCTGGAGCGCTTGAAGTGCAATTTGAAGAATATTCCACAACTTCCGTGTACAGTAAAGCCCTGCACATAAGGGGGAGCTGAACCTGGGCCCCAATGCAGTAAAGTCGGGTCCTCCAGAGCTTTACAAGCATTGACTTTGTTTCTGGCACAATTTTGTCAAAAAGCGACCTAAAGAATCTGGGAGCAACCTCCCCAAAGGAAATTTTTTAAGACGTCTTTGCCATATTGAGATTTTTAAAATACTGACATCACTCGCGTGATCACTTAATGATCAACAAGTGTTGTTAAAAAAACATTGTTCAAGTAGCAATGAACCTGAAGGGTGCACCCGCAAAAGCACAATGTTCCTAGCCATTTAGCGGTTTCATTTCAGAATGATCACAACCATTTGATTCATGAAATGCTTTGCAGATAACGGTTGAAGAATGCCAAGGTTATAGACCTGACAAGGAAGACGTAAATTTGTAACCAAGAATGGTTGGCCACTAGAGGCTAGAACAACAACGGCTTGCGAATCGAGAATTGTAATGGCTTGTTCCAAAATCCAAACATGTCAGTTGCGCAAGTGAACAACTTGCAATCATGCAATAATGAACATTGGAGTTCACAAATCATACCTTCCAACTTGTAGTTTGAAAATTGTTTGCCACGTTGTTATTCATTCAAAGTTCAAGTGCATTTTGCTATTTGTAATGCATTTGTAAATTACAACTCACAAGATTTAAAAACCTAGACTTAGAAGCTCCATCATGAACTATGATTCTTTTTAATCCAAATTTTGTAGATGTAATTTTGATCAGGAATTGAAACTTGTTGATTCAAGTAGACATTGTGCTTGAACATCTATTCAAAGTTTTAAATGAATCATGGACCTACGAGTTGTTACATCTTCAAGTGTGCCATGCTTAAAGTGTTCAAGGTTTGCGAATTGTCACTCAAACACATGATCACAAATTCACAATATAGGTTCATGATTGTTTTTCATTATTTGCACTTTTTTTATGATTTTAAAATTTGTAATGCATAATTAGTTTGGAGAAAAATTTATGAGTAATCAATTTCTTGTTATTTGGATTGTGTCAAATCAATTTCCTATTAGTAAAATAAATTTCATGTTGTTATATATCTTCATTTTTGAACTTGTAATTTGCAAATCAATCAAAGATACAAAACTATGGGGGCAATTGACCTTGATATGTGGGCAATCAAATTTTGATGGGGAAGTTGTAAAACATCATCAAAATCTAGATCATGATTCTATAAAACATTTCCTACTTTTTTTTCATGTGAAACTTGGTTATACATTTTTTTGGTTATTTTTTTGGTTGTTTTTGTATGAAACTTTTTTTGGTCAACTTTTTCAAGTGAATTTATCTGCCATGTCCCCTCCAGCACTTCCATCAAACTTCAAGTATAAAGCCTTGTTTGGTTCCAAGTCTTCCACATTGCCTTCAAAACCTATTGCTAATGAATGACCTCTACTTGAAGCTTTGAATGACCTCCATGTACATTTTGATTCAAATTTGTTGATTCATTCTACAACATTGTAATTAATGCAAATATTATAAATTTGGAGTGAGAACCTAAATGTTGAAACTTATTATGAAGAAACAAAAATACAAACTTGGTTGAAAACTTCAACATATTCAACTAGCTTGATTATTATGGGTAAAATCTATCATCAGTGGGGATGGTTTGGTGAATTCAATAAAGTGCATAGTTGTTCAAAAGTTTGAAGGTAGAAAAATGTTTTTCATCCCGAAACTTGAAGCATTTAGGGAGGAAAAAAACCATGTTTGTTATGTCAAGGGTGAATGTTGGGGAATTCTATAATAATAATAAGTGTGCACATGTAAAAAACTAGGTTTTATTCACGTAAATCCTTCCCAATTTTGTTATGTAACTTGTTAATCAAGGTTTGTCCAATTTTCTATCATTTTATACTTGTTTCATGGCAAACCCATAACAAATTTTGAAAATATGAAGTTTCAATTCTCGTCTTGAATTGCTTAAGGTTAAGCAAATTTTCCTAAAGAAACACGAATGTGATCATGTAGGTTGGGGTATGGTTGTAGCTTTCCATTCTATTGTCATGCAAGTTATGAAACTTACATTAGATAAGGCCAATGTGTTTGTTTTAAATTATCACAATGAAGTTACTTCAATTGACAACCAGTCATGTCTTTCAATCCATGCATATATACCATTCAAAATTGAACAAAGGTCCCTATGTTGATATCTCTATAACATCTAATGGATGGTTATAATGTAACCAACTTGACCACAATGATTATGCAAACAATTTTCATCAATTGAAGTAGAACAAACATTGATTTCATTTCAACAAAACTAATGTTTTTTGGTATTAATGGGGTTAATATATTTTAGGGTTGTTGCATAGGTGTTATTATGCAACTTTAATATCTATTTGTTCCATTCATCACTAGTGTTCATTGCATGGTGCACCAAAAAATTTGGTTGTACAAACCCATTTAATTTTGCTTATGGTCAATCGTCTTGAGACAATCATGTAATCATTGTATACATTTCTAGCTTTCCAAAAAGGCATTTAGAAGTAATTAAGTTAAGGGAAATCATGGAAACAAAAGGCTTGAAGCTTCTAAACAACATCAAAACGCACTACATTTCTATGTTAAACCCATTCAAATAAATGTTACAATAATACTGTCCATTGGTGTTGAAGACACCATTTGACAACATTACAATCAAAGTTATTGCTTCCAACTTGGAACATCTAATGTTGAGATTATTTTGAGCCTTGCTTGCATTGTCCCCCTTTCAAACATTGTGAAGAATTTGATAAAGGTTGCACAAACACATGTCTTTGTCATTGACTTGGTGCAAGTAATCAACTTGTTGACCCATGTAAAAAATGTTCTTTGATCCCTTTACAAGTTTCAAGTCGAACTCATTTGTATCTTTCTAATCTTGTGGAAGGTAAATATGAGATAATTTTGATGAAATCCAAACTAAAAATTTGAATAATGGTGTTGATCATTTAGCATTTGAATGCCAAACAAACAACATATGGGCACAAGCTTGAAATTTTAACATGGGGGTGAAATGTTATGTGATTAAGGACACTTTTAAATAGTTGTGGCAAGTGTCAAACTCTAACGTTTAAAGGTGGCCTCAAAATTAGTGGTTGAGTTACATTCTTTCCACAATTTGAATTGTATGAAGCATTTAGTATCGTGTATCTTCATTTTTGGTTTTTTGAAAGGTGTGATGAATCATTCAACACCCATTTGAATGTTTTGAAAGCCTTTTTGTGTACCCAAAAAAAATAAAGGTTGTTGAACATGTGGTTCTTGAGGATTTGTGTGCACCTACCCTACATCTGTAAAAATTCATGTTTAAGGTGAAAGCACCCTACGATGGTCAAATATAGTTGTCACAAATACTATTATTTGAAACTATGTGACTTTGAACTTCTATTAAGCTAATATTGATGAAGCTATGAGGGTTTGACAATCAAAGAAGCATCAATATCCTTTGAATGCTTACAAGTTCTTTAATGCTGAACAAGCTTTGTGTTGTTGTTTTGTTTTCATTATCCACATTATGATTCCATTGTTTTTGGTTGTTTATTGGTTTCCTAACTTATTACTATTATATGTTAACATGGAACATAATTTTAAAAAAGTTATTGACCTTTTGTTTCATGATCTTGGTTGGTTTAATGACCATTGTTCCTAGATTTGTTTTCTTTCTTTTTGAAGAACAATATTAACTTACGAGCTTGCAAGAGACCTTATGTTGCATTGGGTAGAGTTTTTAATGAATAGGGTTGATCCCTTCATAATGTGATCCCTTCATAATTTGTAGGCAAGTTTTCATTGTTGGTTAACTATTTCTTGCCAATTTTGAGTGCAACCTTAAATACTAATCACCAAAGCTTTGTATTGCCACCCCTAATATGTCACCAATAATATTCATACAATAATATTCATAAAAATAAAAATAAAAATCATCAAATTTGCACCTATTATAGGTGGTCAATTGTTAGGATGGAAAGATTTTGACAACTATTTTGTGTTAACTTGACGTCCTTTAAATTCTCCTTTTTACTTCCCAATACCTTTATACATTTTTCGAATATATGGTGTGCTTATAAACAAGGTGTGATATACACAATGGCCCTACCATTAATTTAATATCAACAATTGATATTGTATGATAAATCACTCATAGTTAAGGAAAAATTAAAAATGAAAATATTCCAATGTACATAATCATGTTGTTGTAATAAAAAAATTGTCATGATTTTCTTATAAAATTTAACATCAGATTAGTTGTGAGAAACCCAAAAGGGATCTCACATTAAATGATGACAAGGTATAGGAACCCATCTAAACATTTAAGAAAATTGTTACCACCTAAACCAATAGGGAAATGTTGTAACATGGTTATCAATTTTTTAAAAATCTAATGACTTCTTTTTTCTCCAAAAAAAAATTGATAAAAAAAATTTCCATTTTTATATTTATTTTTCACATTTGTGCAAAATTTCAAACCAAAGAAAAAAGGGAATGACATGTGCATTTGAATGTTTTCAATCACATAGTCACATATTCAAAAAATTACATGTATTTTTTATGGGTACCATAACCATTGTTGGAGAAAGTAGTTTCATATTTAGTTTTGTGAGTTCTGGATTGGTGAGAAAGTCACTTGGGGTTGGGTGCACATTTGAGGAGGTGGCACAGAGAACAAACTATCAAAAGATGAATGTGAATATTTTTACAATCAAATTAGGATGAATCATCTCACCTAGTTTCTAGGGGGCAAAATCCCTTGAAGCTGCTATACTCTATAATGATTCTCAACACACTATCCCTGCCTTACAAGGCAGGGCCAATAAAGCTTTGCAGGGTTTTGATGATCTTTGCCTTCTTCAATGACCAGCTCCAGTCTGTTATTCTTTTTGTTCATCACAGCTTTGCAGGACAAGCTGGGTTTCGTTAATCAACCTCACTGCTTTGGGGGCGTTCCTCCTGCGTAGAGCAGCTGGGGTTCTTTACATTTCTCCCTTTTTGCTCCAGTACAGAAGAAGCAAATTGTTTTTTTTTTTTTTGGTTGAGTTTCGTACCTTACATGCTCTTTCGGCCGTCGTACAAACTTGCCCAACACTTCTTAACCTTGTCCTTCATTTCTAGATCTCTGCCCGATCTCTCACGTTCCAACCAAGGTGTAAACTCGTCTGGCAATGGCGTTTGATGAGAACTTGAATTCCAATGAGACCAATGGGAAGACAAGAAAGCGTCTGGCAATCCTCAGCATTGATGGAGGCGGGGTTCGCGGTGTTATCCCTGCCCAAATTCTCGAAGTGCTTGAAGGTTATCTACAGGTAAATTTTTTTGGCGCCCATCCAGCTCAGAAAAGTAGATTTTTCACCCATCCCACACATCCAAAAAACTGGCAATCCCAGTATGTTGCGTCTGCTCTGACCTCAGGATTCTCACCCCTGTGACATCGATCCTACTTCGCAGAGCTCCATTTAGCTGCACAAGTATTGCCAAGTCCTTGAAAATAGTTAAACTCTAGCATTCATCAGAGTATTTTCACGTCATCTGTGCCAGGCAGTAGCATGCATGTTTCTAGCAGGATAATGGTTCCAGGTGATAGAGCTAGCAGACAAGCAATTTTGGGTTCCAATTCCATGGTTTGCATGCAATTTAGCTATACTGCATGGTGAAGCAAATATACTAGTCGACTTTGTTGTGCATAGTGGAGGTCAATGTTGTCTCCACCAGGGGACAAACATTGCATGGTCACTTATTGCTTGGTATTATGCACTTCAGCCACTAAGTACCTCAACCCAGAACTAAAATTTATGAGGCCTGCAATAGTGGGATGAAACACTCGAATGAAGTGATGATGCTTGTTGGCAGCCGGTGTTCAATTTCATTCTAGTTTTGTTTCATAACTTAGTGCGAAGCTTGAATTCTTGAGGAAACTGACAGGGGTCTACTACATCGGGTTGTTGGCATGGTTGGAAATAGAGAGCGGAAGGGGTTGAAGACGAGAAGGCTGAAGACAAGAGCGCTGTCTACGCTGAAGACAAGAACGCTGGAGAGTAAAAAAAAACAAGACATGATCTATGGGAGTACTTTGATATAATTGCAGGGACCAGCTCTGGAGGTCTCATCACAGCCTTGATCACCATCCCCGTACACATTGTCAAAGATCAGCCAGCTCGTACTTACAATGCCAACCAAGTCGTAGCGTTCTTTGACGAGTATGCCGAAACGATCTTCCCAGAAAGATTTACGTAAAGCATCTCACAGACCCGCCTCTGATCATTTATCGTCAGCAAGCATCAAGCTTGACCTTCACGCTCACGATTTTAATACTGCTTTCTAAGAGCGTCGTGACAAATTTTGTGCATTGAAAAGTGGACAACTAGGTTCCCTGGTTGTCTAGCATGCGTAACTTATAAGGGGTTTCCCAGTCCTTGCAAGAAATTGAACACCAAATTGCAACTCTGATTACATGTCTACTAGAAGATCATGTCCATGTCCACAAGTATGCACTGCCCTAGCAGGCGGTGAAGGTCAGAAACTTTAAGCTGTGCAATGTGCCTGGCAACAACAGCTGATCCTTCACTCAATTTCTCACTAATTTACAGCGCAGAATTCTCAACTGTGCAAATTGAGGGTATGTCATTGCAGGGGTAAGCCCTGGTTTCATTTGCTTTGGGACGGAATTGTATCAATTTTCCGTAATGTATATGACGCCGGACCACTGGAGAATCGGCTGCATAGGACGTTCGGTGAAGCGCTTCTGTCTAGAGCTCTCACCTCTGTCATCATCCCAGCTTTTGACACCAAGAAGCAGCGTCCAGTCTTGTTCTCTGACCTAGAGGTACCATTTCTCCTTCTCACGCTAAGCAGGTAGCCTGCTCCTAGTAAGACCCTGGTCTAAGTCCCAGATGCTTCAAGTTGCTGTCAAGAGGATCTCGGGGCTGTAAGATGTAATCATGTAGCGATGAAGATGATACATACTGGGTCCCTTTTGTCACAGAACCTTCTCCTATAACATCTATAAACCTATGTATGCAAAGTGACGAATCCTGAATGTTTGGAAATTTGTTCAGACTACCAGAGAGAGTTTTCAGGTGTTGATGTGATCTTATGATGATGGATCTTGGGTTCTGATCGTGCTGCAGGGCGTCGATGAAGCAAACCCACTTTATAATGTATATGTGAAGGATGCGTGTCGGGCTACAACAGCAGTTCCCATACTCTTTCCTCCTGCCGTCGTCGAAGAACAAGTTTCAGCCGACCGAAAGCAACCTGGCAGGTCAGAAGTGTTCAACGTGATTGACGGAGGAATAGCTGTCAACGATCCGGTTGGTTCCTCTTCATCTGCCGTCGTCGAAGAACAAGTTTCAGCCGACCAAAAGCAACCTGGCAGCTCAAAAGTGTTCAACGTGATTGACGGAGGAATAGCTGTCAACGATCCGGTTGGTTCCTCTTCATCTGCCGTCGTCGAAGAACAAGTTTCAGCCGACCAAAAGCAACCTGGCAGCTCAAAAGTGTTCAACGTGATTGACGGAGGAATAGCTGTCAACGATCCGGTTGGTTTCTCTTCATCCCATTTTCTTCAATTTTTACTACCTATGAACATTCGTCATTCTCAAAAGCTTTTCCTCTCATACATAAATGCATCGATTCTAAGAATCTGAGATATTCAGCTTGGCCCTGGGCTTTGTGTATCAATAAATTTTTCTCTGGTGCCCTCATGGATCTGGACCCCATGTTCATCAGGATTTCTGTTCAGCGTTGCAATTTGCTTATCTGGTTTCTCTATACCGTCATTATCATCTTCTGCAACAAGAACATGCTAAGCTTGAAGCTTTAGAATTATTTTCTCTAGCTCATTGGTATTCTTGGATAATGTGTTGCCAGACCTTAGTGGCAGTCACACAAGCAATCAGTAGGTTTTTCTCTGGTGCCCTCATGGATCTGGAACCCATGTTGATCAGGATTTCTGTTCAGCGTTGCAATTTGTTTATCTGGTTTCTCTATACCATCATTATCATCTTCTGCAACAAGAACATGGTAGAGCTCATCGGTATTCTTGGATAATGTGTTGCCAGACCTTAGTGGCAGTCATACAAGCAATCATGCAAGAGCGACACGCAATCGAGGAAGACGAAAAAGAAATCGCGAACAAGCGATCACGGGATTGTAAGGTTCGTATTTCAACCGTCGTTGAGCAAAGACTTCCTCTTGGCTTTTTGGGACTTGAATGTCTTCAAATGGGGTCTATGACAATTGCACATCTTCATTAAATCCATTTTGTGCTAACCGAGATTTGATATCCTGGTCATGTGTCTTTGTTTTCCTCAGGACATCAGGGATGTTTTGGTGCTGTCTCTGGGAACAGGGCAGCATCCAATGCGCTTCATTGCAAACCCACATTGGAGTTCTGTACAGTGGCTGCTAAATCGTTCGGGATCACCCTTGCTTAGCAGCTTTCTTTCTGCGAGTGAATATATGGTAGAGTACTATACCTCCAGGATATCCAACGTTCATCAATCTCATCCCCATTACCTTCGAATCCAGGTACCGCTCCTTTAGTGAATATACGTTTGTGGATCCCTTTATATTGTGCTTACTCAGCCTTTGGATTAGCTTGGCTAAGCTGCGTTTGCCGTGGAGCTGTGTTGCACAGTGCGAGCGGTTGTTGGAATCTGAAATCCTGCAAATAGATGACGCGGAAAAAAAAAACTTGAAACGGCTGAAGGACGCAGCAGCTGCACTCGTCAATACCAATTACAGAGAAGCACTTTATAGGTAGCATGAACATTAACACATCTGAAATTTTTTTGGAACATTTCTGAGCTCCACACAAGTATTTTGGGAACCTTGTCAGCCAATAGGTTAAGCCGGTACTAGTCTAAGAGAATTAAATGGTGTGTTTCAGGCAACATGCACAATTCAGAAATAAGTGTGACATGGGGTCTACAATAAAAATCTTTGGATTTTAAAGTAAGCAGCAGCCTGTTGCCTTCCCCCCTCGTACTAATTTTGTTGGAATTTGTCCATGTCTACCTTCGAGTAGCCGGTTTGCTTTATGTGAAAAAACACCCCACCATTCCACTTGCTGGCAGACATGAGGTCAGTTTTTTCTTTCTCTCTTGATGTTGATATCAACCTTGTGTGGATGCTGGCGGACAGTTTTGCTGAGTTGTTGGTTCATGAACGGCGCAAACTGCAAGAAAGTACAGTCCAACCTGGTGAGGGAGAAAGCAAATTTGGCCGAACACGTAGAAGCAGGCCGCTTGATGAAAACAAAGAGCAGGGGGTGAACCCCTTGCGGGGAGGGAGGCAACAGCCCCATCAATCATTATCAGAAGAAAACAAAGAGCAGGCTGAAGCCTTGAGGGATGGCGCAGCGCCATCAACTGCCGGAGCAGTACAAACGGCGGTCAATGGGCGTTGTCTGAGGATGAGAACGGCGGTTCGTGGGTGTTGCTCGAAGATGGGAGCTACACTGGCTGTTGTGTGTTTTGCCGCTTTTTGGCTGGTTTTATATCTTTTTAAATTTGTGAAGACGGCACCCCGCATCTGAAGTTTGGAGTGTTTGCTTACCATCGCAAGAGGAGGATGGAGCTTTTGAGCTAAGTTTTAGAGGACGCTGTTTATGGAGCGGATGGGGGCATTGCTATTTGAAGGGTTGCAAGTTCTCTGGTGAGCAGGGAAATCTCAGTGTGTTTTTTTAAATTTTTGTTTTTGAAGGTGTTGAAAGAAAACTCTTGGAAAAGATAATGATGGAGGAAACATGTGGGCATTGTAGTCAGATTCTTAGCTAGGTGTAGTGGTCGGTTTGAAATTCTCTTCTGTTCGCATTTGTTTGATACTGCACATATGTGTCAACAGAAGTAGAATAGGATCAGCAATAGCTCAGGGGTCGCTCCAAGGAATTGATGAAAGGCTCAAGGGGTTTCGGGATCGATTTTTATGGCATAAAGTTGTGATCCTTTCTGTCATTGTTTATGTTGTCTTTGTTCTGAGGCTGGGGAGAGAGAGAGTACCCTCATAAGTGGGAGCTCCGGAGTGAGACCTTGTTCTGGGAAATTGTTTCCAAGGTCAAACAGTTCAGTGATACCAGAAGTCCGTCTTAGCTCTGTTTTCTGCCGAAGCCAATTATCTGCCTTACATTCTTATTTCAAGTATGAGGCTATGCTTTTTCTACTGTGGATTGTGTTCTATCTTGTGATGTTGAGAAGTGTTGTTTTGTGGACATATGGGGACAAGTTTATGGGAGCTGGGGAGTGTGTATGATCATGACTAAGGTTGCCATAAAAAGAATCTGTGCTGCTCAAGAGAGTGAAATCTGAGAGATCTGATCTTTGGAGGCCCATAGGTTAGCAATTTAGTCTTGTTTTTCAAAATAAGAATGTGTGGCACGTTCTTATATTAATTGACAATACTAAGTTCCTCATTTGTGAGATAAAGAAAATATACTAAGTGTATCACAATGCATTAATACTATAGAATCATAAAGCAATATAGAAACCTAATGGAAATTACCTCGTATTCTTCACTTGCGATGTTCATACCTTGACAACATCCGTGGTATTATCAACATATACTTTCACATGTACATCTGATGTAACTCATTGTGCTATATATCTTGTAATGTATTCATGGGTATATGTGTTAACTAAATAGATATTTACATTTCAACTATAGTTACATTGGTGTGAAACATTTTGAATATGACTATCAGGCATTTAAAAGTTATTATATTTATCTAATATATGTTTCTGGGACAAAGATTGAAGGAAGAAAAGCCACAACATGGGATGATATAACAAGCTTACAATTTTGAGTACTTGGATGTTTGTAAATACAATTTGTAACTTTTGTTAGACTTTTCCATTGATGCTATTGGAAACTTTCACATGTACAAATTGAATTCCAGATGATAAGATAATAGAAGGAACATTGTTATACAATATTTAGCTATGGGTGACCCATATTTCTTTTTATCAAGTTTGATAACCTATCACATGCCCTATTACGAGTATATGCAATTGTTGTATGGATGCAACACCTCGTTTGAACTAGCATTGTTGAGGGGTGAACAAAGCCAAACATTCAAATAGGAACTTAATGATGAGTTGGAAAAACTCTTTTCAAATTAAAAGGGTTTGATTAGGGAGGTGGACTAAGGATTCACAAGTTCTTAGACTTGTGGACATGGGACTTGAAGCCCAACCCAACACCATAAAATCCAATCAACTCAACATATCTCAAGTTCCAACTACAAAAGTTCAATAGCTAGGACAATAACTACTATCAACTAGCTACTTATTTATATACCATGAATGCTAATGGATAAATTGCACTAATTGTAAAATTGCAATTCATTGTATATACGGTGCAATTCATTGCAACTCAATGGTAGAGCTCTATCAAAACAATTCATTTTTAACTACTATGCACCTCCATTATATTTACACCCATGATGTCATATTGATGTCATTAATTGTCATCCATCCATAAAAAAGTTGGCACTATGAAAATTTCTAGACTTTTTTTTTTTTCAAAATATTGACTTCCATCATCCATTATGATTGTTAATCATGGTTCAAAATTGTGACACATGGCATCAAAATTGTATTTTGAAAAAATAAAAAATAATAATAACTAAGTAGGTCGTACATAACCATAAGTAAGTAGGTAGGTAGGTAGGTTGGTAGATCTTAGGACCTTATACATACATATGTACTTACTTAGCACCTAGTTACTTACCTAAATAGGTAAATAGGTAGGAAAGCACAAGATTAAACGAATTAAAGATTAACCATGAAATTTTATTTTTTTTAATTTTACGTTTTACTTTTAAGGTTAAGTTTTTGAATTCATCCCAAAATGGCACATGTATTTTAATGTGAAAGCTAAGAAAACATGCGTTCTTTATTCAAAGATAAAATTTTTGGGTTAAATATTTAAATTGTTATTTAGTTACAAATTGAGTTGTAATCATAAAAAGATTTTCCCACATGTTTTGTGCTTGCTTTTCATTACGTAAGTTATACAATTAAATTACTAATTATATGATAATTAAATATGCAAATAAATATTTAATAATTAATTATTTGAAATAGTGATTTGAATTATTTATTTTTCCAGATAATTAGTTATCAAAATGGTTTATTTGATTTTATGAAAAATAATTATCCGAAACATAAATTTTGAATAAAATATATGATAATTCATTATTTGGATTAATTATTTGAATCATTTAACCAACAATCTAATTATCTAAATTGATTAGTCTACTTCAAATAATTATAATTAGTTAGATCATGAATTAAGTAATTAATATCAAATAATTAATTATTTTGTTTAATAATATTTTTAAATTAATCAATCTAATTTATTTATTAGTTACTCCAAATATTTAATTATCTGAATTCAGATAATTTATTATCAGTTTAATTAGTTATTTCATAATAATTAGTTAAATTAAATATTAACTAATAACTAATAACTAATAAATTATTGGGAAATTAATTCATTACTAAATACTAAATATTAAATGTGAATTTGGCTAGAAATCATGAAGGTATAAATAGGCATATCCATATGTACATTAAATTGAATTTTAAATATAATATACACTTTTTTTTTATTATCACATTTAAATTAACTATATGTATCCAATTAATTAATTAATTGAGGAATTTATTTAGTTAATGAGTTGGTAGTTATTGATGAATTAATAATTATTCTAAATAACTGATTTAATTTATTATGAAATATTTTCGACTTGGATAATTATTTATTTATTTACTATTTATTTATTTATTTATTTTTCAGTTAATGTTAATTAATTACATGAATTACACTTATTCATTCATATTAATAGTCAATTATTTAATATATTTGATAAGTTCATAATAATTAAATATGTTAAACATACTTAATATTTAATAATCAAATTATTGAAATAATAATTTTTTATAAAACAGTACATATAAATATGTATCCTTACTAAGTTATAAGTAGTTACATTATAATCATATAACATAGTTGAATAATAGTACTTTAGTAACGGCACATTGGTGACCCTACTAATTATGTCAATGTGAATCGTAATAAGAAATTAATTGCAAATGTATCACATAATCGGTGGTGGAAATGTGGACACATGGCATGATCACATGTATGTATATTGTACACTAATAGCAACATAATTGTTGCATTAGTTGAACATTTACCACAATTTTAAAATAGTTGTCACATGTAATTACAACGTAATTTGTGAAAAAGTCAAATATAGTTAATTACATATGTATGTATGATGTGTATAAATTACCATATAGAAGATCCATTTTCAATTCACTTGCAACTATAATACAACTAACTATTATTTTTACATGATAATTTATTTATTAATACCTTGTATTTCCAAAAGGATAGTTGCACAATAGTTATATATGAGTTGTTTTTTGAGTTTTAGTGGCAAGGTAATTTGGTTTCCATAGACACAATCTCTCATAGTGAATTTGTATTTTACATGTCATAATTTTTTAATAGGGGTTTAATTTGATATTATTAACTTGAGTATGCACACAATGTATGTATTTGTTATCCATAATTCGCATAATTTACAAAATTAAAAGATATAAGGACTTCTAAAGTGAAACATATGAACTTACAACCTCAACAAGTTTCATATATGGATTTTTAAATGGTGGATTGATATGATAATTGTTAGGGACACAATTTTAATTAAATAAAATATTATTAAAATCAGGTTTTAAGGATTTTGTAACATATCAATTGTAGGTTAATCTTATTGGACTTTTGTTCAAGTTTTTTGTTAGTGTTAAAAATAGGAGTCTTTTCAAAAGTCCATATCATTATGGGAAAATGTTCATTTTATGTTGGGTTTGTGCATATTTGTATCAAACACAATTTATCTTTAGAAAGACATGAGTATAAATGAAAGATAAATTTTTGAAATTAATGGATTGTCAATGTATTATTAATAAATCCTTCTAGGGCTCAAAAAAAAAAAACAAAGGAATATGGAATTTGGGTGATGTTTTCATGGGTCACTTTGTGAACCATTATAATTTGCACTTGCCTTAAAATATACCAAACCAAATGGTGCCACTTAATCTTGTGGTTACAATATTGTTAATGTTATCATGTGACATTTTGCAATTGTGTTGGGGGAGAGGCAAAGTCCTTTATCCTAGCTTAAATCACCTAAAAATCTAGGCCTAGGCTAGAAGATTAGGTTACTTAGCTTAGGGTTGAATGCATGGTTGAATGGCTCAATTTTAACATATATGAATTCTATACAAATCCATAGCAAGTTTTTTTAAATGACCACATGGACATGGTTGTTAATTCTATGATTTCAATATTGTAATTTTTGACTACCAATTGTTCACCCAACTATGAAACCTCTTAAACCTAGGTCAAAAATTATATTAAAAGGCTGAAAACACAATAAAAAACAGCTAGGGGTGCTAAGGTAAAAGTCCTTTTCCAATGACTAAACATGACATGTGTCATTTTTGTGTTGGTTTATGGTTTATAATTTAATATTTTGGATACCTATTTAAAATTACATGTCAGATATAAATATATTTTGATTTTGTGTCATGTATATTATGCATTCATGCCTTTTATCACATAAACATGAACAACTTTAATTAAAACCACATTTTCAAAATTCATAATTTTCAAAATCAAAAGCATTTTATAAAAATAATTTTCATCAATTTCAAAACATTATGAAATTAAAAAATTTAAATCATCAATATAAAATCCTATCCAATTTTCAAAATGAATTGTACATTTGGTAGAAAAAAGGACCGAAAAAACAAGGATTGTCCACTTTCAAAGTTTGAGTGCTTTGAATGTGCAAAAAACAATTGTGCCATGCTTTAAGGATGTCAACTTTGTAAATAATGGAAAATATTTCAAAAACATTTATGACAATCCAAATTATAATGTTTCCTTGTGATCTTTCAAACATACAAAAATGTAGTTTTAAACAATGTCCATTCACTTATGTGACTCCTTTGACTTTGTTTTTACCCAAAAGTCGTTAATCTTGTCTATCAAGGTGGATGCCACTTGTAAATTCTAAAAAAATACCCTATAAAATTCATGTGAATGAAAGCTAAGGTGAAGATTTTAAAAACATGTTCATCATGCACAAATCTTTTGAAAAACAAAAACAAATCCATTTCAAAAGGAATAATAATGGATTATGTTTTCAAATTTTGACCTTTCAAATGTTCACAACTAGCATTTGGATAAGGTCTTAAGGAAAAGAATTCACATTTAATTTTATTATTTGATTTTTCAAGGAAACTTTTGTCATTATTTAACCATATTTTTAACTTGAAAAGTTCACTATTACTATTTATGAATGAATTATTTTCAATATATAGTTTTACAAATGTGTTCATAATCATCATGTTAATATACTACTAATTTGTAATAGAAAAATTCAAATTTATGTTATTCACCACAAGCATTTAAACACAATGCACCTTGTAGAATTGAAAATTGACATCAAAAGTGAGCCATTCAACCATGCATTTTCACCTAGAGGCAACCTAAAAACCTATGGCTAGACTAACTCATCAATTTAAACTAGGTACTTACCTGCCTACACAACATGTCAAAATATGGCATGGTAGGATTCCCTAAAAGTATTTTTTTGTAAAGTATCTTATATATAAATTCACTTAGTGCGTGCGTCTGTGCGTGACACGACAGTTTCGCGTTTTAATCCGCCGGCGAAACCGGCCCGGACAGTCGAATTCGGAAAACGGGATTCGGCCCGGATAGTCGGATTTGGAAACCAAGGCGCTGTTATTTAATCTTGCAGGGCGCTGTGTTAAGCTTTCGATTGACAAAGGGTAAGCAATAGAACAAAACATGCACAACACTTTTCCCAGATGACTCACAAATGATTCACAGCTCTACTGTTCAGCTGCTGTCATCACGCGGTAAGTACGCACAGCTCTAGAACACCCCACCCTCACAGTCTCTTTAAAGACTGCATGAAGCAAAAGTTGTGAAAGGGCCTTAATTCCTAGACCTTAATTCCTAGAGTGGCCTTATTCAAGGTCTTTACGTGATAGAAAGAAATGGGACAATTTCCCCCAAAACACCCCACCCTCACTTCATCCCCTCTCCTCTCCCTCTCTTTCCCCGGAAAAGAAGAAAAAAAAAATTAAAAGAAAACCAATGGTGGGTGGGTAAGTGGGTGGGTTGAGTTAGAGCTTGGGCTGAACCAGCTACCCACATTGGTACCATGGTAAAAATCTTGAAATCCATTTAATTATTTGTAAATGTCCCATGCTTTAGACTAAATCCAGGGTTTCCGGAGTACAAATCTAACATCTTTGGGGGCTTAATAGGTAGGTATAACCACTAAGAGGCCTCACTTAAAAAAGGTAGACGTACCCAACATGGGTGCTCGATTTACCCAAAATCCATTTAATTATTTTTAAATGTCCGGGCTAGAGACTAAAATCAGGGTCTCCGAGTTCAAATCTAACATCTTTCGGGCTTAATATGACCATAAAGACGCCTCACTCAAAAAGGTGGAGGTACCAACATGGGTGCCAGGGTTTGCCCTTGAGGGACCCTTTGCTACAAAAACAAACCTTTGTGATTGGATTGGTAGTGTGAAGACGAACCAGAAAACAACCAAGCAGACACTAGAGCTTAACAGAGCATTCGGGGTGGCTGGAGTGGTGTAGCCACGGGTTACCTACTAGTCTTTATAGTACCATAAACATAGAATTGTCAAATGTTGATTTTCAAAGTAAAAAAATCATCTTTTTTCAAAAGGTCATTATAGGCCATTTATTAATGCATCCCAAGTAAAATGTTGATGAAAAAATATAAAAATTCCACAAAGATCATGGTGTAAAGGACTTTGCATTTAATAAAAAAATTGGTACTACTTTTAAAAGTCCCCAAACTTACTTGCACCATTTTGAAATGGTTTGGAAACCCTTATTTTGAATTGAAACAACATTATAATCCACAAGGGTGCAAAAAAATCTACCTTACATCTTTTTATGGACACTCTAACTTGCAAATTACCTAGCTTACTTAACTTAGTTACTTAATCCAACATAGGCTACCTAGCTTAACTTAGCTACCTAACCTACCTTAACCTAACCTACCAACCTATCTTCTAGCTTAACTATCTACTTAAACCACTTATCTTAAATAGCCCACTTACCCTACTCAGTGTAATTACTTAGCATAAATACCTCCTTACCTAACATACATGTTAAAAGTTATTTGAGCAAGTTTAGGCTACCTATCTACATTATTACAATTCATAGTTTTTAAAGTTATCCAAATTGACTACCTTGTCTAACTTGATTAATGACATGGCCATTTTGACTAGAGGCCCATCCTAAATGACATTTGTATTTTTTGATTAATGAATTTGACTAAATTAACGTATTTGATTATCTATCAAATTGAACATCTACTCAAGTTGAACAAAAAATTGACTTTTTTGGTGAAAATGGCCAATGAGTCCTACTCAAGTGGGACATCTAATCAAGTTGGACAAAGTAAAATGACATGCTTGGTCAAAATGGTTTTTTAATCAAATTGGACATCCCATGTTAATTAATAGGCCAAGCGAGCTATTTATTACCTAGGCTAGCTAATAGACCTAAATAGGTAGGTAGCCTAGGCCTATCTACCTACCTTGCTATTACCTTGGCTACATAGGCAATTTAAGTCAATTTATCTATTTACTTAAATTTACTTACCTTTGCACTTACCTCCTCCCTCTTATTTATTTACATATTTACCTTCTACATTTTATATCCAAACCTATCATCTTGCAACCTACCTACCAATTTATTTAATAATTACTTAATCTTCTTACTTACCTACATAAATAATGATGTGAAATTAAAACCTTTTAAAGGTGTAGTCCATTTGTAAGGATTTGGTTTATCATTGTGAAGGTGAGGGGTTTAATTCCTTATATTTGTAACCTATGTCCATGCATATGGGACTAAGGTGCATAAGATAGATTAAGGTAGTTAAGTAAGCTAGCTTAAGTAGGCTATGTTAAATAGGTTAGGCTAGGATTTACCACCTACTTGCCTACCTACTTTTTATGACCCATTTAAACATATTTATTATCTACCTACTAAAACTAAATTGTAACAATAATCCATTATAAAAATTATTTAAATGTAAATATAAATTTGATTAATCAAATGATCCATTGTTTACCTATCAAAATGATTGATGAAATAATCTTTATGTTGTTAATAAAAAATACCACCCCAATCATAATGGTGGGTTGAAGTTACAATGTTGTTTGCCATCAAGTATCTTTTATTAGCTTTACCATGAACATTTTAAGAAACTACAACAATTAATGGTCCAAAATTAAAACTCTTCCAAAGTTCATGCCTTGTTTTCTTGTCATACACACAATTCAAACTACCTTTACTTCTATCTAGATTATCATTGCAACCTCCATTCTATCCATAGTGACAACACATTTTAGCCCCACATTAATAACACAAATTTGCCTTAACATTTTGTAATAATGTTAACTATGAACCTAATGTAACTACTTTCATAGCCTAATATACCTAAATTTATAGCTACCTGCCTAATTACCTAACCTAGCTTACACTAGAAAAAATTCCCCAAAATGCAACCAATGCATTTGTAATTGTTATTTTCAACTAACTCTAATTCTCTTTGCAATTATTTTGCACCTTTGACCATTCTTGCAACTATGCTATAACCACATTAGTAATTAATGATGCCTTCATCCTACATTCTAAAACTTTTTTTATCCATGATCTTGTCCATATGTCCCATTATTTACAAATAGTTACACAACTAAGGTGTTAACATAACCTTTAATGGTATAGGGCAAACCCATCCTTAGGTGGTACCATTAGGAACCACTTCAAAAAACGGTTAAAAAACCAAAAATAACCAAATCATTTTTTTGGGCCCTTTTCATTAAATGTTTTCACAATTATAAATTATTATTTTTTCATGTTTATCATTGTATGCTCTAATATATGGCTTGAAGTTTATTTGGGGATTTAAGAATTGTGAATTTTTTAAAATTTACATTCCTAATTAAAGTGGCCCTTTAAAAAATCAATGGCCTCAATTTTGGAAATTCATAACTAAATCATATTTAATCAATTAATTTCCAAATGAAAATTTAAAAATAAAATGACTTCCAAATTACATTAGGAAAAAAATCATTAAAAAAATCATAAATCATGTTCCAAATTTGTGTTCTTGACCTCAAAGTTCAAGGAAAAAAATAGGCATTACATTCGTGAAACTTTTTTTAAATGCAATCATTAGAAACATCAAAATACACAATATTCTTAGTATTATTAACATTTTAGATCTATGGACCCCAATAAATGTATTTAAAAAATTATGAAAATGTTCATTTAAATGTTTCCTATGATTTTTCAAAGTTCAATGGGTCCAAGACACTCAAGGTGTGATGTTCCTAGTGGTACCACCCAAGGACATGATTGCCTTATACATAGATGTATTTTAGGAAACGTTTGAAAGGTGTGTGTATTTTTGCTAAATTTGAATAGGGGTACAATGGGGATATGTTTCCATTAGTATATTTATAAAGTTGTATTTGAACAAATTAATAAATTACTTACCTAATTAAAATAAGCTGCCTATTTATTAATTAATTGATGATTAGTTAATTACACTAATTATTAATTAATTGATTAATAATATTTAATATTTAATGATTATTCAATATATTATTTTTTAATTTGAAATATTAATCTATTATTTATAACTAACTAGTTGGTTAATTACCTATCTATTTAGTTATATAATTTACAAAATTAAAAAGGGGGATAATGAATATGAAATAAAAAATTTAGTTGCAACTTCAATTTTTATGGCATATGCTTTGAATCCTCCATTTTCATTCTGAGAACTATGTAATGAAAAGGTTTTGTCCTACACTTTCACATAAAAAACTAGATGTCGATTGGGATGAACCAATTAAAAGAGTTTAACCCTTTAAGGAATTTAAACCTAAAAGTTAAAACTAAAAAAAATAAATAAAATTTTTTTACCTCCCTAACCTACCTATTTATTTAATCAGACCTACTTACTTATATACCTATTTAGTTGACCTACCTACTTAAATATTAATTTAAATTCATTTTTGGTCAAATTCAAAAAATGTCATGTGGCATATTTGTATTATTCCATGTGTTGCAATTTAAAACCATCTAGAATAAATGATGATGATCCATTATTTTCTTAAAACAATTTTTCTTAAACCTTTCTCATTTGCCACATGTCATTATGTAAGTTGTTGATCTTTATGGTAATATATATAAAGATGGCATTCAATAATATATGAACGTTAAAGTATTTTTTGACCATTAATTTCATCCACACTTATAATTAATGTTTTATACAACTTGTCTAATGCAACTAAATATTTTTTAATAATAAATGTCGTTGGGCAAAAGCATCCTTGGGTGGACCACTAAAAACATCACACCTTGATTTTCCTAGAACTATCAAACTTTGAAAAATCATAGGAAACATTTAAATAATTTTTTCATAATTTTTTTTAATGAATGTATTTATCAAGTTCCATAGATTTTGAAATTCTAATAATATCAAAAATATTATGTATTTTGATGTTCCTCATCATTGCGTTTAGAAAAAGTTTCCAGAATGTAAGCATGGTGACTCTTCTTTGAACTTTTTGGTTAGGAGCATAAATTTGAAACATGAATTGACAATTTTCTTGAGATTTTTTTCCTAAGGTAATTTGGAAATCATTCTATTTATAAGTTTATATTGGGAAATTAATTAAGTAAGTATAATTTAATTATGAATTTCCAAAGTTAAGGCTATCAATTTTTTAAGGGGCCATTTTAATTAGGAAAAAAACAATTCAACAATTTTCTGATTTTTTTATTCCAAAATAAACTTCGAGCCATATATTAATGCATGCTATTGATAAACATGAGAAAAAAAAATTGTCGTGAAAACATTTAAATTATAGGGCCCAAGAAAATGATTTGTGCATTTTAATTTGGTTCCTTAACCATTCCTTGACATGGTTCCTAGTGGTCCACCCAAGGATGTTTTCTCCCCATTTGAAACTAAAATATAGTTATAGATGGTAATTTTTTTCCCCCAAATTTTCTTCTAATGTTACCAACTAACGATCTTTTTGGCCTATCTACCTAGTTAATTTACATAGTTCACATGTATTTTGCTATTTAGTTATGTACCTATAACAAGTTTATGTTACCAACTACCTACCCCACCTACATAGTAACTTACTTACTTACGTACTTAGTTATTTTCCTAGCCTAGCTTAACTTAGCTAGTCTAGTTACCTACCTAACTACCTAACGATTTACCTAATCTAGACTTTGAGGCATCTAGCCTTATAATCTACCTACCCTAATTATCTAAAGGGTGAAAGCATGGTAAAGTAGACATAAAAAATAGTTATCTCCAAAGCAATCAAAAAATGGTCCAATTTTTGACAAAAGTAGAAGAAAGTATATTGAAAATAATTTAAAATAACAAACTAAAAGCATGGTCAAATTGAGTTTCAAACCTACTTTTCCATTAAAAGTTTGATGTATTCTACTATAATATTTAAATGTTGAGAAATTACAAGTACATTTTAGGGTTATATCATGTTGAAAATGGAGAATATTCAATAATTCATCTATTTTCACCTATTTGTACAAGTTTGGACGACTAAAAAAATAGAACAAAATAGTTATTTTTAAAAAATCTACTTGAATGCATATTATATATGTGATTAATCAACATCATTGTAGTAAAATTAAAGATAATCCTCTTGTTAATCATTAAATTAAAAAATTTCTCCTTTCAACACATTAAAACTTGTTTATGGCTACTTACTTTTTTTTTGTGACAAGGACAAAAAATTGTCTATTTTACTATGCTTTCACCCTAAAGGACTTACCTTGCCTAGTTACCCATCTAACCTAATTTGACCTAACTTACCTACCTAGTTTTACTTAGCTTAACCTAGTTTAAGTTAATTGATCACCTAGTATAGTTTACTTACCTAGACCACATAACTTAAGTAGTTAGCTTACATACCTATGGGTGATTTAATCATCATTGTATAATTGGTAAACTTAATGCATAATTGGTTATAACAATTGAAAAAAAAATTGGGTTTCCATTAATGGATGCGCAATTAATAATGGATGACAAATGTTCAATTTTCTTGTACATTTCCATCCAAGCATACAACAATTGCGAAGTGTAGTCACATTTTCAACTTAAATATGGTTTTGCCTAGACATATCTTATATATAAATTCACTTGGTGCGTGCGTCTGTGCGTGACACGACAGTTCCGTGTTTTAATTTGCTGGCGGAACCGGCCTCTACGGTCGTCAGTCATGACTCACCAAAGGCCATTATTTCACGTAATTCTCACTCGGCTCAGACCCTGAATAATGTGTATTAGTTATTGACCACAAGTGTCACTACCATTAGTGGGTGCCCGTGGCCGAAGTTGTGAGAGGGCCTTAATTCCTAGAGTGGCTTTATTCAAGGTTTTTAAGTGATAAAAAAAAATGGGACAATTTCCCCCCAAAACACCCCACCCTCACTTCATCCCCTTTCCTCTCTCTTATATATAAATTCACTTAGTGCGTGCGTCTGTGCGTGACACGACAGTTCCGCGTTTTAATTCACCGGCGGAACCAGCCTCTGCGGTCGTCAGTCATGACTCACCAAAGGCTAATATCTCACATAATTCTCACCCGGCTCAGACCCTGAATAATGTGTATCAGTTACCGACCACAAGTGCCAGAGTCATTAATGTTAATCGCCTGATTAGTGAGTGGAGTAGATAAATAAAAAATAAGCTAAAAAAATTGAAAGAACAGTAAAAGTTTATTTTTATTTTTAAAAACTATTTAAAAAAAACCGCATTCTAGTAGATAAAACAATTTAGAGCCAAATTAACACATGCCTTTATTTACTCTCTTTTCTCTCTCTCTCGCTCTCTCTTCTTCTCTATCTCATCAACTCACTAATCCTGTTTTTAAAACTCACTAAACCCCGCCTTGCCACATCAGTACAGTGGTGGCGTCTGTTCGTCCATCTGTCCGTCTATCTGTCTTGCAGGGCAGGGCAGGGGGCAGGGCAGGGCGGGCAAGGCAGGGGCCACATAAAGAGTACAAGATAAGAAAAAATAAAACTTATAAAACTTCACAGTGGCCGAAGGTCATGGGCACCCATGGGGGACTTCACAGTGGCCTTCGACCACGGGCACCCACTAGTAAGAAATAATCTAATTTATGCGGAAACCGTTCGGGGATTTTAAATTTTCTTTTTGAAGGATGAGCAACTAGTTCACACTTGGGCCCCCATAGCACATGCTAGACTCTTGTTTGTTGATTAGTTCTACTTGATTTGCAGTTTGTATGATTTTTTCCCTCTAAGGACTTTAGGGTTAAACAGGGAGCAACCAGTGTCGATGGATGGAATGTTTGTTAATCCTTCGTTGTCCCCTTGTATTTGCATGTAGGTGCGGCTTCTAGAGTTGCTTCAAGCTAGGAAATTGTCCCAACCAACGGCCAGTCCAGGGTTCACATAGTTATTCAGAGGTGCGCTTTCCCTCCTGTGCGTGATGCACTGATAAATCAAGGTATCACGTTTGTGTGGTCTGATGCCACATTTGATTATTGAAGAGCCTTTTGTAATAAGTTCCAATGGGTGGAACTGACTTTTTGGTGCTAATACAATTTGGTTTGTTTTGTCTGTTTTTGGAGAAGGTTGTCATATGAATTTCTTTGCCAAACTGTCAAGGTCTGATGAAAGGCAATGGAGAGAGTAAGTAATGGTGGTCAGAAAACCTCATTTGAGTTCTTAAGTGTTCGCCCCACCAACCTATCTACCCTAGATATAATTATTTAGAGGAAAGTAGTGACACTTAGTAAAACACTTAGTGTCACTACCCTGGAGTGGTGTAGCCACGGGCACCCACTACTTATCTTAGTCTGTCTTGCAAGGCAGGGCAGGGCAGGGCAGGGTGGCAGGGGAAGGGCAGGGCAGGGTGGGCAGGGCAAGGGCCAAATAAAGAGTAAAAGATAAGAAAAAATAAAACTTATAAAACTTCACAGTGGCCGAAGGTCACGGGCACCCACTAGTGGGTAACCCATGACTACAAACACTTGTGACTATGATAACTAGTGGGTAACCCGCGGCTACACCACTCCAGCCACCCCGAACGCTTTATTAAGCTCTAGTGTCTGCTTGGTTGTTTTTTGGTTCGTCTTCACACTACCAATCCAATCACAAAGGTTTGTTTTTGTAGCAAAGGTCCCCCTTCAAGGGCAAACCTTGGCACCCATGTTGGTACCTCCACCTTTTATGAGTGAGGCGTGTTTATGGTCATATTAAGCCCGAAAGATGTTAGATTTGAACTCGGAGACCCTGATTTTAGTCTTTAGTTCGGACATTTAAAAATAATTAAATGGATTTTGGGTAAATCGAGCACCCATGTTGGGTATGTCTACCTTTTTTAAGTGAGGCCTCTTAGTGGTTATACCTACCTATTAAGCCCCCAAAGATGTTAGATTTGTACTCCGGAGACCCTGGATCTAGTCTAAAGCACAGGAAATTTACAAATAGTTAAATGGATTTCAAGATTTCTACCATGGTACCAATGTGGGTAGCTGGTTCAGCCCAGGCTCTAACCCAACCCACCCACTTACCCACCCACCATTGGTTTTCTTTTAATTTTATTTTTCTTCTTTTCCGGGGAAAGAGAGGGAGAGGAGAGGGGATGAAGTGAGGGTGGGGTGTTTTGGGGGGAAATTGTCCCATTTCTTTTTATCACTTAAAGACCTTGAATAAGGCCATTCTAGGAATTAAGGCCCTCTCACAACTTTTGCCTCATGCAGTTTTTAAAGAAACTGTGAGAGTGGGGTGTTTTAGAGCTGTGCGTATTTATCGCGTGATGACAACAGCTGAACAGTAGAGTTGTGAGTCATCTGTGAGTCATCTGGGAAAAGTGTTGTGCATGTTCTGTTCTGCTATTTACCCTTTGTCAATCAAGAGCTTAACACAGCGGGTTCTTCCATACGAAATCTGTCCGTCTGTCCGGCTGTCCGGGCCGATTCTGCTGGCGGATTAAAACGCGGCACTATCATGTCACGCACAAACGCACGCACTAAGTGAATTTATATATAAGATATGTATACCTATCATATTAGTTGTAGTTGTAAAATTAATTGATTTGAACATTAGCTGCACCAACAATTGTAAGCATAAGGTTGAAATGGACAAGATTTCTTCTAGTGTGTGTTACAATGGCAAGGAGTTTGTCCGGTAATGTGAAGGCCATAATGGGATCGAATCATTATTCTTGCAACCGAAAGAGCTACCTACCCCAGCCCATGCTAGGTGGGTTAATGTTTCTATGCTTCCTAGGTTCCTTAGGTTACCTATGTATGCATTTAACTTATGTGGCAAAACTTTTATATAGCCTAAACTATACACCATAGCACCTAGGCGGCCTAGGTGAGGTTGCCTAAGGTACCTAGTTTATCAAGTACAAGTACATTTTTATCATTCTTGACTAATAGATGACATTTTTTATGTCATGTTCGAAACGATATTATATGTCTTTTTTGACTCATTCGATATTGACTATGGAACCTTTAGTCATATGTGTCATTTATTATTAAAAATCAATTGTAAAATGAATCATATTTTCAAATTTCTTGTAATTAAATTATAATTTGTACCCAACAACCAATATATGGGGACCTTATTTTTTTACTCACAAAATTTTTGAATTCAAGGAAGATTGGCCTTCCCTACAAAAAAATTCCAAACATATGAATTTAAACTCATTGTTTTTATGTTTTACACCATCATACAATGTCACAGTTGTAAATTTTCAAACATCTATGAAACTTTTTTCAAAATCATTTTGATGCAAATTTTATACCTATGACGATGACAATTTTGTTATTAAAAGTGAAAAAAGAAGTTTAAGTTCAAGTTGGACAATTAACAAAATGGTAGACAAGTAAGAAGAAAATTTTACTACTATTAGTTAATGATATAGAGAGAGGGAAACTTTAGAAGATTGGCTTGATAAATGATTCATCAATTTCAATTATAATGAAAAAAGAGTATAAAGCAAGAGGTGAGCTTTTTAGTAAATTGTGAACACTATGTGGAGAGAGTGAATGGAGTGGAGCTCATTTTTTATATTTTGGAGTGGCATGAAGAACCATTTCTCAAGACAATCATCTCCATTCATTGGAACCATTTGGAACCAAATATTTGGAGTGGCATGAAGAACCATAAAGTTTTAACTTTAGAGAAATAAATTGTGATTGATTGTCTTATTTATTCGATGTAATTTTGTAGATTTTAAAATCTGAATATATTTTACTTTTAATATTAAGTAGGTTTTTAAATAAATGGGCTTCTTATTACATGCATATTCACCAAATGTGTGCAGAAAAAAATTGAAAGGCTATAAAATTCATGGCCTTTCCATGTGATGAAGGGCACAAAAGTCCAATGCATCCTTAAAGAAAAACACTATTACTAGGCCTTTTATTTTGAAAATGTCCCCCACCTTGGGGCTTTTTGCACAAATAATACCATATTTTTTGGGTTTCTTTTCAGGATTACAAATATCCCACCTAACAAATAGGGTCTTTTAGTCCAAATTTAAGTTTTCCCAGGTTAAATATATAGCCAAAAAGAGGCTTCACCCTAGAAGGTGAATGTAGCCGTGTTGGTGCTTGTTCACCATGGGCAAAACCTTATACCCCACCCTAATAGTACCTCTAGTGCAATTATTTAAAAGAGGCCACTAGTGCCCCTTTCTGGATGAGCCATAATAAGTCACTATGGCATTGAAAAGAAATTCCTTTGCCAAAATGTTGTCAAATGTGTTGTGGGCTTTCCAAAGGCCTTTGTGATGATAAATTAATACTTTTGGGTGGCCAAGCACATTCATCAACAACAAGTCGACTCTCATTGGTCGGCCACCATGATTTGTCCTTTTTGTTGCTTTTATTGCTAACTAAAGAAAATACAATGTAAACTTTAGTGTTCCAATTTTAATTTTAGTTTCTCAATATCATAGTGGAAAAAAGGGGGGTTGGGGGTAGGCATTTCGTTCTTTTAAATGCCCCCATCATGCATGCCCCAAACACAAGAGGGAATTCTTTCTTCGAATAACATACCTTCCATTATTCTAAAAGAATTGGAACAAGTCTTTAGATCACAAACAAACTTAAAGCACTACAAGAAAATTTCCTAGTGTATGTGGAGGGCACCTTATATGCATGAATGCATTTCCTAGAAAATTACTCCTTAGGAGTGGGAAGGATCTCATTCACTCTTAAGAAATAGGTGTGAGAACCCCTTCTACACCTCATGATCTAGGTGCGTTTAAGTTCATGATAAGCCTTTGACTCATGCTTTATGATGCGTAAAGACTAGTGTTGGGTGAGAAGCATGAAAGGGATAGATATTTGGTGGTTCTCAAGTTGGTTCTCATATTTGAAAATCGACAAATATCATATTAAGTGATACTTGGATCACTAATCACCTATCGATTTTCATGGGGGGTGAGAAAATGTCAATATTTTTTTAAATAAAAAGATATAGTCATTGGGAAAATAAAATGACAATATCCCAATGACAATGTTTTTTTTTAAAAAAAGATCTCATTGTCTTCAAAACATGAAGGTAGGTGTGATGTATTGGTTATAAATCTCTTTGTCCTAGAGAAAGTGAGTTCCAAACCTTCATTGCTTATAGTGTTTATTTTTTGGGGTGAAATTGTGCAAAATTTCGACCTGAAAAATATGATCTTGACCTATACAATGGATTTTTCGTGAAAACAAATGGCCCAAATTCGACATATTTCCAAAAAAAAAGAAGTTTCCAAATCACCAGCTTTTTTTGATAAGTTCCAGTAGGTAGCCAAGAATATAGAAAGATTCTGGTTTTCTTTTTTTTATTTTCATATCTGGTCTGTAGCCAAATCTGGCTAAATCATCTGATGGATGATCGCCATTTCGGCTACATCACAAAATTGGAAAAAAAAAGGAAAAAAAAAAAAAAACTGGTTGCTTATCAAGGTAAGAATCAGAAGTTTGTCTTAGTAGTGAGAACAACCTACTTTGAAAATTAGCCCTTCTTTTATTTATGGCAATTTGAAAATGAGGTTGGATATTACAATATTATTATTTAAAAAATTCAGGGGGCTTCTCGGGAAAAAAAAAAGAAGTGAAAACCGCCCAACACTAGTAGACAGTTTTTCTATATAATGAGTGATAAATAGTCTCACCGGTTATCAAACTGGATATATACTCACTTACCCACCCAGTTCTCAAAATATTCAAAGAAGTGATTTTGGTATGTAACCGTGATTTTCAAAAATATGAAAAAGTTAAAGAATTGGCCAAAGAATTGTAATTCTTTGCCCGGTTCTCTCATAGAAAATTGTCAATTCTTTAAGGTTTTTTGAAATAATTGGATTTCACAATTCTTTGTTCACGATTTTTTTTTAGGAATTCTTCAAAGAACCCTAATCGGCAATTCTTTTGATTTTGAAATATTTTAAAAAAAAAAAAAATTTTTGAGTCTGGTTGTTCCAAAATTGAATTCCGATTCCAGTTATGCCCAAACCTTGGGTTTACACTACACGAAAGCTACTTCATTTCCAAGAGTTGGACGGTGCATAAAAGTTTTGCCCAAATGAAAGAGTAACTATAATCTAAGGGGACAAACATTGGGTAACGTATGTCACGTATCTAAGAGGATGACTCCATCTCTTTAGCATTTCAAGGTTTAGGTTTATCTTGGAGGATGACTTCATCTCTTTAGCATTTAAAGGTTTAGGTTTATCTTGGAGGATGACTTCATCTCTTTAGCATTTAAAGCTTTAGGTCTATCTTGAATGATGACTCCATCTTTTTAGTAATTCTAAAGCTTTAGGTTTATCTTGGAGGATGACTTTATCTCTTTAGCATTTAAAGCTTTAGGTCTATCTTGGAGGATGACTTCATCTCTTTAACATTTAAAGTTTTAGATTTATCTTGGAGGATGGCTCCATTTTTTTTTAGTATTTAAAGTTTTTGTTTGCTCTTGTTTAGACAAGGGGTGAGGTTATGGTTCATTGTAATGTTATATATTTGTTTGTTTCACATTGCATATTTGTTTCAATTTGATTCAGCTCTTAGCATTTAGTCTTTTCACACATGAGTGTGAACATGGGTGAGATGTATTTCACAAGTAACTAGCATGTTGTTCATTTCAAAATTAATGGATAATAACACATGACATCATAAAAAATGTCATGTATGCCTTTGATAAAGAGAATGGGCACACTGTATGGAATGAGCGGTGATACATTTTTATGTTAAGAGTTTTCATTACAAGTCGATCTCTATATGATTTGTGAGGATCAGGTTTTTGTTGTCAATGTAAGGGTTACTAACTTGACATGGAAGATAGTGATTACAAGTGTCATTAGTTGACCAACAAGTGTAGTTATAAAACTTAATGTCATTACTAACATCCACAAGTATAGAAAGTTTCATGAGGGGCTCCATTTTATTCCAATGGCCATGGAGGTGTATGGTGCATTTGGATGTGATATGGATCATATCATTAAAGGATTGCGTTTGTCTTTTCTACAATAGACAATCTAGAGGTCATTCATCTTAATCTTTTTGCATTTAGTTTTTTAGGCAACATGTTAATGTTGTTCTTCACGTGCTTTAACTTCTACTATAGAAAGGAAAATTGCATTGGTGAAAAATGCTTGTTCTATATGTCCTATTACTGTTAGATCTCAAAATTTGCATGTAGGTGACATTTAAGGGGTTGTGGGTGAAATACTTCCTACCACCAAACAAATTAACTCTCTTTCCCTTCTTTAGTTCTTGTGAGCTATGTGTTTTTTGGCCTTTTTTTGGCCTTCCCTTTTGTCTTCTGTGTGATGGTTCCAACCATCGGTTTTATTGGCTTTTTTGCACAATTTTTTTTACTACATTCCTAGGGTTTGTTGATCAATGAGAAATACAAGGACAAACCAATTGTTCACACCAAAATAAGAGTGTGGAGACAAGGTTATGAGGTGGACCAATCAATCAGGTATTAGGGCACTCAAGGGTTATGGCTTGTAATTCATGTCCTTTTGGCCAATGGGTGTGCAAGGTGCCCATCCCTAACCCACATTATGTTGTTTGAGGGCAACATAACCATGGTTGTTGCTTTCTTTTTTTCTACCTACCTACTAACAACCCACAAGCAGGTTGTTAATAGGTAGGTAATAAAAATCTACTTACCTAATAATTACCTATTTTCCTATCTATCTATCAATATATGAAACCTATTTCCTCCAAAATTGGTTATCAAGGTGAAATCAAAAATTAACTCAGTTGGGGTTCATCCACAACTGAGTAGTAATGGGCATCCAGTGGATGGTGCGCTGGTGAGTGCTGGTTCACTTTGGCACGCAATAACCTAATGGGGTTATATTGTATGGGAGCTGTACAAGTGCATTCTCATGAAGGAAGGGCACTCCAAGGTGTGAGCCCAAGGGAGTTCCCCAACCTCAGGAGAATGCACGAGTACAAGAACCTCCCCATATGTAGACAACTTTCTTTTTATTTCTGTGCTTCTTTCCCATTTTGTAGAAAAGAAATATTTCCATGGGAATATGGGAACATATAAAATTGGGGGAACTCCCTTAACATAATGCCCTAGGGTTCTTCTGCTTGGGGAGATCCCTCAAAATACACTTAGAAATAAAAAGAAAGTTGTTTACAGCTTAAATATTCAAGCTTGAGAACAACTTTTGCCCTCAATGTGACCCTCCCTTCCTCAATATTAAAAACCGACCTATTGGGTAGTATATTTAGGATGAGAACTTGGTAGGGACATTATCAGTGTTGTGTGGGTTGGAGAAGGAAGGAGGGTAAAAGTACACATACCAAATAAACTCTAGCCTAAACATAAAATGCGGTATTTGAGTAGGAGTAAATAATGCAATCTCGGGCCTTACCATGAACATCTTTTGATAAGGATTAAGGTTGGACTTATGAATTATGTAATAACTAATTTTGAAACAAATCATAATTCAAGAATGCTTGACTTATCATACATTAATAAATTCCAAATGACAAGGACTCATCCATAAATGGATGTTAATCGTAGAAAAATCATAAGTGACATATCCCATTGGTTTGTAGTTGATGAATGTTTGTAATTTAATAGATGTGAATGAATGGGGATAATAATTTTTTCCGTTCCTCCTCACTAATACATAAAAGAGGTTGTGCGTGAGGCCTTGTTAAAAGGTTGTTTAGTTTTTGATAATCTCATGTTATTATTTTGTGTCACAATATGAGTATGACTTTGATATAATGAGTGTATTGTCACAGTAATCGTCATTGCCTCCATGATGTTAGATTAGTGTGTATGAGGAAATTCATAGGGTTTTGAGGAGTGAACCCAATAGAATGAGGTTTTTAGGTGTGTGTGTGTGTGTGGAGAACTCCCCCCATAGGTTTAACCCACATAAAGACCAAGTTTTAAATGTGCGGGTGATTAGCCCAAAACCCATGAAAGTTTGATTATTATTTTTTGGTTCCACATGAGTCTTGGGAATTGTGCGCGTGTTGGGGTGTTGATTTTTAAGCAAAACTACCTATGTACAAATAGGGATGTAAATAAAAATTTAGCTTTCATAGGCTTTGACTCCTTCTAAGCTACAAATATATATTTTATTTTGATTTATTCATGTAGTGTGGATATGATATATATATATACAAGAAATACTCATCCTCAAAAGGCATCAAGTGAAAAACGAGGGCTATGTATATTGCAGTTATAGATTTTTTTAAAAATCACTATGTATTATAATTATAAATATGTTTGAACCTCATGTATTTAAACTTTGAGAAAAACATTGGTTCTATTTGAAATTATATAGGTTTTGTAAGGTGTTTTGTAAAGAATGATGATTTTTTATTATTATATGCTTCAGTAGAAATTGAAGTTTAAAGAATGATAAAGTCATTTGCATAGCATATATGATAAAAACATACATAGTTTAAATCCTTAATTATTTTGTGAATAACAATAACACTGGTTGACATTTTTTTTAATAATAAAGGTGACTTTAGATGAGGGTCCAAGGTCCAGGAACCAATGAATTCAAGCAATCTTATTGGTTGCAAGGCCTTTAGACGAGGGCCCAAGAGCAAAATAGTGACAAATTGATGCTAAACCTAGAGTTCCAAACTCAAGGATTCAATCTGCTTCAAATGAGTCCAAACCTATGAAATTGGACCCGGGACCCTCGTTTTTGAAAGTGGGCCTAAAAAAAATAAGAGATGAAAGAAGGGGCTCAAAAAAGAGGGTCACTTTACACATAACCCTAGTTAATGCGTTGGCAGGTATTATTAGTATCTAGCGGATGATATTACAATAACTTGTAAGTCCTTGGCACCACGTTACCACAATAGAGCATGAAGCCACAAATGGATGCCACCCAACCTTGTCTATCGCCCCCTCGAACACACCCGTCCCTTGCCGGGCATTTGGGAAAGAAGACTTGACATGATGTGTTTGTTGTCGACCACTTAAATGGCCGTTAGCAAAAACCTTCAAAATTAATTAATTATTTGACAAACATGTGCCGAAACCACCCGAAGTATATCAAAATTCTATGCGTGTTTCCTCGTGTTATATCTCCACCATGTGTTCTCAAAGTGTTCCTTTATTTTGTCCCATATATGCCATCATGCCACATGTTTCTTATGGGTTTTTTACAAGTATTGCCCATGGTTCTTTAAATTTGCAATAAACTATGGTTCTGGAATTTTTTTTTCCTAGTATTCCAAAATCAAAGAACCTTAGTTCCGGGGCTTTTAAAAAATCTAAGAACAAAATATTCATCAGTTGTGGGTGTTTTAAAATCTTCAAAAAAAAAAGGCTTTCCTATTAAGGACCTTTCTTTTATTTTGTTTTATTAAGGGCCGATCCTCGTCGTCCCAGGCACGGGCCCTACAGCAGCCTGGGCATCGCTTGCTGCGGCCCGCGTTCGTTCTGGCTTGTGGTGTTGTGTGTGTGTGTGTGTGTATATCGCGAAGAGGGTGCGCGCGTGGGGTGAAGATGGGTGCGGTCGATGCTTCTGGGTTGCGGATGCACACGCAGATGCAAAGCTTGTGGGACGATGCGGAATCCGTGGATCATGCGATGATCGAAGCTTTCATGGGCACGGGAGGCCTGGGTTTGACGAACAATTATAGCCACCAGGAACAGGAAGATTTGGGCAGTTGTGGTGGCGGCGTGGAGCTGAGTGAGACAGTGCTGCTGCGGCGATTGCATTCGCTGGTCGAGGAGAGTTCGCTCAATTGGACCTATGGTATTTTTTGGCAGCTATCGACCTCGGCTACTGGTGAACTGTAGGTTGCCATTATACCATCTCCCCGCTTCAGAGCTCTGTTGCTCCTTGTTCTTCTTCTAGTACTACTTGATTAGGGTTTCTCATGATAGCACGCGCTGTGTCTCCTCCCCTCTCTCCGTCTGGCTTTGTTTTACCCTCTCTCTCTCTATACCGTCGGCGTTCGTGTTTTGGTATCTGGTTTGTCTGTCGTAAGTATGCTTACCCCCAAGTGTGAGAGAACCCCTAGGGTTTCCAAGTCTGCTCAAGGATTTCAGTAAAGGAAAAGGACAAACTATTTTGCGGGGTGAGGGATAGTTTTGCCTTTTTTGGCAGGGACTTTGATGTGAAGAAAATGCATTCTATTATTCTCTGCCTCCTTTGATGGATTTTTTTTTTGGGCCTTCTTTGCATTCCTCTGATCTCTAAGGCCATGGTTTTTTTATTTCTTCTTCGGTCTCCTTTCGATCTCTGAGGCAATATTTCTACTGAACTGGATGTGATGCAACACTATTTGACATCGTAGAAATGCCTGTGAGGAATGCAACTGCCATGGTATGTTTAGCTAATTCGGGATAGATAACTGTTTTTCAATAAGTAAGAAGCATTTTCTTGAAGGCATAATGCATTTAGGTTTACCAAGGTTGCAGAAGAAGAACAAGGAGAAGGTTGTTTGATAGGAAACTTCTTCTTGTCACAAACCCTATGTTATGTCAGAGCTGCTTCTCTGTTATTGTTGCTAGACACTGTAACACTCTCTTTGTCAATTTCTCTCACATGAGTCAGGAGAGACAAACACCTGATGAAGCAAGTCCTGCCAAGCTTTGCCTGGTTTCAGCAGTAGATGTCGGCAGTGCAATGGCATTTATATATATTGGTGTCTGGTGCAGTGTACATTCCTTCAGGTCGTGTTAGTTTCCTGGCACTCTTAGGGGAGTCTTCATGATGAAACCAGGCATCATCTACACTGCATGGTTATGTGAATGAGGGCATGGAAGCAGGAATGTAGCTGCGGTTTGATTTATGGATTGTTGATTGCACCAATTTTTTTGGTGATTAAGATTTCCGTTTGCAGGGCTGGATGGATATAGTCAATGATGAGATTCGAGTTGGTTTATCAATTGCATTGTTTGCCACAGGTTGTTGGGTTGGGGTGACGGTTACTATAAGGGCCCAAAGGAGACTGAAATGAATGAAAGGAAGCTTATGGACGATAACAACTGGGAAGAGGATCAGCAATTAAGGAGGAAGGTGTTGCGGGAGCTGCAAGCTCTTGTTTGCAACTCAGAAGATGATGTTAGTGATAACGTCACTGACACTGAGTGGTTCTACCTTGTCTCCATGTCATATTCCTTCCCACGGGGAGTTGGGTATGTCCTTGCCTAAGCTCATTGGCCAAAGTTTCATTCTTACCTGGCAGTTAGTCAATCCAGTATCTAAGGACTTACACAATCAGACAGGGACAATGCAGCTTTTGCATTTTGTTCTGACAGTCATAATACTATTGTGATTACTGTTCAGTTCTTCTCACAACCAGGGCATTGACATATCTAATGTAGGATTCCTGGCCAGGCATTGGCAACTGGACAGCATGTGTGGCTAGTTGAGGCAAACAAGGCTCCTGAGCATATCTCCACTCGGGGCCATCTAGCAAAGGTGCAACTTTTCTGTTCTAGTTTTTGCTCAAGTGCTCTTACCTATTGTCTTGAAAACACAGCATACATGATGGCTGAGGCGCCCATGCCCATTTTACCAACTTCTTTTTCCTCACTTGACTCTCTCTTCATCTTGTTGTTCTTTGTTAACAGCAGGGCCCATATTCTGTTATCAGATTTCAGGCATTGCAAGCCAATTATACTGTGAATGTGGCCCAGTGATAAAGTTTAGGATGCTGGACGAATGTTATGTAGAAGTGCAAGCTGGTTCTCTTGGCATCAAGATCAAGTGTGCAGTAGTCAGAGGAGAGGAAGTTGGTACTTGGACTAACAAAGCAGTTCTGGTTGGGATTGTCTTGCTTCTGGCAAATATTTCTTGGAGCAGATGGCTGGCATTCAGGTAATCTCTAATGTTTTATTGATCATTTCTGGCAATGATTTTTGTTCCATCTGAATTAGACAATCCTTTTGCAGTTCAGAGTTTGTCTTAGAAAATTATGCCAGCTTGTTCATTTGAGATCATTGTTCATGGTTGCTGTTGTTGCAGACCATATTGTGTGTACCAACAAGGAATGGTGTTGTTGAGCTTGGGTCAACTGATCTGGTGAGTATCATCACCAGGCTTGTGAGATGAAGGGGATCAGTCCAACTCATAGTTGTTCTTGGTCTCTTGCAGTTGCTCTGTTTTTGGGGTTTTTGTACAAGGAGAATTACTGCTGAGAGGTGTTGCTGTATAGATGAAGTTGCATCACATACATTGATCTTGGACTTGCCCATGGGTTCTTTGCAGATTTCGGAAAACCGGGATGTTGTGCAGCAAGTGACTTTGGTATTTGATGAGCTCACATGGGGGGTGGGTGAAGCGCAAACCATGTCTCAATGCTTGTTGAGGGATGGTGAAACAAAGTTTCAACAACAACATGCAAGTGGTAGATCTTTGACAGCAACAAGTGGCCCCACCACCAACTTTGGTCCACTGAATACAGGTCTAGGTCAAGCAAAAGAGCATGATATAAACTATGGTGCAAGGCTTTTACCAGTTGATAAGATGGGATCTCCAATGGCCTACGCAGGCCAAAAAATTGGATCCCCATTGGCATTTACAGGCATTGACGGGATGGACTTCCTCTGGGGGCACTCTGCAGAATTTCCATTCAATGACGCATTATCAGTTGATGCAGTTGATAAGGAAGGTGGACATACTGCTGTGTCCTATCCTCTTGCCAAGTTTTCTATGCAGGAAGAGAAACAATCCTTCCTGAAATTGAATACAATAGATGGAGGATTGACTCTGGATAGAAAAGTGTCTTCACTGCAAGGTGTGGTAAATGCAACCTCCTTTGCTGAACAAAGACCTTCCTTGCTGCCTACTGTGGAAAGGCATTATATGAATTTAGAATCATCTATCTCTCCTCAGCAGAAAAGAAAACCAGATTTGAATGGGGTTTCTATCACTGTGGGACCTACGCAGTCAGCTAGAGTAATGGAACCTGTACAGCAGGAAAATGGCAAGGTACTGCATGTAAGAGGGGATTTTGCAAAGGGTGTTGGGGAGAAGAAGCCTGAACCCATCTTCAAAATGAAGAACCAGGAGCAACACACCAAGACAATTGGACTACCAGTTAGCTCAAATTTGCACTCCAGTTCAGATCATAGGGAATGGAACAATGTGGAATCAGGAGGTGCAGTCTCATTCAAAGGAAATGGAGTGGAACACAGCCTGAGTCCTGATCCAAAGCTACCGCGCAAGCGAGGTCGCAAGCCAGCCAATAACAGGGAGGAACCACTCAACCATGTGGAGGCTGAACGCCAACGCCGCGAAAAGCTCAATCAGAGGTTTTACGCCTTGAGAGCTGTTGTGCCCAATGTTTCAAAGGTGGCTTTCTGACTGTGATTATGATGTGCATATGGAATTCCTTTTTCTTTCATGTGTTTTACATATATGGTACTTGGTACTATGATATGGTCAAACAACCTCGTGAGGTCAATTTTGTGCAATTTTGTTGATCAGGGAATTGTTGGATCTCTGTTTTCATCATTGCAAGATTGAAGCTTGGAGTGAGAGAGATATCAGGAGATTACTGAACGTCAAATATGGACTAAAACTCTCACTCAGTCTAATCAAAGTTAATCTGGTAGCTTGCATGTTCTCTATTTGTTCTGTCCTGATGTTTGAGTTAGAATTCTCATTAGTCGGTAGGGCATTCTGGTTGTTCTTGGTCCGGTGGTGATGGCAATCTTGTATGCTGGTGATACGTGGTTGTCACTGGTGCTTGTGGTATGTGCTTTCCTATTGCAGATGGATAAGGCATCTTTGTTAGGTGATGCAATCACCTATATCAATGAGCTGCAAAGCAAGCTTGAGGAAGTTGAATTTCAGTTGAAGGAACTTCAAGGTCAGGCAAATACATCCAGTGAGAGGCCACAGGAGTCAGTGTTTCCAACAGGAAGGGAACAGACTGGCAACTCAACAAAAGAAAGCTTGTCTTCACAGGGTGTACGAAGCAGCAACAGCACATCGGTCACGGGCACATACTTTTCCAAAAGAGCACCAGACATCAGTGTTCACATACTAGGAGACAAGGCTATGATTCGATTGAATTGCTTGAGGGATACATACTCCATGGCCAACTTAATGATGTCTTTGCAAGAATTGCGTTTGGAGGTTCAGCATGCAAATACGTCAACTGTAGAGGATGCATTGCTGCACATCATCATTGTCAGGGTGAGCCACCAGGGTTATACATCTTATTTCTAGTCAAGGCCAGAATATCCCTTAAGTTTTGGTAGCATTGCATCATTTCTATGCACTCTAAAGATACTAGTCTGACCCAATAGGTGAAAATCCCATCTGCATAGTAATCGGGAGTCATTGTGCCAATTTGATGTCCTATCCAGTTTGGTGGTTGAACTATCCAGTTTATCAGGAGAAACCATAAATGGGAAACCCAACAACTTCTTTTACAACTTGGGTTAGTGCAATTTGAAAAGTAGTTGAAGGGATGGTTTTCAGGAGGTCATATACACATGTGGAACAGCTAAAGACAACTGGCTCATAGTAACCTGTCAACTGAAGTTTCTCCTTAGTCACATTTTAGAAGCCTGTCTAACATGCGGGGTTTCTTGTTGTGGACATTCAGTAAACAAGGCCTCATAATTGGTTGGTGCATTTTGCAGATGGAAGGTACGGCGACACTTACAGAGGAGCAGCTGAGTGCTGCACTTAGGAAAGCATATGACTCTAATCAGGTTCACACAGAAGGTTATCGACCTTTGGACGCACTTTTACTATTCTAGACTGCTATAACCTTATAGAATCAGGCACACAAGTCCCATTGAGCAAATAAATGTTGGAGCATTCAATTGGAGATTTTGTCAGATTGTTCAGCTAATAGTAACCTATCGAGGGTATTCAGCACAGGGGATTGGGGGTTGTTTTCTTTAAGATTGAAAGAAACTTGTCATGACCTAAGAGTGTTAGGAGCTGATGATTTAGTATCAATTTTTACTTCCAATCAGTAATTGTGGGGGTTGGATCAACCCCCTGATATATCTTCATGTACATTACAAAGCCTTTTTTTTAACAGGCTCTGCCTATACAGACAGTGAGAATTTGCCTGAGGTTCCATTTTTCTTTATAGTAAATCTTGGCAGTCTTGTTGACAAGAGTTGCATACTGGGTATTCATGAGATAAATACTGCCTCCATATTTTTGCTGCTCTGAATCTCGCAGAGGTTTCACAAAATACAGAAATTCAATAGGACATTTGCAGGATTCCATTCTTCTTTGCATGGATTTGAACTTGTGAAACTCTCTGTTCATAATTAGAATCCATGGAATACCCCTGCATTTTTGAGTTTCTGATGGAGTGGAGATTTGAGTACTGATTGGTGTGGAGTTCAATGTTCAACGGTTTTGAAGTTACTAGTTGTAGTGGTGTGTAATTTCTCCAGTAAACCCTTTTATCCAATTTGTGCATCCCTAGTCAGTTGTGAGCATCAACTCATTTTAGCCCTGGGATTTTTGAAGGTTTCCATTGCTTGCATGGACATTCAAAACCACACTTTGGGAAAATTTTGAGAAAAAACAATTCCCATCTCATCAAAAGAAACCCATTCCTGGCAGCTCTATGACAATTGATTTGCAGATTTGTAGTGAAAGAAATTTTGCAGAACTTGTTTATGTGTCAATCCTTATTTTGAATAGTTTGATTAGTTTTTGCAGTTCTTCCAATCGGTTTTCTTTTGGACATCAGTTTCTCTAGTGGACTTAATTCCTGGTGTCTTCAATTCGATGATACTGCAGACATGTCATGTTTCCTTGTATCTTGGGGTCTTTTGGCTGACTCCTGAGTACTACATTATTGCATGAATCATCATCATTGATGATAACTGTGCACTTTGGTTAACAATCTAATAACAATGTTGCAATTCCTGAAAACTAAACAATGTAATTTAGCTTCAGCCAAAATTTCAAGCGACTTGCTTTGGTACATTTCTCAGACTCATTTACTATTCAACAAATTCTGCTGCTGTAATGATACGTGATCAGGAGGAGGATTCAGCTCAGGCAAATGTCAAGGGGCATGGAAAACTTCCCCATTCCAGTGCTGGTATTCAAGAGGGCTAGGTAGCAACCTTTCTAGAGTGATAAGTCTCATGTGCATTGTTTGCCAGTACAATCCATCAATTACAGTGAACAATTGAACGGTCACAAGCTTGAAAGAGATTATGCTTTAGCTCACACCTTGTTAGCATCTTCCAAGCCCCAGAATCAAGTAAGTCGACCCAATGTGAACAATCCCAGTCTCTGTGATATTGTATTGTAATGCTTTGCACAGAGCATACCGTTTGGTTGAAAACCTAGACTGTTAACGTGATGGAAGTGCAAAAGTGACAACCACACCTTCATTGTTGTGCAATGGAAATGCCCGTTGCTCCTACTCCTACTACACAAGTTCCTTGTAATTTGTATCTGCTGCTCTTTGGGAAACTTTTTCTCCTTCTGCTAACAAATCCTCTAGAACTGCCTTCACCTGGCCACCCATGATCTTGGATACACAAGCACCTGCAAGAAATTGATCCAGGGACAGTAACCAAAAGTCAGTCAGTTCACTGTGTGATAGATAATAACTTGCATTCCATTCTGCACACACATTGTGTTACAAAAGCACAATGAAAATTATGAAAACTACATCTGGTTGTGTTGTGCAAAGACTTTGCATCCCATTCTGCACACACATTTGTGTTACCACAATCAAAATATGAAAACTACATCTGGTTATGTTGCACAAAGACTTTGCAATCCATTGTGCACATACATTTGTGTTTGCAAAGCACAACCAGAATATCAAAATTACATCTTGGTTCTGTTGTGCACAGACTTTGCATTCCATTCTGCACACACATTTGTATTTAGGAAGCACAACCAAAATATCAAAAAACCATGTCCGATTTATGCTGTGGACAGAGAGTGTTCAGAGCTGTTGTACCTAGAGGACCTGGAGGTACAAGTGACGGTAAGACCTCCTGCTTAACCACCACTTTGGAGCCCATTGGCTTCCCTTCCACAATCCATGGCTCAATTCCCCAATATCCATTAAAAACCTTCAAAAACCCTGGTTCATCTCTGTTACATTCCACAGGAACAATCAATTACAAATTGGTTTCATAGTTGCCAATCCAATCTCTACCATAAGGCATTTGACAAAAGAAAACCTTGAGAACTCCATCTCTGTGTCTCTTAATGCTCTGTGTTTCTGTCTCTGTGTCTCTCTGTCTCTGTGTCCTCTCTCCCAGTTTGATGAACTGTTTGGATCAATCAAAGGAAAAAAATTGTCCAAGAATTGTTGAAATGTTTACAGCCATGCAGAGCTAACTAGCAAACCCTATACCAACAAATTCCATGAAAGAAACATGAAAAATTTCAGCAGTGCGCAATGCAGGAAGCTCTTCAGTGTGTGGCATGGTTGCAGCAAGCTCCTCAATGTAATGCAGAAAGCTCTACATGTGTGGCATGGTGGCAGCAAGCTCTACAATGTGATGCAAGAAGCTATTCAATGTGTTGGCAATGTGATGCAAGAAGGTCCTCAATGCATGGCAAGGTAGTACAGCAGCCAGCTCTTCAATTGTGTGGCAAGGGAGGAGTAGCAAGGTGAGAAGACAAAAAAAAAGGAGACTCACAAGTTAAAGGAAACAGCGCGCTTGCTCCGATCTTCCTTCACGCGCATCTTCATATCAAAAGTTCCTGACCAGAACATAAGATTCCAGTGCGCATGCTGTGTCACCATTTTGGCATCTTTTCGGTGCTCTACTTCAACCTTCGATACTGTCTTGAAGATCTTGGGGTTGTTCTCGAAATCAACAAGGATTCCATAGGTTACATCCGGATGTACAGCCATGCTCATGTTCCCGTTCACTTCGAAATGCCCCGCCTGTTTGTCCACACCACACACAAAGCCATAACACACGTCTCAATCTTATGAGCTCGCAACAATAGACATTGCGGATATCACGTTTGCTTCTTTCTGACTTGGTTTCATCGTTGCTCGCTCGTTGCACAACAATTTATGAGAAATTCTTTGCGTGTTTGCAAGAGCGATTGGTATCTTGTGGTTAGTTCTCACCGCTGTTGCATCCGTCACAAGCTCGGCGTCTGAATTCAGGAGGACCTAAGAAGGAAGAGTTTAGAAAAAGGGGGAAAACAAAATTGATCACCTTCCTCTGGACTGAGACTTCGGCAGGACCAGATCCGTCGCAATCCGTTGGAACACCATCGGATCCACCGAGAACTCTGCCATATCAAAGGCCAAATATGCCACGAACAAGCTCTGGTTTTCAGTCACAAGAATCTGTCACAAAAAGGTCACTTGTCTAGCACATGTCTTGCAGGTTCCTAGTGCACAAGCTTTGAACTTCCGTGATGGAATTACGCTAAGAACTCATTTCTCAGCATGCAATTGTGTCCTTTAAGAGGTCTCCGAGAACAAAGAAAATCCGTCTCGACGAGTACGCTTCAGGGAGTTTCATCATGCTATTTTTCTCCAGACCTTGAAGATGAAACCAAACAGTCTGAAGCCTTTCTTTCTACGGACATGTTTCCGATGTGCGCCAAGGGGAGGATCGATCTTAGACGGGACTTAGACTTCACAGATTTCGCAAAATTGAACTGCGTCGAGACAAGAATGAGGCTGGAATTCAGGAATGTGAGAAATTCCGGCGGGAAATGTAGAAACTCCAAACCTGCAGCTCGCTCCCTTCGTCGTCGCTACGAACGGATTGCTCCGGAAAGCCACGACGTTTGCATCATCCACGCGTTGCTCTCGCCTCCGTCTCTGCAATGTCGGCGATCGCCTATTACTCGCAAACGGATCAGACGAAGGCCTGTTTCTTCCCATTACTACTACTCGATCAATACAACAAACAGAATTCCCCCGCAAAACAAACAACCTCAAACTCATGTAATAGCCGGGAGAAACAAATAAATTTCTAAAATCCGTCACTTTCTCTCACCGCTTTCAAAAAATTCCCACCAAGAAAACCTTGCTTCAGCTCGGAATCTCCAATCTCTCCGACACTACAACACCTTCAAACAAAAAAAGATCAATTCCTACTGCTTCTTCTTCTTCTCCTTCTTCTTCTTCTCTGTGTCACCAACCGAGATACAAAACCAAACAACTAGCCCTGTTTAAATGCTTTCTCCAAAATCATCGCAAGAAAGCCATCCACCAAAAAACGAATCCTTCAAAAGGTATCATACTGAAGAGTTGGAAAAATGCGCACAATCAAGAGCCAGAAAGAAAATGCGAGGAAATTAAGAAGCTGCAACGCAACGACGATGACGACGACCAAAGACGGCGCGAGCTCGAGAGGCAGGCATACGACAACAACACAAACTTCCGCTCAGCCGGGAAGCACCCCACCAGTGGTGAATTCCAACCGGGTAGGCAGGAAAAAACTACTGGGTAGGTAGGCAAATGAACGGGTAGGTAGAAAAAGAGGGTTGCTATTTGTCTTCCACCTGTCACTCACTCCACTATCTGGCTGCCACGATGGCGGTTGTCAAACGCCCACGTAGGACCATGTATTTTATGTATTTTATGTATTTTCAAAAATAATAATAATTTACGTTTCACTTTTTAGTAATACTTTAGTTAGTTAGTTAGTTAGTCAGTCTGTTTGTTCACTCATTTTTTATCTTGATGTTTCCCTTTTTATTCCTGTTATTTATTTATTTATTAGATTTTAAGATTTCAATAATTCCAAGTGCTTATGTGGGAAAGCCAGTGGAGAAAAATTAAACATTTTGAAAGAAATAAATTTTTTTAATCATATTTTCCCTCGTACCGATGATTTTATTTGGGCAAACAAATTTTAAACGATTATTCTGTTTCAAATTCCCTGGTTTTTCAATATAAAATTTTTTAGAAAATGAAAAAAATCCAGAAAATTCTCCAAAATTCACCACAATTTGCGTTATATAAACTGAGTTATATAAATACAAATATGTCATGACCAGTTGTTGGCCAAGTTATTGAGTTTTGACCTCAGTTCTCCAGCTCGGTTATCAGCCCGGTTATGAGAAACCCTGACAGTTGGTTAGTGATTTATTTGTTATATAACCGGTTAATAACCTAATGTTTAGGTATTGAATTTTCAAACACCTAATAACCTGCGCATCAGAAGACGTGGTTATCATCCAGGTAGGTTATCAATCCTAAATCACTTAACATTTGTAATGATAGAAAAGACTCACGAGTTCTTATTAACCGGAATTGATGGTTCTGACTCACCCATAGCGGGTACCCGCCTCCGCCCCGCCACAACGTAAAACCCTTCATATGCTAGGGTACCCGTCCCCCGCACACCAACGTAAAACCCTTCATATGCTAGGGTACCCGGCCCCCTCCCCCCCCAACACGGACGTAAAACCCTTCATATGCTAGGGTTTTTCCACTCTTGGGGGATTGGCTTGCGGGAGGGGGCAAACAATGAACGAGGAAGCTGCCCCATCACCAACTAAATGCAAACCCCATGGAAACCCCAAATTGTCCTTATCGTGGTGTCAATCTTCGTGGTGAACTTCCCATCCATGGTTGGGTACCATGGTGGTAAAAATCCCAAAATCCGTTTAAATTATTTTTAAAATATTACAAAATACACTACGGCCTAGACTTAATTAGGGTTTCTCTTGAGTTCAAATCTTACATTTTTTGGGCTTAATTTATGTGACCACTAACAGGCTAAATTAGGGTGTCTCTTGAGTTCAAATCTAAATTTTTTTGGGCTTTATATATGGCCACTAAGACCCTAAATTAAGGTATCTCTGACTTCAAATCTAAATTTTTTTGGGATTAATATATATGGCCACTAAGAGGCTAAATTAGGGTGTCTCTAGAGTTCAAATCTACATTTTTGGGGCTTTACATATGGCCACTAAGAGGCTTAAAGTTGGGTCTCTCTGAGAATTCAAATCTATTGTTTTTGGGGCTTAATATGGCTACTAAGAGACTAAATTATCGTCTCTCTGAGTTCAAATCTAGCAATTTTTTGAGCTTAATATATATATATATATATATATATATATATATATATGGCCACTGAGAGGCTAAAATTAGATAAAATTGTTAAATTATTTTTAAAATATTACAAAATATACTACGGCTTAGACTTCATTAGGGTTTCTCTTGAGTTCAAATCTAACAATTTTTGGGCCTTAATATATGTGGCCACTAAGAGGCTCAATTAGGGTCCCTATGAGTTCAAATCTAGCATTTTTTGGGGCTTGATACAGTCACTTAGAGGCCTCGAGCAAAGCACACTGCCTGGAATTTTCCTTTGGATTTTCAGCTCCTGCCTGAAGAAACCTGTTTTCAGCAAGAGGGATCTTTTGCGGTGGAAGGTACCAACCAGGTTGTACTGGGATCGTCTGACCATTGTCCAATACATAGTGGTTTCCTCCAGAAAAAATACACAACCCAATATGGTCGTGCCTCTTTTCCGAGGAAAGCACAAATTTTGCCTTTTACTTACATTGCACGTCTTCTTCTTATTCAAAGAAGAGTCAAGGGAGGCTCTAATAAATAGTGCCAAAAACCCTTGTGCTACCCTAAAAGCAATAGGTGACAAAAACCAAACGAGGGCCAATGACTACTAGGTGGGAAGGTCAATGAATGTAATCAAATTTGTCGTTAGTCTTATTTTATGAATTGTCGAATAGAGTCCAACCAACAATGCTTGTTATCTATCTATGAAGGAAGGTAGTTTGTTTGTTTTATTTTGTTTTGTTTGTACTTATGACGGTCCACCAAACTGAGATGCTTCAGATCATGTTCTTCATCTCGTTGGAAAGCTCTTGAGAAGGAGGGTGGCTTGGTTACATGACATTTGGACTTGCGGTGCAAAAGTTCTTGAATATTGAATGATTTTTTCACTGAAAATTAAATTAAATTAAATCGTAGCTAAAAAATTTCGAGGAATTGGAATGTGCTTTTGGTGTTGTTGGAAAGATCTTGATGAGCAGAATTTTAATGGAATTTATTTGGTAAGATTTTGATTTTGAGTGTGCGAGATGTTGATTTTTAAGTGATTTCTGCTGCTGAAAATTCAAATAAATTCCAAAAAACCAGGTTTCGGAAGGAAAAATCAGTTGAGGATGTTGTAACACTTGGGCCAACAGCACAGGCCAATCTAGTTAGTTTTAAATCTAGTGGGTTCTTTTTTCTTCTTTCTTTCAATTTTTGTGATGTAGCCATACTAGCATTCATCCACAAGAGGAAATAGCCAGATCAATTACATTTGGCTATAGACTAACTATGAAAGGAGAAATTTATTAAAATCTTTTTATATCCTGGCTACTTGCTTGAACAATTTGAAGGAACATGGTGAATTTTTTAATTTCATTTTTCAATTTTTGACCTTTTCTAAAATGGAGTATTCAACTGAATATTATTTTCTGAGAAAAATTGCAAAATGACTAAAATTTGCCCCAAAAATAAACACTAGCTGGAACCCATTGTCTAAATATGACAATTTCAGAATTAATTTTTTTCAAGTTTGTGGTCTCATGCACAAATGTTTCACAAAAATTCTTTGTGTGAGTCACACTGGATGTTTTTATGTGTCACCAAATATATTCTTTGGTTCTTGTGTGTAAACTAATTATTTGCAATTATTACATGAAGGAAAGACATTTAGTAATTATGTATTCATTCAATAACAAATTATGTTGTCATGATCTTAGGTTTAAATTTGTGATCAAAAGCTAAAGCATTTGAGAGGAATTGGATCAAGAAAGTGTTTTAAAACTCAATCATATTCTCACAATTGTGAAAGAACGAGTCCTAAACCAATGTTGTGTGAGTATATCATTTATTCGGATATATCTGTTGGATATGGATAAGATATATTATTTTATTATTTTCAAAATCAATATACCCTAATCAAATGCATATTCAAAGATAGATAAATTTGAAAAAATATACATCATTTCACAACCTTAAATATATCTCAAAAATACCCATACTTGAAAACAAATATGTTTTCAAACCTAGGTAAATTTCTTTAAGGTAAGTACAACCTAAACCTTAAACTTGTAGCTTAAACCCTAAAATTGTCACCCTTATTATGTGTGATTGTTGTACAAGGTGTTTAGTATTGAGAAAGAATGTTTCTTGATGATTTTGGGGTTGTTGAAATAGATTTTTTAGATCAAATTGAAGAGGAGTTTAAAGACCAATTAGATCATTATGTTAGTTTTTTTGATATGACAAACTTTTATTTCTAGATTTGCAATTATATTTAGTAAATCAAGTGGCAAGTTGTCTAATTTGATCTCAATGGCCTCTTAGTTTATGTATGTTTAGAAATAAGAAATTGAATTATTTTTATGTTATTTTATCATTATAATTGACATCACATGTGTGCATTGTCCCACTAAATTTGGAAATTGTCTAAATAAATTTCAAATTGTGAAAAATTTATGAATTTTGCATTTAAATAAATTAAATTAAATTAATAAAGAAATGATATACTATTGTCAAATAAGGTGTTTTGAATAAGTTTTATAATGTGATTATAATACATTTACTCAAAGAAAATAAAAATGAAAGCAATTTGATATACATGATTGTATTAACTTATTTTATTTTGAAGGCCCAAATCAATGAAATGTTTTTTTAATCAAAATAAATGAATTTAAAGTTGAAATATTAATTTTAATAGTTTACGTACGTCCAGTTTTGACTACTTTTGTGTACATTACAACATTGAAACACCCTTTTAGCTAAAAGAAATGTTAGGTGTCGAATTGGGAACTTGACTCCTATTCACAAAACCCAAGAAACAAAGGTCATATGACTCCAAAATTAGCATGTAATATGGCATTAAACAATCATTTTTAAGAGTTACAACTTTACATTTGAAAAATGTTTTAAAAAAACTTATATGCAACAATTATGAAAGTACAAAGTTGTGAAATTCATAACTTAACAAAATCAAAAACAAATTGAAACTCCCTCCTAGGAATCCTAGGAGTTTTTGTCATCTTGATTTAACCTTCACCACTAATCACATAGTACACTATGAAAAAGCAAGTGGTGGTTCTTCTTCAAGTCCAAATCATGGTGTGTCTTGTGAGTTGGATTCATTGTGGTTTGTTTGTGCACCATTTTGATTTCAACTTGCACTAATCATTTTTCTTTTTTTTGTGAAAGGGGATCTCCCTCTGAACTCCTATTTATAATTTTTTTCTAACCCATCCCAAAGTTCCCACCTTTGTTTTTTCTTGGGAACTAAGAATCTCACCTTAAGTTTAAGTTTTATTGCAAACTTATCTGAACTCCTATTTATAATTTTTTTCTAACCCCATCCCAAAGTTCCCACCTTTGTTTTTTCTTGGGAACTAAGAATCTCACCTTAAGTTTAAGTTTTATTGCAAATTTAGAAATTTACCCCTGAAACTATTTGACAAACCTAAGAATGCATCATTTATTATGACTTCAACCTATGATTATAATAAGGAAAGGAAAAATGTCAATTTTGAAAAAACATAAAAAATTCACAAATTTAAATGAATTATCAAATAATTGTGCAACTTTATTTCATAAAACTAGTATTCAAGAAAAATGTTAAATCATCTTCAATTTTGCCCAAGACAATGACCAAGTAGAGGTCAACCAACTTGAACCATTCAAAAAGCCTTTAATTCAAAATTGTAGATTACCAAAGGTTCTTCTAGGTTACAATCAAAAGTTGGTTCCATAATGCTAAGGACAAGACAAAAATAGAAGGAAGATGTTAAAGTTATCCAAAAAGTAGATTAAATTAGACGTTGGAACCCATTAATTGTGCCTAATTAGGGATGGAACACAAAACAAAAGTTTCCAAATGAAAAATAAAAGAAATGACATTAGTTTTTTCACCAATTTCATCCCCAATTTGATAATTTTATCTTGCATGTGAAAGTTCAACATTCATTCCAAACCCTTGTTCTTTTCAAAAAAATCTTGCTTGTGTGCTTGGTAAAAAAACATGTGCAAGGAGCTATGGAAGTGAAGGAGAAAGAAGTTTTGTTTTTTTGCAAAAACACAAGAACAAAATGTTATCCAGTGAACGGCAAAGGTTTAACAAGGCAAGATGGAGACAATTGATTAGTTAAGTAGGATGGAGACATTTGATTAGTGGACATGATTAAGACCTTTGATCAATTTGATTTTCGAATTACTTCTGCAGGGAAAGGATTTAGGATGTACTTCTAAAATTTGATGATGGTGAGAGATTTTTTTTTTTTACACACAGAATTAGATTTAGAGAGTTGCTAGATATAAAATAGAAACACACTATGAAGTTTAGAGTTTTGTTGGATTATGAACCACATTTTTTCATGTTTTTCATTTTTAATTTCTACACTTCAAATGTTTGATATGTTCAATAGTGAGTAAAGAAAACAGTAGAAAATTGATAAAGAGGAAACTATGAATATACTTTGGAACTATTATGTTTTCTAAATGAATAATTAAACTTTAATCATAAATTGTGTTTGTTTAGTATAATTGAAAATCTAGGAAATAATGGAACAGTAACTTTTTTTAAAAAAAATGAATATAGTTTATAGATGATTTTGAATGGTTGAAACAACAGATTGTAAATGTTGAAAATAATATTGAAAGTACAATTTGTATTGTTTTTAAATAGGCATAAAAAAGGATAGCTTATGCATGAACATGAAGCCTAAGCTTGAAACTTTGAGCTTGGAACTTAAATTTTAATTTGATTTTGATCCACCTACATGGATGAATATGTACATAGATAAATGATTTCATATGGATGAATGAATTTTTATTTGGATTAAATAAATAAAACATTGGATGAAATTCATCCATTATAGATAAATAAATTCAAAATTATTTATATCCATCATCATTTTTTGTCCAAATATTAATATCTCAAGCTTGAATGTCATTTAATAATGATGCATAATGAAATTGTGATAGTAGAAGAAAATATGATGGTGAAACCAAAATGATTTAAAAAATTTCGTTTAAGAAATCTTTTTCAAAAACAATGTTAAACAATTCAAGAAATATTGTCATGGAATGAGTGTCAAACCCCCCTTGCCCAATTGTTGTTAACAACGTTATATATTTAATTTGTGGAAAATTGGGGCGCCTTGAAAATAAATAATTATTAAGAAACTTTCATGATCATTTATGTTAGTAGGTTGTTTGTAAAAGTTAATTAAGGTGCCTAAAACCGAATTTTAGTTTACTTCAAAAACCTATTAATACTAATGACATTACGTAGTTAAAAAAATTTAAAACATTCAAATCCAATTGTTGTTGGTTAAATTTGAAAAAAATCATGGCACCTTTGACAAAGAATGAAAAAAAAACCCCATTGTTGCCAACAATAGTTATACGTAGGTTTGAAAGAAGTTGTGGCACCTTTAAAAGAACAAGAGGAAAAAACCCAATGTCATCATTAGGTTAGTTTGCTTAGAATGTATATATACATAATTTAAAAACAACAATGACCATGGGGTGAATGTTAGCATAGTAATGGTAATATAATTAAGACATTTTTAAAATAATGGTATTTTAAACCATAGTCATGAAATACATTCATAATGGAATTTACATTATATTATTCAACTAATGTTATATCATATATAATTAAATTGTGTTTCATGAAGCTCCAGTTAATTAAAACTATGAAAAAAAAAATATCCACAAAATTTTAATGTTAAAATAAAACCTACATCCATAATTCTGATGGAAATTTTATTATTAAAAATTAATAATGAATGAAAATGAATGACTATATTCATCCCCATGTTTAATTCTAGGTTTACTAACACAACATTCATTTTACAATTAAATTATTGAGTTTTACCTAAATGTGTATAAGAAAAAATAAATTTAACATGCTAAGTTCCAACTCTAAGCTTTAGGCTGAATGACGCATTCCTAAGCTCCTTGATAGACTCAAATGTGAATTTTGAAGTGAAACAACGAAAAAGTAAAGAGTTGGGGCACACTCCCTGGTTTGTAGCATTTTAGGATAGAGGGGCGTGCCAAAGCTCCAGGATGGGACTAGGAAGAATGATAAGCAATTAATCACTCACATAGACCTGCACAAAACAAAACAACAAGTTGGTTAGTGCATAGTTGGAGCACTTTTGGTGTTAAGACAAGCCATGGGCAAACTTGGACTCACAAAATTCATCACGGCCCAAACTTGAGGGAAGCCACCACCTTCCCTCTTATAGTATACTCTATGCCTCTCCACAAGGCCCATATCCAAATGGCATTTTGTTTCGAGACTCCCAAACAAGAGTCCCGAAATTCCCCCATCTAGGAGTTTTGCAACTTTGAAGGCCTATAACTTTGCGTGCAGACCTCCGATGGAGATGAGGTCTAAAGCAAAGTTGTAGCCCTTGTCGAGAGCTTTCCAAAATTATATCACATGCCACCTGCATGCATGGAAATTGAGGCAATTCCTGACTTTTAGTGGTTGGAAGTCAAATTGACAATTTGACTTCCAACCCTTTTTTTGGCCATAACTTGTGTTTCAAATGGCCAAATGGGTCATGTGAGCCCATTTTAAACATCTACGTTCCAAGATTTTTTCCATGATATAAGGAACTTCATTGAATTTTGACCCTAGGCAGCATCATTTACAGAGGCCAGTTTTGCCATAGAATGCAAAGGCAGGATTGTCACGTCACAGACAGACAACGCAATCAATATATAAGATTGGGAGGGGCAAGCTAGTATGAAGTGAAGCTAATCCACAAAAGCTTGTTGCACCTTGAATGAGGATAATTGACTTAAAGAACTGGACTGTGCTACCAAGTTCCTGCCAGAACCAAACTTGGAACTATAATCCATCCATTTGTGTGGTCAAAGACATCCAATGGACATTTACACACAATTTTTTATTTTTTTTAAAACAACCTTTTGCCAAAACAAATTCAGGCATATATTCTATTCTTAAGCCCTTTCACATTTCATTATGTGTAGCATAGATAGCAAAAACTAGGGACATTGGAATTGTTAGATCTTTATATCATGTTATACCTAGGCCAAAAAAAAAAGCTCTAAAAGAGGTTGAGAGGTACAAATGGGTCATCAAAAGGGTAGGAAAGTAGGAATGACATAACTCTTGCAATTAGTCATGTTAAATTTTTTAACTAGGAATCTAGGTAGGGGGGATAGTAGTGGGGCACTAAACTACTTTGGGTCATTGTGATGTTTAAGAGTTGAACTTGACATTATATATAATTCATTGCACTTGTTTAGTTTTGTTATTAGAGTTTTCCCATTGAGTGTTTTATCTATTAAACAAAAGACCATAAAACTATGGTTTCATAAAGCTCAAAAATGTTGGTAAAAAAATTCAAACATGAGATTCATTTAGATTTTAAAATAATTGCCATGTCAACTAAGGAACTAATGAAGCCTCACATGAGATTCCTACCCAAATGTTTTATTGAAAAACAAATGAAAATTGCCCTTGGAGTTGTTATATGGTATTTGTTTTACTTCACAGCTTTTCCACCTAATTTTTTATTTCCTTTTAAAGGTGTGGTCACCCTTTGCCCCTTCTACATGTTTAAACAAAGAAAAGACGATGAAAATATAATAAGTACATGGTGAGTGTGATGTTTTTCAAATTCATAATTGGAGAACATTACACATCTTGTAATATGTGGGGGAGGAGAAATGCAAATGAACCACACCTTCGATCATTACTATTTTCATAAAGTGATCCTACACATATTTGGTTGGAACTCTTTGTGTTATGGCAATCAATGTTGTAAATTTGGTTTAAAGCTATGATCAAATGAAGGAAAAAGACATTTGTTATAGCAAGCAAATTTGTGAAACACTACTAAATTGACATTTGACACAATTGAAATTAACAAGGCCACACAAGTAAAACATACACACAAAGTTTATAATTCATAGGATGAGAGACTTCACAAGCCTTATTTAAAGATAACTTGCCAAACATGAAAAATCTTGAAGTCAATCCAGATTGAATTGAGTTTTGGCAACTATATCAATTTTTTCCTTTAAAAAATCTATAATACCTACTTTGCGAGGCCCATTAAAAATTAAAGGCATGTTTTATTTGAAGAAGCTCTCAATCTTAGTTCAAACCCCATAGTTGAAAATAAAAATCTTTTAGGTTTTACAAAAATGTAATGCCCATAACAAGCCCAACATCAATTTTTCATTTTTTCATAAAGCCTAGCGTCAGTTTTCCAACTTTTTGCCAATAATACTTGATGGGTACCCATTAGGTATCATGGGAAAAAGATCAAAAAAACAATTTTAATTCACCTACACACTTTACAAGGTAACATGTAAATACTCCTAAGCAAGGAGTTCTTCAAATAGTTATTTTCAACCCTTGCATAGGGGCAATTATTTGGGAAACTCCCCACTCCTCTACCATTACCCTACACATAACCATGAATTGGAGCAAGTAGATACATTCAAAAATGTTTTTTTTTAAAAAAAACACTACTAACCAAAACCCCTATATTCTTGACCTTTGTTCCACCAACAATCCTTCCTTCCACACAACATGCCCCAATATGGCCTCTTTTGTCTATCCATGATGCAACAACGACATACATATTTCATTTGCTTTAGCATTACAAAGACTCAAAATACATGTTGCATTTTATCATTGTGTGGTATCCACATGTGTGCATGTGTGTGTGCACATGTGTGTTGTACATTCTTAAGTCCCAACACCCTACGATACAAAGAGCACATGGCAAAAAATTCACTCTATACTATTCTCCAATCTAAATTGTTGGAGTTTGTGTAGAGTTGATGTGGAACCAAAAGAGGAAGAAGAAGATGATGGCAATTAATAATACGAGAGGGGATGTTGTCATCTAGTTTGTATAAAGAAGATGTTGATAACTTTAGGAGTCGAGATATTGTCATAGAGATCGTAGGAAAAAGAAGATGATGATGATAACATGATAGGAGATCTTGTCATCTTGAGCTTGTATGGAGAAGAAGAACAAGATCATGATGATGACAATAGCAGAGGAGATGCTTTCATAGAAATTGGAAGAAGAGGATGATGATGATGATGATGACAATAGTAGAGGAGATGTCTTCATAGAGGTTGTAGGAAGAGAATGAAGATGATGATAATCTTAGAGGAGATGTTGTCATAGAGGTGATTCTCCATGATGGGTGGTTGATGAAATGACATCCAAATCCCATAATTGGCAAGTGGTTGAGGCATCCAAGGTTGTAGGCTCTGTATTTGAGAAAGTACTGAACAAATCTCCAATTTGGGTAGGAAGGAGTGGTGTTTGATCCATGTCCCAGATGATTGCATCTGAACACAAAATCTGTAGAAATGTGTTGTCATCGTGGTGTGATGACACTGGAATTGCAACACAATCAAATTCAGTTTCTTCTTGCTTACACAAGTAGTCATCATATGTTTTTTCTCCAGTTATGTGGCAGTGGAGATTTTCATCCTCCTCCTCCTCCTTGCCGACTTCATTCTCCTTTGCTGCCACTGTAGCACACCAACTTCTAGTTGTAGTAGTAGTGGTTGTTGCAGCTTGTGAATTAGCAGCTACACTTTCCTCCTCCCTTTGTCTGCCCCTCCTCCCAAACACCCAAAAGGTCCTTCAAACTTGATTCTAAGACCCACACATTGCTTTGCATGAACCAAAAACCCAAAAGCCCTTGAGAATTTTCATTATCAAATCTCAACAACATCGATCAGATTACAGTACAATGATGTTGTTTGCTTCACTTTTGTAGCTAGCAGAAAGGAAACAAAAGATGGCAATGATCTTTGTCTGGACTTTCTGCTACAAGATGATGACATCTGATGATCTTTGTTTCCTTTCCTTTTATAGTAGAAAGAAAATAAGGGAAAACAAAGATCATTGCATTGCAGCAGAGATCTACTCGATCTCTCATTCTTTCAACATCTGAAGGTGCACCTGTGACAATCTTCTTCATGCACCAAACTGCAAGCATATAAAAAAGTTCTTACATTATTACCTCATGTGTTTCATGTTTTCTGTAACTGATGGTATTTGAAACCTGCAAGGATTGATGTTGATAGCAAGCTCCCCACATTGGACCTCCAGCAGATCTGCAACAACAAAAACAAACAAACTGATGATCATGGATCTGGACCTGTTGCCAAATTTTCATTTTGCAGCCTGGGTGCTGCCACATTCTTCAAGTCTCAGTTTGCTGCTGCTGCCGGTCTCAGTACCATCACCATGGAATAATTATACTGCAAAAGGATCAATTCTTCTACAATGTGAACGAAATTTTGGATTGGGAATAGATTCATTGTTGATGTTTTTACCATCATCATTGAGCTTCTTATTCACATGATTTGCATTTGGATTTGGATTCTTCGCTTGCTGCAGCTGTGCAGTCGAAGATAGTGTTGTTTCGGCCTGCAGAGGTGAGACTAGATTTGGGTTTTTTGTTGGGCATGAGCTGTGGATGCAATGTGCTTCAAGGAGCTCATGATGATGATGATGATTGCAGTAGTGAAAATCTTTTGATTTGTCAGCAGCAGCAACTGTAGCATCTGTTTCATCATCAGGAAGAATCAAAACAGCCGCTGCAGCCTGAGCTGTTGCTGCATTACTGTTCCTGCTAATTAGATTCGTTGTCATTGAGAATTGTTGATGATGGCATGGTGATTTCAAGGATTGTTGATACTGCAGCTTTGTCAATTCTTGATGCGTAGAAGAAGAAGAAGCAGAAGAAGGATGGAGGGCAGTAGTAGTACTCCGACTACTCCTTCTAATACTAGAGATCTTGTTGTTGTTGCTGCTGCTGCTGCTGCTGCTGCTGCTGTTGTTGTTGTTGTTGCTGATTTTCTTTTTCAGATGAGTGTTCCAGTAGTTTTTTATTTCATTGTCAGTGCGGCCAGGCATACGAGCTGCTATGATGGACCACCTGAAGGAAAAAAACACACCAGAGAGACAGAGAGAGACACACACACAGTCTAGAGAGTTTGGTGAATCATGCTTCATCATCAGCTGAACTTCATCCAGAAAAAATGAGCAAAATGTTTGTTGTCAAATAACCCAAGGAGATCATGTGCTTGATGATCATCTTCAAAGCTTCAAGGATCACAGGTGAAGACGATCTGTCACATGTACAAAAAAACCCCTCACATTGTGATGTACAATAATCTGATGATGCAAGCTAAAGCTTGTTTTTCTTCTTCTTCTTCTTCTTCTTCTTGAGTTTTTCTTCTTCACGGACCTGTTTCCGAGGGCGGCATGTAATTGAGTGATGAGGCGATCCTCCTCTTCCGAGATGTTTCCACGCTTCAGGTTGGGACGAAGATAGTTAATCCATCGCAGTCTGCAGCTTTTCCCACACCGAAGCAAACCTGCGTACAGCCAGCCAGCCAGCCCATCGATGAAGATCAAACCCTAATTCATGTTTTAGTTTTTTCCTCTCAATTTGCTCACCTTCTTCTTCTTCTTCATCATCATCATCTTCTTCGTCTTCTTCTGCATATACATAACATTTTGCTTACACCTCATCGTTGCTCTGTCTTCTTCTAGTACTCCCGGAAGGCAGAAAGCCGACTCCCGCCCCACCCCAAACAAAAAAAAAACCCCAAAACCCAAAACCCAAGAATTCTCACAAAATGAGAGAAAGAAGAAGAAGATCTGATATGATCCATCCAAAGATTTGTTGTTTGTTGTTGCTTTTGATTTATTTTCCTATAATTTTTTCACCTGCAGCTTTGGGCAATGTACGCCAGCAACCTTCACCATGTACACTGATGTACTGAATGAGTCGGTGATCCTCACTCTGGGTCCAGGGACCTCTCTTCAGTCCAGCAGTTTGTTCACGACTGCAGCAAGAAGAAAAAGAAGAAGAAGAAGCAGAAGCAGAAGCTTGTTTTGGGGCCATGCTCAATCCTTGCACACTCCACTGTCCTGTCCGTCCGTCCGTCCGTCCGTCTTCCTGCCTGCCTTTCTTTCACCGTCGTCAAGCTCTTGTGTGTGAATTCTCCTTTTCCAAGCCCAGAGTTTGTTTGTTTTCTGAGATTCCAGATTACATACAGTTGATGTTTTTCACCACCCGCACCACTTCTTCTTCTTCAATTATTCTTCAGCAACAGATTCAAAATTATTTCTTCTTCTTCTTCTTGAATTCTTCTTCTTCAGCAACAGATTCAAAACAATTTCTTCTTCTTCTTCTTCAGCAACAGATTCAAAATTATTTCTTCTTGAATTCTTCTTCTTCAACAACAGATTCAAAATTATTTCTTCTTCTTCTTCTTCTTCTTCCTGAATTCTTCTTCTTCTTCAGCAAACAGATTCAAAATTGTTGAATTCTTCTTCTTCAGCATTCAAATCAAATCTTCAATTATTCACTGGCCTTCCAATCTTCTTCAAGCATGTTCCAAATTTTGCAAATAATTTCAATTATTCCAAAAAAAAAATTAAATTAAATTCCCCCCACACGCATTTTGCACTGAATTTATTCATCGTTTCTTGATGTGAGCGAAGTGCTGATGATGATGATGATGATGATGGTGATGATGATGAAGAAGCTTCTGGCAAATGATCCACAGGAATTTTAGCCACAATTTGGCGACCCAAGCTAAATATGAAAGTAAAAATATGTTAAACATAATTCATCTTTTTTTTTCTTTTTTTTTTTGGGCTATCTGCTTAAATACACCATGTATAGGAATCTGGCTATTTTTCTTGAATTTTGGTCTAATTATGGCTACTGAAAATCTTTAAAACCACTTGATTTTATGAAAGTAAATTTTTTAAACATACTTCTTGTTTTTCTTTTTCTTTCCTGGCTACCTACTTGAACCATGTATTAGAAATCTGGCGTTTTTTTTCTTGAATTTTTGTCTAGTTATGGCTACTGAAATTACTTAAACCCACTTCATTGTATGAATATTTTTTTAAAATTTAAATTCTTGTTGTTGTTTATTGAAAATCTTTAAACCCACTTGATTTTATGAAATAAGAAATTTAAAAATACTTGTTTATTCCTCTCTCTTTTTGGCTACCTACTTGCATGCACCATGTATAAAAACCTGGCCATTTTTATTATATTTTGGTCTTATATTATGGCTATTGAAAATATTTAAACCCACTTGATTTTATGGAGTATGAAATTTAAAAAGACTTGTTTATTTTTTCTTCTTATTTTGGCTACCTATTTGCATGCACCATGTCTAAAAACCTGGCCATTTTTATTAAATTTTGGTCTTATATTATGGATATTGAAAATCTTTAAATGCACTTGATTTTAGCGCCTTTAATTTTTTAAATATATCTTTTGGCTATATGTAGTAGCCAGCCCCCCCCGCACAAAAAAACACCAAAAACAAAAGGGGGCCGATTGGGTCCCGGATTTGCGTGATGAAGATGAAGAGCACGGGAAGCATGGTAGCATGATCTGCGGCGGCGCCACAGACACAGGGGACCACCAGCGTCCACGCTACCAGCACTCCACAAACCGCACTCACTCTTAGTTTAACTCCCATTCTTCTTCTTCTTCTTCTTCATTTTGTTCTTCTTGGGTTTGATTGATTTTGCAACAACGGTTTTGTTTTGTTTTGGTTTGGTTTGGTTTGTTGTTGTTCATCATGAGGTGATTTTTTGTTTGGATGGATTGTTCCACCACCACCACCACCACCGTCTCACCAATCGTTTGCTGCCCAATCGCCACAGTGGTTTGGTAGTCAAATCTCATTCCTTACACGCTTGGATGTTAGCGAAGCTCTCTCACACATACCAACAAAAAAACCCACCCCCGCCCCTCTCTACTACGTGATCAATCTCGTCGCTACAATCCATCTGAATGTTTAAGAACCTCAGAGATCTTCATAAGCTATACTACACTACACTGCAGTCGGTTCTTGAGCTTCTGATCGGCCCTCCTCCTCCAGTTGCTCACAATGCGTAGTACCTGATTTTTGGACTGCAATAGAGTTTTCCTTTAAAGTCACCTTGTCTTCACCTTGTCTTTGGGCCTCTTTTCACTCCCCTATCCCCTCTCTTTGAGCTTTCTTTGAGTGAGGTCTGCAAAGTAAGTAAGGAAGTTTTATTAAATCTGGGTGTTTAATGCACAAGGTGCAAGGTCATATCATAGTGCATGATGTTCAATCGGATTATAGATAATTGTTTCGTGCATCCAATCATTTGTTATGCTGGGTAGCCTTTGTACAAAGGGTGGCTACTGAATGGGCAACCTGTTATTGGTAGATCGATTTGTTGTTATGGTTAGCAAGTACTAGTAATAGGCGGGCTACCCATCAATAGCCACCCTCAGCATAAATGCTACCTAGTTCATAATCTCTCCTTCTCTTTTTAATCTCGTGTACTTCATCCGGACAGACATTGTGTTTTCATCCATTGAGATTGGGGATTTATATAGTCTTTAGTCCATCTACAAGTTGGGTTAGGAAACTTCTCATCCACAAATCTGACGGTTACAAGGCTGCTTACAGGCAGTGCTTTACAGCTTGGTAATGCCCTTGGAGTGGGTGAGTTCCAGAAGTAAACACACCTCAACCCTTGAGCTAGTGCTTACTTCTGGAACGCCCTGCTACTTGGGCATTACCCTATACCAACACACCAAACAAATAACCCATGCAAAAAAACCTACATCCACTCAAAAAATTATCTTCATGATGGATCTTGTGATTTGAGCTGAACCAACACAACAGAGCTAGCCTGCTCAAATCATTTGCGCCATTCGAGCAAAGCACTCACTAATCAATCCCCCAAACCACTCTAAAGCAATCAAGCGAACCAACCAAATCCATCAGGTGGCAAAATTCTCTTCTCTTCAAACAACAAAATCATTGCCTATGCTTCTTGAATCATCAAAGCGAATCAAAACTCATGATTCTGTGACAACCCAATTAATCCTTCTTGCTCCCTCCTTTGCCCTCCACCCCCCCACCCCAGCAACAATCAAAGACTCATCTGAGAATTAAGATACATACACACATACATATATATGGAGAGTCAAATCAAGATTCTCAAAGTCATCTGTTGCCACTCTTTCAAAAATGAAATTCAATGGAAATTTTTTAAAAGAGTTTTGTGATGTAGTCAAGGTGGTGATTGTCTGTATAAAGGATTCAGCAAAAGTGGTGATCATCCATGTGAATATTTAGCCAAATCTTGGTATAAAAGCAAGCATCCATGAAAGTACAATTTTTCGATAATCCTTTTATATATTTGGCTATTTATTAAAAAATTATATAGAAATCTAGTAGATTTTACTCCTTTTTCAATGTTTTGCAATTGAATCTCTCAAATTTTCACTTCAATTTCACATTTTTAATTTTGAATTTTACCAAGATTCAAATTGCTTTGCTCCTTAGTATATGAGATTATGGAGTGATTCATTAGCCAAATTCATTATGGAGTCTTGGTATAATATTATGGTTTGATTTATTACTATAATTCAATACCAAAGATTGATTCATTTTGGAATCTTGTATAACATATTGTGACCAAATAGAGCAAGGGGGAAAGGAATTGAACTGATACACATCACCATTTAAGACTCTTTCAAGGATCACAAGTTCTCAATAGCCCAATTGTACATAACCACCCCTTAGACCTCTCTTAACTTTCCAATTTCAATAATAGGCATGATAAAACAATATTGTACATGTGCGAGTATGGTTTGACATTAATTAATTCTCAAAAGAAAAAGAAAAACTAGAAAAGCAAACTCCTGGTAACACATGACTATACCAACCAATGGATTACCATTACTTATTTCAAATTAGTAATGTGCCTTTTGTAATTATTCCTAAATATCAAAGTTTTGGAATATTAAAGATTGGGTTTTTAAACCCCTTTTGCTTTCAAAAATTAAATATTTTGGGAAATTTTCTAAATTATGACTGATGGATACAATTATTAACCTCATATGTGAAACGCAAAAGTTTCATTCATTAACAATTTGCACATTCAGCACCCATCTTCAAGTATTTACAAAAGAAGCACACACTTGAGTGTCAAGTTAGTATATTCAACATCTATACCCACCCTTCATTGTTTCACATCTCAAAAAATATCATTTTGCTTCCAAACATAATAACATTAAACATAATTGTGTCATGTTCATGTTGTGGTATGTCAATTATGAATGCACCCAATAATAAGTTTAATTTAATTCAATGTTTTTTAAAAATCACAATTGATTTGAAATTATATATAATAGGTCCAACTAAATGAATAGAGTTTTGAAAAATCTTGAAAAACAAGGATTCATCCTTTTTTATTTCAGCAAGTTATGAAAAAGAAATGCATTTCAAACATGTTTGTAACAATGTGTTCAAAAATGTTATCAAAACATGAAGTTGTGGTGAGTTGGTTAAAGATTCAATGTCTCATTATGGAGGTTGAAAGTTCTACATGTAGGTCTAAAATCCTATACTTGCAACTTATAATACATGCATAAGGGGCTAAACTATTGGTGACCAAGACAATCTATTATATAATTACAACATGGTGTGTGTGTGTGTGCGTCTTTTACTTATCTTTTACTTATTTCTTTTTTTCTGACGTCATTTCGCTTTCATT